>CM029601.1:52938337-54138337 GCA_017311375.1 Mytilus coruscus
CCAATGTGGCGAGAAATTCATGCGTATACATGCATTACTGTATGCATATGCCTGGACTAATAGATGCATAAACTTGTACAAGTCCAAGATTGTGTTATAAAGTATTTCTCATAAAAATACAGGAACATTTTATTTAAAATTATATACTAGACAATGCCAATCCAATCTTTCTTTCATTTTTGTTGAAGAGGGGGGAGGAGGGTCAGGATCTTTTAAAACAAAACATTTGTTGGTTTCTTTTCAACATAAGAACAAATGCGACATTCAGTTCTAAAACCAAATCTTGTATGAAAAAGTTTGTTGTTGAATAAATTCACAAAGAGACAGTTTCGAAATATAAAAAAATGCAAGAAATGGTAATGGGAGAATTGTATTATGAAGACATGCATATCGGTACTACTTGCACTTAACATTTATTTGTACATATTCCTTAAAACAGATTTTAGTTTGTAATTACTTTCCTGATCAGAATATTCTACCAGTTAATCTATAATATTAACCCATACACAGGTGTCAATATTTACACATCTACCGATAATTATAAGTTGTCATAAATATAACTACTGACGAACCATATTACATATTTTAAAAGTCTAAATTGAAAACAACGTTCAAACCTAGGATTACGTTGGATAAAACCGCAATTTTCATGCGTATACATGCAAAACAAAATTCTTGATATAGGGGTCTAAATACTTCACAAAACAAAAACAAAAACATTTTCCAACAGACAAAAAAGGTGAAAAAGGGTATTTTAACAAAAATGTATATGGAGAAATAGATAGATAAATTTATTTTATAAAATTTCAATCCCTTAAAAATGAGGCACTATTATATACTTATAAAACAGCTCAAAAACAGCTAGAAAACTTACAATGTAGTCTATCATATTTAATGAATGGCTATTATTTATTTTGAATTTATTGAACCATAAAATTAATTTTGACTCTTCACATTGAATAATCCATGAAGCCACTTGTAGCAATACAAATAAAAACTTTAAGAGATTTTTATATATTATTGATAATGATCGCCAATCAGACAACTACTTTAGTTCAAATGAAGTTCAATGAAGTGGATGTAAGTTATTGGAATCACAGTAATTACCTTCAACAATAAGAAAACCTATACCGTGCAGTCAGCTTCAAAAGTCCCTGACATGGAAAATATATAACAATTCACTAGAAAACGAAGTGTCTACATTAACAAAGCAATTTACGAAAATTCAAATATGACGGACATGAACCAAAGGCAACCACTGAAATACAGGCTCCTGGCTTGAGACAGGTACATGAAGAAAGTGACAATGTTAAATAGATAGTGACCAATCTCTGTGTTATAGTAGTCTCAGTATATATACAGATTGTGATTAAAATTACCATTTTATGTACATTTTTAGTTTGAATTTGTTTATTCAAAGCTCGAGGAACAACTGGTGTTAACCGATCTCTAAAGCTGGCAACAGTGGTGGTAGATATTCATAGTTTTTTTTACATAAACAAACACTTTTACATATACATATGTCTCTGTTTTTAGACGAATTTAGACTTAGTGTGTATATGTCTTCGCTGATAATAATTTTCAGGGCTGTAAATTGCCCGTCTTGTAAGGTGAGGCAGTTGAGTTTGTTGCCGAGCGCAGCGAGGCGACAAAATTTTGTTGACCCATTTTAATTCCCTGTATGCAATGTACCTCCTCAGAATTCACCACTTGTTAAATTTTTGTTATATTTCAATAAATAAGCGCCTGGAATATATTGAAAATAGTTATAAACCAGAGTTAGATTACGTGTGCCGGTAAAGTAAGATTTTTTACGCTTCATCCTGCTTTATGACTCTTCACAAGCTATTTTTACTTATTTTTAGGGAAACAATTTGCGAACTTAAAATGAAAGGCCCCCTAAAGTTGAGCCTTTTTTTGGTGGTTTATCATGCTTTTTTGGCTGTCCCAATCGAGCTATTTTGACTTCGTTTCAGAGACACAATTTTCAAATCTTAAAATGAAAATGCATACTTAATAACTCATAACTTTTAATTATCAAATTCAAATTATTATAACGTAACACTTTTTGTTTACACTGACAATTTTATTCGGTTAGGCTTTGTCAATTGCTAAGGGGATTTTTCTGTGCCCGGACGAATCCCATCTCTTTAGAACTATGCATTGAATATTGCCAACATTGTCACTTCTATGTGTAGCATAGCCAGACCACGTAATCTGCTTTCCGTCATTGTTGACCTGTTCCATGTTTTAAGGCGCCGTAGCGCAGAAAACGAACTCTCACAACTGCAGGACCCAACTGGCAAGGCTAACAGAAGCAACAGTATTTGTTTTATATTTGGGTATTTTAACAATTTTTCTTTTCAATATTTTTTTTCTTCATTTTTTTTTTTTTTTGTCAGTCCGCAATAGGAGGCAACTGCCAACATGCCGCTATGTAATTTACGGCCCTGATTTTATGTTAGATAAACAAAAGTATTTAAAATTAAAAGTTGTATAGTTATAAATAAGTGCATTTTCAAAATTATTTGTTATTTAGGCTTAATAAAGATCTACATCATTTAACGAATGAAAGTAAGAAGATGTGGTATGCTTGCCAATAATGCAACTCTCCACCTTGGACAAAAGAACATAAACAATTTAGATTTTTAGATCACCGTACAGCCTTCAACAACGAGCAAAACCCAAACCGCATAATCATTTATTAAAGTTCCCAAAATTACAAATATAAATTCAAACAATTCAAACGAGAAAACTAACGGCCTGATTGATGTACAACACTTATAAAAAATAATATACAACGACAACCACTGGTTACAGCAAAAAAGGGGGTTCCATCCATATGTCCCAATAAAAAAGAATTTTAGGTCAAACAAACGGGAGTTCTTATCTACGGAACAATAACTGTATCCGCCACTGTACAGTCTCCTGACTAGCATACCTATAGGAAAGTCCCAGATTATGGTGTTACAAAATGCTTTTAGTTGTCTGTGAGTTTTTTTAATTATGTTTTATTCCATTTAGTCCTGCAATTTATTGATTGATTAATGAAAACATCGAAGCAATTCTTTTAGTTTATCTAATTAAATATACAATTAATTTTATTTAGTTATTTGGATTTATTAATCTTAAATTAAAGGGTGCGAAAAGATATATTAATGTAACTGTTTCAAAGTTCAAACTGATCAATTATTGATTGAAGTGAATAAATAAAATTTATTTTCTCGAGGAATAAATTGCATAGTATATAAACCCTTGTTCTAATATAAATAGTAATAACTTTCATCGGCGAAAAAGATAGAAACTTTTGTTGTGTTGGAAGAATCGTATAAAAGTGTTATTTTTCTAAATTCTATTTGTTTACTCGGACATCGTAGAGTCTAAAATTGATTTATTTTTACCATATTGGACTTCATATTGTGTATTGAATTGAAACATGAACGCGGACTTCGATGAGAACACCTGGATTGAAAGTTTGCAAACGTTCCGACCAATGAAATTCATTTTAATATGTAACGCGGACTTCAACGAGAGCACCTAGATGAAATATTTTATTTATACGACAATTAGTTTTTATTTAGAAATTACCGCTAAAATATAGTTAATAAAATTAAATGAGAGCAACAATGCAGAATTGTTTCTTTTCCATTCTTGTTTTTTAACAATGTTTATGTGCATTTTATTTGGTAGATAGAATTATATTAAATGCCCCAAACGTAAAGATAAGTTTTTGAAATGCATTAAAAGACGTAAGAGAATGCCGACTAAGAGCCAGTCAAGGTAGTTTAACTTAAACCTACCCATCGTTATCGCAGACTAAAATTTATCTCATAAAACAGAATACATGTTGATTTATTGCAAGAATTTTTGTACGTCACGGTGCATGTCAGCACGATAATCCTTTACAGAATCGTTACCACGCTTCAATATTTTCGTTTGATATTTGCTGCTCTTCCACAATTAACGACCGTTTTACTCCAGTGACCGGTATTACAATTTAACAGTTTTAAAAGTTCATTGAGCTGTTACTTCATTTACAATTTTGAGCAAGACCAAACTGTTTATCAAATTCAACAAATGTCAACATTATCTTCATCAATTTTATTATTTAACGAAACATTGTTTTCATTACAAGCTATTCCATATATCAATATACAGCTAGTGAATATTTGTTGTTTACCGAAAATATAAGATACATCGATTTAAATTATGTACACAATGAATTATTTCTGTGAAGTTACTTTTATTTCCGAATTTACGAGTACAATATAGTAAAACAGAAAAAAGAGAAACGGTAAATATACAGGAATACATAAAGTTTCGTAAGTAATTGCAAGGGACCACACGTTACTTACATGCCACGAGTTTTCATAGCACTTAGCAATTTTTGAAACGAATATGTGAGGTCTACTGCATTTAAGCAAATTAAAATTATGTTATACATCTAACTATTTTATTTGCAACAGATTCACAAGTTTTGGTTGCTTTTCTCTTCGTTTGATATATCTAAACGAAAATAACCATTATAAAAAGATAGAGAATTCTAACGAATCAAGGCAACATTACCTTTTATACGTATACAGAGCTCCAGATAAGCTGCGTATTTGCGTGATCACGCAATACAAATAATTAAAAACCCTATGCAATTGCCCATTGCAGGGTTCAATAACCCAATTAATTCAAAGGAAAACCCAATTATATGCCAAAACCATGAGTTCTTAACGCTTTTATTCGCTATCGTTTGCGTTATTTACCCTTATCTGATTACAGTCGTCGCGTAAATCTATTTTTATAATATTTATAATTGGAAATGTCCTTTCGTTCTTAAAATAGAGCCCTGCATCAAGTAGCTGTAATGGGTCCCTGTTGGAATTTTCCGTTGATCAAAAGGTACACGTGTTTATGAAAACATTTCGATCTTCTCGGCGTTTATCCAATTAGCGTGTGACATGCTGTCATATTTTTTCGAATTGCTCAAAACTTTCTTACAGCACCTAAATTTCACATATATTACATAAAAATCTAAACACTTAGCCACACCTACCCCAACTATAAACTGTAGGGTGATCATATGGGATCTAGAAAGGCAATTAGTTACTGTCCAACTAGTGACACCAGCTGCAGTTTACATAAGTTTTGAGAAAATACAAAACTGACAGAACGTTTAAAACGGGACACAAATTAAACGTACAATTGCTCGTCAGTGAATAAACCAAATAAAACAGCTAATAGATATAGGAAGATGTGGTGTGAGTGCCAATGAGACAACTCTCCATCCAAATAACAATTTATAAAAGTAAACCATTATAGGTCAATGTACGGCCTTCAACACGGAGCCTTGGCTCACACCGAACAACAAGCTATAAAGGGCCCCAAAATTACTAGTGTAAAACCATTCAAACGGGAAAACCAACGGTCTAGTCTATATAAAAACGAGAAACGAGAAACACGTATAAATTACATAAACAAACGACAACTACTGTACATCAGATTCCTGACTTAGGACAGGTGCAAACATTTGCAGCGGGATTAAACGTTTTAATGGTACCAAACCTAAGCACATATACAAAGAAAGAAACACATTTAAGATGGAAACACATCTGGGGTTGATATAATGTGATTATAACATGCCTAAATATTCAATATTGTGTTGATGAAAAAACCCAATACATTAAGGAGCTTGGTGGCGAAAAACCCAATTTGATATTTGCTTGAGGGGTGAATTGGAATTGATAATGCAATTAAAAAACTTTATCACCCAATTACATAAAAAAATGGTGGGTAAAAACCCCAATTTGTGAATTCTTATCTGGAGCTCTGCCGTATATCATGCATATGTAATGCATGTAATATAGAAAGCATTTATAATGGGAGACTCCACTCTCAACCATTAGACATTAACCAAAAAAACAATCAATCAATCGACTATCAAACCATTCGAATTGTATTCCTTAGTCAAGCAACATCAATATGTCACCTAATTCAGCAAAGTAGCTAGTTGAGATATCATTAATAGTACATAAAAGAATAACAGGAGATACTAAATTATTAGGCAGCACAACAGACCATAGGCAGAATTATGGGGGTACCCCCCTCCCCCTTTAAAAATCCGGGATACGCATCTGCAGACCATATACTATTACTTCTATTCTATTAGCATTTCACACTGTATACATTACAAAAAATCGTGTTTATTTTTTATTGTTTTTTCTCTTTGTGTAACAGGAGACAGATTTGTAAAAGCAAATTTGCTTGTTTCTGAATCCTAAAATATTTATTCCAATTGTATTATATCGTTATGTGATGATTTATTTGAATATATATTGTTTAAACAAATACCTCTATATTGTTATTTGCTTTGTTTGTATTACAAAATATTCACCAATAAATTCGATTTCTTCGGCAAATGCCAAACAGAAAGGTTAATAAGGTACTTAATACATTCGATAAAAAGACAATTCATAGTGTTATAATCTAAATTATTTAATAAGACATTATTTCAAGATTATGGTGTGTTTGGGGCGGTCCTTTACTGAAATTCAGTTTCAATTTTTTTTCGAAATACCGCAATTGATTGTTTTTCAATACTTTTCTGTCATGGTTAAGGTAGATGGGGGTGTTTAAATCAAATAGATTTTTTCAAAATATACTACAAAGAATGGGCCCGGAGCTTTTTTCGTACAAAATTGTCAGATTTTGTATAAACAATAGAATTTTAAGATAAAAGAGAAGATAACTCTAAAAATGTCCTTTCAGAAAAAATAAAGAAAAATTGAGATCATGGCACTCGTTCTCTTGTATTGAAAAAATAGGTAAATTCGCTACACATTCCTTTATAAAAGTTACATTATCCGAGTTATCTACCCTTTTATTACGAAATTGCGAAAAAGATCAATGAAAATTATGTATTTTTAAATGCAAAATAAGATTAAATTTAAAATAGTTGTCTTCATTTAGATGAAAAGTCTTACAAATGAATTACATTCCCCTCACTAAATTTTTACATTTCATTAGAGATATTTTGCCATCGAAGACAATTGATTTAACTTCACGAAGATGGCGAATGTACAAGATGATGATCATTTGACTCACACGGGTTTGGAAATAATAAACTACACAACCTGCTGGAAAAAAAATAAATGAAAGGTATATTATTTGATTGTCTACTCGCTTGAAAAGTCTTTTGTATACTCTTTAAATCAATATCTATTTTTGTTCAAGTTAAATGCAAAGATCTAGTAACTAAATATCACGTAGGACGTCCGGTTAACAGGGCAAAACAATCTTCAAATAATACTTCTTGCATTGCACATCCAGAATCAAGTTAAGGGCATACGATACAGTTACAGGGGAGGTTATGACGTTGCTAACGTAAATTGTTATTTTCGCGACGTCAAACGGTGACTTATCGGGAAAAGATGCAGTTTTCGGCTGATTTTTATCATTCAAACTAATTTAACTTGAAAACGAGTTCATGGACCCTCTTTTTAAAATGACATTTGGTTTGATTACGTAAGAAGGTTATGTGTACCAATTTTCATGAAAATGTAAATAGTGCAATTTTTTGAATTTGATTAATATACAGCAAAAATGACGGTTTTTTCTACATTCATGAACATTTGATAAATTTGAGTTATTTGTAAAATAAAATGTACAAATTTATGCAATATTTATATAACACATAAATTACAAATAATTTAACAAAAACAGCTCGTGTTTATCTTTTAAAACAAAAAGTTATGTATTTCTATCGAAAGGAAAAATACGTCCACAAATCCGTATTTTGAGGAAATATCTGAAATTTGAACATCAATTTACTCAAAAGTAGCACATGAAGGTATATTTGTTATTACATATTTGATTTAATCAGGTAAAAATAGCCTACATGCAAATTTTCATCAAAATTTAAATACGGGATCAAAACTGTATCGTATGCCCTTAACACTACTTTTAAATCTCTAAAAGATACTCACTACTTGACTGTTTGGCTAAAACGTAAAAAATATGTTAATAAGTTTAATTGCTAAAAATATTGAATCGTTTAAATCTCCGATGACATATTAAGTTGAAATCGAAAGCATAGTCATTATGGACGGATGGAGGGGTGCGATCAAAACAGTTTTATTTTTTAATCTGAAATAGAAATCAATCTATTTTTTACGTATAACTAATACGAGGAGTACTGGACGGTTTGGAATATAGTCGATGGATATATATAATTATCGAATTACGACTGATGAAGATACGATGACTGAAATTTATCTGAACGTCCGGTTGTTGTTTTTTATTTTTTTTATTGAAAAGTGCGCGGACAGAGGTTGTAGTCATGCTATGCAGTGTACAGTTTATAGAATAAATAATCAAAGAATTCAAATATAGAAAAATATTCAACGAGTGACAGAACAAAACATTAATTCCCCAATGCGCGTAGCGCATGAGTTAATTATCAGGGTTCGGCCACGTGTTTAATATTTTTTCGATATTTGAATTTTTTTATTAGTTATTCTTTTTATTACACTGACAATGGGCTTTTAAATTGAATTAAAGTAGAAAATGTAAGAAACTATATCTTTTTCTACGTATTCACAACTTGCTTTGATACGACGTCACCAACAACGTATTGACAACAGCTATTGTTGTATGACGTCAGAGGAATGAAATAACCGAGTTTATTTCACATGTGAAATTATCGGTTTTTATTTCGCTGGGAAATCATGGTAATTCTTTGCAACCAATGTAATAAAAACTTTTGTCTGCATTGATTGAGCATTTTTTATGCTTGCATAAAGGGATGATGACGGATCATGTTTCTTGTTTTGTTTTGTTTTTTTTTTTTTTTTTTTACAGAAGGTTATATCGTTTACGTTATAACTATTATGCAAAAAGTGAAGATGTATCATCAAGATGTAATTTGAGCAAAACCGTTCGACAAATTTCAATCGTCATAATTCTGGAAAACGTGCAGACCATAATTATCCATTATGAATTTTGCTATTTAATATTTTTTCCAAATGAACAGGGTTGGCAATATTGTACTTTTATCCCCGCTATTCATTTTTTTTTCAAATTGCCATATTCGCATTAGATAGCAGAGACATTTTTCACAATATGAATTATGTCCATTTTGAGATAACAGATAACAGCTACCTAGTCAATAACTGTTAACAGTAAATACATTTTAAATAAAACAACAATTAACAGCAGCTTTAAAAGCACTTAACACGTTAACATAAAAGTTCTTGCTACCCCCCCTTTTCATCCAACAAAACACCAGTAATCTTGTATATTCAATAACATATAACTGGTTTTGTCAACAGGTATGCCAACCAGTGCCAAACTACAGAGAATCCAACAAGACATGCCAGATTAAACGAATGGTCACCAGTTAGCTATGCTGAGATGAGAGCCTTTATTGGTCTTGTTCTCGCGATGGGTATTGTAAAGAAAACCTCCATTGAAAGCTATTGGGAAGCGTCTGGTATCTCTGAAACCCCAAATTTCAGAGATGTGATGTCCAGAAATAGATTTCAGGCAATATTGAGATATCTGCATTGCAGCGACAATACAACAGCAGTTCCAAGAGGTCAGCCAGGATACGACCCCCTCCACAAGATAAATCCAGTTGTTGAATTCTTCAATGAAGAGTTCGAACTTAATTATAGGTAAATGTCAACTCAAATATAGAAATATACACAAGCCATTACGCGGTCATGTTTCCATGTTAAAAATAAACATAAATTTATTACTGGAACTGAGACGAATTTTGTCCTAATTATATTTTCCACTGCATACTAACTGTCATTGATTTAACACTGGTACCTCTTGTTTCGGGAAAGATAAGAGTGAAAAAACATCAATGTAATCAAAATTGTACAATCTGGTTATGTCGTTCATTATAAAATTCTAAAATCTTACATATTATTTTTAAAGTATTTTTTTAATTGAGACAAGACTTCTTGTAAATAGATTTTACGGATTTTCAGACTATCTCAAAACATAGTTGTGGATGACAGAATAGTTGGTTTCAAAGGGCGTCATGTTTTGAAACAATACATTTCAAACAAGAAGGCACACAGATGGGGAGCAACGTTGTTCGTCTTAGCTGAATCCAGAACAGGTTATACCCATCAGATAAATATGTACAAAGGAAACGAAATACAGAACGCCATCCCAATGGACAAGGGTAAGTGAAAAAAGGGGTGGTAACTCTGGATTTTCAGGTTTAGCGAAAATGCCAAAATAATATCGGCGAGATAATTTTATGAAAATACCTTATCGGAAAAGAACACGAAAAATATTACTTTAATTGACTCAAATTAACATGATTGTTTCTGTAAATCGATGGCGACTGTATTGCGAATGAATATGACAATCCATGAAAGTAGACCAAAATTTCCGCACATCTCCAGGTTTATACAGGGTATAACTTAATGACGCTGTTAATTAAGAAATGGCTACTCCTTATAATCAAGTAAGGCCGAATATAAGACACGCATATTTAACATTTTGACTTAATAAAAAGTTCTAATTCTTACCTATTTCTATCTAATCGTTTCATTTTGTTATTGTCTGTTTTCCTTTTATTTTTTTTTTCGTCCTGATTATACATGCAATATTTGTGACTGGACAAACACTCAATCAATCAATCAATTTTTTTTATAGATATAAATCGGTAATGGATTTAGTACGTCCTCATTTTGGCAAAAACCATCATGTAACTATGGATAATTGGTTTTCATCACCTAAACTGATGAACGACCTAAGGAACCGGGGAACGTATGCAACAGGAACTGTAATAGCAAGAAGGAAGGGCTTACCTGCAAGTTTTAAAACAGCTCGGCTCCCCAAAGGAAGTGTTGTTGTTAAATCACAGAGAGATCTTTTGGCTATTTTGTACGTAGATCGGAGAAATGTGACTTTCCTGACAACAAGTGAAAATGCACGGTAAGTTTCTTGTTTTTCAACCCAGCTTTGTCCGATAGGCCAATCCCTATTGACAATACTTGACTTTTAAAATAAAAAGTTATTAAAATACAACGTTGTCAAAAAAATACTTACATTGTGGAATATATGAAATACTTTCTTACACAATGTCAAAATAAACTATACAATAAAATACAAGCTTGAAGTAACAGTCATGGTTAATAAAATTATAATATCACCAAAGTAAACATACAATAAAACAAGTCTTACTTAATATACTTTTCAGAACTGAGCGAAAAGTTAATAGTAAAGGTAGAGTTGTGTCTGCTCCAAGTGTTGTCCACAAATACAACCAGACCATGGGCGGTGTCGATCTTGGGGATCAGATTTTGCTTAAATTTGAGCCACAATTTAAAGGTGTGAAACTCTGGAGAAAATTCTCTTCAACCTTCTTACTACAGCTACAGGTATGTCTCATCTTAAACATTTGCAAGCTTTTTAGTTGTCAATTCAAAGCCTAACTAAAAGACTATGTGCTTATGTTCAGTTGCAAATATTTCATGCATTGCCTAGAACAAGGATAAGTTGATATAAGTACCACGTATGATTTTTTCACTCAGTTCCGTTATCATTTCTTATCTAATTACAAGTATATAGCTTACTGTTCGGTGTGAGCTAATGCTCCGTGTTGAAGGCCGTACTTTGACCTATAATTGTTAACTTTTATACACTGTGACTTGGATGGAGAGTTGTCTCTTTGGCACTTATACCACATCTTCTTATTTATATATATGTATATAATAGATTTGCACGGACTTAAACAAATAAACTTGCACTTAATATTTTTCAGTAAATGCATATATATGCTACAGAAACTGTTTTCTTGTCCAGAGGAAATTAGACCATGTGAAATTTCAAAACGCAGCAGTTCGTCGTTTGATCGGGGATTTTAGAGGAGGCGACAGAAGGAGGGGGAGAAGACCAGACAACATTCCTATTGCAAATGCAATAAGGATGCATTTTCTTGATGTTATTCTTGATGGCAAGAGGCGAAAATGTGTTGTGTGTTCAGGTTATAACAAGTACAGGAAATTCCGTATATCAACATGGTGTTCTGTATGTAGCGTGGGTCTTTGTGTTGGTCGATGTTTCAGACAGTTTCATTCATATGGACAGGAAGAGTAAACAGTTGAATTTTGAAATATTATTCATGTAAAATACAGTGCAATAATAAAGGATCTTTTAAAAAGATTTCATGTTGTATTAAACAAATGAGTTACAAAAAAGTCAAGAATTTTTTTTTTCAATTTTTTTTTTCGCTGAAAATTCTTTTGTGTTCTCTAAAAGTTAAAAGAAAAATAAAAAAGATTTATGATTATTTCAAAGCGAAGAAATATTTTAAAAACATTTCTGTGTTTGTTGGTCCTCATTTCATGAAATTCTGTCAACGAACGACTTCGTTTTGATCTTTTGAAAACACGAGTTTTTGTATAAACTTTTGACGTTTTCACAACGACGGCGGCGATATTTTATTTTTATTTGGCTGTAGAACGTCACTCGGTGAAATCTTTATTGTGTCCTCACTGCATTATCCTTTATATCACAGGTGACCTAAGACACTTTAAACAAATTAACACAGAATAAAAAGCACTGCAAATGTTGTCTTTCATGCGGCTGGAAGCCTGTTATACAAACTTTTAGTAGTTTGTGTGGGTGGGACCAAGTAGAGCTTTAGTTTCGCGTCGAGAAGAGGAAAACTTTGGATACAATTGCAATCGTGGAATGGGGTTTTGTAAACATTATAAACAGTCTTACTAGACCGTTGGTTTTACCGTTTGAATGGTTTTACACTAGTACTTTTGGGGCCCTTTATAACTTGTTGTTCGGTGTGAGCCAAGGCTCCGTGTTGAAGGCCGTACATTGACCTATAATGGTTTACTTTTATAAATTGTTATTTGGATGGAGAGTTGTCTCATTGGCACTCACACCACATCTTCCTATATCTATTTACAATTATATCGTGTCTTTCAAAAGTGCAAATGCGTAAGTAAGTTTCTTTATTGGAAATTAACTGGCTCTGTCAAATAGTTATAGGTGGGAGAATATGTCTAGGTGTTTTATTGATTCTTTATTTAGCAACTAAATGGCAACGCCAATGGTCTATTATCGTCCGAATTATAATTAGTATATAATTATAATAAATCAGCTATTTCATTAATATTATTTTAAGTTAAAAGCTACTATCTGCACAGGATTTTTCTGTTTATACACAGTTTTGATTTAGAAGAAAAACCAACATGGTTAGCAAATACAAATAAGACCATTACAAACACAATCCCAATTCTATATTCTTGTACGTGTCTACAATAAAACAAATCTATTTTATTTTTAGAAATTTACCTGTGATGATATAAAGGTCACAAAAATACGTCACTTTTCGTGGCGTTGATACATTCATGTGACGTTCAGTTTATACTTCGTGTGTGGTGTACTGTAGTAAATTCATGGGAGGTGTTCCTTGTTATTCTATGGTTTACAGGTTAATGTACTATCATATTATTTATTTATGTATTTCTCTGTCCTGAGTGTTCTTGCTTTTATTTGTACTGTATTCCTGTCACGAAATGTTGTCATTTTATCGGTATTTTTAACATTGCCCTATAAGCGGAAGGTTTGGCTAGCCATAAAACCAGGTTCAACCCACCATTTTTTCTTAAAAATTCCTGTACCAAGTCAAGAATATGGCAGATGTTATCAAATAGTCCGTTTCTATGTATGTTGGAGTTTGTTTTTGTTGCAGTTAAGTGTTTCTGTTGTTCCATTGTTTTTCTCTTATAGTTGATGCGTTTCCCTCGGTTTTAGTTTGTAACCCGGATTTGTTTTCGCTTTATCGATTTATGACTATTGAACAGCGGCATATTACTGTTGCCTTTATTACTACTGAAATTACTGGTATTTGTTTAAGGGCACGGTAAAATTTACGGACTAAATTTCGTTCAAGTTGAAGTCGCTTTATTGGGAGGTGTTGGCAATTTTGAGGGTGGTTTATATAAATTGTGCAATTAACTTAGAGCCGGTTTTCAAGAGGAACATAAATACATTCAGGAGACAGTGGCTGCTATTTTATAAGTATTCGATTGGGAGACTTGGGGAAACAAAATGTAACGTTGCTGACGGACAATATGACGACAAAATGTATTTTGGTCGTCTTAAAACAAGTGGTGGTGAGTGAGTTTAAAAAAGGAACTTATTTTGGTTATCCTGGATGTATAACTGTAAAATTCAAAATCAAGATTTATTTTATGCTGGTGTAATATTTTAAAGCGTATCCGCCTCAAGGTTTCATGAAAGCCGGTAAATTTTCAAGTCTTTAATGAACTGTTGAGACATATTTCGCGTGCCTTTTATTTTTCTTAATCCAGATATTGCACGTTTGTTGATGGACCTTTGAATAGCAATACGGAGATTGAAAGGCAAGGGTTGGGCTGAATTTATCCCAGGGACAGATCGTGAGCATTTGAAAACGTACATTTAGTTTCATGAGGACTACAATTTAAAACCGGTACAATTTAACGAAAAGTTGTTAAGAAACGATTTGCGTATATTATGCAGTTCCATTTTACCGCATCAGATTACACCCCTTTCTTGCTTTTATATCATTTAGGGATTGTGAATTCATGTTTCTTGCTTTTTTATTTTACTGAATAAAATGCATATACTAAGTTTGCCTTGGGTGTCTTACTTTCATCAATGTTCCTCACGTGTTATATTTATGTCAAGTTTTCACAATTTTCGTTCTGGAGTCTGAGCCATTCGTCGTTCAGTACCTACAGTATGGCTGCATAATGTAATTTGTTAAATTTTTCACTACGATTACAGTAGCATTAGGCGTGAGTGTACTGCTTTGCATGGCATCCACTGCTTTAAAGTTAACTTGTATTGTCTTAACTTGGTTTTTTATTAATTTATGTTAGCACGGACTGGTATGTTCTTTCCTTGTTTTTTTTTTTTTTTTTTTTTAAATTGAGAATATGTATGTAATAAAGGTTTCGTTTGCTTTGGGACACCAAAGTTGAAACTTTAAAAAAATTGCCTCATCAAATGCTGTATTTTTTACTAAGTAATAAAACATGGTTTTACAGAAATATAAGTAAGTACCACTTTAAATATACTGAAAGAACAGCATCACGGACACATATTTAAGGTAGGATTCTGGTATCTCTATTTAAGGAATGACTGTAATATTTTTTCTGTCTATGGAGAAATAACATCAAAAATGTGGTGCACACTGAATAACACGCGTAGCGGGTTATTTTAAAGTGTGCACCACATTTTTTATATTATTTCGAATAGACAGAAAAAATATTACAGTCATTTCTTATAATTTAATTCTAAATTTCATTTTAAACGGGAGTAAACCATGAAAAATCGTTGATGACGTCACGATCACATGACAAAATTATGTCTATGAGCTGATAAACAAAACAAAGTCAGCCAGTCAGAAGACGCGTTACATCCAAAATTAAATTATTGTTAAATCAATCAAACATATCAAACGCTTGCTGTCAATGTTCAACATTAATAATCACCAGCTTTGCAATTGTTCTGAGCGTACCCATTTCTAAGCCTGGCATCTTCAATGAGTTTTTATCATAAGCAACAGATAACACTGTAATAAGACGACAGCCAATCGAATTTAATTTCAAATAGATATGTGTCCTTACTCTGGTATACTAATTCATATAATATACTTACATGCTGATAATGAATTGTCCTTCTCTTTTTATGCAGTATTCCTCTGAGAGTATTTCAGACCCATTCTTTACTTGCACTGTGTATGGATTAGGTAAAACCAAATCTACTTCTCCATTAGTAAACGTCATTTCCTGCATTTCACACGGGAACCGGCAGAACCCATTTACTGCTAAAACAATAAAGTAACCAAAACAATCTACAATTCTCAATAATGAATCAGATATCATAACAGATACATCCAGTCTAGTATATTCACAGTGGAAATATCAACTCCTTTAAACGAATCGAACGTCAAGTTATTTTTATGAGTTGGTGGATGAACAGTAATAGAAAATATTACATTTATTGTGACACATCAAGCCATAATTTTAGCCTGTGCAAATTTTAAATACACAACATGTAATTTTAAAAGAATCTAAACAAAGTACCAGGACAGGAATCTGTATGGCACTATAAACTATAGATGATATAATTTACTTCAAATGATAAATTTCGGCGGAAAGAAGTTCATTTGGGGACAGAAACCGTTTGAAGAACAAGCAAAGAACAGAATAATATCGAATCAAACAAAGGGAAAATAACATAAATCTTAGACAAAAAAGAGAGTCTCTGGACTTTTTACATATGAATATATATATATATATAAATATAACAATTTTAAAATGTTGATTGGTGATTTGGCAAAGGCTTAAATCAATGACTTTCGTACAAGACATAGCCTGTCCAAATCAAACTGTTTTCCAAAAAAGCACACAGAACAATAGAAAATGTAATAAAGATAATCAAAAGAACATGCATAAGCGCACGATAAAACTCTGAAAAAGCACTCAATTCGATAACATCGGTACTGCAGGCAAAAATCACGAATGTCTTCGTATTTATATTACTTTTTGATTTAATGAGCGCTACTAAAAAATAACAGGGCAAGTAAATGCTGTCTTTCTCCTTTTCTATTTATTGATTCATTTATTTACTTGATTGAAAATCCAAATTTAAACAGGGAATGATGAAAAAATCTGAAAACTGTTGTTGAAGGTAAACTACATGTATAAGTTTTATGGAAAAAGCTGTGTTCAGTTGGTTCCTTACAATTATCACTAGATTATATAATGATATCTCTAGGTGAAAGTGTGTGAATCTTAGATAACAATTAGAGCAGGAAATGATACCATGTCGGTGCACATAGTTTCAAAACTTTTGAGTTTATGTGGTACTGACTAGTATACTAGAATATTGTTACAGTAAGGAAAACATTTTTGAATCCACATTTTCTATTGTAGTAGTAATCATTATTTTGAGGAGTTAATTGATATGTAACTCATCTATATAAAAAACAAGATGTGGAATGATTGCCAATGAGTCAACTGTCCGCCTCTTCAACCGTACGGCCTCCAACCATGAGCAAAACCCATACCGCATAGTCAGCTTTAAAGGGGTAAATTCAGTAAATAAATATACGTCATCAGGGACCGCCCATTTCGGGGAGAGCTTTCTGTATAACACTGAAGTCCTGTGCTCTTCTGATTGGTAGACAATAAAATTATTAACAACACAACTTCTAGGATATCCACGTGCTTAAACAAACGTATTTGTAATGCCTCTACAGCCAGATTGTTTAACAAAAATGCGCGTGGATATCCACAAATTTTCCCGTGCAATGCCAAAAAGTGACTAACCTGTTTTAGATTAACTACACATAATACTGTACGGTCAACAGTGAACGGGAGAGCTTTTTCGATCTCCTTTTCCTGTGACATTACCTGAAAAACTCAAAACCTTATATTTGTGGTAACTTGAACCCAACCTAAGTGTGGTATTCAATATGTGGGACAGACAGGACGAGCGTATTACAAAAGAAATCAAGAACACCTTTACCGCTTTCGTAGACCTAAAAAATTCAAAAGTTTGATATATCAACATTTAGATAAGCATAATCACAATCTAAAATTTATTAAATTCCAACCACTTGAAACCGTTCAGAAACAACCAGGAGAATCACACAAGCAATTTGAAAAATCACTTGAAATTCGCGAATTATTTTGGATAAAAGACTTCAAACAGCTTATCCTCTCGGTCTTAATGACAAAATATTAGGACAGGGAACATAACTAAAAGTTCAATCGATGTCATTAATATTGTCGATAAACGACTTAGAAATAAAAGGTCTCATGGCAAACGCAAAACCGTAATCAACGTATTAAACATCGTATAAATTATACACTTGCTGATCTGTTATCTGTAATAAAAATAATGGCAGACATCAAGTATTATGCAAACTGGGTCAGATACCAATAAGTAAATTATATGCTATTTTTCTGGAGTGTGATACAATTTCTTTTTAGCCCAATGTATGAATACACCCGTATTATTACAGCCTTTTGTCGTCACAGGCTATTTCCTAGTACCGATAAACCTGAAAATCATAAACGGCATTTTCTTAAATTAAAATATATAAATAGAGGTATTGATTTTATTAACTTATCTAGTATATTCAATGACTCTACCATCCAAAGCCAAATACCTCCATATTTTGATAATATAGAACCACCTATTATTTCGTATTCTTATAAAAAAACCCAGCAGAAGTTTGATTTTTAATTATACGTCAGTTACATCAGACGTCAATATAGTAAATAATGTTCCTTCCACTTGAGATTGTGAAACATCTAGTTTTAGATATGTTCCCTATGGTCATGTCCTTACAGGAGACCTCAACATCGTCGAAGACCGTGAGGTCATAACTTTTCTTAAGAAAGGACCGAAATATCGTCCTCCATCTATAATAGATTGGAAACAGTGTCTTCAGGTTTTTGAATAAAATTATGAATACTGTTAATATTCGTATATCTCATTTTGAAAACAATTCTGAAATTAGTAATAGGGTCCATGATGTTCCCATTTCCAGAATAAAAATAAACTCAAGTACTCATAAAGCGGTTTGTATTCGTACCGGTAGACAAAGCAGCAAATAATGTAGTGGTGGTGTGACGCATATACTACACGGAAGTTCTCCAAAACGAAATTACAAATTCATCTTCATTCAGGTCCGTACGCTCCACAGAGAGTCAAATTGTAAACAAGCATATCACTGCCACTACCCAGCTTAAAGCCTCTTCCGAACATTTGAAAGTCCCTACTATGTACTGGTTACCTAAATTGCACCAAAACCATTTACATTCCGTTTCATCTCCGCATCTAGTAAGTGTTCTACTACCAATCTATCAGTTCTTCTAACTACCTCCTTACTACTATCAAAGAACTTGTTATTAACTTTTGTAATAAAGCTTATAAAAATAATGGTATTAATTATTTTGGAGTGTTAAAAATTCTTTAGAGGTTTTAGATAAAATACATGCTTTTGATGGTCCTTTTAATTCTGTTGA
The DNA here is from genome assembly GCA_017311375.1 of Mytilus coruscus. Lineage (NCBI taxonomy): Eukaryota > Metazoa > Mollusca > Bivalvia > Mytilida > Mytilidae > Mytilus > Mytilus coruscus. Next base: position 52,957,399 of record CM029601.1, read on the forward strand.
CACTTATGATTTTCTACTCTATACTACACTTCCACACAATCTTATCAAGAAAAAGTTTTCATATTTAATTAAATGGTCTTTTGAAAAATCTCATTACAAATTTATTTGCTGTAACTCGTTTAAAGCCTTTTCTGTAACGAAAAGGAAAGTATGCTATATACACTTACTGGAAATGTGAAGATATGATTGAAGCTTTAAATTTTCTCCTGGACAACATATATGTACGTTTCGGCGATAAAGTGTATCGACAAGTAGTAGGTATTCCTATGGGCACTAACTGCGCCCTTTAATAGCAGATTTATTCCTGTATTGCTATGAATCTCAGTTTATGACCAAACTCAGTAAAGACACGTCATTGTTACATTTGGTTGATACATTCAACAATACCTTCCGTTATCTAGATGATATTTTTCGTTAAATAATCCAGAGTTCTCTAAATATACTACCGAAATTTACCCAACAGAACTTACTTTAACTAAATCTAACATAAACAGCAGTAGTTGTCCTTTCTGGACTTGGACATTTCAATCTCTAAAGGAAAACTCCATACGAAAATTTACGACAAAGAGACGATTTTTCATTCCCTATTGTTAATTTTCCTTTTTAGACGGCGGTGTTCCTTTGACTCCATCATACGGTGTGTATCTATCCCAACTCGTTCGTTATGCCCGTGTGTGTAGTGATGTCATAGATTTTAACGAACGTAATCAATGCATCACTGGTAAATTATTAAGTCAGGGATTTCGTTACCATAAATTACGTAACACTTTTGCTAAGTTCTTTCATAGATACAAAGATTTGATTAGTAAATTTGGCTGTACCTGTAGAAAACTGATTAAAACGGTATTTCACATCCTAAATTTTACGGTAATATTGTACTTAAAGCGCGGAAATCACTATGTGATCCGTGTAAACTCATCGAACCTTTAAATAAACTTATTAGTTCAGGTTATCTTACCAATGTTGTAATTAGATCTTTGAATATAGTTTACATTGGCACTAATATCGATTTTGTCATCAGCAAATTAAAACATAACTTAATTTGTATTCTTTTCAAACGGGATGTTTAAAGACACACCCACGTTCATTTTGATCTATAAAGAGGTTAAACTCCTAACTATCCTACTGTCTGTCGATACATTTATTTTTGGCATTGTACAAGTCATGTCTTCTTTGACTGTCCATGACGTTAAAATACTAAATCCCTGGGATGTGTTTTAGTTGATTTTAGTCTCTGATGCATGATTTTTATTATTAATTGTTTTGGCTTTTAACTAGCTATCAGTAACTGCGAGTACTCTCAAATCGTACTTCTTGTTTATTTGACCTGTTGATACTAATTGAAATGCTTTTTGTTATTTAATGTTATTCAGGGTTATATCTGGTCTATATACCAGCTCTGATAAGTGTTTGGTACTAATATAAATTTCCACTTCGTACTATGAACATCAAAATTATTTATTTTGTAAAATATTTCCTTTCTCTATTGTAACTGTACACGTATACCTAACAACAAAATTATTTTCATTTACCTGTGTTTAAAGTTATTGCAAATGGCTGATATTTTTGTTCGAGCATATTGTTTTTTCTTAAATTGTTTAACATTTCTTACCGATATAACATGTTACTTTTATTATTCTTCCCTTAGTTTATTTATTTTGTATTTACATTGTATCATAGGTCAAATTTATTTGTTCAGTGTATGGTCAATGGTGTTAATATGTCCTTTGATTGAGTTAAGCTATTTCAGTTGATATTTTATAGTGTGTCTTTCTATGTTGTGATTTTACACTATTGTTTCAGAAAAAGGGTGAAGGTTTGGTACCATTAAAACGTTTAAACCCTCTGCATTTGTTTGCACCTGTCCTTAGTCAGGAATCTGATGTTCAGTAGTTGTCGTTTGTTGATGTGGTTCATAAGTGTTTCTCGTTTTTATATAGATTAGACCGTTGGTTTTCCCGTTTGAATGGTTTTACACTAGTAATTTTTGGGGCCCTTTATAGCTTACTGTTCGGTGTGAGCCAAGGCTCCGTGTTGAAGACCGTACTTTGACCTATAATGGTTTACTTTTATAAATTTTGACTTGGATGGAGAGTTGTCTCATTGGCACTCATACCACATCTTCTTATATCTAATGTTTGTAATAAATATTTTTGATAGACGGATCAAAACTATAGTTGGAAAAATAAAAGAATGAATGCTGAATGCACTAAATTTTTTTTACTACAGGGTTGAAAAGTAATGGGGGTCAGTATAGGTCTACAGTGTTTGTAAACAAGGCCATGTGAATGCCCAAAATGCCGCATGACCCTATGTTTTTATTGTTGCAAAAGATGGGGCTACATTTGTACTTTAATGAATGATATATGAAAGCTTCTGATTTCTAAAGGTAAATCTGGTATAAATTTAATTCAAGAGAAAGATTTGCATTAAAGTCAATGGGAGATTTTTAATGAATCTACCCCAAAAGGACAAATGAAAAACAATTCAAACGAGAAAACAAACGGCCTGATATATTTACAAAACAATGAACAAAAAACAAATATGATATACAACAACAAACGACAACCAGTCCGGCTAGAAAATTAAATATAATGTGGAAAAGCGATTCTGTTTAACCATTAGTTTTATTTCTTTTATAAGCTTGTGGTAACTTTTTCAGATTTTAAACGCCAAATTTGCCAAAAAACAAATCGAATCAGTTAATTTTGGTTAAAGGTAAATGGCAATCAAAAGAATGTGACCTAATGCAATTTTGATAGAAGCTTAAGAAAACGTAATAACCTGATGTACAGAACATCATCATTAGAAAAACTGAAAGACCGTTAATCTTCAATGATGACATATTGTTCACTACTGCAATACTCCGTCTGTCGTTACAGAATTGGTTCTGTATAACCAAGAACATGAAATAATGTATCTGATGTGACTGCTTATAATTTATACATGTAATTTGTTAATTATGCATGCATAAAGTTTAAGACATTTTGTTCTAGCCTGAACCTTCTTGACACGCAACATCTTGACACGCAACATCTTAACTGATATACATGTCTTCCTGTTTTAATTATAAATATTGCATGTTCAAACTATTATTCAAATTTTATAAAAGTACAAAATATGATTATTTTTTTGTAAATCATCAGATTAATGCACTTTTGATTATAACATTTGTGAGTTATGAAATATATCTATAATGTTACATTTATTTATTAAACAAATATCAATACCGTAATTTTAATTACATTTTTTTCTAAAGGTTTTTAAATAAATTTAGAAATAATGCATGCAATTGAAAAAAAGGGTAAACTTATTTACACTGTAAATGCTACACTCACTTTTTGGTGGAGAAATGTTTCCAATAGTCTTGCACTTTTACCAGTTAAGTCAGAGGCCATTTTAACAAGATTCTTTACACTACCGAACACTGCATACACCGAAAGTCAGATTCACCTGAACCCAACAACCTTTTTCATTGATTACGAAGCTGCTGTCCAGAATTCTTCCAGATCATCCTTTCCAGGAATTCCTATTAAAGGTTTTTTTTCACTATACCCAATGTATAAGTGCAGTCATCAGGACTCGTCACCAACTATTAAGGAGAGCCAGACATTCATCAACTAATACACAGGATAGCAGTTCTTCCTCTAGTACCACGTGCATAAACAGAAGATCTGGAAAATTCGGATTCAACAGCAAATACCACTCCGTTTACGGACCACGTCACAAGAAACTGGATTGAAAGCAACATACAGCTATGGAACCATTACCAAACAGAAGGACCAATGACGACAAACCTACTCGAAGGGATGGCACAACAGCTTGAAAATGGTGATCAAAGTACCACACCCAAACATATAAACGCTTAAAGAAGAGCGGTAACTCAATACTTGGTCATGGCGTATATTTGTATCACTTGCCGTGCGTTTATTTATTTATTTTTTTTTTTTTTTTTTTTGTAGCAATGTAAACATTTTACAAAAACACTTTTAAACTCGTTTACAATTTATGCCAATGTAACTTAGTACAGTCAGTCCTTTATTCACAAGACATGGAGAGCTGTGACAAGACCATAACATATTTCAAATTTTAAGATCATTCATAAAAGTGTTTCATTGAAATATTGTTTTTTTTATATATTTTGTTTGTTGCATTTTTCGTTATCTTGGTTTTGGAATGATTTAAACACTCAACAGTTTTGACATGATATCATAAAATAAGCTGGACTTTTTATAGACAACAAAGTTGATGGGTTTGTTAGATTGATATTTCAACAGACTGTTGGTATACATTGTGCATACCTTGTTTTTTTACTTATGAGAAGCAGAAATATTTCGAACCTTCTCATGGACAAAAAAAACATGTTTCTTTGATTTCACTTTCACACTAACTTAGAAGTGAATTGAAAAAAATAAAGATCATGCCAAAACAAGAATGTCTGCTTTATATCTTGAACTTTTCTTCGATATTGACTTCAAAATAGGATCTATGCAAACGTGATGATTTAAATTTGAATAGTCAACTTTTCATTTCTCGTTAGCAACGAACCCTTTGCATTTGCATATTTTAATTGATACGTAGCTCTCGTGCATGTTCATACCAAACGGAGTTCATTAGCAGGGATATGTTCCTTGCACTAAAACTGCTCCAACAGAGTTATTAGGTCGAATGGCTGAAATCGACACAGCATAAGTGTAACGATCACCATCGTGAACTGATCGACCGATACGGTATGTCTGTGTTTTAAGTCACTAGAATCATGTTTTCGCTGTTTCAAATCTTAAGATGCCAGATTGGTCGTATAATCTGTAATTTAGCGATTGGATCCTATTTCCGATTGTGACGTTTTGTCTGAGCGTTGAATTACATGACGTGTGATGCATGCATAGCATGATATGCTTTTCTATCGACGCATCCGACCTCGCCTTTTTTGGATTCCTTGCGATTCCTTTAGTTTTCGTTTGTTATTTTGATTTGTCTGCTTACTTGATTTATGAGATTTGAACAACGGTAAACCAAAGTTTCCTATATTAACTGTACGACGTTAGACATTCCCATTTGTTAGTATCATTTTCCATTACTTTAATTTAAGCCAACCAAACTGGAAACTTAAACTAAACAAATTAGAGGCTCGAATGTACCTGGGTCGCTCGCCTGCGTCTTCAACAATGGCCACTTTTGTTTTGTAAAAAAAATATCATAAAAGGGCAATATAAAGAGTTAAACGAAAAATTAGTCATGTTGACGTATTTGTAGATCTTATCCTGCTAATCATAATTGCTTTTTAAAGTTTCCATTTATATTCCCTGTTTCCATTCTATATTCTATTATACTTTTTAAGATAATAGGCAAAAACTTTTTTTTAAAATGGTGAAAATCATCTTTAAAGGACAATTAACTGATTTAAGTTTCTATCTATCTATTATATTTTTCAAAATAACAGGCAAAAATAAAAAAAACTTGGGTAAATTTGACATTTAAGGGTAATAACTCCTAAAAGAAAAGTTAAACAGGTTGGACGTAAATGGACAGCAGGTAGATCTCAACATTCATAACATTTTTCCCTGTCCGATTTTCTCTATTTACAGTGGTATTCAAGATAATCGACAAAAACTTGTATTTTACCCCATGTTCTATTTTTAGCCATGTCAGCCATGTTGGTTTACCGGCGGGGTCATCGGAAACCTTTTTTTAAACTAGATACCCAATAACGAAGTTTCGTTAAATTTGGCCAAGTATTTTCAGAGAAGATTCTTCTGTAAGATATTAGGCAAAAACGCCAAAAAAATGGCTAAAATCGTCATTAAGGACAAATTACTCTAATAAGCAGATGACAAAGCTATTGATGTCTACAAACAACTTTAACCACAGACTGAACCTAAATCTTAACGCCGCCGAAGCCGACGCAGACGACGGAATCTAGGATCTCTATGTCTCGCTTTCGAGACATAAATGTCGCAGGGTCTACAAAAATGGACAGAACAATAACATGTTAAACACCAATAACCGCCTTCTCCGAAAAAACATTTACGTCACAGCACATGGTTATTTGTCTAGTACAGTCACAAAACTAGGTGGGGTTTAACAATCTCCCGCACAAACCACCCCTTTTGACTTTCTTTACCATATGTTCTTTAGTGTAGTAAGTTTTCGCATAATGTTTGGTTTTTACAAAATAATGTTCAAATATCTAAGGACAACATATATGGAAATAAACTCATCGTGGATACCTGGATTAAATTTTTTATTCGTCAGAAGCGGGTTTGGTCTACAAAAGCCTCATCAGTAACGCTCGAATGAAAAAAAGTTTAAAAGGCCTAGGAGAATGAAGTTGAAGAGTACTGAGGACCAAATCAGGAATGAAGACTAAAAAACATCTGACACTTAAATATCACTTTGCCGAAAAAGAAAGAAAATCCCTACCTACCTACCCACTGTCTCTACCTTTGGGTAAGGTTTGGGTAAACCAAAATATTTTATGTGTGGCCTTATGTGTTTTAATTCTTTCACAACTATAGCTTTTTGAAGAATTTCAACATCCATAGTTGGTCAACACCAATTTTCGTACTAACATCACAGTATTTTTAAGACCTTTTTGCATTCACTATTTGAACTATTTTAGTTAAAGTAACTGGCACATATTTTGTCTGACAAGTAGATGAAGCTAAACTATGTCAGTTTGGGTTTGTGTAAATTTGGAATCCAGTACAAGCAAGATAAGTTGTTATCCTTGATACTTGGGTCGTAAATGATTTCCCCTTTGTTAAAGGTTACACTTCTTATAAATAGAGGGCATAGTTACACCATAACGGATGACAGTGGCACTAGAAACTGAATGAAGCGCATTTGGACTAACATCAAACATAAAGGATCTTCATACAGTATCAAAAGGACAAGGCAAACATTCTAAATTCCCAATTTTAAAAAGTTTTTTCATCAAGTGAAGATGTAACAGAAAAAGTATTCAAAGACAAGTGTAAGATGACAGTAAATTTTCCCATTATGCCTGATATAAATACCACAGAAAATGGAGTCACCAAAGTACTAAACAACTTAAAAAAAAACACAAAGCAGCGGGACCAGACAACATAACCCCTAGAATTTTGAAAAAAAACTGTCATTTGAGATATCACCCATCCTAACTTTGATATTCAAAGAGTCATACAATACTGGAGCAGTACTACACATATGAACCAGTAAATGTATGTCCCATCTTTAAAACAGGTACGAAATCTGAAGCAGTGATTTATAGACCAGTGTCACTGCAAACTTATGGAACACATTGTCACTCGCAACATCATGACTCATGCTGATCAACATAAGATCTTAAATCCACTACAACATGGTTTTATTAAAGGACTGTCGGACACCCAGCTAGTGGAATTCATAGATGACGTCTTCAAAAACCTGGATCTAGGTCAACAAACAGAGTGTCTAATTATGGATTTCAGCAAAGCATTTCACAAAGTGTCCCACAGTCCCTACTTAATTTTTTACACATAAACTTGATCCCCATGGTATAAAAGGGAATACCAACATTTGGATCCAAAATTTCCGGAAACAAGCTGCAGTCGCAATGGAGAATCATCAGGATACATATATGTAGAATCTGGGGTGCCTTAAAGATCAGTACTAGGCATCAGCTCGTTTTCATACTATATCAATGATATGCTAGAAAACATCAGATCATCTGTAAGATTATTTGCAGATGACACCCTTGCATATCTTACTATAAAATCAGATGTCGACAGAATCCACCTTTAAGACGACCTTGACAAACTGGCTGTATGGGAACAAACCTGGAAAATGAGTTTGCATCCAGAAAAATATAATGTGCTTACCATCACAAGGAAGAGAGAACCAACCATAAACAAATATGTACTCCATGGCCATGAACTACAACATGTGACAGCAGCCAAATATCTAGGTGTTTCTATAACATCAGATATGAAGTGGAGTGGACAAATTACAACCATTAGTAAGAAAGCAAACAACACAATGAGCTTCCTCAAAAGAAACCTTAACATAAGAAGCCCATCTCTAAAAGAAAGAGCATATAAAGCATTAGTTAGACCAATTGTGGAATATGCTGGAACAACTTGGGTTCAATATTTGAAGGTGGATATTCATCGGATTGAAATGGTTCAGCGAAAGGCTGCTAGATACGTTGAAAACAGATACCACAACACCGTATCTGTCACATGCTAGAAAATTAGAATGGACATCACTTCAAAAAGAAAAAAAAACAAGATTACGGTACTATTGTACAAAATAGTGAATGGACTAGTCCACATAGATGCCTCCAATAGACTAATACCACCAATTATACTTAGTCGAAATATGCATAGCGGTTCCTTCCAAGTACCATCTTGCCGCACAGTTGCTCAGAGTGAATCATTCTATCCAAGGACTATACGAGACTGGAATGCCCTACCCACTAATACTGCCATGGCTAAGAGTCTTGAAATATTCAAGACTCAGTTATCTGATTAATATAAATCACTTTTGTTTTACGCGCACATTTTGATCTGTATAGCACCGTTTGTCTGTTTTGTAAATACTTTAGAAATTCCTTGTAAATAACCATATGCACACACCGTGGTTTTATGGAAGGGAATATACGCCATAATTGTACATTTCTTAATTTGTAAAATGCAATTTCTTAATTTGTAATATGCAATTTCCAAATTTGTAACTTGTATTTTTTCCATCCGTTACATGAATTTCTAAATTTTATTGATTTGTGAAATGTAACTTCTTAATGTGTTAATGCAATTTGTTAATTTGTTAACGTATTATCGTTCAAACAATTACATATGCATGTAATCATTTACTAATTAACTTTAGATTTTTCTGATTTGAAAACAAATTGTATCAGATTACCAATCAATAAAGTTGTACTTTATTGTATTTTGTATATTATGTAATAGAACATGAAAAGTGTAATGCGTAGAAATAATAAAATATTAGGTACAAGTTGGTAGAAGTACGAATTGGTAAAAGTACGAGTTTCTAAAAGTATGAGTTGGTAGAAGTATGAGTTGGTGAATATTGTAAACGTTGGCTAAGGTCTAAGGTATGAGTTGACTGCATGGATCGACAGCGACCTCGTGCGAAATATTGTGAAACTATTTCATTCTTGATTTGTAAAACTTCTTGGTATTTAAAACTTCTTGATTTGTAAAACTTCTTGGTATTTAAAACTTCTTGATTTGTAAAACTTCTTGATATTTAAAACTTCTTGATTTGTAACTTGCAGTTTTTCTTGCGAAACGGAACTTCTCATTGGCTTGTAGCGGTAACATTTACACTGACACATCCATTCTCCCAAAACGTGACTCAAGCAAAGAATTTACATCTCACAAATTAAGAAATGTAGAATTTTATGTAACGAACGAAGTAAATACGTTAACAAGTTAAGAGTTTCCATTTACACATTTACAAATCAAGAAATATAGAAAGTCATGTAACGGATGGAAAAAATACATGTTACAAATTAAGAAATTACATTTTACAAATCAAGAAATTGCATGTTACAAATTCAGAAATTGCATTTTTCAAATTATGAAATGAATAATTATGGCGGATATTCCCTTTCATTTAGTTTGGACAAAAAGTGGAAGAAATGATGGCGGACACAAAACGGCAGAAGCGGAAGATAGGATTCGATGAACTGTTATCAACTTTGAATTCTTATACATATATTATGTATTCGTAGTATTACGCTTTTTGTTATGATTGAAGAATTGCTATGCTATTTTGTTTGTTGTCTCAAGTGAATCACTGATAGATATGACCTAATTATTGACTTATGACAGATCAATATAGCACTGATTTTACAAGTAAAATATACCCCCATTGTATCTATGAAAGAATTTAGTAAAAGTTTAAGTAATTTATGGTAACAAAATTCCCGACTTAATAATTTACCAGTTATACATAGATTACGTACATTTAAATCCTTCTCTGCTATATTAAAAAACCAGCCAATGTAGATAAAATTGAGAATGGAAATGGGGAATGTGTCAAAGAGATAACAACCCGACCACAGAACAGACAACAACAGAAGGTCACCAATAGGTATTCAATGCAGCGAGAAATTCCCGCACACCCGTCTTTAAGCGTCTATATACGTTCAGTGATAATGGACGTCATAAAACTCCAAATTATACACAAGAAACTAAAAGTAAAAATAATACAAGACTAACAAAGGCCAGAGGCTCCTGACTTGGAACAGGCGCAAAATGCGGCGGGGTTAAACATGTTTATGAGATCTCAACCTCCCCTATACCTCTAGCCAATGTAGAAAAGTAAACGCATAACAATACGCACATTAAAAGTCAGTTAAAGAGAAGTCCGAGTCCGATGTCAGAAGATGTAACAAAAGAAAATAAGCAAAATGACAATAATACATAAATAACAACAGACTACTAGCAGTTAACTGACATGCCAGCTCCAGACCTCAATTAAACTGATTGAAAGATTATGTCTTCATCATATGAATATCAGGCACAATCCCTCCCATTAGGGTTTAGTATCATACCATCATAAAATATATGAGAAGAACATAACCCGTGTCATGCCAACAACTGGTTTTAAATAAATGTGTTTAGTTCCGATGCAAAGACCCTATAAGTGAATCAATATTAAAGCCAAAATATGCAATCTTTAATGACCTGACAACAGTATCGTAACTATATCCCTTCTTAATAAGTCAATTTAAAGGTTTTGTTAGCTTCTGAGGTGAATACTGACATTTTGTGCTTTATAAAGAATATTACCATAAAAGATTGGATGTGAAATACCTGAACGTATAAGAAGTCTGCATGTTGAGCTATATTTACGAATGATGTCCTTGTACCGATGATAAAATTTAGTAAATGTTTTGACTAGTTTGTGATATCGAAAACCCTGGTGTAATAATTTTCAGTAATACATAAATTTCTTTCGTTAAAATCTGAAACGTTGTTACATACACGAGCGAATCGTACAAGTTGAGATATATAAACACCGTAAGATGGTGACAAGGAACGTCACCATCTAAAATTGATAATTAACGATAGGAAATGAAAATCATCTCTTTTATCATAAATTTTTGTATTAAGCTTTCCGTTAATGATATAGATATCAAGATCGAGGAAAGGGCAGTGGTCATTGTTAGTATTAGCTTTATTTAAAGTAAGTTCAACAGGATAAATTTCTTTAGTATACATACTGAAGTCGTCATTATTGAGAGCCAATATATCATCCAAATATCTAAAAGTATTATTAAATTTTGTATCAGATGTTGTTTCGATGGGTCTTTGCTGATTTTAGTCATAAATTGTAACTCATAGCAATACAAAAACAGGTCCGCAATAAGTGGTGCACAGTTAGTCCCCATTGGAATTCCGATATCCTGACGATATACGGAATCTCCAAAGCGAACAAAAATATTATCTAGTAAAATTCAAGGGCAGATATAGTATCAAAGCATGTCCAATTGACATAGTTCTTTTGATATATACATTCAAGGTTTTAGGAAAGGTCAAATCATACGTTGTAAAAAACTATAAAAGTTCTCTGAGAATGACATCACAAAAATGTTTCTTTTGTTAAAAATTGAGAACATGTTTGTTTCTGAAGACAATCTGTCTTACTACTGTGTCGATTTGTTCCCATATTTGTATCAGAAATATTTTATACAGAGGCTCCTAAAGAGAAAATAAGAGAGATTACATTATCCATTAAGTTGACTCTCAACTATAATAAACTGTTATCACAGAGATATGTCTGGCTTTTTTGTAATTTCGATAATGCAAATGTTGAAATTAAAATAGCAACACCTTAACATGTAAGTTTTGCAAATATTCAAAGTCAATAAACCATGACTGAAGGTAAATGGCTAAACAATCTCCTTGGAAATGAGATGTGCCAATGCTAATACAACTGCATACCAAATACCATTGACTTATCATAAGTAGTTCTCTTTAAACTGACCTATCACAAACTAATACATGAAAACTAAGCAAAAATTTCAAAGTCAATAGACCATGACTGAGGGGGCAGGGTCAAATAATCTCCATGGAAATGAGATATGCCAATGCTTATACAACTGCATACCAAATATCATTAACTTACCACTAAACTGACCTAAACACAAACTAATACATGAAAACTAAGCAAAAATTTCAAAGTCAATAGACCATGACTGAGGGCAGGGTCAAATAATCTCCATGGAAATGAGATATGCCAATGCTTATACAACTGCATACCAATTATCATTAACTTACCACTAGTGGTTCCCTATAAACTGACCTAATCACAAACTAATACATGAAAACTAAGCATAAATTTCAAAGTCAATAGACCATAACTGAGGGGGCAGGGCCAAATAATCTCCATGGTAATGAGATGTGCCAATACTAATACAACTGCATACCAAATATCTTTGACTTACCACTAGTGGTTCACCATAAACTAGACCTAATCACAAACTAATACATTGTTGACGCCGCCGCCGCCGACGCCGGAAACAGCATGCCTATGTCTCGCTTTTTGACTCCGTCAAGCGAGACAAAAATGATGTCTTCTAACTGAAAAAAAAAACTTTTGTGACTATATTAGTTGCGTCTATCCCAATAAAGGATACCACAGATACAGATAGGTCTGCTTCATATCTTCTTGTTGTCCTTGGATACTTGAACATTATTTTGTAAAACTTTATGACAAAACTTACTACACTGAAGAACATATGGTCCAGATTGTCAAAAAGGGTGGTTTTATAGAACGTTATCTTTTTAAACCCCACCACATTTTGTGACTGTACTAGACTATCTGGTCCTTTTGATGTTTGACGTAATTTGTTTTCGGAGAATTGATGTTTACAGTGTTGTTGTTCTGTATAAAATACCAGCAGTGCCTTCGTGTGGAATATATATGTCTCTCAGTTGTTACGTAGTGATGTGGTCGGTGTATCGCAATATTCAAGGGCTTGTTTTTGCTATTATGTTTTTCTTGATAGAGGATCACTGCTTTAACATGGAAGCCATTAGAAGATAGGTATTCAAAGGAAAAGTTGGGGTACCCTCTTTAAAAGTTATGTAAGTCAACCAGTATAAAAAGCAGTAGGAATTATGGACTGTGACTGGCAATAAGAGGGTGTGGTGCATACGGCAAGACGTACAGACACCGCAGATAGTTATTGCAAGAATTTTTGAGTGAACATTTTCCCAGTAACTGAAAAAGTTGTAGTATAAATCTTTTATTTATATAGATATAAGAAGATGTGGTATGAGTGCCAATGAGACAACTCTCCATCCAAGTCAAAATTTATAAATGTAAACCATTATAGGTCAAGGTACGGTCTTCAACACGGAGCCTAGGCTCACACCGAACAGTAAGCTATAAAGGGCCCCAAAATTACTAGTGTAAAACCATTCAAACGGGTAAAAACGGCCTAATCTATATAAAAACGAGAAACGAGAAACACTTATGAACCACATCAACAAACGACAACTACTGAACATCAGATTTCTGACTTAGGACAGGTGCAAACAAATGCAGCGGGTTTAAACGTTTTAATTGTACCAAACCTTCACCCTTTTTCTGAAACAATAGTGTAACATCACAACATAGAAAGACACACTATAAAATATCAACTGAAATAGCTTAACTCAATCGAAGGACATAGTAACACCATTGAACATATACTGAACAAATAAATTTGACCTATGATACAATGTAAATTCAAAATAAATAAACTAAGGAAGAATAATAAAAGTAACATGTTATATCGGTATGAAATGTTAAACAATTTAAGAAAAACAATATGCTCGAACAAAAATATCAGCCATTTGCAATAACTTTAAACACAGGTAAATAAAATAATTTTGTTGTTAGGTATACGTATACAGTTACAATAGAGAAAGGAAATATTTTAACAAAATAAATAATTTTGATGTTCAAAGTACGAAGTGGAAATTTATATTAGTACCAAACACTTATCAAAGCTGGTATATAGACCAGATATAACCCTGAATAAAATTAAATAACAAAAAAGTATTACAATTAGTATCAACAGGTCAAATAAACAAGAAAGTACGATTTGAGAGTACTCGCAGTTACTGACAGCTAGTTAAAAGCCAAAACAATTAATAATAAAAATCATGCATCAGAGACTAAAATCAACTAAAACACATCCCAGGGATTTAGTATTTTAACGTCATGGACAGTCAAAGAAGACATGACTAGTGCAATGCCAAAATAAATGTATCGACAGACAGTAGAATAGTTAGGAGTTTAACCTCTTTATAGATCAAAATGAACGTGGGTGTGTCTTTAAACATCCCGTTTGAAAAGAATACAAATTTAGTTATGTTTTAATTTACTGATGACAAAATCGATATTAGTGCCAATGTAAACTATATTCAAAGATCTAATTACAACATTGGTAAGATAACCTGAACTAATAAGTTTATTTAAAGGTTCGATGAGTTTACACGGATCATATAGTGATTTCCGCGCTTTAAGTACAATATTACCGTAAAATTTAGGATGTGAAATACCGTTTTAATCAGTTTTCTACAGGTACAGCCAAATTTACTAATCAAATCTTTGTATCTATGAAAGAACTTAGCAAAAGTTTTACGTAATTTATGGTAACGAAATCCCTGACTTAATAATTTACTAGTGATGCATTGATTACGTTCGTTAAAATCTGTGACATCACTACACACACGGGCATAACGAACGAGTTGGGATATATACACACCGTATGATGGAGCCAAAGGAACATCGCCGTCTAAAAAAGGAAAATTAACAATAGGGAATGAAAAATCGTCTCTTTTGTCGTAAATTTTCGTATGGAGTTTTCCTTTAGAGATTGAAATGTCCAAGTCCAGAAAAGGACAACTACTGCTGTTTATGTTAGATTTAGTTAAAGTATTTTGTATATTTTGCCTTTGATCTTTCTCTTTGTGATAATTTTTCATATCCTGCTACTTGCATGAGATAGAAATTATCGCTAGAAACTAAGGGCACACGTGGCATTGTCAATGTAATCATCAACAACGTCATAGGCAAAATTGTGTAAACAAATTATCAACGGTTTTTTCAATTGAAAGGGTGTTTCTCAGCTACAATCTCATCAAAGGGCGACAGCTTTTTCAAATCCTTTACCTTAGTTACCATTTTCAGATTCTCAAATGTAAGTATGAGGAAGGTTAGAGACAAACAAACTCCAATCTTTCCAGATACTCCATCCATTGTGTGGTGTAAAGATGCATCAACCAAGCACTGAGATACTTTAAACGAACTTATTTTGTGTGAGCTACATGCATTTATTTTCGTGACTTTCAGGAGTTGAAAAATATTGTGAATTTAAATTGTCACGAATATGTATTACTCGAATCTCTCCTTAAAAAAATATATAATGAAAATGAGAAGACTGCAAAAGTAAATTGCTGTAAAAATGATCAGCTAAGTGTATAAAAGATACAGTTACACAATAATAAATTTCATTCTGAGATTTTTGCTGATTGCTTCTGCCAAACAACTTGTTCTTTTGATTTTGCAACATCAACACCCCAAAAAAAATATCAGAAAATCAAAACTACGAAAACTAGAATAAGGTGATCTCAGATGCCTCCACGTGCAGAAAACTCTTTTAACGGTAGATGCAAAAACCTAAATTCAAATTGAAAAAAAAACACCAATTTGTAATGTCAATAATGGAGCATCTTAAATGGTTAATGTCATCAAAACTTCACCTGTATTTGTGCTCTGTTACACTGTGATCAAGTTTCAAAAGATCTGGTCAAGCTGTATTATCTTAATTATCTCAAA
Source organism: Mytilus coruscus (assembly GCA_017311375.1). Taxonomy (NCBI): domain Eukaryota; kingdom Metazoa; phylum Mollusca; class Bivalvia; order Mytilida; family Mytilidae; genus Mytilus; species Mytilus coruscus. The sequence continues at coordinate 52,973,224 of CM029601.1, forward strand.
AAAGACAACAAACTCAACTGTTAAGGGACCGAAAAGGCAAAATCTTGAAAGGTAAAAGTATTAATCATCAAAATCAATATGACCTGTATTTTCATATGGTCCATGACATCAGGGTTACATCAAGGATTTTGAGGGCTTTATATATATAGTCACTTTTGCCTGAGAAAAAAATCAACCTTTATTAAAAGCAATTGACCAAAGATATGTATTACTAGTTATATATCTTTGAAGGACTTACGGCTCAGGCAGTTATTGCATAATTTGATAGATGTGGTGCTTAGATATGAAGATTATAATAAGATCTAATAAGGATCCGGATTTCTAGTTTACAATTTCACTTCAGTTATTTTCAGGGGACATTCCTGATCAACAAAAGTTTGGTTCCTTTTTTTAATCAAGGAATTACAGCATAAATGAACCTGTAATGACTATTTCACTGCATAATCATTATCCTTGTAAAAATGGTTGAATCGATATTTGGAATTCATTTCTTTAAACTTGGAACCAAGGATTTGTACAAATCCTAGTTAGAAAGATTCTAATGACTGTATATTGCAAAATTAATCGAGAATAATTCACGTTTACTTTCGATTTTTAAACGAAATGAAAACTGGAAGTGACAGCTAGGAGGATAATAAATTCAGAATGAATCTGGATTCATTTACAGATTGGTTCGTTTTTAAAAAATTGCAGGAAATTATCATATTTCTAAATCAATTTGCTTATTAAGAAGTATACTTGTCTCCTTTTTTTTTATACTAAATGATTTCCTATTTTACATTTTTATGTCTAATTTACAAGAATACTTTCACGCATGTGCAGTACATAGTAAAGGTAGCACCTGTTTGACTCGTGGAAATATTTCTTCACTTTAATCGAAATTGTTGAAAGTCTTTAATGAAAAGTTATAAACAATAGCACGAAAATTTGTTCAAATGACGAAACTACGACAAACAAACTGGAAATTGTGATCGTTTGTAAAATATTAAAATTGATGCAAACTGTATGTGGGGGAAAACATTTTGTTCAAATGATGAAACTATAATAAACAAACTTCAAATTGTGGTCGTTTGAGAAATATTGAAATTGAAATTCCAACTGACCGATTTAACTGGGAATAAATTGCTTCGCCGAGCACAGATGGATACGACCGCAGAGGTCCAACCCTGAAAGGTTGGGGCAAAAATGGACACAATAATCGCGCTTGATACAGGTCTGAATTTGGATTGTAATTAAATATTTGACACAAAATAGGTTTCTGACACAGAATAACTGTAGTCAAAGAACTTAGAATTGGTTATATGATTTGAATTTAAATTCAATTTTTTGCTTTTGTGCAATACACTATGCTGTTACAAATTGACACCCCCCCCCCCAAAAAAAAATTTCTAAAATCTTGAGGAGAAAAAATTGTCCCCACCCCTCAATTTTTTTACCCCCTCCCTTGTTCCAAAAAATTCTTTCCTCAAGATATAGTCATAATCTCAATTCAGATTTCCAATGGAGTTTGCAACCATAAAAACCCATTTAAATACATCATAAAAGTATTAAAATAGAAAATGACATACATAATCATGGCTAAAATTAATATACCTTCATCAGCATTTAATAGTAACTTCTAAAAATAAATTGACAGCTAATCACCTCAAGACAATACAACATTTCTTTATAACAAAACCATTGTAAGGGAAGTTTATCTTAATGCCAAAAAAACCAAAACAAATGATATTGATCACAAATAAACAAATGTATTACTACTGAACCCTTTGATATACACTATTATTATATTATATATACTTCCATCACAGTATTTCATGTTTCTAGAAACAGCTAAAAATTAATTCATACTAGAACTAGCAGACAACTTTACTTAATTTAAAAGCAATGTAAGGGAGGTAATTCAAATATAACATTGTAATTATTATCTTTTAAATTTAATGTTAATCAAATGAAACAAAACAAATTTTATAGCCTTAGGACCAAAATTTAGACCAATTAGAAAATGGGACCAACAACCAAATACACAGTTAAATTCAGCATGTGAAAAAAATTGTTATACTAATAGCATGAAAAATTGTACTACTTATAGCAAAAAGTCCCAACATAAAGAATCAAAGCTTTCTCAAAATCAATAAAGAGCAGTAATCCAAAAATATTGTTCTCTTCTATATACTGTAAAATGTCATGAATCAATCGAATGCTATCCCTTATATAATGCTTAATGGTCCAATATCTATTTCATAAAGATTCAAAGACCAATACTTAAGTAATTGTCCATTAACCAGGAAACCCTTGTTTTTCCCCCTTTCTTGCCCCTAATTCCTAAACGGTTTGAGCCATAACCCCCCATAGCCAATCCTAACCATCCCTTTGTGGTATGGAAACTTGTGGTACAATTTCAGAGAGATCCATACACTGTTCCACCAGTTATTGTCTGGAAACTAGAAAATGCTTATTTAGGCCCCTTTTTGGCCCCTTATTCCTAAACTGATGAGACCATAACCCTTAAAATCAATCCTAACCTTCCTTTTGTGGTTTCAAATCTTGTGTTTAAATTTCATAGATTTCTATTTACTTATACTAAAGTTATTGTCCAGAAACCAAATGTCTTCGGAAGATGCTGACACCGCCACCGACGATGACGTGATACCAATATACGACCGCAAAATTTTTTTGCGGTCGTATAAAAATAATTATGATGACATTTATTAATTAATCGATTAGTGACCCATCTGATGGCCATAAGTGGATTACCTGTAATCACAACTTATAACACCTGTTGTAAATGTTAATTAAATGAGGGTCATTAACTTGTCAAAAATCTGAAGACAGGAAGAATTATAGTATTTTTATGCGAAAATATTTTTATTCTTTTTAATTTTAAGTGATCTCATTTTGAAAACCTTTTCGTAAATTATGAAAATGATGAGCACTAGCAAAATCCCTGCATGACATTATTTTGAAATTTTTAAAGATTTTTCATTTAATGCTGTAATTATCATCTTGAAACCAGGGGCCTCAGAGGCTGAGTGGTCCAAGTATTTCATCTAGATGTGGTTTGCCTCTTTATTTTGATCTTTATCAATTAGGATTGACATATTTACAGCTATAGGTAAGTGGTTCTCTCTGGGCACTCCAGCATTCCTCCAACAATAAAACCTGGCTGACAAGACATAGTTAAGGGTCCAGAAAGTGTCATGAAACACCAATAATCAGTCAATCAATCAACTAGCAACCAAACTTTTGACAAAGAGACCAACAAAAGAACAAATGGACTTGTGCATCTATCTTTGAGACAGGGATGTGATTTGGTATGTCCTTAATATACAGTCAATGTGGAAAACAAATTCAGACTTAAAAAAGTTAATGCAAATGCTTGTGCAAATGTCCTTGCATATTTTATTACTTATTTCAAATCAGATTTCAACATTTGAACACTAGCAACAAGTCCTTCACCAAAAATAGCAAAATCCTCTCTAATTGCCGCAATATTGGGTTTCATTACCACTTCAGTGTGACCATTCTGTGATGTCTCTGGTTTCCTGCAGAACATGTGATTTACCTACAAAATGAAATTTCAAAATGAATACTGACAAAAATTAAAAATTTCATCATGTTAAAAACAATTAAGAAGAATAAAGATGAAAAATTCTTTATTTCTAAAACCAATATAAATTTCAAAAATTTCAGTATAAAATCTAGAAAAAGTAATATGGAGCAAAGATACATAAGTCAACAATCTGAGGGTATACTGAAACATAACCATATTTCATTACTGTTCTTCATAATAATACTATACCCAGTAAGTTAGCAATTCTATTTTCACATGAAATATCATTAAACAATTCATTTTCTGAAAAGTTACTGTTTATAAAATGTTGCTTTTATTCAAACAACAGAGTTTTATATCCCTAGGCATAGATTTGGCACAGCTTTTTACGATTTTGATTTTTAATGCTCTTCAACTTTGTATTTGATTTGGACTTCCAACTGTTTTGATACTAGGGCAACTGACAAGTGTTACGTAGACTAAACGTTTATCTGGTGTACCAATTATGAGCCTTCAAATCACTTGTCTAGTCCTCCTAAAGCATTCACCAGTTTGATTTGTAATCAATGGAGAAAAAAGTTAATGACTTAGCTTTAAATTCTTACATTTTATTTTATGGGGTGAATTTTAGATAAATCAGAAATTCTTTTTGAAGACAAAAACATAATGAAACATTAAATTCACATTGAAGATTTGGCAAATATATTAAGATTGGAAATGCTGTATTCTGTTTTGTAATTTGTTCAATTTTTGAATTCTAAGATATCCAATCCAAATTGAAATATAGATATTGAGAAAAAATATGTATTTCTGAAGTTTAAGAAACAATTTACAGAACCAAAATTGATTAAGAATTACAATATAATAACAAAATTACAATCTTAAGCTTTATCAGATTATTGGCTTACTGCAAACACTTGTTAACTATGTTAAAAAAAATCAATAAGAAGAAAACTTCTGAATGATTCAACTGTCATAACTCAAATGTCTGACAGTAACAATGGACTATTCTAAATAATTAAAAATTAGTGGTATCCTATGCCCGATTATAATGAACCCTGATTAAAACAATAAATATATCTTTTAACATATTCCTCCATCAAAATGAAATGAAACACAATTTTTATTCTTGTTTGTCAACAGATATATATAATTGTTGAGGTAAATTCTCAATCTTTTGAAGAAGTTTGTAAATAATTATGGTTCCTATTATGCATCAGCATTATTGTTATTTTACTTCCTGGTGGACAACATGGCCAACCAAATGGATGGTTAGTTAGAAGGTATCCTATCCTCCAAGAAACTAATAAAATTGCAACCCAAGTCAGATAACATCTTTGAAGGTAATAAAATTATCCAAAAGCAAAAGTGCTGTGTAATTTTGACACTCACTGAAAATTCTTTTGGCCGAAAAGCATTTGGATTGAAGAGAACACCTATTACTTGGCCACCATATCTATCATAGAAAAACAGGGCTAAGTTGCCATACTTCTCCTGCAAACAGAAAATAAAATTAAAACATTACTGTTATAAGCTAAACAACAAATGGTATGTATTATAAGCAGAGCGCACTTTATTGTATACCTACTTTAAAAATACAAGTTACAAAAGTGGCAAATCTGTTTTAATAAAAAAAAAATTATCATTAAAAAATCTAAGCAAAATTAAGAAAGAGAATATGTATCAAGTTACCCTGAGTTCTTGTAGATATTTCTGCACTGGATCATAGTCATACACTGGCAGGTTTGTCTTGTATTTCTTGTCCAGACTATCACCCAATGGTGGGTTATATAACTTCTTTTGCCTGTCAATCATCATTCTATCACAGGCAAGTTGTTTTCCTCGAAGGTGGATCAAAAGATCAAAATCATCAACAGCTGGGCGAAATATTTGCTGAAAAATATACAAATGTATAAAAAATATATCTATAATTTAACTGATGCATATGAATATAGATTCTACCACTCAACCATGTTAATAACAAAAAATAAACAAAAATGTGAGATTAATTATTGCGATTACAGGAAAATCTGCATACAGATATATGTATCACATATCAGAATGGGAGTCCTTATTATTGCGATATTCACATAGTCGCATTATTTGCATTAATAAAAACTTCGCAATAATTTCTGAACTTGCAGTATTCCATAATGCTAGGAAGACCATGACTTTATAATAGGGATGCCAACTCGGTGAAGATTTACTAATCGAGTACTCGTTAGATTTACCGAGCTATACTCGAGTACTCGCTTGGAAAAACATCTACAAAATGGAAATACAAAATTATACCCATTTTACATATTGTGGGACGTTGTCTTATGGACGTATAACCCTCAACATTATTACCCAGGACTAGATAATAGTCCCAGGAATTTTATACCATAATTAATAGCTCATTTACTACATATACTAATTATGTAAACTGGCAATGATCTAATCAATTAATTAATAAAAATCTATAGAAAAATGATTACTCAAACAATAGTATTTGGGAATCGTAAAAAAACACATTTAATGATCACCAAAGGGGTTTAGAACTTACTGATGCCTTTAACCCGAGGGCAGACACAGGGTGCAACGAATTTGTTCTTATCTAGAAATATTATCTTGTCAGCTTTTTCTGTGACGAGTCGATTTTTCAGCTTTGTCACATAACTAACAGTCCTGCTGATGAAAATATTTGCTCTGATGGTACAGAGGTGGTGGAATGACTAAGACATGATAAGATAAAAGTGTAAGCCTTGGAAATGTGCTTTTGTTCATAGCCTACCTATGCTCGGAGGAATTTTAAATGACAATTAAACGCAAAGATTCGAAAATATTTTAATTTTGATTAATTTTGATTAATATTTAATTTCCCGGGAGGCGCTCTTAATAATAATATAATTTTTTTAAGAAGGCAACAACATTCTAACAGGAAACCGATTAGTTGAGTATCATTTTGGTATTCGATACTTCGATACTACCGAGCTATACTCAAGTACTTGAGTACTCGTTGACATCCCTACTTTATAACAAACATTAATTACATCTATTATAAGTGGAGCAAATGTCCCATGTCAGCACCTAAAACACAGATAACTAAAACTGTCCATAGAATGGAGCAAAAGGAAAATTATGTATTAAACAAAGATGACAACAAGAGTGCACATGCTGAAATGTTTCGCCTTCTTTACTGACCATTGATTTTAAGTTGATAGTCCTAAATATAAAGCTTTACTACCACATAAACTTAACATGATCCAAGAAAATGAGGTCCAGGTCAGATAAACCAAACTGGAAATACATGTACACCTTACAATCATTCTATACACCAAATATGCTTTAGTTAGTCTTGTATTCTTTTTTTTAAATTTAGTTCATTTATATGTTTTGGAATTTAGTATGACATTCATTTTCACTGAAATAGTACACATTTTTGTTTAGGGGCCAGCTGAAGCCCACATCCAGGTGCGGGATGTTCTCGCTGTGTTGAAGACCCATTGGTGGCCTTCGGCTGTTTTTTTGCTTTTTGGTCGGGTTGTTGTCTCTTTGACACATTCCCCATTTCCATTCTCAATTTTATTTTTATTTAAATATATATATATAGTTGACCTATTGCACATAGTATTTCAGAACGAAACTTTACATTGATCAATGAACCATGAAAATGAGGTCAAGGTCAGATGAACCCTGCCAGACAGACATGTACACCTTGTAATCATTACATGCTTCAAATATAGTTGACCTATTGCATATATTTTCTAAGAAACAAACTTAACCAGGAAAACTTAAGCTTGACCAATGAACCATGAAAATGAGGTCATGGTCAGATGACAATTGCCAGACAGACATATACACCTTACAATCATTCCATACACCAAATATAGTTGACCTATTGCTTATAGTATAAGAAAAACAAACCAAAAAAACAATAACTTAACATTGAGCAATGAACCACAAAAATGAGGTCAAGGTCAAATAAAACATGCCAGACTGACATGTACATTGTAAAATATTTTCATACACCAAATATAGTTGACCTATTGCATACAGTATTAGAAAAACAGACCAAAACACAAAAACTTAACTTAACCACTGAACCATGAGAATGAGGTAAAGGTCACATGACACCTGTCAGTTGGACATGTACACCTTACTATCATTCCACACACCAAATATATTAGACCTATTGCTTATAGTATTTGAGATATGGACTTGAGGTGTCAGACCACCAATTACTCCCTCTAATTTAGAGCGTATGTAAAGTAGCCCTACTCTGACACAAAATAGTGCTTTTGATGTCCTTGTTTACTTAAACTAACCAACAAATTTGCAGAAATGAAACTTTTGGTGAAAGAGAAATATATTTAGACCATTTTGAGCCAAAATTTACTTGTCTATGAGTTTGCATTAAAATTGAGGATTAATCGCTCCATAGTATACTAATTTAAGATTTCAGAAAACCAGGGTTATTTTTGGAGTACCTCTTTTGAAGGTCAGTTTTTGTTAGAAGGCTTTAAAGGTATGTTGAAAATTGGCATGCAGAAAGCTGATACATGTACAATTCAGGATATACCTGGTTTCTATGAAGTTAAACTTAAGGTAAAATATCTAGAAAGCTGTGAAAATTGCAAAATTTGGTTGAACAGATAGGGATATTTAATTGGTGGTCTGACACCTTTAAGTGAAATGCGGTGAAACCCCAAAATCAGAAAACGATTGATTTTTTGTCTTAACTGATCAATTGAAATGATAGTAGCCACATTTCAATCTTTTTTGGGCAAAAGTCAGATATTGCAAATTTAGAGCCTTAAACCTGAATTTGTGCTATTTTAGCTTTTCCCACCCTGACAATATGCTTTCATATAAAAAATGTCCTAAATTGTTATAAATGGACAGTAAGTTGTTTCTGTGGTGTTAAACATTAAAACATAGGCTGTTTACTACCCCAAAAAATGTTGTCATGAAAATTTAATGAAATTATTTGATTTTACCCTTATATCATTCGTCATACCATGTATTTGGCAGATAACATAGCCTGATGTAAACACTGCATAAACTCACAAACATCCTATTTATAATCTCAAATGAAAGTTTTATACCTTAAATTTTATTGACTGATAGTAAATAAAAACAGTTAAATGACCATGACGGCACTTTTGATCAGTTAATAGTCTCATTACTGACACCAGGTGAAAAAGGGGGTCAATATTCCTTGACTCTTCAATACCTTGGATTTTGACTAGACTCATTGTAAAATTGTGGAAAGTCTTTAAAGTAGAATAACAAACAAGGAAAATCAACAAAACTGATCTTGATATTGAAAGTTTATGTTCCTGTAGTCCAAAATGAAATTTTCAAGTATTTTCTATCCAAAGTCATTCATTACAGTCAGTTTAAATTGAGCTGTGAAATTTGTAATATAAGTCGCTTTATGCTCAGATAGGCTGTTTTTAACTACAAATTGACTAAGGATTAAGAATAAAGCAAAACAAAGATTTCTGATCAACTTTTTGTCTCTTTAGGTGTCAGACCACCAATTACTCCCTCTAATTTAGAACGTATGTAAAGTAGCCTACTCTGACACAAAATAGTGCTTTTGATGTCCTTGTTTACTAAACTAACCAACAAATTTGCAGAAATGAAACTTTTGGTGAAAGAAAATATATTTAGACCATTTTGAGCCAAAATTTACTTGTCTATGAGTTTGCATTAAAATCCATGAAAACTTAACCTTGTTCACTGATCCATGAAATGGGGTCGAGGTCAGGTGAAAACTGTCTGACGTGCATGAGGACCTTGCAAGGTATGCACATACCAAATATATTTATCCTATTACTCATAAGAGAGAAATTAAGAATACTTAAAATCTTAACTTTTTTTCAAGTAGTCACTGAACCATGAAAATAAGGTCAAGGACAATGGACATATGACAGAACTTCATAACATAAGGCATACATATACAAAGTATGAAGGATCCAGGTCTTCTACCTTCCAAAATATTAAGCTTTTAAGAAGTAAGCTAACGCCGCCGCTACCGCCGGATCACTATCCCTATGTTGAGCTTTCTGCGACAAAAGTTGCAGGCTCAACAAAAACCAGGTCTGGACCTGTGTCACTGCATGCAATTGACTGAAGCTGCATGTATACTGAAGCACAATCTAATTAAAATCAAATCCTTGAATTGCTCCAGTTCTGATTGATGCGCGATATTTCAGAACAGGAGCTATGCAAGGATTTAATTTTACTTAGATTGTACTGAAGCATAACTGATCATTCCTTTCCATACAAGCCAAGAAAAGTTTGATGAAAACTTTCCTTGTAAAACGAGTGTTGTAAAATTTCAAACTATCGCCAAACAGGAAGTGGCTGCAAGGCAGATGTAAAATTGCTTACAAGCTTCAAATCATAATTATCAATCTGCAGACCAAATATAAGATCATTCCCTTCCAAAGTAGATAAAGAAAAGTTTAACAAATATTTTCCTCGTAGAATAGGTGTTGTAAAATTTCAAAATATTTGCAAACAGGAAGAAGTTGCACAACGGATATAAAAATTGCTTACATATTACAACTCATCATTATCAAGCTGCAGACCAAATATAAAATCATTCCCTTTCATAGATGCCAAGAAAACTTTAACAAAAGTTTTCTACCCAAGGTCTTTAGGACGGACTAAGTCGAGCAGTTACTAATCCTGCTTTTGTCATTGGTGACGCAGCAGGTATTAATAAAAAGGACTATAATCTCGTTTGTATAGTTTCACATTTTTCATGTGGTAGGCTTTTATAGCTTCTATACGGTATGGGTTTTTCATAGTTGAAGGCCGTATGGTGACCTATAATTGCCTATATCCACTCTGATGGATAGTTATTGCATTGGCAATCATGCCACATCTCCTTTCTATATATATATATGTACATATCAACACATTTTTCAATAATATAATCTTCTTATGCCGTAAATGCATCTAATTTAGAACTTAAAATACTATATTAGACACGTTAAATATTTTTATAAAATAATTGAGAAGTTACATTAAACAATACATTAATCTTTAGAAGAGACATAAGAACATAACTGTCTTTCATCCAAAAAAAAAATCAGCTGTGTAGATAATGTATAACAATATTTAGGTAAGATGCAAAGAATTCTCAATTAAGGATGTTCGCTACTCTGTTTCAAAATAACAAGCTTTTTAAAAGACTGTTATAAATTGATAGTATATAAATAACGGAACAAAAAAAGCAGAAGAAAATGAAGGGTCCATGTGCTTGTTTTTGAGATATAAGCCGTTGAAAATTTGGCGGGAAATGATTCTCTCTAGATTTTTCAACTATTAACATTGGCACTGTTATTCTATCAAAATCTATGAAAAAATAACAAGGATTTTACAAGATTTTCAAATATGGCTTTTTAAACTATATGTTATAAAATTATGAAAAGAAAACTAGGGCTTAGTGGGCAAAATTTTCAATGGCACTACATGGATAAAACCAGAGGATTCCGAATATCTGACAAAAATTCAAAAACAAGAGAAGCGAACATCCTTAAGAGTTATTATTGAACTAATTTACATTTTTTTTTATTTTACCTTAAAATCTGGTACTGAAGGTCCAATTTCTCCAATCTGTGATTCTATTATTTGAAGACATTCAGTAGCCAGGATGACAAGTCTTTGTAAGATCATAGGTGTAGGATGTTTTTTGGTCCACACAGATTGAAATCTATCTTGTGGTGTGGAAATGAACATAACTGGATGACTAGTTCTGGACTTGGTAAAATGTGATGTGATTTCCGAGTAATCTTCACCTGAAAAAAGTACTGAATATGAAACAAATCTTTTGTTTCGGTGTTAAAAAGTGGGCTATACTAATCCATAATGATATAATGATTGTTTTTCAAATTGTTTCAGAGGTACTATAAATGCAATGTAATGATTATTTATACCCAAAATGCAATAGCATAAACAATTTATGATGTGGTCTTTGTACTGTCCAATATTTTCGGTAATTCCTGTTTTCCATTTTATGTATTATTTAAATCTCAATTTTATTCAAGTAACATTCAACTAACACATATACAGGAATTTCATTAATTGATCTTGCATTTTTGTCAGTTGTTGGGAGATTTGCAACACAAAATGTACAACTGAAATTCTATATTTACAACAATCAAATGTTGACCCTTACAAACTCAACTAAAGGTTTCCAAAAATATATAATTTCAACAAGAAGACATGCTAAAATATCTCATCTGCTTCATTGGTCAGGATTGATTTTATGTTAAAAGTATTGAAGTTTTTAACAGACATTCTAATGAACCCTATTTGTACAGAACTACTTTTCATATTGGTATAAATTTTTCAGATTCCATTGTTTACCCTAGTTTATTTTTCAGATTCCACTGTTTACCCTAGTTTTCTTTCATTCATTTTGACAAGTTTTATGTTGAACTTGTACACACCTGTTTTTGTTCACTTGTACAATTCGCCATTTCAGAATTTCAGAATCTAAAGGACTATGGGTAATCTAATTGTTCATACACCAATATGAAGATAATTTTATGTTATTGGTTGAATTTCCATTGTTAAGGACCTATTTAACCAATCACAAAGTTTTGGTGTAAGGCTTTAACAAATATTACCCAGAATGCATTAGATTCTGAAATGGCAAATTATATATGCAAGAAATATTTTTTCTGCAAGAAGTGAATAAACAGAAAATCATTCAATTACTTATATGAAACAGAGGATTGTCTTATGGTCTATTTATAAAAATAAGAAGTTGTGGTATGATTGCCAATGAGACAACTCCCCACCAGAGACCCAAACGACATAGAAGTTAATAACACTGTACGGCCTTCAACAATGAACAAAACCCATACCTCAAAGCTATAAAAGATAAAATAGGTATTATCTATTTCCCTCAAGTATTACTTTTCTTATATCACACTGATCGAATTTTTTTAATTTGGTTGGCCGTTGATGACTTTCAAAGGTGGCCATTGACTACTTACCTTGGCATGGATAATTGCAATTCCTTCAATAATATACAAAACACTTACAAGTTTCATTCTTTTTGTCAATTTTGTTTTTCAACTCTGAAGTGTGTAAAGAGCTGGAAAAAATCTGATGTTCACGTTTGACACCAGAAGCAGTCATATGACATCAAACTGTTTAGGAGCAAAAGACTAGAACAATGTTTTGCAGAATTTTCTTTTTTACACAAATATAATTTTTACCATAAGAGAAATTGGTTTAACAAATCTTGAGAGTTAGATATTGCTTTTAATTGAAATCAACACTCGTTATATATTTCAATAATAACAATAAAATTGCTGTTAGCCAGACTCTTTTACTATTATACTGCAATTAGATAATTCCATTTAAATTAAGCAATATCAAATTTTCACTCTATGAATCTTATAATTTAATCAGATCAAATATCACTTATTTACAGTGTTCATACAGATAATGTTTAGATAGACGGTCATTTGCTTACCTTCCAGTGGCAGATAATGTTTAGATAGACAGTCATTTGCTTACCTTCCAGTGGCAGATAATGTTTAGATATACAGTCATTTGCTTACCTTCCAGTGGCAGATAATGTTTAGATAGACGGTCATTTGCTTACCTTCCAGTGGCAGATAATGTTTAGATAGACGGTCATTTGCTTACCTTCCAGTGGCAGATAATGTTTAGATAGACGGTCATTTGCTTACCTTCCAGTGGCAGATAATGTTTAGATAGACGGTCATTTGCTTACCTTCCAATGGCAGATAATGTTTAGATAGACGGTCATTTGCTTACCTTCCAGTGGCAGATAATGTTTAGATAGACGGTCATTTGCTTACCTTCCAATGGCAAATAATGTTTACATTAACATTTATTTCACTCATCCTGTATATGTATGGCATATTTGCCAAAGGAAATTACCCTGGTAAGCATGCAACAATCAATCATTTACTTTACTTGTAACTTCAAATATAAAACTGCAATTATCACCATCTATATAAACTTTCCCTCTTTTACCAGACTAAATGCAGATTCCGTTCAAACCAGTGCTAGGGGCAGTTTTAAACTTGCAGTGATGTGGGAGTTTATTTGCTCTGTGTTGAAGGCCTAACGATGACTTTGAGATGAAGAACAGCAATAAAAGTGCTGTTCCTATGCATTTTGTTTTTTGTTTTTGCTGTGCATATAATGATTTTGTGTCATGGATGGATACCCCATAACCATTCTTTTCTATTAACACAGTTTTTATCAGTATGCTGACCTTTTTAATTGATAATTTATTTTTAAATTCAGGATAAGGTTTTAAACAGAATATTATCCCCATTTAGAGCAAATACTTGCATATTTGAACAAATTCCTTACCCTCCGATTAGTTTCTCTAAACAATTTATAATTTATCTAACTTCATCAAAAATTAGTCTATTACTCAGAGTTCCATCATACTACTATAGCGCTAATAATATAACTTTACCTTTAAGCTCTGCGTTGAGGTTGACAACCAAAGGAGACATCTTCCAGTCAAAAGTTGCTACCAGATGTAAAAATCTGAGAAATCCTGTTAAAGGGTTACTGAAAATGAAAACAAACAAGATAATGATCTGTCATTTCATCCATTGAAAAATTATCAAAAAGCACATTTTAAATAATTCTGAGTGCTTGAACATTTGAAAATATTGTGAAGCTAAAAATCAGTATTTAACATGAACCCTGTCAGAGGACATACTTTACGCACTGTCTTATAATGGGAAAAGTAATGTTTATAACTTCTGACTTTGATGACATAGCTAAGGCTCTTATAGAGCAGCTTGGTAATATTTCTGACCAGTTTAACAGTTTGATTGAACAAACGGCAATTTTATTCAAATTTTGGACATCTATAAAAGCATGCTGCTAAAATGAAGCAATTAGTGATCAATATTTTAAACTTTCAATTAGAATTACAATTTATAAAAGTTAATTGCTAAGGAAAACACTGATGAATATATAGAAACTTTTTGTATGGTAATATTGTTGGATTTCAATAGACTTTGATTTACATTATGACAATATTAAGTACATTAGTAAAAGGAAGTGATCTTAATTTCAACAAAGTAAATAGCACAAAGCCTGATAAATTCACCCCCATCCAATGAATGAGATAAAATGACATTTTAATTCTCAACCAAGATGGCAACAAAGAATTTAATTTGAGGTGAATCAAAGCTTTTTAAGTTGCTATAACAAGTGAGTCTGTGAGCTACTGCTCACTAATGATACCCCCGCCCACTAAAAGTATAAGGTAAACAGGAAGTTGTTGAGTGATGAATCTGAAAATGCATCAGACGTATAGCAGACTTATATAAACCCCGAAAACAAATTTCAGAAATCCTTGTATTGTAGTTCCTGAGAAAAAAGTGACGAAAAATATTCATGGGATGGTTGGACGGACTGACGAATGGACTGACAGACTGAAGGATGGACAGACAGTGGTAAAACAGTATACCCCTACTTTTTTAAAGCAAGGTATATTTAGACCCTTCTTGTCACAGAAATACACAAAAGATTCAACAACAAGTGTCGTGTATTTTATTGAACACATTCAACAAAAAATTTTTGAAAATGTGTCTGGCAATTTTATTTAGTTTTTGATTCTTCTATTTATTTGTTACACATATGCTTATCTAAATATTCTTGTGGTTAATAATATGCATATCATCTTTTTTTATACTATGACTTACTTATACATGTCTTAATGCATTTGTGTATAGCATTAATGAACTTTTAAATGAGTTTAACTTCTATAATTTGCTCTATAATTAAAACCTACTATGGCACTGTGTATGGTCCAGGACTTGTATACAAGTATGCCACCATTAGTTCTACAGCTATATCGGGGACATGATCTGCCAACAGCTGAGATGAGATCCAGCGTTTGGCTAGTCTTACTGAGCCACAAAAACTGTTAAACTTTTGTTGTATCCTGTAATTAAACATCAATTACTATTTAAACAGAAATAAACTGTAATAATGGTTAAGTAAAATGTAATACTTTCAAGAAGTATATGATTTTTGGTGAAAACAGATTATCTGCCATTTACTGGACTTCATAAAGATATCATATCATTGCTTTGCAACGTTGGAAAAATTTGATACTTCAAAATCAAGTTTACATTGTTACACCTCAATAATAATTAAAAAGACAATATCGAGTTCATATACAATATTTATATATTGCAAACATGTAACCAACTTTTCACATCGAGCAACAACCTTAAAACTGACCAGCATATACATTAAATCTGTCTTTATCTTTGAATGTTAAACATATTAAAATAACCAGAAACTTTAAGTGTTCTTCAGTGGCAACTTTATGGCCATAGATAAACAGCACTAATTAATTGCAATAGTCCTATAGAGTTCATTCAGATGCTAACAAAATATAACTATTTAACGGTTAACAGGTGTCACAGTCAAAGTTCTTGTAATATCTATTACACAAATAATATTAAAATTAGCCTTTTAACATACATATTATCAGTTTCTTGTAATTAGCAATGACAATAACCATTTTTCTGTGTGGAAAACTTGCCTTTTAGTGGATATGTGATTTCGTGGTTTTGCCAAAGTCTGCATACAACCTGATAAAAATTTGTATTTCATTGAACATTCAAATTAGTGGTTAACTTGTACCCACGAAGACCACGAAAAATTGGTATCCAACGAATAATAATGAATCCACCATACTTTAATAGTTAAATCCACTATTAAATAAAATGCTTCGCTGAGCGCAGCTGGATACGACCGCAGAGGTCCAACCCTGAATAGTTGGGGCAAAAAGGGACACAATACTCAAGCTTGATACAGGTCTGAATTTGGATTGTAATTAAATATTTGACACATAATAGGTTTCTGACACAGAATAACTGTAGTCAAAGAACTTAGAATTGGTTATATGATTTGAATTTATATTCAAATTTTTGCTTTTGTGCACTATACCTTACTCTTGCCTATTGACCACCCCCCCCCCCCCCTTTAATGTGCAAAAAAAAAATATTTGAAGAAATTTTCTGTTTAATTTCTGAAATCTGAAATGAGAAAAAATTGCCCCCCACACAATTTCTTTTTACCCCCTTTTCCAAAATAAAATTATTTCCTCAAGATATGGTGATAATCTCAATTCATATTTCCAATGGAGTTTGCAACCATAATTACCAATTTAAATACATCATAAAAGTCTTAAAATTGAAAATGACATACATAATCATGGCTAAAATAAATATTCCTTTAATAATAACTTCTAAAATTAATTGACAGCTAATCACCTCAAGACATTACAACATCTTTATACATAATTTAAAAGCAATGTAAGGGAGGTAATCCAAATTTTTTTTTTAATACTTTAAATGAATTTGGATTACCTCCCTTACACTGCTTTTAAATTGTTAATTAACCAAGAAACCCTTGTTTTTCCCCCTTTTTTGCCCCTTATTCCTAAACCGTTTGAGCCATACCCCCCAAAATCAATCCTAACCATCCCTTTGTGATATGGAACCTTGTGGTACAATGTCAGAGAGAGATCCATACACTAACACACAAGTTATTGTCTGGAAGTTACAAAAATGCTTATTTTTGGCCCCTTTTTGGCCCCTTATTCCTTAACTGTTGGTACCATAACCCCCAAAATCAATCCCAACCTTCCTTTTGTGGTATTGAACCTTATGGTAAAATTTCATATAGATCCATTCACTTACAGTTATTGTACGAAAACCAATGTGTCTTCGGACGACGACGACGACGACGCCAACGTCATACCAATATATGACTGCATTTTTGCGGTCGTATAAAAAGTCCTTTAATGAATCAGTAAATATAACAAGTTTCTTTAACTATTTTACATGTCTGTAAGAAGGATTAGGAAATTACATGTTTTGTTTTAAACTTTTATAAGAGAGTGAAAATTGCACGAAATTCAAGACCTCAGAAAATTCAATATAAAATAAATCAAACTTTAGCAATCTATCTTATTGATTGTACCTTCATGTACTTTTATTTAGAGAATATCAACTGAAGTATAACACCAATTTTTATATTTTTTAATGATTTCTTCTTTCTTTTTTAAACTATGTTCCATTTTTAGTAATGATGGCATTAACTGTTGACCCAAAATATACTGCAGCTGTTCTATTTGCACAGTCAAATTTCATTGACCGTATATTCATTGGTGATATACAGTCACTAACTGTATATTGCCTCGTTTCAATAGAGTTTTATTTATGACTTCAATAAAACATACAGGTTCGCAGAAATTTTACTTTGTCCGCTCCAAATTAAAAAAATATGGTTTTTACCCTAAATATTTCATTTGGAACAGTTATAGGAGTTGCAGTATATAAAGCATAACCATACACTGCCTCGAAATATAAATTTTATTTGTACTCAGCTCACAACAGGATAGTAATGCTCGGCACAGCCTCACTTTCTACCTGTTTCTAAGCCAAGTACAAATAAAATTTATATTTCGAGACAATGTATGGTTATTCTACATATATTTTGAACACATCATCAGGATGATACTGGCCAAGTTTGGTTCAAACTAGTCAAGTAGCATTAGAGAAAAAGCAAAACGAAAGTTACCAAAGAACAATTGTCCGTCTTGCCATTTCAGCTTACATTCCACACTTCAAAAGATGAATTTTCACCCTAGAGTTACACAACCATGTAACTATACTAGCTGGTTTGGGTACCAGTTAAGAAATCCAGCATCAATGATGAAACCTGTTACCAAAAAGTTACATACCCGTGTAATGTACTGGTTAGAATGGGAAGTAGTTTGATGTCCTGCTCTAATCTCAGTGCCTCATCATTGTCTACAAACTTCACCATTCCATCAGGGGAAGTAACTTTCTTCAGTAAGGCTATTTCTCTCAAGTATTGTAATTCTAACCTGAATACATAATCCTCCTAGAAATAAAATTTACATCAACAATGTTATTATGTTATTACTACTGTATCACAACTCTTGAACGGAAAAATTGTGAGATATGTTAAGAAAAGTTTTTTTTTATAAAAATATCGAAATTTTTTGGAAAAATGCAGTATCAAAATGTGTGGTTATAATGATGGGCACCACAATAGTTAGCTACTCAAATAGAATGGAAATGACTATTTAGTCTATATAACTGCAGAAGATAAACTGGTAAGGGAAAGTTGACCAAAACATTACAAACATGCCTTATGGATCATTTATACCAACTTCAGGGCCTGGTATTTGGTGGGAATTCATGTTGATCAATCTTCAGTTTTTTGTATAGTGTTTTTTTGAGAGTTATTTGTCCCTTGGTCCTTTTCTTTCTGTAATGTTGTGTTTTCTTCTACTTATGAAGTTGTATTGGCCCTTTGGTATTTTCATACTGTTTTGTATCAATTCTTTTCTTTAATTTTCCCTTTTATCTTGTTTTTTTTGCATAATATCCCAACCAAAAATGACCAATAACATTTGAGAATTAATTATTTACTTGTTGAACTCATATTTTAACTCTTCAAAAAAGGTTTTTAAATTCAGAATTTGGTTACTGTAAGTTCAAAACTATTGCGAGGTTTTTATAATACCAATAATGCGACTCCTTAAGTATCGCAAAAATAAGAATTCACATTCTGATATCAGATATGTATATCTGTATGAAGCTTTTCCAAAAATCGCAATATAATTAAACTTGCATTTTTGTTAATTCTTCAAAAATGGCAATAACAAATGCAGGCATTTATTCCTGAATTTACAGTAGTAGATTTAATAAATTCACAACATAGATGTTTTATACGATTCCTTAATTTTGATTGGTCCAGGTCTTGTTTTTTGAAAGTTAAAAATGTAAAATTAGTTAATTATTTATCAATATCTATGATCATTTTTACAGGAATATATTTCAATCATTGAATACATACAAATCTGACATCTACATGGTCAATATTTATAGCGACAGGTAAATCATGCTGGTCGCTGAGTATTTCTCCAAATTTGATGTGCAGGGCAGCTTTGATTCTTCGGAATGCATCCTTATCATCAGGCCAGTGCCCACTACCTTCCAATAAACATATCACTGCAATAAAGATTAAAAAGAATTATGGAATGGCGGAATGGCGGAATGACAGGAAAATGGTCACTCTAGAGATTCCTAATGGGGTTTACTTTTAAATCAAATTTTTTTCGCTGTGTTAATTCCATTATCAAAATGCAATTTTTGTTTTCTAAATAAATTAATAATTGATGGTGCAATTAAAACATACATGAGTTGATAGGCTCTGTGAAATAGTAATATTTCATACCTTTAGTAACAGCTGTGTAAGGAGGACATGGTTTATCCGACTGCGGTAATAATCTTAGGTCTTTTTTATCACTGCTTTCTTTAGCATGGTAGAAGAATGTTGCTGGCAATGCAGGGAACACCTATCAATAGTCAAGCAAAATATAGTAAAATGTCTTAAGTTAAAAGGATTAGGTTAGATAAGACACTAATAAAAATCTATTTGACTTGAATATTTCTTTTGTTCAACCATGCCCTCTATGTTTCCTTATCCTAAATGAGGTTTAAGTCCAGAAGATTTTGTCAACTGTTATCAAAATTTCTGTATTTGGCCTATTGCGTGTAAATGTCAATGCATTATAAGAAAAGCCAGACAAAAAATGTTCCATTTCATTTAAGCCTTAACTTTAAACATTTTTCATCTTGAATAATCAAATCAATATTCATATTTTAAATTGTATGAAAGCCTGCAAAATCTTCGATTGAGTGTTTTTTCTTTTAAAAAAAACAAGTGCAGTGAACCATTTGTTTATTTTAAATGATGCATAATATTCTGTTTGTGAAGTTCGCTGTTGGAGGTAAAAATCTATGTTCAACTAAGTATTATATTTTTTCCTTCAAGATACATTTTGTAAGTAAGGATTTTTCTTAATATAAACAAATGTTTATGATAAATATGTATTGAAAATAAAAATAAAGTATTAACAAAGGGCACTGTGCACAGAAAAATACATAGAATTAATAAAGGGAGGTTATTCTAGTCAGTAAATTCTTAATTAGAGACCTTAAGTGACCAAGCTCACAATCCCCCCTTCCAAAAGTAGGAGGAAAGCTTATAATGACCTGATGGCATAGTATTTTTCTGAAGGTTTGATTCATTTCTGATACGATTTTAGACAGTAATATTATCTAACACTAGTGACTTCCAAAATCAATAGTCACTGGACGTAAAGCAAACATCAATCAATCAATCAATAGGAACTTATTCTTATATTGATTGATTGATTGGTGTTTAACGCCTCTTTCAGCACTTTTGTGCTATTTCATGTCTGTCAATTTTTATTGGTGAAGGAAGCCAGAGTGCCCCGAGAGAACCATGACATTCGGTAGGAAAACTGACAATCCTAGTACATAAAGACTGGAGTTGAACACACCAGTGTTGACAGGCTAGGGATACAGAAGTTCGATTATTTAGACCACTCGGCAACTGAGGCCTCATACTCTTATAATATTTTACCACATATTCAAGTAAGTTTGCAGTCCTACGAGCAAATGAAATGTTGTCTTTGAAACAACTATTCAGTACAAATTTTTATCTATTTTTAATACCTAGATGTTTGACATAGTGACTGCAAAAGTCGATAAGGATGCTCCTCTCATTACATGGGATATTATATTAAAGTAAGGTTGCAATCTGATATAAAGTATTTGAGAAAGTAAGTAACTGAAAATTATAGATGAACTGACTAACTGACTCAGGGATAGATGGGTAACTGACGTACTAGCTAAATGACTAAGGTATGGACGAAAGGGTTAAAATCTATATGCTGCTTTCTAGTTTGTAGTGTGGGGTGTAAAATTGTATATACATTTGTACAACTTAATTAATATCTGAAAATATCAAATTTTATTTTTCTCTTTATGAAGACAAAATGTTTTTAATAAAAATCTAAGTCCAAGAAAAAATGTTACGGTATATGAAATATAATATCAAAATATAGTTAATAAACTTATGTCAGTGCTAAAAACTTGTGCATGATTTACCTCAGTGAACCTAAACACAGGTGATGTCCCCTGTATAGAGTTTATCGTCAATGGCATATCTTTCAGATTACAAGTACTTTACATAAATTGTCATACGACTGCATTAAGGCTGAATGTTGTTCTTCCCTGTTCCATAAACATAGTTCTTTTCATAGGACTGAATGGGCAGCGATAGGACCTTATCTAGCTGATCTCCAATGTATGATATACGAGTGACTTTGGCCCATCTGAAAAATAAGTCAACAATGTCAGATGTAGGTCTATACACAGTGTATGATATACGAGTAACTTTGGCCCATCTGAAAAATAGATCAACAATGATGTAGGTCTATATATATACAGTGTATGATATATGAGTAACTTTGGCCCACCTGAAAAATAGGTCAACAATGATGTAGGTCTATATATATACAGTGTATGATATACGAGTAACTTTGGCCCATCTGAAAAATAGGTCAACAATGATGTAGGTCTATATACAATGTATGATATACGAGTAACTTTGGACCATCTGAAAAATAGGTCAACAATGATAAAGGTCTATATACAATGTATGATATACAAGTAACTTTGGCCTATCTGAAAAATGTGCTCCGCCTAGAGCAGCTGGATTCGACCGCAGAGGTCATACTCTGAACAGTTGGGGCAAGTATGGACACAATATTCAAGCTTGATACAGCTCTGAATTTGGATAGTGATTAAATATTTGACACATTATAGATTTCTGACACAGAATAAATGTGGTCAGATAACTTAAAAATTTGAAATGGGACATTTAATCTACTTAATGGTCCAATATCCAAAATCTAATTCCATGGTTAGATTCAGCATATAAAAAAAAAAACACCATGAATTCAAACAAAGTTTAATTTTGGACCCTTTGGACCTTAATATGGACTAATTTGAAAACAGGGCCCAAAATTTAAAATCTGAATGCACAGTTAGATTCAGCATATCATAGAACCACAAGAATTCAGTTTTTGATGAAATCAAACAAAGTCTAATTTTGGACCCTTTGGACCTCAATGTAGACCTATTTAAAAATGTCCGAATATATATCCAATAATAATATAATAATATAAAAATAATAATTCTTTATTTAAATATAGTAATACATGGTAAAACCTCAAATAATTCAAGACTTTAAATTAATCCTCATTGAAATTGGTTAAAAGATTTGTATTTATTTTCAATTGAAGATTTCTTGCAGTTGTGCAATACTTTGCTGTTGCGCAATACTTAGTAAATCTGTTTACAAACTAAATATAATAATTTACACACCCTGTTTGGTGTGTATCTCTGCCATATCAGTATTTATTGTTTCTTTATATAGATCAGAAATAATTTATGTTAGAACCAGCTTAGCCAGTATTAGAAAAGTCTTGTTTTTGGCCCCTATTTGGCCTCTAGTTTCTTAACGATTAAAGCCACAAACCACAAAATCGACCCCAACCTTCTGTGTGTGGTATGGAACCTTGTGGTACAATTTCATATAGATCCATTGACTAATACTTAAGTATTTGTCCTGAAACTAGAAAAACCTTGTTCCTCCCCACCCCACCCCACCCCCCTTTTTGCCCCTTATTCCTGAACGGTTTGAGCCATAACCCCCAAATTCAAACCCAACCTCTCCTTTGTGGTATGGAACCATGTGTTTCAATTTCATAGAGTTCCATTGACTAATACTTAAGTATTTGTCCATTTACCAGAAAAACCTTGTTATTCCCCCCTTTTTTGCCCCTAATTCCTGAACGGTTTGGGCCATAACCCCCAAAGTCAATTCCAACCTTCCCTTTGTGGTATGGAACCTTGTGGTACAATTTCATGGAGATCCATACACTTATACACAAGTTATTGTCCGGAAACTAGAAAAATGCCTTTTTTGGCCCCTTTTTGACCCCTAATTCCTAAACAGTTGGGACCATAACACCCAAAATCAATCCCAACCTTCTTTTTGTGCTATTGAACCTTGTGATTAAATTTCATAGAGATCCATTCACTTATACTAAAGTTATTGTCAGTAAACTAAATGTCTTCGGACGACGACGACATGATAGCAATATATGAAAGCAAATTTTTTGCGGTTGTATAAAAATAGGTCAACAATGATGTAGGTCTATAAAAAGATGTTGATTTGAACAACATCTGATGTAAACTTCTAACTTACTTGGTTAGAACACCAAATCAGTTTCAGAATAATTCGAGTTTTATTTTACTTAATTTGATATTTAAGGAATGACTGTAATATTTTTTCTGTCTATGAAGAAATAACATCACCTTAATGGGTTATTTAAAAGTGTGCATCACTTTTTTTAGGTTATTTTGAATAGACAGAAAAACTATTACTGTCATTCCTTATAATTTAATTCTAAATTCCATTTTTAAGGAGTAAATCGTGAAAAAAGTTGATGACATCATGGTTACATGACAAAATTATGTCTATGAGCTGATAGACAAAAAACTTTCAGCCCATCAGAAGATGTGTTACATCCAAAATTAAATTATTGACATTTAATCATAATTTTCACTCACAGACTTTCATGGTTTTAGACATTTCCAAATATCTGAATTTTTTTTAATTCAAATATTTTCCATTCTTGTAGACAGAAATGTTTTTTTAAGATAAAACACAAACCTCCTCAGTACTTCCTTAACAACATATGAACAAATAATACGTCTTCTGTCCATAGATTTCTCTGTTGTCCATGGGACAGTCTCAGTAATACTGCTATCTTTAAATCTTCTCAACTCAGATTTTTCTCCCCAAAACTCTCGAAATTCCTTAGCCTAAAGGTATATAAAGTATATAAAAAGTATACAAAAAAATCATCCTTTTTAGTTGCTTTGTTATCTTTTTTTAAAATTCTGCCTGTAATTATTTCATATTCAAAATTATCATAAAGTTTATGTAGGTTTTCAAATATGTTATTACTGTAAATTGGGATATTTTGGCTGCAGTCATATTTTGGCACCTAAGATGAAATTACCAAAGTTAAACACACCAAATTAAATATTAACCAAAAATAAATTCAAGATTATCAATAATCATCATAAAAATAAATATTATTACACATGTATTTGATTTAATTTGATGAGGAAAAATAGGAACTGCACTATTTATATAACATGAATAATAGATCGAAACATAAAATGTGTAACATCTTCAATTTTAAATGGCCCTTCTTAATTTATTACTAAGCAACATTACTATTACGTTAACAATACTTCAAATTA
This sequence comes from Mytilus coruscus, assembly GCA_017311375.1. NCBI lineage: Eukaryota > Metazoa > Mollusca > Bivalvia > Mytilida > Mytilidae > Mytilus > Mytilus coruscus. Next base: position 52,998,052 of record CM029601.1, read on the forward strand.
AATATAAACTTTAAGTTTAAATAATCTATCCTCATCTAATTATTGCAATCAAATATTACCCGATTTAAAAAAAAAGAGATGGATTCTTTCTTTTTATTTTCTTACAGTGTTTGTCTTAACTAGTCACTGACAGATAATTGAAAATGAATATGCCAAAATTTTACAAAAATGTCATGATAAACTGCCGTAACCCAAAATTTTAACCTGAAACATGTCAGACTAATGGATGGAGGAACGCAATGTAAACCAGAAAACAAAATACCCCTTACTATTGTAAGCCGGCAAAAAAAAACTTTTACATGTCCATGCAGGTTGAAATTGATTTTGTTGATTATAGCCTAGCCAAAAGATTATGAGCTTGAGAATAATTCAATGTCATTCCATTTAAAAATTTGGAAAGTGGAACACAAAAAGCTGTCAGATCAAATCTAGATAAAAAATCACTTTTTTATACCACAATGATGTGTTCATTCTAGACCCCTTTACGGTAAACATGGAATTTTTCAAGATTACAATGAATAAACATTTTGTGAGGTAGTCAGATTTGTGCATCAAATATAAAACAAGCTGATCACATCAATATTGGTGATTTGTACAAACAATTCATGCATGGATTATTTTCACACATAATGTATTCATGAAATAAGGGAGATAACCTCTAACTGAAAATGTTGACAATTACAATACCCATTATTACCTCAGGTGAGTCTGCAGGTGGTCCTTTATCAATTGATGAAAATGCAAATTCTGGATTCAATGAAATACCAACAGTTACCTTCTGGTCTTCAAGAGATGGTGGTGTGTCATCAATATCCCACTGAAATAGACATCAATGGAAATAGACATCAATGGAAAATAACAGACACCGTCTATTCATTTATTTTCCTTGGTACCAATTTTCGTGAATTGAGAAAAAAATCAATTTTCTTGGATTTTATTTGATCTTGCAGTTTTGCCAGTCTACAAACAAGCCTATAGCAAATTTATATTTCATTAAACATTTAACTTCCTGGTTTACCAAAACTCTATGGATATTGGTATCCCAAAATAATAATCAATCAACAGTAGAACATTCAAAACAAATCGAAGTTCAAAGGTGAAATTCGACAAGAAGTTGTATGTGTTTTCGTGCTAAGAATACATCACTTGTAATTCAAAGAATCAGAAAACATGTAGCAGGTATCTGAAAGATTCAAATGTGCTCACACCTTACAAATCATCACATATGAAGTTATTTTGTTCAGTAGTATCTGAAAAAATACTTATGAAAATATTAGTTGTATGAAAGGACTGACAGACAGACATAGTGGTTGCTATGTAGTCCCACTCTAACAGTGGTGATATAAAAATCAAAATCAAAAATACAACATACAAACAAGATGAATCAAAGTGAAGTAGACATGTTGAAAGACAAACAAAAAAGCATGTACAAAAACTGAATAGCTAAAGGCTCATGTTTTGGGCATAAAAACTACCAACACCTGGATTAACACCAGGTTATCTGAAAGCTTAATCATGTCATTATGTTACAATTTTAAGTTATTCTAAAGTCTTTAAACATTGTTGTAAATAAACTTTTGTTCGATAATAATATAACATTTCTTTCTTTTTAGCATAACTATCACTATTTTCCTATTTCAATGCAGCAAATGTTTAGTGTTAAGACAGATTTAACTGTGAAGCAAAGAGCAAACGTTTCCTTTTCCCTTGGCCTAACCAACCAAAATATTATTTTGATTTTAAAACCAAATACACAATTGCCATTTGTTTTCTGATGTTTTATTTTTCTATTTATTTACTCACTTTCTATTTTTTTTTTTTTTTTTGGCTCGTTGTTGAATGCTGTACAATGACCTATAGTTGTTTCCATCTCTGGCAGACAGCTGAAGTAAAGTTGTCTCAAGGACAATTATACCACATCCATTTATTATTATAAAGTAGAACCCATATGCCTTTCCTAATATTGATTGATTGATTGATTGTTGTTTTAATGGCACTTTCACCGCTATTGGCTATTTTGTGGCAGTCAGTTTTTATTGGTGGAGGAAGCCAGAGTCCGCTGAGAAAACCACTGACCTTCAGCAGGAAAACTGACGATCCTTGTCAATTAAGATTGGAGTCGTTGAACCCACAACTTCAGTGTTGACAGGCTAGTGATACAGTAGTTGAACTACTTAGACCACTCTGCCACTGAAGCCCTTCCTTTCCTAATAAAGTTGTTCTTTGTGCACTGCATATGGATGACATGTCTATACATACCTGTGTGACTGGGTATTGTTTGATTTGTACAAGATCAATCCTTTTATCCAATGCTCTCTGTAAAAGTGACATAACATCTGGTATAACTGTATGAACATAGTTCCTCCATAGTCCAATAGCCTATCATGTTGATTTAATTTATCAACAGTGTTTTTAAGCTCTTCTACACAGGTTATACTGAAAGTAATAAATTACAGACTGATATCATTATGAAGATGATCAGGGTATAAAAAGTCTGGGAATTTTTTTAATTTTTAATTTCCAGAAAGATTTTTATGAAATATCTTTAGAATGCTCATAATTCAGCAACAGCTCCATGATGCAAAAGACAATTTAATCATGTTAAATGATGAATTTAGTGTATGAGGGTCAACTGAACATATAAACATGTTTTGAATGTCAGAGTGTAAAAGCTATTCCCTTTTTCATAATAAGTCATACATAAACCTTTATTTTGACAACAACAAATATTTCAAAGCCGCAAAACTCTTTGGCTTAACAATTATTCATTTACAAATTGAGACCAACAATTAGAGTCCATTTCATTTCAGAGGCAAACAAATTTTGAAGTTTTATTTTCTATTCATTCTTTAGACATGATAATTCCTGCATGGTACTAAAACTTTTCTACAAAGGGAAGTAACTCTTAAAATCTTTTTGCAATTTTGTCAAACAAACTCATTTTCGATCAAGCTTGCATAGACAGTTTTATGACAAGGCTGAAAAATTTATTGGTTTTTAAAAATAATTTCCAGAGTCTATCATAAAATATGTACTCCAAACTTACTGAAAAATGTGTTCAAATTTCCTGGTGAATTTGACAGGCATCAAAAATAATACATGAAAACTATCAACAGTTTTGTCTTCTAAAATTTTGACGGCTAATTCCGCTTCATGCTTCACCTTAAAATATAAAGCATATTTCATTTTATGTTGATACAGTATATTCACATTGTCAAATAGAATGCAATTTACATGTAAAAGCTCTAAAAACAAAGACAAAAAAAATACTCTGGATATTTCATAACTCAGAAGCTAAACTGGCATTCCTTGGATAAGGACCAAAGACAGGATACCAAAAAAGATCTCAGAAGAGGTACTTCGTCAATTACTTAACATATGTATTTTAATACAATTTACATCCTTCAGTAGGTAAATCAAACTTTTAGTCATTCTTCTAAAATGCAAACATTTCAAAAAGATATTATCTTAAGATTGCTTAATCTCAGACTGTTTTACTGACAAATATCTTACCCTTAAAAACGTTGACTTTGTCATTTCTGAACACAAATTAACATAACCAGTAAGATCTAAAAATACACAATTAAACATCTGCTGAAAATCATGTGTCATTGGTTGATTAGGGTCTGACTTATCACCACAAAGATCAGGTCCTTCCTCTGTCCAATTTTCTTTTGCTGCAATAACAAAAAGTTCTTTGAATTGTTACAGCTGCAATATGATTATTAATTAAACATGCCGATTTGCTGTCAGGAACCTCACCAGTAGTTGACATGTGTCATATCTTAATGTTTGTTGTTATTTGAAGAAAAGGTTTTAATGGCAGATTCTTGGTTGCTTCTGTTAAATTTAATCCCAACTTTTATATGATATGGATTCATTATTATTTGTGGGATACTAATTTTTGTGGATTTCACAAAAACCGCATATTTGAAAATTTGACGAAGTACAAACTTTCTTAGGCTTGTATGCAGGCTGAAATCAAATATCCATGAAAATACAATTTTTCCTCAATCCATGAAGATTGGTACCCACGAAAATAAATAAATCCACAGCACTTCGGATGATTTAGAGCTTGATATACACCTGTCTATTGTTGAAGACTGTATGTTGTCCTCTAGAAGTTTTTTGGTTGTTTTTGTCATTAGGGTGATGTCTCATTGGGGTAAACCCCAAATCTCCGTTCTTTCACATGTAAAAATCTAAACTTTTGGTTTTGTCATGTTTTTTTCAGGTGCTGCCTCTTTGAAAAATACCCAATATCTCCTTTGCTCATACAAACATTAACTAATTTACATATACTTTTGATTTGTTATATACTTTATATATTCCCTATTACATATAGAAATAATTACATTGTCAATGCAATTAATTACATTTGAAATACTTTTGTGCTAAGAACTTTATCAAATAGGATAAAAATGTTTACCAGCTGGTATGAGACATTTTACATGAACTGTTTAGCATTGAAACATTTGTAGAAGCATTGGTTTTTTTTTTTGAAATTTAAGTTTTTGAGCTCTAAAAAAAGATGTTCATAGAAAATATGTGTCATTATTTTGCATTTGTGTCATTAATGTAGAAAAATCAAATTTATGCTATCTTTTAATAGTTTGTTCATGATATTTAGTATTAGTTATTTTTACACAAACATCATATAATTTTGTAGTTATTCAATTTTTAAGGACAAAACAGGCCCTTATTAGGTTATCTCCTCCTTTGCTATATATAATACATACCTAACTGTAATAGAGTATTCCTCATAATCTGGTAGTTACTCATCATTTTGTTTAGTTTCCTCCTGGACAATAAATATATAACATACATGGACATTATGAAACCAGAAAATCCACCATGTCCCTGAAAAATAACAATCAAGGATATAATGAAACTAGAAAATCTATCATGTCCCTGAAAATAACAATCATGGATATAATTAAATCAGAAAATCCACCATGTCCCTGAAAAATAACAATCATAGATATAATGAAACCAGAAAACCCACCATGTACCTAAAAATAACAATCACGGATATAATGAAACCAGAAAATCCACCATGTACCTAAAAATAACAATCACGGATAAAAGGAAACCATAAAATCTAACAACCTTAGAATATCTCACATTCCACCATCACAGAAAGGATATCATCATGGGGACAATCTTATTGAAATGCAGATCTTGGCCCTCAGTCATAAAACTTTACTCAGTACTCAGAGTACAAAATTTGTGCTTGAAACACCAAATCCAGTGTTTTGATTGGTTGATTTCATAGTCTGAGTACAATAATCGTACTCGAAAGTTTTATGACCGCAAGGCCAGGTGTCCACTTTTAGCTTACAAGGATCTGACAACACCCTATTCTACTGTCTGATCTGGTAATTATATCATTAACAAATGAAATTTTTGCCTATAATTTTTTAAGGTGTTTATCATTAAGACAACACCAGAGGATCCCGAAAGGTCTGTAAAACAGAGCGTTTTCAGATCCTTGTAATCAAAGCATAATATTAGAAATACAGGATCTGTATTCTAATCAGATTGTCATGGGCCAATCAGTACCATACAATTGGAAACACCTTAATTTTTTTTCTAAAATTCAACATTAAATAAAAAACTTACAATATCAAGCTCCCTCTGCTGTAACCATATTCTGAGCAGACTGATCCCTTCCTTTACAGAGGTGGCATCCTGTAAAGCTGATTTCATACATTGGTTGTTACTGGTCATTGTAAGATCTTGTAAGATGGCTGTGTTGTAATGGGGTGTGGCAGGTTCTTCTGATGAAACTTCTGAAAAAGAGTTACTAGATGCTCTTAGTAAGTCCTATGAAAGTTGTATATGGATACATAAGACACAAAAGGAGTAGGAGCACTAAGGACCAGTTTTGGCCCAAGAAAAATATACATTTATAACATAAGATTTTCCATGTGACGACGTCACAATTACATCATAATATGCACCGCTTTCAAGAAAATTAAGAAAACTGCAGCAGAATTTATGCACTTTCCCATCGATATTTCCATTGTGGAAACTGCCCAGCCAAGAAACAACAAAATAAAAAGAGAAGCTTTATTATAACTATTGACATAATCTCCCCAAATATAAAGTTGTTTCTTGGGTGAGCACATACTTTTTGAATATAATATATACTTGAGAGTTGATGCAAAACAAGGAAATTCAAAACATTTTACAAAATATACAAATTTCGTCATGGTTTGTTATTATGGTAACTCGTTTAATATGAAATAAGTTTTTCTTTTCGGATCACCTTGTACCTTAGTGTAGTTGGGACAAATTTCTGAACATGTATGGTAACTTATCAATTTTCACTATTTTTTAGGCCATATAAGGACCTTAAGGGGGTAGACCTGGGATATGGGAGACAACTCTTAAAAAGGTATTGGAAGTCATTTGTGCGTTTTAGCCTAGCAGAAATGAAACAGTGATCAAGCATTTATGTTGTTTACATTAGGTTATGAGAATGATGCAGGAGTATCTTAGAAAATTAGACAAGTTTTACTTCTCCAAGCATTAAATTAAGGAATTACATGTTTTCAATATTCAAAAATCAAAAGCTGAAAAGTTAAAAAATTAACATTCATATAATTATGAAATGCTTTTGAAAAAAACAACTATGTACTTAGTAGTTTTTTGGAATGACTCTAGATATCATTTAGATAAAATCTTGAACAGTTTGGAAAAATATGAATTAGAACAAATTGGATTGAAAAATGAAGTTATAAATTTTAAGTACTAAGTTTTTGGTTGCTAGGCTGTACTTAACTGTATGTCTTTGGTTTTCAAAAACAAATGGCAATATTCTATAAGATATGATCTGAACATTCATTCTAGTACAATCAAATGCTAACAGATAACCTTAATTAGCACAAAAACAGTACTTAGATAGAGACAGACTGTCAAAACATTCAATTTAGCGTCTGCTCGTCCCATGACAGGGGCATTTTGTAGTCTTGGGAGGGAAACCAACATTACGTATTATATAATTTAGATATGTCAATTCAACCCAAGAGTAATCTTCCCATACTGAATATTACTGATTTTCCTTATAAACTTGACTACAGTAATTGCTTTTCACATACATTCTATCTATTAATAAACCTTTTTAACAAATTTTCAATTGATTGTATCTCTGGAGTTATGAATGCTACATATATCATTGTTTTCATATTCAGATTCTATATACATTAAAAATTTCATCAAACTCCAAAATATAGCCAAATTACTTTCATTTTGCCTTATGGGTTTTATTTATATAAAAATAAAAGAATGTGTCCGAGGACATGAATGCGACTGCTCAAGCTTGCTAATAATATGTGAAAATACTTTTTGAGAGCATTTGATGTCACTGCTAGTTCTTAAAGAGTTCTATTGTTCTAGGCTATTATTACATTGGAAGCAATGAATTACATTGATTTCCCAGTCAAATAAAAACCGATAATTTCACATGTGAGATAAACATGGTTATTTCACTCTCTGACGTCATACAACAATAGGCGTTGTCAAGACTTCGATAACGTCGGATCAAAACAAATTGTGAATGCGTAAAAAAAAGATATAGTTCCTTACATTTTCTACATTAATTTCATTAAAAAAAGCCCTTTGCCAATGTAATAAAAAGAATAACTAATCAAAGAATTCAAATATCGAAAAATATTCAACTCGTGACCGAACAACACTGATAATTAACTCATGCGCTACGCGCATTCGTGAATTAATGTGTTGTTCGGTCACTCATTTAATATTTTTCTCTATTTGAATTCTTCGATTAGTTATTCTATAATTATGCTGTGTTATTTTCTTGCAATTTTCCAAATTATAAAGGGGCATAACTCTAGAACAGCAAGTTATTCACTGCCCAAATTAAAACTCTGACTGTGAGTTTTTGGTTCTTAGCATTGTGTATGAGTTTAATAAAATTTGCATGAGGCAAACTAAAGTTATAGTGCTGAAATGAAAAAATTTGCAATTTTCCAAATTATATTGGGGCAAGTACCGTTGGAACTCGAGTAATAGTCGATCCGACTATTAGTCGGTTGCCCTTTTCAGCTACAAATTCCAAGGATTAAGTCTTGACCCTCGTATAAGTCGGACAAAATTTGGACATTTTTTTTGCAGCTGACAGTTACTGAACGCCGGTAAAACCAATGCAAATCCAGGAATTATATTGATTTTCTGCATGAATGTTTGTTTGGTTTGAATTTAGTTGATGTTGATCATGATATTTTATATATTATATAATTAATAAAGATGTATTCATTCCTCTTGTTTTGTTCACTGTTTCATTAGCCATGTGTTGTTTACGTAATGCATCAATGATTTTGTAGGGTATGACTAACAGCCTATTGTTTGAGAAAAGCAAACATAAACCAATATGAACCTGAAAAAATTGAAAGTCAAACAAAATAATATTTTTTACAGCACACATAACTCAGTGTTAAATGAGCATGTACACTTTATAATTCTTATTATATTGTGATGATTAAAGGATTAAAAAAATTAAGTGAAGCTAATCAACTTTATATTAAAATAACTCCACCTCATTAGTGTCATCTGTTCACCTATCACTGATATTTTTCACACCTTTAGTGAATACAACTCTTTGTCTCTTAATTAGGGGTTATCAATGGATTATATTGGCTTGTCAATCAATTTTGTGATTTTTGTTTACCTGAGACATTTTAATGAATAATATTTTGATCTTGGGAATGAATCTTAAAATTATTTTTGATTATTGTATGATTTGTAAGTATTGAATTGATATCATGATATCACAATAATGACACAATAACTCCGCTGAATACATCCTTTCACATAGTTGGTACATTGTTATCTCCTTTTCATTTTTGGTTCTTGGCTCTTCTTTTGGGTTTATAAACAAACCATTTGACCATGAAAATCAATACCCAAACCTGAAACAGTGGGAATTTCAACACGAATTTGCAGAAAATTGATAACAAAGACCAAATAAAACACAAGGACAGTATTGTAGTCTTTTATTTTCAACAAAACCTTTTTATTTATTGATTTATGTAGGTTTGGCAATCACAAACGTAGTTTTGACCAGGAAATTCACTCCGACTACTTTTCTCAAGCTTGGATTTTCCTCTGGTCCCTGGATCTCGTCTATTAGTCGGTACCCTCTCTGGATTATGAATTTTACTCCCAATTTTCCGACTAATAAGCAAGTAGGTACGGTAAATCACTGCCCAAATTCAAACTCTGTCTGTGAGTTTTGGTTCTTAGCATTATGTGTGAATTTCATAAAATTTGGATGAGGAAAAATTAAGATAGAGGAAACGAAAATGAGACGGATGGTCAAGGGTAACACTTAAAGCCCTGTTCGCTAAGCGATTGGGGCATAAAAATATGATGAAAAGTAAAGAACTTTACCATTTTGAGCATATGTTTGCAATAACATAAAAAAACAAGAAATTTGAAACTTTACAACTTTTACAACAATACCCCTTGGATCTGAAATATATACCTTCTGATTCTTGGCCATTAAACCATGACCGTCTAACATTATTCTTGTTGATATGGAAACGACTATACTTGAATGTTCCTTCTTGGGGACAAACATGAAGATGAAATGTGACCTCTTTGCCGTCTCCTAAAAAATATATATATTGAGTATCAATAGTCCATATCAATATCAAATGAAATGATACAAAATATCACATTTGATATAAAAAAAAAGTACAAAATATCACATTTGATATCAAAATATTTCAAAATAATTTCCATTTATCAAGATCATCATTATTATCAGCTGCAATATTTAATATAAATTAAAATTATAATTCAATACTACTTATCATATGAAAATATTATGTTTTTGGAAAAGAAACCTATAATTAAATGGTTTTTGTCCAGAAAAACAAATAGATGGTCTCTTGTGATAGCGTACAATATAAAGGAGTGCTTATTTTTGGTTTCAAAAGTTTTTTTAAATTGTAAAAAATATTTTTTTATCAGGGACCATCTACAAGTATGCGTATCTTTTACAATTTAACATAATTTTGGGAACATTTGTGTTTACCAGCTACCTTTTTGTATTTTCACAAAATCATGAAATTTTGGGCTTCTTAATGTCATTAAATTGACAACATTGAATACTATCATTGGTAGATGAAGAAAAGCACTTCGGATGCTGTAAAATTTATAAAGTGTTGATTTTTATTTTTCACCAAGTTTAAAATAATACTGGTCAAGCAATGTTTTTTCTCTAAGTTTTAGTTGCAAAAATGGATTCTAAAACATATCTTAAACATACCTTTTCTTTTTGCTATATATATGTTATGTAAAATAACGAATTATGAAGTACCCTTAAAAATGCTATAACAGAAAATAAATGACACTATTTTAGTGCCACCAGAAAATCTGCAAATTAAATTCTGGCAATGAGCATTACCCTTGAAATGTGTGTTGAAAACAATTCTATTGTGATCTAAATCCTTGAAAATATTATATAAATAACACATAGCTGAGATTTGAATGAAAACATTGTCAACTGAGGCGGCCAAGGTTGACAATGTTTTTTCGAGGGGTACCAATCTGCTCTATCACCCTCTCAGCTATGTGTTATTTAATTTATTATACTGAATGTCCTATCATTATTGCCTTTTACTGTTGAATATTAAATTTAAAGTATTTTACTATGACGTCACATACATAACAACATTACAGGTATTAGAAAAATCAACAGAAGTGAAGCAAGATTTTTTTATTTTTTTCATTTTGAGTCTATGAAAAAGTTCTGAGTCAAAACATAGAAACTGAGTATTGTCTTTAATTATTTGATGTATATTCAATTCATTGTCCTTTAATTTATCTATTTTTGATTGGTCTGCACGAGATGGTGACATTCAAAATATTGTCTCCTGCTCAGCCATGGGATAGAGTAAATTATCTCCCTCGTATTAACCAATCAAAATCTGGCATTTTATCGTGAAGTGTAATATTTTAATATATAATACCTTTATAATCTAAAGCAAGAATTGGTTTGAGTGTGTTCCCGTTTTGATAGGAAAACTTCACATTCTGCACAGCTTCCTGTTTCTGTAACTTCAATGCAATAACAGACAAGTATAACGCTCTTTTCTGTATGTATCTGTGATTCATATAATCTTTAGGTTGAAAAAATTCCTACCGAAAAGAAAAAAAAATATAACAATAAAAAGATGAGTAATAATTATTGGAGGCAATAACTCAATAACATCAGTTTATCAAAACAGACATCTAGTTTGTTCTTATGTTGTGCTGTTACACCACTGCCCCAGGGTTGAGCGCTCACAAACATGTTTAACCCCGCCACAATCTTTATGTGCCTGTCCCAAGTCAGGAGCCTGTAGTTCAGTGGTTGTCATTGGTTCATGTCTGTCATATTTGTTTATCGTAAATTGTTTTGTTATAAATTAGGCTGTTAGTTTTCTCTATTGAATTGTTTCATATTTTTCATGTTGGGGCCTTTTATGGCCGACTATACAGTATAGGTTTTTCTCATTGTTGAAGGCTGTACGGTTGTCTATAATTGCTTACATCCACTTCATTTTAACTTTGGTGGATAGTTGTCTCATTGGCAATCATACAACATCTCCTTATTTTTATATCTACATATAACTGATTATAACTAAGCACCCACACAATGTGACAGTTCTAAACTACACAATCTAAACAGTTGTTAATTCAGCAAAAGTGACCAAATATTTGACATCAACACCAAATTTGTGAATAACATAAAAATGAAAGTGACTAAGATTTGTTTTTAAACCTATGTTTAATAACCTGTTCATATTTTCATGTGAATGACCCAAATCAGGAAACCTAGTCATTGGATATTTTTAGCTATATGGTAATGAGTTTTTTTTGTTAAACACATCTGTTTTTGGAGACCAATCATTCATAGTCTGTTATATCTATTTATAACTTTTCCAGACCTAGGACTATTTAAATATTTAAATATTTTAACATACTTCTAGATGTTTTTTAGTTTGTTTTTTTTTGTCATTAGGTTTCTGTCTTGTTGATGCAAACTCCAACATCTCTTTTCATTTACAAAAAACCGTGTACCAAGAGGCATTTGACAAAATTTGAATATAATACATTAATATCATTCTGAGTCCATTGCCTTATCAGAAATTTAAGACCACTGGGCATCAGTTTTAACAGTCTGAACTTGTAAAACATAAGATTTTTTTTGCAAAATACACTGCATTCTGAAATTTGCATATATGGTTTATAAATAAATATATATATATGCAGTTAACAATAGAACATCAAATAATTAAGGAAATTTCTGAGTCTCAGTGTCCAAATCAGGAAAAATAAATGGAGAATGTGTCCATGGGACACATATGATCAGGGTTTCAACTAGGATTTTGAGGGCTTTAGTCACTTTTGCACGAAATGAAAATCAACCTATTTTGGGGTAAAAGCAATGGACCAAAGATATGTATTACTAGCTATACAAAGCTTTGAAGGACTTAGGCATGCTCAGGCAATTATTGCATAATTTGATAGATGTGGTGCTTAAATATGAAGATCATAATAAGATCTAAAAGGATCTGGATTTCTAGTTTACAATTTCACTTCAGTTATTTTCAGGGGATATTCCTGATCAACAAAAGTTGGGTTCCTTTTTTTTTTAAACCAAGAATCACAGCATAAATGACCCTGTAACGACTATTTCACTGCATAATCATTATCCTTGTATAAACGGTTAAATCGATATTTGGAATTCATTTCTATAAACTTGGTACCAAGTATTTGTACAAATCCTTGTTGGAATGATTCTAATGACTGTATATTGTAAATTAATCAAGAATAGATCACGTTTACTTCGATTTTTAAACGAAATGAAAACGGGAAGCGACAGAAAGATAATAATTTCAGAATGAATCCGGATTCATCTACGGATTGCTTCGTTTTTACCAAAAGGCAGGAAATTATCATATTTCTAAATCAAGTTGCTTAGGGCTGTTCCAGAAAATACTAAGTCCCCCCCAGGGAAGGCAAATTTTTTAATTTTATGTGGGTGGTTGTATTTGAAATACCAAAATACAAAGGGAGTGTTGTTCTAATTTATTTTTATTTCTTTGGGTGGTGGGGGGTAAAAAATAGTGCCGTCCCTGGGGGGGGGGGGACATAGTATTTTCTGGAACAGCCCTTGGTAAGAAATATATTTGTCTCCTTCGTTTATTTTGATACTAAATAATTTCGTATTTTATGTTTTAATGTTGAATTTATAAGAATACTTTCACGCATGCGCAGAACATAGTTAAGAAATCACCTGTTTGACTCGTGGAAATATGTCTGAATGTTTTGAATCAAGTTCTTTTTCTTTAATCGAAATTGTTGAAAGTTTTTAATGAAAAGTTATATAAAATATAACGAAAATTCCTTCGTATGACGAAACTACAACAAAAGAACTGCAAATTGTGATCGTTTGAGAAATATTGAAATTAAAATGGGGAAAACATTTTGTTCAAATGACGAAACTATGATAAATGAACTGCAAATTGTGGTCGTTTGAGAAATATTGAAATTGAAATGCCGACTGAACGATTTTACTGGGAAAAATAATTATGATGGTCAATAATTTATGAGGTTTATTAATTAACGGATTAGTGACCCATTACCTGTAATCACAACTTATAACACCTACAGTAAACATTAATTAGATGAGGGTCATAAACTTGTCAAAAACATGAAGACAGGTAGAATTATAGTACTTTCATGCGAAAATATTTTTACACTTTTCAAATTTAAGTGACGAAATTGATTTGAAAAACTTTCGTCATTTTGAAAACCTTTTCTTAAATGATGAAAATGACGAGTGCTAGCAAAATCACTGCATATGATGCCCCTGCTTGCATATAGCGTTATAAAGGGACATTACTATAGAACTGTAAAAGTGACGCCACCCAAAATCAAATTTGATCTGTGTTTTGTAGTAATAAACATTGTGTACCAGTTTCATAACATTTGGTTGAGGCAAACTAAAGTTAGTGAACGGAAACGAAAAATTAAGCATTTTATCCATTTATGAAGGGGCATAACTCCAGAACTGTATAAGTGACGCCACCCAAATTCGAACTTGATTTGAGTTTTGTTGTAATTAGCATTGGGTATAAGTTTCATAACATTTGGTTGAAGCAAACTAATTAGAGAATGGAAACCAATTTTGGGGCATACATACAGACTGACTGACAAGGGTAAACTTTAATGCCCCCTCTGCAATAGTGAGGGCATAAATATGGTCTATCACTTCACCCTACTCTTTGTCGAAAAAGAAATCATATATTATAAATGAATCAAATTACCTTTGGAATTGTCAGTTGAAGATCCACAGATGGATTTGGTCGCAGACAGGTACCAGTAGAGAAACTTCCAATCTCTTGCACATCTATAGGAGGAAGGAACTTAAATTTTCCCTTTATCGTCCTCCCATGATCTATTAAAGGGAGCTTTACTTTGTCAGACAGCCAGCTACAATCTCCAAGCTTCAAAAGAAATTGAACAACGTACATGTTGTACAAGTACTCTTCCAGAGCACCTGAGATCACTCCCAGTTTTTGGTGGGGTTCATGTTGCTCAGTCTGTAGTTTTCTATGTTTTGTTTTGTGTACTGTTGTTTGTCTTTACGTCTTTTTTCGTTTTTCGCCATTGCATTTTCAGTTTGTTTTTGACTTATGAGTTTGAATATCCCTATGGTATCTTTTGCCTCCCTTTTCATGCTTTAGCTGTTTTTCTGTTTTTCACAATGCAATTGTTTTACAAAATTCAACTATATTTGAAAAGCATACATTTTGATTATCTAAGACAACCATATTTCTCTTAAGTGCTTCACATTCTGTTATGGATTTTTGCCGTTACTTTTTCATGCGAAGCAGAACATGCCTGCCCTCATTGTGCACCTACTATCTTGCCAGAATTATTGAAGCTCTTTTTTTACCTAATCACCAACAATCACCCTGTTTCACAGTGATTCACTCGACACCAGCTGGAGTGCTTTTGAACTAAGCCACCCTGTGTGTTTTGTATTTCTATTCTTTACAATCTTACATCATGTTCTTTCCCTCTTGGCAAGTGTAATAATATTGATTTCAAATCCTTGATACATTCATTGATCCTTGAAATTCTTTTCCCTTTCAACTGAACTTCATTCAGCAGCTCTGTGATCTGAAAAAAAAAGACAAATCCATCAAAACAATGAAATAAGAATTAAACAGAAACCCCCGTCCATAGGACAACATGCCCTGCTTGTAGTATTAATGAACAACAAAATCTGGGTCAAAATCTTAATTTTCATATATTTTTCAAAAGTTCTCATTATGACGAATATACAAAGTTTCATGGTAAAATACTTTAAACCAAATTTTTAGCCTGAAACAGGATAGAAGAACAGACCAAAAAAAACAGCATTTCAATGACTTCCCACATTTGCTTCATATCTCTCTATTTTCTTTTTACAAACAGAGTGGCAAGCCTTGACTTATTTTGTTGCTACATGTATATCGCTAACTTTTAGTAAGGGCTAAAACATACAAGGTACATTTGTACCAAAGGAAGGCACTTTAAAAATGGGGTAACCATCTATACGTGCAATTTTACAATATATTTCTGTTATTGTCATTTTACAAAATAGTCATTAACACCCATATACGGTTAAGATTTCTAAGTGCCTTCCGAAGGTCCCATGTATGTTCTTATGGAACAGCCTTAATATAAAAAAGGATAATTATGTGTAATATAAGACAAGATGCTAATTAGAGGCACATTTAAAATTTCTTGATAGTCCCTAATACTAAAAATCAAATGTAATAACAATTGGTCCAAACTGAAGATGATAACTTAATCTCATACAAAATTATTGCAATTCTAGATAAATGTAAACTACCTGAAGTTTAAAAACATTAGAATGGAATAAATTTTCTGCATCTTTAAGCTGATGAAGTTCATCACTGGACAGTGGTTTATATAACTGCCCTTTGTCAATTTTCTTCGTCTTTTTCTCTGGGACAGCATCCTCTGTTAATGGTTCTACTTCATCTTTTGGACCATTACCTTCATTTGACTGCAAAAGTGTAATGTTAAAATTAAGTATCAATTGACTTTATAATGGCTGAAAAAACACAATGTAATAGCAAATTTGGACAAGACTTTAGAATATTTCAGAAAATGCATACAGTATTTCTGTATTTTGGCTATTTTGAAAAAGCATGCATGAATAATGAATGATTACATTGAATCCATGACAAATCGCCCACTAGCAAATCACTCCACACCTAATCGCCCACTTTTCACCAACTCGCCCCACTTCCTAAAAATCGCCCCACTCTTGTTTACCAACTCACCTCACTTATGAAGAGGGTAAATCCATTGAAAATAGGATAGATAACTTGCCCCACTCATGAAAAGGGTTAAAATCCTGCTGAAATAAGGTCTGCCAACTCACCCCAATCATGACAAATAGATAAACCACGATGAATTTAGTAATGCCAACTTGCCCCACTTATGGAAAAAGATGCTATCCGTTGTATATGTTCCTGCCACTTATAAATAAAATCAATACCTATGAAAACCTTAGATAAACATCTTTTGTTATTCTTTTCTTTTTGTTTTCTTTTCTTTTGTTTAAATAAAACAGTAAGAAGTGAGTATCAGTATTTCGGTGATGTGAATGTCAACTCGCCCACTTGTGAAAAATAGAAAATCCTGATGAATTGAGTTATGCCAACTCGCCCCACTTATGAAAAATAGGAAAATCCTAATATTGAGTCATGACAACTCTCTACACTTATGAAAAGGAAGTAATACCGTTGAATTTATGTCTGCCAACGTACCCAACTGATAAATAAAAGTATGAATAGAATTAATGGCTGCCAACTAGCCCCACTTATGAATAAAATGATTAAACTGTAATGAGTGTAGGCCTTCCAATTCGCCCCACTTATGAATAAAATGATTAAACTGTAATGAGCGTAGGCCTTCCAATTCACCCCACTTATGAATGGTATCTGGAGCAATCTCAACGTTGTTGATGGAATCGTTTAAGATCGAGCTGTAAAAATGGATTATATAAATAACTTACATTTTCAATTATGTCATTACTTTAAGCAAATAATACTGAACAGCACAATTACATGTAATATACAAATACATCCGAGTACAAAAAATGGAGTAGAAGACAATCTCAAGTTATTCTCATAAAAACTTTATTAAATCTAATTGGAAGTGGGGCGAGTTGGTGAAAAGTGGGGAGTTGGTGAAAAAGTGGGCGATTAGGTGTGTGGCGATTTGCCAGTGGGGCGATTTGTCCTACTTCCATTACATTTTTCTGTATTTGTCTATTTCAGAAAAAGCATACAATTAGAACAGGGTTTTCACTAGGATATTTTGAGGATGAGTCCTTTGACATGTTCTTCTGTAAAGCCTCCATATATATATGTATATATATCCCTTTTGGGAGGGAATCTGTGTTCAAAGCAATTTTCAGACACAGAATCCTAAAAGGGATAATACCAGAGTATCCAGGTATGAAAAATTAAAAATAAAATACATTCAGCAAGTTTAAAAATTCGACTAATCACGTCAGTCTAGAGAAAACCAGGGTTCATATTTAAAACAAATCGACATCTTTCGCCCCGAATTAAGTTGATAGATTGCCTGCTGGACGTTTCATATCCATAACTTCTGACACCCTCCCCTATTTTCTTTGATGGGTGTTTTCATGCAATTCATTCGATACTATTTCCCAAATTTAATATTACATGTCTCCTCTTCATAATGTTGATATACTGTTCTTTTCTTTGTGCTGTATACCATCAAAAACTGTTTAAAAATACAATGTTTACAATTTAAATGAAGAAAACGTGTTTCTCCTTTCTACATCACGAAACAGGATCAGGACTCAGACATGAATAGTTTCCGGATACATTAAGATAGTTCTCAGGAGTGCGACTGTTGGATATTAAACGGATTTGTCAGTGTGTTGATCGTATTTATTTTTGTATGTGTTGCTTCAACTTTTGATCACTAAATGCACTTAAAGTAATTATCACTTTAACAAATACGTCGAATGGTATATATAGACGGCGTGCATATAGCTGAGTCTACAAACGTAACGTCTTCAAAATACTTAAATCATTTACGACGTCGACATTTTTTCCTCAGAAAACAAACGCGTAACAAAAACACTGGACACTTAGTTTATCACATAACTTTAAACATAAACGTTAAACATATCTCTTTTTTCGAACAACAAAGTGCAGCAAATACACATTCCGGAAATATAAATAATTATCGCTATTTTACGAAATTTTCCTTTAATCTTGCTGACAGATAATTTCCTTTCTCAGCGGAGTCGAGTGATATGAAAACGGAGTCGAGTGATATGAAAATTATCGCTAGAAACTAAGGGACACGTGGCGTTGTCAATGAAATTAACATGAAATTGACAACGTCGTCATAGGTAAAATAGCGATAAACAGATCATTATTGGTCATCTCAACTCGATTGCTTTTCTCACTTTCGCCGTACCGGCTCAAGCGAGAAAATCAATCTCGTTGAGATGATCAACGATAATCTATAAATATATGCTAAGAGCAGTCTAACGGAAATAATAAGCGGCTATGTCGAGGACCCTTTTCAGAAAATAGCGTTAAAACTTCATTCCTTTAAATTGTAACATAATAGCTGGACATTTAAAATTTTCAGGTGTTCAGCCTGGACTATCGAATCATTCATATTTTGCAGATTTTTAAAACCTCTCGTTATGCACATATGGGATATCAAGTTATTTGTGAAATTAAAAATAGCAATTACATATTTTTTCTTACCGATTCTTTACATTTTCGAATATTCATCCTTACAAAGTACTACTTCTTACACATAACGAACTACATTCCAAACTCATCTTCCATGGCCGTTTTTGAATTTTGTTCCATTAAATTTCGTCTGACGTCATAGTCCGCATCCGAAAAATTCTATTATAAGAAAATGCGGGAAAATATGTTGAATTTGTATAAATTTTAGGTTAAAAGCTCTGTTTTATGCTTATTCAATGTTACAAGTTTCACCTATTTTTGCCGTTTTCTCTATGGTCGTTTCATACTTTATAGATTTAATTTTGATAACCTTACTAGTAATGTGGATTTTAATGGCTAGTATTCAATATTTTATCATAAAAAAACTTCCTATTTAAAAGATATTTTAAACACGGTTGTATAAAACTACTTTTAAAAGCGCATTTTACAGTTGCCGTCAAATTTGTGCACGCCGTCATAGCAAAGGCTGAGTGGTGGACCCACTGAGGTGGGGCGTCTACCCACTCCTTAGATCGCCAACAATATAAAAAAGTCTCATGTTTTTCACGATATCAGAAACATAAAATATATGCAATAAATGTCTAAGACGTAATATATTAAGTTTAAGTAAATACCCGTCCAAAAAAATTACGCCTCTCTCCGCACGGCAGTATATATTCATGATTATGGGGAATTATGCTCCCTTCAGAAATCTTGGATCCGCCCCTGGTTAAAGGTATTAGTCCCAGGGTACAGATATTTTTTCCCTACAAATATGAGGGTCTGGATTGGGTTTGCAGAATAGTGAATAAAGGGCAGAATATAGTGAAAAATAGATCAAAACAATAAAGAATACAGAATAGTGATGTGCTGAAATATAAAGAAAAGAGAATAATTGTAAAATAAATAAAGAATAGAGTAATTGTAAAAATAAATAAAGAATAGAGAATAATAGTAAACATAAATAAAGAATCTAGAATAATTGTAAAAATAAATAAAGAATAGAGAAAAAGGGCCAGTAAATAAGTTAACGTTTAAAGAAACAATAAAGGACCCTCAAAGTATAGAGATAATGTTTAGTCAATGAGGAAATCACCGTAATGATTCCATTATGAAACTATTCAGTGGCGGATCCAGGGGAGGGTTCCGGGGTTGGAACCCCTTTTTGGGACGATCAATGCATTTGAATGGGGACATATAGTTGGAACCCCCTTTTATCCTGGGTTGAGACCCCCTTTTTTGAAAATGGCTGGATCCGCCCTGCTATTATTGCAAAAGTAGTACTAAGAAACCATTTTAATAGGTCATTTCCTCCTACCAAACTCTAATCAAAATTGTAGTGTTTCACACTGTGAACAGTTTCCTACAGTTATATAAACTAAAAGTTTAGGAAATTCAATTCACTTAGTCCTTCAAATCTTTTTTCTCTTGATCAAATAAAGGTTAAACATTTTAATCATTGGGTCATGTGGATTTTAGCATGTGTAGCGGTCCTTTCTTTGACCTTGTTCTAGATTTATTTCCATATGCTCCATCAGATGCGCTAACGGACCCCTTTCATGAGATGTGGCCGCGGTGGGCGGCTTTGCCATGATCCAGGCTGGTACGTCGAGTGGTAAGTTTGGAATGAAAATAATGCACTGAAGTTAAGGATGAGAATCGATTTTCTAATTTGAAGTTAGAGACTAAAATGTTTCTAACACTTTTATATGCTTCGAAATTCTGTACAAAATTCTTGGCATAACTGCGTTGAAGTATAATGTTGTTTTATGAAATCTACTCGGAAGTACGGCTATCGATATTAGAATGCATAAGTTGGCATAATTTCATATTCGGCATCAGGTCAAGTCATTTGAGCTTACTTTAAGAAACTGCACGCATTCTTTGATACTGTCATATTGTTCATCATAATAAATTGCCAATGAGACAACTATCCACTAGTACCAAATGACGTCAGAAAATATAGGCCTCCGCAAGCTTAAACAATGAGCAAAACTCATACAGAATAGTAAGTTATAAAAGTCCCTGTTAAAATGTAAAACAATTCAAACGAGAAAACCAACGGCCTGATTTATGTACAAAGAAAGTTGTCGTTTGTTGATGTGGTTCATAAGTGTTTCTCGTTTCTCGTTTTATATAGATTAGACCGTTGGTTTTCCCGTTTGAATGGTTTTACACTAGTAATTTTGGGGCCCTTTATAGCTTACTGTTCGGTGTGAGCCTAGGCTCCGTGTTGAAGACCGTACTTTGACCTATAATGGTTTACATTTATAAATTTTGACTTGGATGGAGAGTTGTCTCATTGGCACTCATACCACATCTTCTTATATCTAATCAATAAACGAAAACATATATGATTGACAGCGACCAACGACAACAACTGCCGGAGTGCAGGCTCTAGACTTGGGACAGACACATACAGAATATGGCAGTGATAAACATGTTTGCAAGCGTTCATTCCTCCCTTACATGGGACAGAGGTGTAACAGCACGTACCATATAAGAACAAAATATAAAAACAATTACAAAGGGCTATACCTTGCTATTCGGTATGGGTTTTGCTCATTGTTGAAGGCCATACAGTGACCTATAGTTGCTAGCGTCTATGACGGTCATTTGGTCTGTGGTAAATAGTTGTCTCATTGGCAATCATACCACATCTCCTTATTTCATATTGGCTCTTCAGATCGACACAAAGCACAAAACAACTAACAGGAAAGTACCGATCTAAGGCTACCCCAAGCCACTGGGAGCTAGCTCAATACCAATACCAATTAATAAATAAATTACGCTTCTCATCTTTTGTCGTGCTTGTTTTCTCGTGTGTGTGGTTTTTTTTTATAGATCGGTCATATGGACAGAGTTGGATGCTTTTCTGTACAGTGATTCCATCAGACATATTAGTAGATGGGGTTTTTTAGTGCGCAGTACCTTTTTTTATATCACTGACCAAAATTAAAAAGGTAAGGTTAAGATTTTTTTTTTTTGTCGTTGGGTTGCAATATCCACTACATTTTCCATAAATGTGGATATTTCTGGTTTTAGCTCTCGTGGTCGAACGCCATTAGAGATATTATTAGTTACATTTTACCGTTAGTCGTTAAAAACTTCTTTTTAAAATTTTGCTCTGAAACCACTCGTTTAGAAAAATATCAATGGTCTTTTTCTCTAATTTTTTTTTAAAGAAGGCATGTTTATACCGATTGATTCCACTTTTTTCCTTTTCTTTTCCTGATAAACCATTTGCGACAAAGTTCCCTTTAAACAATTAATTAATATCCATGTAAGCTAAGTACAGGATAACGTTTTGCATTTTTCTTTGTTATAGACATTGGCATGCATATATATTAGGTACTATTTACCGTTAATATATTATATGTACATATCTATCAATGCATTTGTCGTCGGGTAGTGTTATCTGATATCGATATGAAATTTATATTAAATTGTGTTTATTTTTTCTATCTAAACAAATAAACAGATATCAAATATTTCTGGACTGATGAAAAGCTTTGTCATTTATAGGTAAATATTTTAAATCTTTCAGATTTTCATGGACCAGAGTCCTTACCTTGCTTAGTATCCTAGCTTAATATCTTCTTTGTGTTGACAATCAGAGGCCCAGGCACCAGAACCACACCGTGCAACAGGAATCAGCACGCCCTCAAAATCGAGTCAATATCAATACTATTAAAAAGAGGCATGGGGCCGTACAAGTTAACGAAACAGCTGCCGGTATCCAGCAACACAATAAAACCCTACAAGATATAAATCCACATGGAACCTTCTTGTACTCGTTTTCTATATGTATCACTAACTAGAACTAGCAGTGAGGTGAGAGTTTTTTGGTTTTTGTTTTTTTTTTTTGCTCGTTGTTGAAAGCCTCACTGTGACTTTGAGATGAAGAACAGCAATAAAGAGCTGTTCCTTTTCTTTTTGTGTTTTTTTTTTTTTTATTTTATTTTTCTTTGCTGTGCATGTACTGATTTTGTGTCATGGATGGATACCCCGTATCCTTTGTTTTCTATTAGTTTTTTCAATAAGCCATGAAGATTGATTGATTGTTGTTTGCTCAACGTCCAGCGGCAATTCTTTCAGACTTATGGCATGCTTTTTCTAATCATTGCAACATACAGCATGCATATTCTGTAGCATTGTCTCGTGGGGTCTTCCGATAAGAAAACAAATTTAAACACTTTTATTTTTAATGTTAACACCTTTAAATATTTATTTTGTGGAATGAGATACGAGAATCATATTCAAGATTATAAAGCATCGGTCATTAGTGCCTGTCGCGGTACTGCAACCATCTTTTAAGGCCTTTTAAAGTTTATTTCCTGACCCAGTTTTCATGTTAAGGACTTCGTATTCCAAGTTATTTTTTTAACTCTTAACAGTGATTCTGTTTTGCCTCTACGCCGTTCTTACCGTATAATATATGTCTCGACTTTCAAATTTAATTGTCATTGTCCAAATGGGTCATTGATTGTTCAAATAACATATTTGAATTTGAATTGCTATTACTTATTTTTACTGATACAGTACTCTTCCGTTACAAGTAAATGTTTTGTTTAATGCACTAATTTTGGTGAATACTGCATGTCCAATTATGAATATTATATTGCACGAGCTTAAGCTTAGGTAGTTAATTTACATTTAAAATAATTTGTGCAATAACTATTTCATATTGTATAGCAAATCAAATTGACATAACAAGAGATTAAATGGTGGGGTTTTTCTTCCAAACGATACTCTACTAGTGCAACAACGGGAAATACTACGATATAGCAGTACTTTATAAATTTTGACCCACTGTGGAAAAAAACCAATAGAGACTCAAAATTCATAAATTACTGTTATTAATATATCGTATGGAAAGAGCAACAACACATTAAACAAGTGAAAATATTAAAATATTACAGAATATTTACTAAAAAAAAATAAATTAAAACACAAAAAAAAACAAATATTTAGAAAAAAAGGGATTCCATTAGATATAATATTCTCAGCATAAAAGCCAGGCCAAAAAGTTCAGATTCAAGCAATCTTCTAGGTTATATAGTACATAACTTTGTGGGGAAATTTTAATATCTATATTATTTTACTCATATTGTTAAAATTATGAATATAGAGATGCAAAATTTGGAATCAAATTAAAAACGGCGACATCTATAATAGATAAAGCAACGCCGACATTTCTATCATAACGCTAAGACGTCACAATAGTAACGCATGACTACGACCATCTGAAACCTTATACAATTGGCAAGTAGCAAGAATGGGATAGAAGAAGGTTCTAAGTAAGTACTTTCGTGAACCTTATTTTCTTTATAATATATTATGTAAATAGAATGATGTACCATTTTATTTGTTGTAATTTTGAATGATAAACAAAGAGCCGAAATCCATAAGCTGATTCAGTAAACATCGGTTTTGTCTTTCACCTCATGGTACCACCGTAATGTTTGCTGCATATTCTGAATACCGATGATATTTTATTCGCACCTTCTATGGTTTACCAAATAAAAAGTAATCAGACCCTCTTATACCATGACAACACAGAAGATCACCGACGAAGATCTAGATGAAAGCATGCAAAGAATTTAAGATATAAAAAAGGACAGAACTGTGTTGTATTGAATAAATTACTTAGGTAGTTTATTCAGGTAGGGGCTCGGAGACGTAAATATTTATCAGAAAGACTTTCATTCTGCATTTATATTAATTTGAAGATATATTCAAATGTTTTGTAATTACAGATGAGGACATGTCAGCAATCCAGCTTAAATCTAAAAGAAGTTCAAAAGGCTACTCAAACATGTAAATTCTAAACCTAGCCTAAGTGTAAGTATATTTGTTGTAAGAGATATGAAAAGTGACAAGAAGGCTACTCAAACATGTAAATTCTAAACCTAGCCTAAGTGTAAGTATATTTGTTGTAAGAGATAGGAAAATTTACAAATCTGACGACTGTTAAAAAAATGACCACGAACTGAACTATATCAGGCTGGAGCCAAGGATGCTGCGAATGTTGATACAAGTATTAGTTTTCAGAAATGATTTGTTGACACACTGCAGAAAATATTAAGAAATATAATGTTTGAAAATTGCATTATTACATTCTTTCAGTGTACAGTGCACAACGATTAAATTTACTTGATAATTATATGTATCGATTTTAAATTAAAAACAATATGCTTTATGTTATGTATATTCTCATGCAGTGATTCGTGAATTTCTGTGATTTCAAGGCAATATATGAAATGCCAATACACGTATGAATCACTGTATGGATTTATTTCAAAGCAAATATTATCACATTGGGTTATATCGACAACATTATCTTTAATTGAAATCATTCTTACAATACTTTCAGATTGTGCCTACTGTTGAGGTTGGTCCTGAGGAGGACGGCCTTACATATCCTGATCCTGCTCCACCAGTTTCAACTAAATCACAAATATATCACCCAGAAGAATTCTTCGAGATAGAACAGCATGTTCTTGAGGTAGTGTGAATATTTTATATTTCCTCCTTATTGACTATATACAACTACAGCCGATCGGACGATAAGTAAGCAATAATTAACTTGACAATCTATCAATCATAATCATGGTAACGATGGCAGCCTAATTATTTCATCCTTTTGCCTCTTCGCTTCATCATGGTCTCTTGAATAGTTATAAACTGAATATTGCAAATGATCTCTTCAAAACTCATGTACTGGAGCGTATTTAAGGTGGTATGGTAGTAGAAACGAAAAATGATAGAAATTTTTCATACTTCGCCAAATGTAGTATATATTGTGGTATGTTCAAAAATATAATAAAAATGATAGGTGACCGAGCATTTTTTCAAGCTACAGGTTATAAAAAAATGACACATTTTGTATGGATTATACAGGAAAAAACGTCACTATGTGAATAGGAGGTAATCTAAATGATAAAATTGTGAAATAAAATACGAGAAGATAGCTCTTAGAAAATGCTTTCAGAACATCAAAAGAAAAGGTAGGGTCACCGTACGTTTTTTTCCTGCTGTAACATATAACAGAAAAATATCATGTAGATTCCTTTAGAAATTATACTATTTCAGAGTTACCTCTCCTTAATAAACTAATTTAAAAAAATAATGAAAATCAAGCAAAAATAATCTACGTTTGTAAAAATATTAGTAATTATAAGTTAAAACCTTATGAATTAATTTATTTGAATGAAAATTCACATTAGTTAATTGCATTCCTGCATCAAATTTTGCTGACTTGATTGAAAATCTAGACGTATAGTGTTTTGCTATTCTACATCCCAAGACGGAGAAAGACACCCATACTACCTTAAGGTTCTTCTTTACAGAGTTTGCGGTGTGCATGTTGTAAACAAGATATGTAAACAAATCGTTGTATAGTTCTATAATGCCAATCAATGTTTTGAATCGATCTTGTATTCGTTTTCGATCATGGCAACTAACTAATTGGAGAATTACAAAAGAGTACACAAAAACTTCTAGATTTCTAGTGTTTAACTAATAGCCGAACACAATATTTGTATCAGCTATATATTAAAGAATATCAACAACATGTTTCAATTGTTGTTTTTTTTTTTTTGAGGGGGTTGTTTTGTTTTGTTTTGTTTTGGGCAGGGTCTTTTACGTGAATGCATTTCGGTACCAGCCTCTCTTCAGTGTGAATAAACATATATATATACTATGATTGCGTTGGATAAATTTATAATTAAGATCCATTTAGTACATCGGTGATCCGTTTATTTGGCAATCGCCAATGGCAGTCAGCAGGGTTCAAGAACATTTGTTGTTCGACCTGTTAGTCAAATGCGTTTTGTTAAAATATACTTTTCACTTTTTGGTCTTTTGAAAATGTTGTTTGTGCTGTATTTAGACCCTCTACCAAGAAATTTGTTTTACGTGCACACGTATAAAATTGCGGTTTTATCCAACGCAATCATAGGTTTGAACGTTGTTTTCAATTTAGACTTGTTTATATTTTTCGTTTGGGCTTGTATTATATTTGCCTTCGGGTTTATATGATCCGTTCATCCTATTTCGACTCCTCAAAATTCAAGAGTCTAACCCAAATTGAGGTAAATTGTATGGCCTTCCAAATACCGTTTCGATTCCTAACATCACTGAAGACAACAATTGTCGAAATCCGGATATGGTGTACAAATTTTGCACCTCATGTTTGCAGTATACCATCTTTTCCGCAAGTTTATTGTTTTCTGTTAGGTATTAAATTAATAATTAAGATCCATTTTGTTACATCTGGTGATCCGTTTATTTGGCAATCGCCAATGGCAGTCAGCAGGGTTTTAAGAACATTTGTTGTTCGACCTGTTAGTCAAATGCGTTTTGTTAAAATATACTTTTCACTTTTTGGTCTTTTGGAAAATATAAATATATACAGGTCGAACAACTGATGTTCTTAAACCCTGCTGACTGCCATTGACGATTGCCAAATAAATTGATCACAAGGTGTAACAAAATGGATCTCTATATTAATTTAATACCAAGTAGAAAACAATAAACTTGCGGCAAAGATGGATATATAAAAGGAAAAGGTCAAGAATAAAGCAACCCAACAGCACATTAAATGATCGCTTCTACTGTACTCATGGTTCCAAATGATTTTCACAAACCCATCCTTTTAAAGTAACATTAAGATAAACTATATATAGATATAAGAAGATGTGGTATGAGTGCCAATGAGACAACTCTCCATCCAAGTCACAATTTTAAAAGTAAACCATATATATGTATATGTCTACCTTGTTCTTATACATTGCAGGTCTCATTGAATGCAGCCAACGATTATTCAACATTATTGGACTATTTACTAAGTAATCTTGAAAGCGACTTGGCTAAAGTGAGAGCAATATTCTGTTGGATTGTTCAACAAAAAGTGCCTCTCCTGTTATGTCAGAAGGATATACCGTCCCCTGATACTCCTGTCGGCCACCTACACGCAATACGGATGCGTAAAGGAACATATGCTCAGTTATTCGCAATAATGTGCAGGTATTTTTTTTTTTAAAACACTACCAGGAAATGATAATTGAGCTATGGGACCAAATGTATCGTATGATTTTGTGCTGAAAATATTAATTTTTTTCTGTTTTGTTTTCCTCCTTTGTTAAGTGTTTTTGAACATATGCTATACATGATGATTTACACCTTAAGATAAGATAATAAAAAATCTTAACAACAATGTTGGACTATTTGCCTAAGAAACTCTGAGTTTGTAAGCATTCTGTACGTGTTTTTATTTCTTTATATGAATAGTTTAAGAAAGGTTTGGCAGTTCTTTTTGTTCTCTGGTGGATAGCTGTTACTTTAACAATCATACCGCATTTCTTTATTTTGATTTTTACTCCGACATGTTTCACAATAAAAAAAAAAAACAATGAGACAGCAATCAAACAACATAAGTTAACAAAAACGATATTTAGAGGTCACTCTACGGTCAAATTCTAACTTTGTACATGCGCATGTATATCTTATTCGTCCCCTGGTATAATCAGGAGCCTGTAATCCAGACTGAGTGGTTGTCATTGGTTGCTGTCTGTTATTATTGTTTTGGTATCAATTAGGCCATTCGTTTTCTCTTTTGAATTGTTTCGCATTTGCCATCTCAGAGCCTTTTAATGCTTACTGTACGGTATGGGTTTTACTCATTAAGAGTCATTATTGAAAGTGATTTGTAATTGTTCATATCTTTTTCTATAGGTTTTTGGTGGATATTTGTCTCGTTGGCAATCAATCTAATTAAAATATAGATCCCTGATTTCGCTATCCTTATAATACGAGCACGTGAGATCTGATTTTAATCAGATTGGTTGGCAATCATACCACATATCCTTATTTTTATCATAAATCATTAAGATTTTTAAACAATTCAGTGTATCAATTTGTTACAAATGGTGATTTATAAGCCTCGAGGATCGAATGAGTCAATTTGAAAATTCCATTAATGGTTGATAATTTATTCTTTCTGTTGCAGGAAAGCTGGTCTACCTTGTGTAGTAATACACGGTGTGGCTAAAGGTGTGAACTATAACGTTGGAGATAACATTGATACCGCCACTATGAAGAACTCTTGGAATGCCGTATTTGTGGAAGGGAACTGGAGAATAATTCATCCTCATTGGTCGTTAATGACACCCAATGGATATGAGACGGGGGCTTGGACAGTGGTAGACTGTCAAGAATTTCATACAGGCGACAGGATAGGAAGTCGGTCATACATTGTCAGTCCTAAGATCAATGATTCCTATTTCTTAATAGATCCAGAAATGTTCATCATCAAATGTTTGCCAAACGACTTTAAATGGCAGCTACTTGATGATCCGATTTCAAAGGCCGATTTCGAAAATAAACTGTTTTTACAACCTCATTTTTTTAAACTTGGGTTACAAATCATTGAACCAAAATCTTGTAAAGTTCTATGTAATGATGGAAAAATAAAATTGTAATACAAATGCCAGAAAAAGTTAAAAGTAGACTGAAGTTTAGCTATAAGCTATTTAGAAAAAGGTATCCTGATGACGAGGGTGAATATACATACCCCTCTCTTGAAAAGTTCGTTTTGCATTATTATTCGAAGAATGAAACTATATTTGAAGTGAGATTTCCGCCTGTTTCTGTTGGCACTTATAAAATGCAAATCTTTTGTGTAGACATAAATGAACATGAGCATAACAATTCAGGATGGGTCTGTGATTTTTGTTTAGCATGTAAAAATGGCATGGATGAATGTCTTCCTCTACCTCTAGTGCCGGAAATAGGATGGGGTGCAAGAGAGGAATATTTAGAAAAATATAATATGGCAGCTTTATCGGAAACATCTGGAAAAGCCAACATCGACGAATCCCTAGAGACAGTGTTTAAATTTACTGTTGATCCTGACAGTGATATTCACGCAGAGCTCTCTCAATCATTGAAAGCAAAATCGGAGTTATCAGACTTTGTAACAGTGGTGAAGAATAAGGCCGAGGTTGTTGTAAAAGTGAAACCTCCTCAGGAAGGGGAGTATGCTCTTCAAATCTTTTGTAAAGATACAGGAACATTAATGTATGAAAATGTTTGTAATTACCTATTAGAACGAACTGAAGTTGTTGAGGTAAGTTATTCCCTGTTTACAGTGCTTTCAGATCTTTGATAAAAATACACGTTTCGCCGATATTAATTTCACATGTATATAGATAACAGTGTATGCCTATGTCTTAGCTGTGAATTCAATATTATTCATATCAAGTTTGCATCTACTTACTTTTGTGAATTTGTTTAATTTCTTGCTCAATATAGGCCATTGCAGATGACCATCAGATAAGATGAAACTACGTACCACATGAATATGTAGTTCTTGGTATTTGTCTAGTTGAATGAACTAGAGATTTTTGCTGTTCTTCCAACTGATCTAATCTCTGCATTGGTTCAACTTTGGCGTTTTGTCATATGTTTTTGTGATGAATTTATTTATCCATAAAGGGAATTTAGTATAAAGATAAGAAGATGTGGTATGATTGCAAATGAGACAACTATCAATGCACTATAGAGACCAAATGACGAATATGGGACAGACACATTAAGTTTAAATTTAGTTTGTTTGACATTTGTGTAGTATATCATGTTATCAGCCTGTATAATTATGAAAAGGGTGAGCATTTTTAGAAAAACTTGTCCTAAAATTTTGTGTCAATGTTTTCTTGGTGGATATTGCATGTAGAAGATATCTCGAGTGAAGCTTATCTAATATTATAATCTATTTGAAAAAAACTCAATAAAGCCTTAAAATTGAATAATCAGCATTTATGTTTGAAAATCAAAAGAAATAAAACAACTCTTCACCATCTATGTTACTCCAGAAACAGTCTGGATAGTATAGATATGTAATAATGCCGAAATTAAACGTCAATAAATAAACTACGAACTTTCCAAATTTCATTTTTCACTTAACACTTTGAATAAGCAAATACAAAACAAATTATTTCGACAGAAAACCAAACAATACAATGAAAATAAGGAGATGTGGTATGATTGCCAATGAGACAACTATATCCACCAGAGACCAAATGACGTAGATGTAAGCAACCATAGGTCAACGTATGGCCTTCAACAACGAGCAAAACCCAGACGATAAAGAAGGCTTAAATAGACCTTGAAACAATCAACTGAGAAAAAACAACAGCTTGATTTATGCTAAAACAAAAGACGAAAAACAATTTAATATGCAGCAACCAACGATAAACAATGAATTACTGCGACTCTTTCACAAAAATCTTACGATTAAAATTGATCGTAAGTTATACTGAAATATGTATGAGTTACGATTATTTTTATTTTAAGATTTTGTGAACTTGGGACAGGCTAATAAATAATAAGGAATATGGCGGGTGAAATATGTTTGTGAGCGCCCAACCTAGGACAGTGCTGCCACAGGACAACATAAGAACAAACAGTAAAAGTCAGTTGGAAATGGTTTAACTCATC
The DNA here is from genome assembly GCA_017311375.1 of Mytilus coruscus. Lineage (NCBI taxonomy): Eukaryota > Metazoa > Mollusca > Bivalvia > Mytilida > Mytilidae > Mytilus > Mytilus coruscus. The sequence goes on from CM029601.1 coordinate 53,029,383, forward strand.
GGATTGGCACGAGGAACACAGAACAACTTACAAAAAGTGAAAAAGACACAAAGGGCAGATCTAAGAGTACTCACAATTACCGAAAGCTATAGTTAAAAGCCAATATTACAACTTATCAATAAATCATGTTCTACCAGACTAATACATACATGTATATATATTTGTGTTGAATAGGAACCTAAAATGGCAGAAACTCGAAAATTGCTGTTAGAAGCAGTTAGTAGTGGTTCACCAGACAATTTACAAGCAGCTCTTAAAGAATTTGAATCAAAAGGACTTATAGACAAAGGAGAATACACAAAGGCAAAACGAAAACTTCTTTTATCAAGGTTAAATAAAGGTAACAAAAACTACCAAAGGATAACGAAATTTTCATTTGAATTAACAATGGAATCCAAACCTAAAAAGGTAATGAAAGCTTCGTTTAGCAAGGTTAAAAAGCTAACGAAAACTTCACTATAGCCAAGACCGAAAAAGAGCTAAAACATTGACAGGTAAACAACGCTTCATGTTTCGATGCAATGTATGTCTTATCTCATATTAGAAACATCCTGCTAAATTCTTGGTTGATAATTTTTTTTTTTTTTTTTTTTTTTTTACGGAGAGAAGGTCTAGACCCAGTTTTCAACTTTCTATAAATTTCCTCTTTTGGCGTTCATTGTAAAGTTTATTGTAAAACTTTTCGAATAAATCAAAACTTCGGGCTACTTTTATGTCATCGAAGTACAATATAGTCTGCATTGTGATGAAAACAAAAAAAATAACAACAAATGCATTTTCAATCAAACTACTAGTAAACAAATATGACGATGACTTTTCATATCCACTTCCCTTTCAGAGATTCGAGAAGCCATAGCCGCCAAGGATTTGGACTCGCTTGATAAAACTATGCACAATCTTAGCGAAACGTCACTGAAAAAGGATCTTGGATTGATTTATCAGGATGCAGAAGAATTGAGATCGAGGCTGAGGAAGCTAAAAAGATTACACCATGCTGTGTTGGCCATGGACCAGAAAACAATATCAGAACTAAGAAGTTATCCCCAGCCACCAAAGCCTGTTCATGGTGTAATGGCAGCAACATTTCTTCTTCTGGGCCATAAGGAAACAGATCTCAAGGTCTGTTTATAGGATTTTTTTTAAAGTAAAATAGAATTTTAAAAAATTAAAAGTGACGCATTTTTTTTAAAATATTTTTTAGAGGATACTAAGTACCTTAAATATACCTTTAACGGGTCGAGACAACATGACAAGTATCATCTAGAAGACATTGTTTGCCATCACAGGCCATGGTTTTTTTTGAATTTAGATCAAATGGTTACAATTATACAATAATTTTCGCTGTCAAAAGTAGTCGTAGATTCCTGGGGATGCTGTCGAGTAACTTCTTCTTTGTATTATTATTGTTGATATAGATTTCAGTGGCGGATTAAGGGGCTTATTTTATTGGAAAATATATCATTTCTAATCATAAAATTGTCCACATTTTTCATTTTTATTATGTTTTGTTCAATTACATCCCTTTTCAAAAATCCTTGATCCGCCCCTGGATTTGACATGTATCTTACGTTAAATATTTGCTATAACAAGGCTTTTCGTGTGTATGAAAAACACTTTGTATTATAGAATACTGAAATACATAATAAGCATTCTTCTTTTTTTTAAGAAATGGGCCACCATCCAAGGACTCATATCAAAAAGGGGAAAAGAAGGTCTGAAGAGAAAAGTTGCCAATATAAACATTTCAAAACTTAAAAAGGCAAATCTTCAAAAAGCAAAATTTATTCTTTCAAAATATGACCTGGAATCCGTCCAGATAGCCAGTTCTGGTGCTGCAACATTTTATCAATGGGCAAGTATATAACGATACATGTTATTCCAATACACTATAATTTGAATGTTCGGACAGAAGTAAAAAATCGGTCATAAATTATTACCAAAAAGATTGAGACTTGTAAAATAAGACACAACCAATACACGAGTTACTAACTCATGGATCAGTCAATCAATCAATGTATCGAATGATCAGTCAATCAATCAATGTATCGAATGATCAGCCAATCAATCAAAATTAATAATCAATCAGTCAAACTAACGAACAATCATTTTACCAATCAACCGATTACTCAGTCAATCAGATTGAATTTACTTTTTGTGTATATCTTACCTATTATCCACAGAAAATTCAGTCTTATATTTGATAATCATTGTATTAAAGTCATTGGATTTGTTGTGTGTTTGTATCCAATACTTACTTACTTACTTACTGCCCGGTATGCCATTGGCATGTAGGGCAGCAACAAAGGTTCTCCATTTCTGTTTGTCTTTGGCCATCTTTTCCACTGTTCCCCATGTGTTATTCATGGTCTTCAGTTCTCCTTCTACAGTACGTCTCCATGTGTTTTTTGGTCTTCCTCGCTTGCGCCTTCCTTCTGGAGTCCAATGTAATGCCGTTCTAGTGATTGAATTTCTATCTCTTCTTATCACATGCCTAATCCATTTCCAACGCCTTCTCATTAATATTGTACCCATGCTATCTTGATGACACTGTCTTAGAAGATCTTCATTGGATTTTTTGTTTGGCCAGAAAATGCGCAGGATTCTTCTTAAGCTTTTGGTATGTAAAACTGACAGTTTGTTTAGATCGACTTCTGTCATCCTCCAGCATTCTGATCCGTATAACAGAGTAGATAATACACAACTCTGGTACAGTTTTAGTTTGGTCCGCTTACTGTACTGTGATGATTTCCATACATTGTTTAGTGATCTGAATATATTTCTGGCTTTATTTAATCTGTTCATGATGTCATTTCCAGCACCTCCATCGTTTCTTATTGTACTTCCTAGGTATGTAAATGTTTCTGTGATGGGAAGATCTTTTCCATATACTAGGATAGGAGTTGGGTTATTGATATTAAGGGTCATGACTTCTGTTTTCGTTTGGCTGATCTTAAGTCCAACTTGACTGGCAAAAGTATTAAGGCGGTTGGTCTTCTCTTGTAAATGGTGGTGGGTATGTGATAAAAGAGCCAGATCATCAGCAAAATCAAGATCTTCTAATGTTGATGAAATGTTCCATCTTATTCCTCTTGGAGCATCTTCTGTTGTTTTTCTCATTACCCAGTCTATGACCAAATTGAAAAGAAGAGCAGACATCATACATCCTTGTCTAACTCCTGTTTTCACCTCAAACCAGATGTTGCTATGCCCTACACTGCAAGTGAAATTGTTGTAGAAACTTTTGATAAGCTCGATTATTTCTTTTGGAATTCCATATGCTTTAAGTATTCGCCACAAGCTCTTTCTGTTGATACTGTCAAAAGCCTTCTGGAAGTCCACAAAGTTGATGTAAAGCTGCCTTTGCCATTCTGTACATTGTTCGATGATGTTACGTAAAGCAAAGATTTGATCAATGCATCCTCTACCTTTACGAAATCCTGCTGGCTCCTCTCTTAGCTGTTTATCAACTGCATCTATTATTCTTTGGATAATAATTTTGTCCATGATTTTACTTGGAATTGACAAGAGGGTTATACCTCGCCAGTTGTTGCAGTCACTTAGAGCTCCCTTCTTGGCTAACTTTATTATTATGCCTTTTGTCCAATCGTCAGGTATTATTTTTCCTTTCCATATTGATGTAAATAGTGATTGAAGAATTTCAGTTCTGCATTCAGATTGTCCTGCCCTGGTGATTTTCCATTTTTTAACGATTTTATTGCTGTTATTATTTCCTGTCTGTTTGGTAAGTTGATATTTATTTCCAAATCTTGAACTGCCTCAATTATTATTGCTTCGTCATCTGAAGGTGGTCTGTTAAGTACTTCTTTAAAGTGTTCTGCCCATCTGGCTTTTTGCTCTTCTTCTGTTGTCAATAGCCTTCCATTTTTGTCTTTTATATGGACATCATTATTGCTACGAAATTTGCCACAGATTTCTCTTGTTATCTTGTAAATTTTTCCCTGTTCACCCTTTTCTGCTGCTTCTTCAGCTTGTTTAGCAAGGTCTTCCATGTAAGCTCTTTTGTCTGATCTAGCCAATCGCTTAACATTTTTGTCTAGTATTCTGTAGCTTGCTTTGTGTCTTTCTTGTAGCTTTTTAGATTTTGTGTCTAGTATCTTCTTGTTTATATGACGTCTTTCTTCTATAACCTTCCAAGTACCTGGTGTTATCCATTTCTTCATCTTTTTACCATGTTTAAAACCCAGACAGTCCTCGCTAGTTGTTTCGTATATTGTTCTTATTTGATCCCATTTTGAGTTGACTTCTGTTGTTTCTGCTGGGATCATGTCAGGATTATCTGTCAAAGCTTAAAACTTATTCTTCAATTGAAGGATGAATGCATTCTTTACTTTATGATCTTGTAATTTTTCAATATCATAACGTGTAGGGACAAGTGTTTTACGTCCTGTACTCCTCAATTTCATCTTAATATTTGCAGTAACAAGGTGATGGTCACTACCAACATCTGCTCCCCTCTTAACTTTAACATCTAGTAATGAACGTCTCCAAGTACCATTTATCATAAGGTGGTCAATCTGATTCTTATCCCTTCCATTCGGAGAACACCATGTTAATTTATGTATATCTTGATGTGGAAAGAGTGTTCCTCCTACTACCAGGTTGTAAGCTGCACATAATTCTACTAGTCTTTCTCCATTATCATTTATAGTACCAAATCCATGTTTACCTAATATTCTGTCCATATCATGCAGTGTTGTTGTTTCCCACTTTGGCATTCAAATCACCCATCACCACCAGAAGATTATGGCGTGGTACCAATCTCACTTCTGCTTGAAGTTGTTCTTAAAAGTTGTCTTTCACAGCTTCATCACTGTCATTTGTTGGTGCATAGCACTGTACAATAGTCATGTTGGTGTGCACTCCTTTCAATTTTGCTGTTATCAATCTACTATTAACAGGATTCCATTCAATAAGTCCCTTCTCAGTGCCATTCTTGAGGATGATGGCTACTCCTTCAAAATGATGGTTGTCATCTCTGCCTGAGTAAAGAACTGTTTCTCCTGTGTCTGTCCTTATTTTAACAGAACCTGTCCATCTACTTTCACTAAGGGAGCTACCATTTGATTTTTATGGGGGAGCTAGGATGAAAAATTTTGTCCTGCCTTTTTATTTTTCCCTCTATTCGGTCCTGCCTTTTTATTTTTCACTCTATTCGGTCCTGCCTTTTTTTTTAGTTTATCCTGACTTTTTTTTTACATAAATTGTCATCCTGCCTTTTTTTCTTGCAAATAATCTCATCCTGCCTTTTTTACTCAAAACTCCTGTCCTGCCTATTTTTCAAATTTCATCCTAGCCCTCCCTAAAATCAAATGGTAGCTCCCTAACTCCCAAAATGTGCAAGTTATATCGCCTCATTTCTGATGTGACCTGTGCAAGTTTCCCAGTTTCATACATAGTACGTACATTCCAAAATCCTATTCTGGTTTTTGCTTTAGCGCTAAGCACTTCATTCCTGCCAGCAGCTTCCCTGCGGCTTTCACCACTGGCAATAATACTATTTTTTGAAGGCCTATTCGCAAAGCGGTTGTGTTTGATTCCTTTGTTGCTGTTTCCGTAACTTAAATCTTTTTACAGGATAGAGTTGTCGGCCCTATGCCGAACCCCCTACTTGGAGGGCCAAGGATTTTTTGTCGAGGTTTCCTTCCTTTAGATAAGTTGCCGACCAAGGCTGACGAACCATTATCTGCCCGTTTTTATTTTGGAGTTTTCTTTCTCCTAGATAAATTACCTTCCAAGGTTAACGATCATCATCTAACCGGCTATTTACCCATAGTTGGGTAATAGTCCAATACACGAGTTACCAACTCATGGATCAGTTTATCAACCAAAGAATCGAATAATCAGCCAACCAATCAAAATTAATAATCAATCAGCAAAACGAACCAACAAACAATTTAACAATCAACCGATTATTGAGTCAATCATTCAATCTGATTTTTTGTGTATATCTTTACCTATTACACACAGAAAATTTAGTCTGTTGTACAATAATCATTTTATTATAGTCTTTGTTAAATGTTTAGTAAATGTGTTTTTGCAACCTATTCATGTGTGATCTATAATTTTCACTGGATATGTTTTTTTTTTTTTCTTTTCCAGGCTACAACTATGATAAATGAATATGTCCCAGAAAGAGTACAAAGAAAAACCTAAATTTATGCTATTTCGAAAATTGTTCTTTTTACTAGTCTAATAAAAGTATGATTAATCGATCTAATTTGTTCCGTGTTATGCGAGCTTTTTAAACTTTTTAAAATCAGTACTCGGAGTACAAAATTTATTCTCGAAAAACATCAAATCCAGTATTTTGATTGGTTGATTTCTGAGTCTGAAAACGATAATCGTACTTGAAACTTTTGTGATCGCAAGGCCAGGATGTTGACAGTGGTTTATTTAAAACCCATTTATTTGAAGACAGAAAAAAAACATCCGCATCTTTTTGAAAGCACTTGTAAAGAAGAAACACATCAAACAAAAACATATCAAAATAAATTACGTGCCCCACTATACTTTAAGATGGACGAAAATTGGCTTCTAGTCCCATCAACATGGAATTTTCCTAGTGAGGTTTCTCCTCGCATACTATCATTTATTGTGGATATGTGTTAAGAATTAAACTTATATGGGGACAAAGTCCCCAATTACAGTAAAGAAAATCAATGAAATGATTAAAAAAACCGAGACTTTGAGGAAATCATTTTGTTTCCCGCAAACAATTAAAAAAATTCTTTACATTTTAAAATTAGTCTGGATTTTATTCAAGATATGATTTTATAGCAAACAAAATGTGTTATGTGTTACGATATTTCTCTCCTCGATACAGTTAAATTTTAAAATTTAAAACGTGAGGCTTGCCGAGTTTTTTGAATATTCAAATTTAACTGTTGAGAGTGGAGAAATATTGTAATACACGAGGTATATAGTGGTGGAGTCTGTTTCTCTAATGATTGTCTAAACAAGGTTTATCCTTAATTTTCAAAGATTTGCAGAAAGTTGTGTTCTTTATATGTGACGTCATCAGACATGGTCTCCTTTTTTCATGACGTCACAATAGGAAATTCAGTAAAAATCAAGAAAATTTGACATCATAATTGAATTTTGACCAATCATTTGCTGAGAAGAAAGTTTTCTCTAGAGATGAGAAATATTTTTCTCACATCGATCGAGAAATGTGAAAATAGCATGAAAATTAGAGAAATAAATTTTAACAATTTCATTTTAATAATTCTTTGATATGAAAAAAAAACGTTATCTGATAATAGCGTTTCTTTATAAAAATAAGGAGATGTGGTATGATTGCCAATGAGACAACTATCCACCAAAGTTCAAATGAAGTTGATGTAAGCTTGTTTGCATTGAAAATGACATCACAACTAAAATCCCTAACAACAGGACCATCATCTTAAAACGTTGCCGTATTTCCGTTTCTTTTTCAACTGATTCTTAGTTAAAGTGAATTCAAAAAATAATTTCGTTCCCTTTCAAAGGTAACACCTGCCTCATATTATGCTGCGCAAAGGACAAGGTATGATAGGGGACGATTTTGGCCCCCTCTCTGAATAAGTTTATATTCATATCATTGACGGTCTTAGTATAGTAACTTGAAAAAGTAATGATTTTATTGTGCTCCAGTGAAAGGAAGGTTGCCTAGCAACGGTTTTTATTAAATATCAAATTTATCCCATATAAATTGCTTTATCAGTACAAATTAGAAAAATTCCAAATAACATTGTTTGTTTAAGAAGACATTGAAATTACAAATGAAAAGTCCATTTGTTTCAGTTTACTAGATGCTAATAATCAACCTAGCAACAGAAATGTTGCCTAGCAACGGCTAAAAAATTAGCTAGTATTTTGTTTCTTTCTGAAGTATGAATTTAGCTATTGCTTGAAGATTTTGCATATGGTGTTGCATTCTTATATATAGCCCCGTTCGGGGAGGAAGAAAAGAAACAGATCTACTCTAACATCGTTAGGTTGCTTTTCTAGGCACTTTGTACATATTCTAACGCCTGGTATTTCTTAATCATAAGAAAGGACAAGGTATAATTTGCAGTTGTCACTACACATAGGCAGACATATACATATATTAATTTACAGTGATTGTATGCTTCTAAAAATAGATTAGTATCCTGTAATTATACTGAAGAGATGAGTAGATGATCATTTCTGTACACTAAAAGAATACTTCGTGCATTGTATCAGATATCCTTGTTTAATTTCTACGAGAAGGTAACACCTCCCGAAACGAAAGCTGATTTTTATCAGCTATAGTTAGAGGAGGGGATAAGGTGTCTGCGCAATGCTAGGTGGTGTTGTCGTAGAAGTTGGAAATAAAAAGTACAGGTTCCAGCTCCGCTCGGGGAGGAAGAAAAGAAACAGATCTACTCTAACATCGTTATATATAGGTTGATTTTCTAGGCACTATATATATATATATAAAGTGCCTAAATATATATATATATATATATATATATATCAAACCTATGATTGCGTTGGATGAAAACCGCAATTTTTATACGTGTGCATGCAAAACAAATTTCTTGTTAGAGGGGTCTAAATACAGCACAAACAACATTTTCCAAAAGACCAAAAAAGTGAAAAAGTATATTTTAACAAAACGCATTTGACTGTCAGGTCGAACAACAAATGTTCTTAAACCCTGCTGACTGCCATTGGCGATTGCCAAATAAACGGATCACCGATGTAATAAATGGATCTTAATTATAAATTTAATACTAATCAGAAAACAATAAACTTGCGGAAAAGATGGTATACCGCAAACAAAAGGTGCAAAGGTTTTTGTACACCATATCCGGATTTCGGCAATTAATGTCTCTTCAGTGATGTTAGGAATCGAAACGGTATTTGGAAAGCCATACAATTTACCTCAATTTAGGATAGACTCTTGAATGTTGAGGAGTCAAAATAGGATGAACGGATCATATAAACCCGAAGGCATATATAATTCGTCTAAATAACAGCCCAACAATGTTAGATCTGTAAATTTGCGTTAGCAAATTTTTTGTTCTTCCCTGTCCGGGATTCGAACTCATAAGTTGGTTTAGCTTTTTTTAACAATTTCGTCTAAATTGTGTGAAAATTTGAACAGCTTACCATACTATCTCGATCTATTTATAAGCTTGATTGTTAAATAGTCTGGTGCTGTTCCGATGTGTCTTCTTTTTCTGTTTCTTGAGAAGGATTTGTTCAAGCTGTCCAGTCACTATAAAGTGTTACAATTCATATTTAGACGCAACACATAAATGGTGACCAAAAAGGTACCGCAATCGCAGGAGAGAAGCTAAAAACAAAAATGATAAAATATACACACTTTAAACTTTTTTTATGGGACAAGCAGACGTGGTTTCAATGCCAATGTATAGACAGTGATTTATAGACCAAAGAAGAAATAAGCGAACAAATTACAGGTTACCGTAGGGTCTTCAACGTTTTAACGGTCCGGGTTGAAAAATAAATGACATGACTTGGAAAAAAAAAAACACGAAAAGCAAAAGTCATTATACCAAAGTTGAAATGTTTGAAAAACATATGAACATTGAGGTCGACAAGACATGAGATTTCAGATAATCTACAGACACGCTGCCCACACCTGCAAAAAAATAAGTAGATATAGGAAGATGTGGTATGAGTACCAATGAGACAACTCTCCATCCAAGTAACAATTTATTAAGTGTCTGCTTACACAGTGCTCAGTGCTTTCCTATAAAATTAATGTGATCGTCTTCTGGGTGAACGCCGAGCGTATAACGACAAGATAGGTGTGTGATTTGTAAGCAAAATATCCATCCGATAATAAACAAGTAAATACAAGAATTTACTTAAACTTCTAAACAACTTTAAAAACAAATTACCTGCATCAACTATTGAAAATTTGTGTTCAGTGGCTTTAATAACTTGAATTCGATAAACGTCTTCGGGTTTCCGATTACACTGCAACTTTACTGAATGCATGTGAATTTATATTAAAACTCTCATCAGCTAAAGAAAAAAACATTCTTACAGACAAATTAGCACAAAGATAAATTGAAGCAAAATCATGCTCCGATAACGTTTACATAGCAATGAATATTCGTCCGCTACTTACAGATTTTTTGTCATATTTCCCCCGTAAAACTACGTATTTTCAAAAAAAAATTTGTTAGGTCAATTCTGGCTGGAATTTAATCAACTTGGTACCAATAGAAACATAATTGTCATAGGTTTATTAGGTTATTTGGTTATATTTCTATGAGAAGCGTTTTCCTCTTCTGATGCTATAAATACAAATATTATTTTGTCAGGAAATTTGCTATATAGTTCAACCAAAATGAACTGTAAAAATATATATCATTATACACGATAACATCACGATAAAACAAAACAAAAAATAAAATAAAATAAGACAAAGTTATGACCAAATAGACAAATACACTTCAAACACTAGAAATAAATACAATAACTTACAAAATAAGACGATGTGGTATGATTGGCAATTAGACAACTTGTCACCATAGACCAAAGGACATGGTCGAAAGCAACTATAAGTTACTGTACGGCCTTCATCAATGAGCTAAACCCATATCGTATAGTAAGCTTTATAGGATAGAATTGAGAATGGAAACGGGAAATGTGTTAAAAGAGAGAACAATCCGACCAAAGAGCAGAAAACAACACAAAGCCACCAATTGGTCTTCAACGCAGCGCGAGAATACCCCGCACCCGCAGGCTGGCCCCTACACAATAATTTATACTATAGTTCAGCGAAAAGAACGCCACACCAAACTCCGTAATAAATAAATGAACCAAAATTTGAAGAAAAAAAAACACAAGTCTAGAAGTTCCTGACTTGGACAGGCGCAAAAATGCGGCGGGTTAAACATGTTTTGACAGATCTCATGTTAAATGTCGATACTATTAAAACGGGAAAAAACCCAACGAACTGGTTCATGCTAAAACAATAACAACAAGAAAATTAATATTTCAGACAGCAAGAAACGACAACCACATAATTACAAGTAATTTGTTCCTGACTTTGTAAAACAGAACTAGAAACCGTGGCATGCGGTGGGGTTAAAATGTTTGTGAATGCTCAAATCTATCTTCATCCCGCTGAACCTGGGGCAGTGGTATAAAAGCACATCAAAAGATCTAAAGTACCGATTTGAAGATAAATTATCTACCAGTACACATCCAACATACATATCAAAATAAAGAGATGTGGTATGATTGCCAATAAGACAACTATCCACCAAAGTTCAAATGAAGTGGACGTAATCAATTATAGGCAACCGTACGGCCTTCAACAATGAGAAAACATATACCGTATAGTCGGCAATAAAAGGCCCAAACATGAAAAATATGAAACTATTCAATTGAGAAAACTAACGACCTAATTTATAACAAAACAATTTACGAAAAACAAATATGACAAACATTAACCAACAACAGTTCATTTAACTCGAAGAATTGTGCTTTTATCCTCACTCAAAGTATACTGTTAAATTTAATAATTATGAACTGTCAATGGATGTTTAAAGTTAAATAAAATGACAGATATTCCGAATTCTCGAGGTACCAGTTTTATATATATATATATATATATATATATATAAATAATCGTAAGATTTGGGCCAATTATTGAACTAAAATTTCAATTACATTTCAGTCAGTTTGATGCTAAATTCATTTTGAATAAGAATATCTATTTTTATTTATATGCATTTTTCATTTATCAGTTTGGGTATAAACATCTTGCGCCGTTTCAATGTTTCAACTAGGACTAATACACTAATTCAGTAGTCCCAGGTTTCAACAAAGATCGAATAGGAACTCCGGCCTTCAGTTAATTTTACAAACTGCACCAAAATACAGAAAACATGAATCAAAATTATTTGATCGATAACATCTGGTATTGGTTTTCACTGAAGTTATCTTTACAGACCAGCGGGTGTTGAACCCCATAATTGTGCGTCTTATCGCATATGTCAAATTAGCAAGTGACCCCATATGGAGCGAGGACGGGTTATCGTTCTTGTCGATACAAATAATTGTTTTCAAATGGGGTTATCTCCCTTAAACCGGACAGATTCTTGGCACTGAATTTTTTTTTTTTCAACTCGTAGTTTGTTAAAATATAAGCATTTATTGTACCAGCGTCCGAAATATTTCTTTTTAAATGTGTTATTATTTTAAAAGATTTAGCAAAAGATTGTAGATGACGAATACGTCAAGCTGATTGCAAAGCACTAAATAAAAAACGTGTGACAAACGTGAGGGCTAAACAAAAATAATGATGTATTTCGATCAAACCTGAAAAATGATCATAACATATAAGTGGCCAGTCTAATTCTAATCTTGGTATCCAGCGTTTAAAAGTAAACAAAAAATCAAACCAAAGAAAAATAATCGGACAAAAGAAAGGAAATCTAACATTAAATGAAAGTGATTAAGAGTCTTTACAAAGTACACACGTTTCTGAACTACTTGATTATTGGCTACTAAATCGGTCCAGCGACAAATATTTTACTCATCAAGATAACATGTTACTTTGTTTATTAGATGCACAAGGTCAGGATCAACAGACAGACCTCAATCAGTATCGAAAAATTATATATGTAGCTGTTTACTTTCCGATATGTATAGCAAATTAAATATCCGGAAATCTGAGGAACGAAAGTATAGAATTCAGGTGAATATCGCATTAGAAGTTGAGCAACTTTGACTTTTAAAAATTGCGGAAGATTCCAATATGACATTCAAAACTTACAAGTTCAAAGATAAACTGAAAACGCTATGGCAAAATAATGTTTTACGATAAAACAAATACATTTGCATACAACAAATATGAATTCGGTATCCCCCGGTAAATTTTATATCATGATAAAACGGAAATTTTAGTGACAATGAAAATAATTTTAAAAAGAAAATTCGCAGTACACGTTTTAAAGAAAAGTCAATTCAAAATCAAATTATTTAATAGTGTTTGCGGTATTTACGTGCATCCTAATATATATATTTGTTCTTCGGTTAATATAATGTTCTGATTCCTTTATCTCCGAAAATTTAAAATTTGCTTGCATACTTTTTGAATATTTATTTGCGGTTTTATATATATATATATATAATGGATCAGTTTGCCTGCAAAATTTCATAAAAAACGTTAGATTGCCCATTTACGTACCTTTTACCTTACGAAATCTAACTGACATACGCCAATCGTCGAAATAGAACTGCTGTAATTGTTATCTATTTAAAATTTCAGCGGTTTTTTTATTATTATTTTTTTGGGGGGATTTGTAATTCTCGAATGTTACGTTAATTAACTATTTAGTAGATCCTCTTTCTACTTCCTGAATATGCATGAAATAATTGCCATTGGAAGTTATATGCAATTTGATCCAACGATACAAATCCTTGATCGATCATTCTGTATCCCCTTTGAAGCCTCCATGCTATCCACTTCCGCTAAACACTGTAACTTCCGGTAACTGACGTCACTAGACAAGACATTCACAGGTTTTTAAACTACTTTGTAAGTTTGTACAAATACAAAATAAGTAAAAGAGATGAAGGCCATGAATGAAAACTGCAATATGAATTAACAAACGACTTGTTTGTCAAGAAGAAATGGCATGTCAATCAAAATTTTGAACACGGAAGCTTGTTGAAGTTAGAAATGTAAGAAGATTATACATGTACACCTGCATCCCTATTTTCTTTTCAAGAGCAACTGTTGAATATTTTTACGGATATTTTTTTTTCTGTACAGTTAAGTAGGCTACTGTGACGCAGTGGGCATATTTTATATCAAATGAAATATTTGGCATGGAACTTTTATTTTGGTAAAAGTGAAGTGAAAAACAACTGTCAGTGCTGTTTTTACTGGAAGAAATTTTTGTACCCTGAATACCTGATAGCACCCCAAGAAACTATTAAAAACCCTGAAGCCCTTTAATTTTATCCCGAAAGCACTTTTGTATATTTTCTTATATATGTTATATTGATAATAAATACTGTGAATTCAGAAAATTTTTGTGTGCATTCATTATTGCGATGATTGCATAATTGACAAAAATGTACAATTAATAACTGTGATACCAGAAAATGCTGCACACAAATAATGCTATCATCAAGAACGAAAATTTTTATTTTTAAGAATCCTATCCTAGTGCAGTTTTTGGAAATACAACAACAACAATACTTTATTTTTAAGAGTGTTACACAGATAGCTATATAACTAATCTTCCCTGAGGCCCTCATCATAGAAAAAGCAGAAACAAAAATGCAAACATATACATGGCATACATTAGTATAAAAGTGAAGTATGATGATAATGTTCAATACAACTGCATAAAATGTTGTGAAAAAATTAACATGATAAAATAATTAATATTCAATATTTTTTCAACTGGTTGATTTCAATAAATGATCTGTTATTTTGTATTTGAAAGAATTAACATTTGTAATATTTCGTAACAATATTGGCAAAATGGTCCAGAATACATAAAAATTTTGAACAATTCTATTTTGGTGCATGAGGTTTCTTTGAACAGCATTTCTCAAGGGGTATGAATTTCTGTCTGAAACATAATGAAACTTGCTAGTAAGAAATGATGGGGCATCATTTTTGATGCACTTAAATGTCATCACAAATTTGTGATATTTTATTCTCTTTTCAACTGTCATCCAGTTTAAGTGTTTGAATAAGGGCTCAGAAGGAGGGAAAGGGTCTGTTTCAAGTATTACTATAGCAGCTCTCTTTTGTAATTTTAATATCCTATTATAACCCTCACTGCTACAACTACTCCACACTATACAACAATAATCAATTAGTGGTAAGATATAACCATTATAGAATAATTTTCTGCTGTCTAGATTTAGAAATTTTTTAATCTTTAATCTAGATATAGCCTAGACGAAATTTTTGAGCAAATCAAATCAATTTGGTTAATGTGAGGGAAGGGTCAATTTTAATGCCTAAGAGACTTTCCCATGTGGAAGATTGTATCACTTGATAATTGATTGTTAATAGTTAAACAACTTTCACGGTAGTAATCATATATTTTTTTAAATTTTTTATTGATGAACATATTGAAAAATTTCTGAGTTTACAGTTTAATAACTTTTAAATATGAAAATTAGGAGGAGATAAATGAACACTTCAAAATCACATATCATTAATGGAAGTCTGACTTTCATCCATCAAAACTTATTTCTTTATGAGAATTAAAAGGTTAAAAGTCATACAGTTAAAGTTTGTAGCGATCAAATGGATAAAATCCTGTCTGGAGTTGTATATATAGTTCATAGTATGTTTGCTTATATTCGATGTATTGTCTAGATTATACTCCCTTATCCATGTAGTCAAACCTACATGAGGATCTTTCCATGTCTTGAATTGGACAACAGTTGTTATATTTCTTTTGACACTTCAATTGATAAAGCCATCCATGAAAACCACGAAAATTGTTACCCCACGAATAAAAGCACTTTCACAGTACCAGTATATATGTCACTTTTACTCATCAAAAGTACATTTCAACTTCAGAAATACGATTTTTGTGTCTTGTATGCTAGTCATGCAAGTTCCTTGTATAACAATACGGTGGACTTTTATTTTTGAATAGAGTTCTGTACATTTTGCAAAACTAGGCCCGCCAAATTGTTATAGAAGTAACTTGCATACAACATGTACAAGACACAAAAGTTGTACATTTGTATTTCTGAAGTTGAAATGTACTTTAATTGTGCTTTATGAATAAGCCCCTTGTTGTTTAATGAAGAGTCAACTTTCATTTATAGCAAAGAAATGTGAAAGTCCATACTGTAAAGCTATACCTTACTCAAATTCTTGTGACATTTTAGTCAGTTTGGTACTATTTTAAGATAATGTTTATATACTATGCTGGTTCTCAACCAAAATAGATGTTACAGAGAGGTATCCTCTTGTCTTCCTTAAAAGAAAATAGATCCCTAAAAACTACCATGAGCCCCTGTTTTTTGCCAGGAATAAATTATATGTCCTTTACCTTAAAAAGAAAATCACAGGGTTTTCGAACTCAAAATAAGGTTATTATCTAAAGGTTGCAAGGCAAGCTGACAGGCAGATGGCTCCAGCTTGTACAATAACTTGAAAACATTTCAACCAACCCAGTTTACAGTTGTTTTAACAGCCTCTTGTTCATGATTAAAACATTGAAATTAATAAAAGCCTAAACTTTAATAGGTACATGTTATAAAATATCTTAAAAATAATAGTTGAACCTGTAAGAAAAAAAATGGATGATTTCTTGTTATCGTGGTTATAGTGGGATCTTTTTCATGCAATTGCATTATTAAAGATTACATGTAAGTCATATCCCAGGTTTTTGTATTGAATGTCATTCCATCTCCAATCTATAAAGCTCCTTACTGGTGATAAAAAATTTATGATTTCATCAATCAACACTGAAATTTGTGGATATTTAGATTGACTTAAAGCAATAAAAGTATGAATGGTTATTAATGAAATAAAAAACGGATAATGGAGTTAGTTTGATAAAGAAGGTTGACAGAAAGTAGTGTATGAAAATTTAAAACATACAATGTAGAGGCATCACTTTTGGGAAGACTTTTATGCACGAAATTTACAATACTATACAAATTCCAGATTGAGAGACATACAGCCAATAACTTTAGGTAGTAGATACTAGATTACTTCATAAACTTACTGTTATGAAGATATGCTTATGATTAATTAGAAAAAGATAATCAGTGGAAATTACAAATATTGGTACAATAACTATGATTGGATTTGCTGCTATATAAGATATATCAATGGGAGAATAACCCCTGTGGGTTATAATTATATGTTTAATGTCACCAAGAAATTTGATATGGTTAATGTAAAATGATTCCTTTGAATAATTTAGAAGAGATGCCTTTCAGCAATTTGACCTCATTCATTTTATATACATTTGTACATGTAGGATGCAGCGTAATGAATCTAGGATATCAAATAATGCCTAATGACAGCAGGGTGTAAATGCATGCATGTCTAATAATATGTAATGGCAGCATGGTGTAAATGCATACATGTCTATAAATAATGTTGACATTTTAACTCATCTATATTACATTCACATATGTTACTATAAACTTGACATGAAAAAAAAGTTGAGGGCTAATTCCATTTGAATAATTTTATTACATTTCCACCAAGGGCTACTTGTACATGTAAGAGCAAAATTCATTGATTTCAACAGTGATTAACTCTTTTTGTTGAGCCTGCAACATTTATGTTGCAAAAGCGAGACAGAGCAATCTTGACTTTCCATCATTTGCATCATCTTTGTCTGCGTCAACGTTTAGGTTCTGTCTGAGCTTAAAGTTTTTTTAAACATCAATTACTTTGTCAAACTGTTATGGCAATTAACAGACTAATTGCTTGTTGAAATTTTGAATTTCTTATGTTACATGTACACTGTATATGCCAGGCAGGGTTCTCACTAAGTAAGGCGAGTTCATGAGTCCTGTACTCATGAAAATCTGTCTGGACTCTTCATTTTCAAAACTTGTGAGTCCAGATATGCATCAAGATTGTAAAATGGTCACAGCATCCAATGAGCACACATAATAGAATTGAGAATGGAAACGGGGAATGTGTCAAAGAGACAACAACCTGACCAAAGAGCAAAAAACAGCCCAAGGCCACCAAAGGGTCTTCAGCACAGCGAGAAAATCCTGCACCCAGAGGCGGGCTTCAGCTGGCCCCTAAACAAAAATGTGTACTAGTTCAGCGAAAATGGACATCACACCATTTTGTGTACCATTTTGTGATAACATCATTTTGTAGCAAAATTAAAAAAATTATCTAAGTTTGATGTTGTTTCCTTACTCTATTTAGTTATGGAGACTGAAATAATTATTTATATATATAGCAATACAATTTCTTCTTCCCACTGTTGGACTTGTTCATATGGCCAAAAGTCACGAGTCCCTGGACTTGCCTTCAAAAATCGATAGTGAGAACCCTGCTAGTCTTGAAAATTTGCAGTAGCAAATGCTTGCTAGTTTTAACTTTAATGCATTTTATACAAATTTGATCAAATAGAATATATATTATTGTTACAGAAAAATCCTCAAAACTTTTGAATCTTTGTAAAAAATAATCAAGTATAGATTATACGAGAGGAGACCTTCCCATGTTTAATTTCATATCTAATTCCTTATAGATCTATATATGCAATTCCATGTACATGTTTATTGAATGTTGATGGATCATTTTTATCAAGGAAACCTATTAATGAGAATTTATTTTGGTGTGTCTAGAAATTGCAATTAATATTTTTTTTAATCATTTATGAATGCTTCATTGTGTGAGAGAGAGAAAACTTATGAATTTAGTGATTCCTGAAAAAATATTTTGAATCTTTGACTCATTCAGATGAAATTCAATGATCACCCTGTTTAAACATCAATATGCACGTTAACTATAGTAAAGTATAGAAAATCATAAAAACATGTTCAAATTACCTATGTAACAGATGCTCAAGGATATAAGATAGGAAATGTTTAGATGCATTTTATGTCAATTTTATTATGAGGCAGTAATGTACCATTAAATTCAAGCTGAAGGAAAAAACTGAAACTTCAAATTATTTTAACATTGTTTGCACCAAGTTAATATATGAGAATTCCAAAATCTTTCCTGTGGTTAAATGTCCCAGATTTTCATATTGTGCATTAGATAAGCTTTGCATTAAATCAATTGTTTTAATCATTATTCAGTGGCAGATCCAGGGGGTGGGGGTTCCGGGGGTAAAAAAAACCATAAAAAGTCCCAACCCTTTTGACTTCCAGATTTCTGAACTCTTGCAATAATATTTTCCATCAATTATGATATTTCTTGAAAATTGATTCTTCTAGGTATGGTGATTGATCATTTTTGTGTAATGTGGGGTTTGCTTTTTTTTTATTTTTAATACTTTAAGGCTTGAAGTAAGGCAATCATTTTCAGTGTTTCGTGCAAATCAACATTAAAAGCACCATTCTAGCTGAACTTTTTTCGTTCTTTGTAATATATCACTATTGCCATTATTTGGCATGCAATGGCATAAACTGTTATAGGAATAAAAAGTCCTCTCCTCTGAAGCCACTGAACGGATTTGAATCAAGCATTGTGTGAATTTTATTTTTCTTATACTATTCATCAATTGACAATTTTACCTAAATCCCCCGCCCCCAGTGTACTGTCTGTCTGACAGAGTTCATCTGACCATGACCTAATTTTCATGGGTCATTTATATTAAATGATAAATTTATGTGATAGCTGCATAGTAAAACTGTTATCTTAACTACTTTCAAAATGATCAACAAAGCGGGTGAGAGACATTTTAATGTATGCAAATTAGCAAATTATTTCTAGAACAAATGTGATAAATGCTTTTCTCTTTTAGATTGTTATTGTCCTTTTGACATTCATTTGTTGAAGTACATGTACTAAAATAGCTTAGGAATTTAGCTACATGTAGGTGTTATTGTTGCAAAATTTGTGACATACCGAGCAGATATACTTCTTAGATAGTATATTGAACATCAAATGGCTTTGTCAGCCACTGTTATTTCGTCTTTGCTAGCCAAGGGTGATGATCCTGCCCCCTCCTTGAAGATTGTAACCATTGGCTAGTGAAGATGCTGTTATCTATATATCAAATGGCTTTATATTTTAAACTGTCTAAGAGATCAGTCAAATTATTTTGACATTTAGGCCTGAAAAAAAATTAGGGTAGGAAGGTACCCGGTATGAACATAATTAATTTTTTTTATTAGTTTTTGACTGGTTTAAACAGGGAAAACAGTCTGACTAATTGGTCTTGTTAAAAAATTACAAAAAGATCTTTATGGTAGGCACAAAAAATAAGGGTAGGTAGGGCTAGCCTAAACACAAGCATTCATTTATAAGCTGTAGGAAATTAAGTTACTAAATATCAATTATTTCTAAAATCCATTTTTCAAAGAAAAAAAAACCTTATGAAGATCTTTTTATGTCCCACCTACGATAGTAGAGGGGCATTATGTTTTTCGGTCTGTGCATCCGTTCATTTGTCCGTCCATCCATCCATTCGTCCGTCTGTCCCGCTTCAGGTTAAAGTTTTTGGTAAAGGTAGTTTTTGATGAAGTTGAAGTCCAATCAACTTGAAACTTAGTACACATGTTCCCTATGATATGATCTTTCTGATTTTAATGTCAAATTAGAGTTTTGACCCCAATTTCACGGTCCACTGAACATAGTAAATGATAGTGCGAGTGGGGCATCCTTGTACTATGGACACATTCTTGTTCAAACTTCATTAAGAATTTTTTCCCTGTTTTTCTTACTACATTTTTAACAGACACGTACGTTTTCAAAAAAATGTAAAATCTTTAATTGTTGTTCCTTTGGAAATGATTCTTTTTCTATTAGCTCTAAATCAATTAAAGCAATATAAAAGATTATTTTGTATAAGGTTTCCTTGCCTACCATATTTTTGTATGACCCAAATTGCCTACTTTTAAGTTTTTATCTAAACTTTTGTTAGTGAATGGTGACAAAATTTCAAGTATCCCTTATTTACTCTTGAGGTAAAAAAAATTAATGAGCCAAAAAATAAAAGAATTCAACCCCTATCAACCCTAATTTCTTAAGGAGGAAACCCTTAACACACCACACACCTTTTTCTTGGCTAAACTTGCTTAAAAAATTTCAATTTAAAAAAAAAATTAGTACAAACATGCAAATGTAAGAAAAAGGTGCTGTATTTTTTCAGTTGTTAAGTATATTAAAAACTATACAAATGCTCAAGAAATATATTTTAGTTTACAATAAGTAGAAACAGACAAGACTATCGGTGTCACAGTTAATTCCTCATGTAAAGACCTGGTATATGTCTGTAGTATTATATACATAGAATGCTCATTAAGATGTTCACATGTTCAAAGAGGAAAATCTACTTAAAAGCATTTTGTTATATTTAAGCTAATCAGTTTCACATGGATAATAAGAAGGAAATATAAGGTGGATTTAAATTGTAATAGGGATAAGCGTAAAAGTAAAACAGGTTTGTTTACTATTATATATTTTCTTTTATACTTATTTTTGTTATGCATTTAGAAAGATTTTACCGATATTTAAATTATACATATTGACTAGAAATGCAACTTGGGTAAGTTAATACATTGTGAAAATTATGAAACTATACACAATGAAATTATACATCATGTACATAGTAAGATAAAAATAACTTGCAGGTTAAATAAATGTAAACGAGCTTTTTTTTAAATAATCAAATAAAGAAATCTCAAAAATCTAACTTGCAACAAAGTTTTAAACATTCAAATTCTTCCTTGACTGCTTCCTTGTCTGTTTTATCTTTAATATTTTGATTGTGATTTTAATCACTACCAAGAAGATTATATTATAAAAAAAAATGTTTTGTCAAGTATCTTTTGTTTTAAGCAGACTGGGATATGTACAAGGTCAATTAGATCAAAATCACTCTTCCTGGTGATGAGTGAATCACTGTGTTAAACAGGGGGACCACTGCTGGTGATTCATAGACATGGTGATAACACTCATTTATAACCCTGTCATATTTCTGAGTGAGACTAATGTGTCCCGAGTAGTTTGACATGTCTTCCTGCGAACTGTTTACCTTGTAAACCTGCACTTTGAAAATCTGGCTCATTGTGTCAGTCTAGTACAAAACAAGGTTTACATACATATCAAATTAACATGTTCTCACCCTGAATATGCATTGAACTTGCCACTGCACTTTATCATCCATCATCATCATCATCATCTTCAATATATGTGGTACATTGAAACTACTGATCCAAATGTATCAAAACTTGGCCACAATCATCCTAAGGGTATCTAGTTTAAAAAATGTGTCCAATGACCCTGCCTGCCAACCAAGATGGCCGACATGGCTAAAAATAGAACATAGTGGTAAAATGCAAGTTTTGTCTAGTATCTTGAAAACCACTATAAATAGAGAAAATCTGACAAGGTCAAAAATGTTTGGAATGATGAGATTTACCTATTGTTCCTATACTTTCAAACTGTCAGACGACTTTTTATAGGAGTTATTGCCCTTAAATGATGAATTTTACAAAATTTTTAAATTTTTGCCTTTTATCTTGAAAATTATAATTGATAGAGAGAAACTTTATACAGCAAGATAAGTTCTACAAATAAGTCAACTTTGTTGAAATCTTCTGATGACCCCTTATTGGAGTTAGTGCCCTTTAATGACAATTTTTACTAATTTTTGCGCTTTTGCCTAATATCTGAAAAAAGTATAACAGATAGATAGAAACTTAAATAGGCAAAATTGATCAGAAAGACAAGATTTATAAGTCAAATAGTTGAAATCGTCTGACGACCCCTTATTTGAGTATTGCCCATTAATGACTGTTCTGACCAATTTTTTTGCATTTTTGCATTATTTTTGAAAAACTGTAATTGATAGATAGAAACTTAAATAAGCAAAAATGATCAGCAAGACAAGATCTACAAATAAGTCAACATGGTTTAAATTGTCTGATGACCCCTTATTGGAGTTGTTCTCTTTAATAACAATTTTTATCATTTTTTTTGTGTTGTTGCCTACTATCTGAAAAACTATATTAGATAGATAGAAACTTAAATAAGTAAAAATGATCAGCAAGACTTGTTCAACAAAGAAGAGATTTTTGTCATGAATTCTATTCTAGTCCACAATGGGTTGGAGAGTATCCATTTTTGAAGATGCGCATATACCTGGGTGAGCAACGCAGGCCCTTTAGAGCCCCTAGTTTTTAATTGAAAGTAGGAAATATGTTACAGCATGATACAATAAGCAGAAATCAGTCCAACATTTCACATGTCATGACCTTCAATACTGGAAATACAAGTTTTTGTATGAATCAGATGACTATCAACTAAAGTACTTATGAAATTAAGTATGTTTAACTTCAAGTGGGTAATTTTCAACCATATCAAGGATGAGAATATGCATATATGAATATAAGTCCTTGTTGTACTAAACTGACATGATTATCCATATTTTTAACATGCTAGCTCACTAGGTAACAGTCTACTGCAAGATACCATTTCAGGTCATATTCTGACTATGGGTCAACCCGTCTCTTGCTCTTACTCCTAAAAGGCTATCAACTAAAGTACTTATGAAATTAAGTATTGGGAAAATTGCTGAAATATTTGTTTCTGTTCTATAATGGTCCTTGTAATTACACACAGGAGTATTTGACCTTTGATTCAGTAGTTAGAAGTTTAAATGATGGATTTAAACTAACCAAGGTATATTTTGTATTTGATAACCTCCATGCATGTTTAATATTGAAGACTTAAAAGATTGTATGTAAAGATAAATCTCAAGGTGTGATTTTGTGGTATTGTAAGAATTTGTCAACAGATGGATTGATGGCTGATTTATTTCCTGTCAATAGTTTTAAAGTGTAATGTATTTCTATGTAGGTAATCTTTTTTAAGATTATAAAATGTGCTAATATATATTTATAATTGAATTTTTATTAAACTATAGTTGTAGACGATGTTTAAAAATTAACTGCTTGAAGGAAATAACATAAAACTATTCAAAGTTATACATAGAATTCAGATGACAATTTTATATAAATCTGTATTTTTATGCCCCCCCTCGAGTGGAAGGGGCATTAAGTTTTACCCTTGTCCGTCTTTACGTACGTCTGTACATCTGTCCGTATGTCTGTACATCTGTCCGTACATCCCAAAGTTGGTTTCTGTTCTCTAACTTTAGTTTGCCTCAACCAAATATTTTGAAACTTACACATAATGCTTATTACCACTAAATACAGATCAAGTTTGAATTTTGGTGGCGTCACTTTTACCATTCTAGAGTTATGCCCCTTTACAAATGGAAAATTTGCAAAATTTTTCATTTCCGTTCTCTAACTTAATTTTTTATTATGATGAATTTAAAAGCACCCTCACAGAGTCTTTTTGTTTCAATTATCCCCTTCTTTATCAAATTGTCAGTTAGTTTTGCTTTTTACATTTAAGTTTGTGGATGTTACTGAAATTTCTGTATTGTTTATCCAAATCTTGTCATGTTATTGACCATGAAACATAGACATGATAGATTAAGTTTGATATATTTGCAGTGTACACATTCATTGCTCAGTTGCTATGCCTTTTTATTATCTAACATTTTTTAGGTTTTTGGAAGTACAGCTTAACCGAATCTTTTAAAACTGTTACACAATGTAGTTGACTATTAAAAATAGTTTCAGATAGCTTGTAACTGGGTTTTTGCCAGTAGTCTCTAGCTGAACTTATCCTGAATATGAATGAAATATTTGCCACTGGATGTAAAATGCATAACAAATAACCATAGATCACATAATGCCAGTGTTTTGAACAGGTTAACTAAGATAATTAAAGATAAGGGGCTTTTTTTCACAAAAAATCTTACGATAAATATTCATAGTAAGTTATACTGAAATGTCTATGACTTATAAGTATCATTTCTCTGAAGATTTTTTTGTAAAATTGGTCTAAGAGTTCAATATTGCACCCCCACCACACTAAAGGAACAAAATAACATTTTACAGTTTATTCCATGGGGGTGTGGAACTCTTTCCCAGAAAATAAATAAATGCTTCAGTTCTTAGAGGCTCTTTTTATCTTTTTGAAGCAGCTTCCTCTGACAGCTATAATTATTATGAAAATGTGAAAGTTACTACTTTTCCTTTTCATGAATATATTGGTATATTTTAGTTGTGATGTAGTTGTTAATTCTAAAGGGCCTTCCATTTTAAAATTTAAAAAAAAATTGAAGATTTGTTTTGTAAAGGACAACAAGTTGCAAATAACTGAGTTTTTTCTGCAGTACACAATTTTCTCATATAAAAATATCAGGAAATTGATAACTTAAAATTTTCATTAAGTGTGTAAAGATGATATGTTGTCACATTTTTATCATACAATAATCTAATATCGTGCTTCAATACCTGGCCTACATAGAGCCACCAGCATAATATAGACAAACAATTGATTTATCCTGTGATGTGTATTCAGACTGTCATTAAGTGCTAATTGTTGTAATTACGGATAGTTTTCATTTTTTCAGCTAGCTAGAAGTGTTTTTCTGTTTGATAATTAAGTTTTTTTTTTATTTTAGCAGAAGCAAGTGAAATATATATAGAGTTATGAAACAGTGAACTTATTTGCAGCTGTTGGTAGTTAAATTTCCTCAAAAAAGTAAGTACAGATCATGTTTAACAGGTTGGACACAATCAACTGAATGGGAATTAGTTCCTCAAATAAGTAATTTTCCCATAAAACTGTGGATATTTATATATAAAGAGTTAAAAATGAAAAAAAGAAATAAATGAATATGTTTACTTGAAATGGTACAAATATGTAGAAAATGGAATCATTTTTGCGATAAAAAAAGCATTTTTTTTTCTAATTTAACTTATTCATCCCTTTGGAAAATTTAAATGATTTTTCATGAAAATATGCCATTTCAAGTATAAAGAGTTCTTTTGAACTGTACTCAATGATATCACCCTACATGCTAGTCTATAACAGCTTTTGATTGTATTTCTTTTGAACTGTACTGAATGATATCACCCTACATGCTAGTCTATAACAGCTTTTGATTGTATTTCTTCATTTTAAAGACAAAAAACAGTTCTTTGATTGTATTTCTTCATTTTGAAGACAAAAAAACAGTTCTTTGATTGTATTTCTTCATTTTAAAGACAAAAAAAAACAGTTCTTTGATTGTATTTCTTCATTTTAAAGACAAAAAAACCAGTTCTTTGATTGTATTTCTTTATTTTAAAGACAAAAAAAACAGTTCTTTGATTGTATTTCTTCATTTTAAAGACAAAAAAAAAAACAGTTCTTTGATTGTATTTCTTCATTTTGAAGACAAAAAAACAGTTCTTTGATTGCAGTTCTTCATCTTGAAGATCATTAGCAGTGAGCTAAAATTCTGTAGATTCAAGACAACTCATAGCATTAAATTTATTACTTTTCAAAATTTTGAATATGTTTCCCAAACCTGCTTGATAATTTAAAACTGGCGAAAACATAAAAAATGAAAGGTGAAGAACCCATTGCTACTTTGTCCAGTACAGTTGAGTGCACAATGGGTGATTCAGTGAAAAAAATCACTCAAGTGATTTTTCAGTGAAAGCTGGTGATCACCTTGTGAAGAAAAACATTACGAAGAAAATTTCATTTTAATTTTCAAATGAAGACATGTTCTGACTTATATGTAAATGTTTTTTTTTTTTTCAGTGGCTGAACCAGGAGCAGGGTTTGACTCCAAAGGACTGGGGCTCAGTCTACAAAAAAAGCTTCTTGGGAAAATGTCCAACAAAAAAATTGCCAAGCACTTCATTGACGATACAACAAGTGAAGTCTTAGACAAAGCATTTCTTATTATTAAAGACTTCAAAAACAAGGAAGAGGCTAAGAAGATCATGAAATATATCATTAAAACAGTTATAAAAGTTGGTATTCTATACAGGAATGATCAATTCAATGCAGAGGAGTTAAAAACAGTGGAAACATTTAAATCTAAGTTTCATTCACTATCTATGACTATGGTGAGCTTCCATGAAGTCGACTTTACGTACGATAAAGCCTTCCTGAAAACCAGTTTAGAAGAATGTAGACAGTTGCTACAAAGTGTGATCAGTAGACATCTAACAGACAAATCGAAAGTACGTGCTGACACAGTATTCAACTTCTTCAACTGTGAGGAACTTATGGATCAGATCTTTGATTCGAGTGGAAAATATAGGGATCATATGGAGGTTATAGTACGGAACATGCATAAAATGATGGATGATGGAAATCTTTGATGATCAGAAATAGTTATTTATATATAGATCTTATGCAATAACATTTTAGGT
The DNA here is from genome assembly GCA_017311375.1 of Mytilus coruscus. Classification (NCBI taxonomy): domain Eukaryota; kingdom Metazoa; phylum Mollusca; class Bivalvia; order Mytilida; family Mytilidae; genus Mytilus; species Mytilus coruscus. The sequence goes on from CM029601.1 coordinate 53,056,338, forward strand.
ATGCAATATATATGTAAAGGAGGTATTATTTTCAAAACATTCCAACCTTCATTTAAGATTGAGAAGTTATCATATAACCCATTCTCTGATCCATATTGTAAAATATTATGCAAGATTTCAAAATTATTTATACAGCATCAGATAGTTTTGCTTTTTTTTCCAACAAATGATTTTGTATAATAATCAGAATATTTATCCCATTCAGTCCCTAAAATCAGCTAATTTGGATATTTAGTTTTGGAGAGAAAAAAGTATTTAAAGAATCAAAATTTTAGAATTGTACCCATGGGGAACAAACAACGGTCAAAAAGTTTAGAAGATCTTTTGCATCTTTAAGTGGAACAGCCTTATATGCCTCTAGCCTTTGGCCATTATGATTACTAATTTGAACAAAGAAGTTAAAATGTGCCTTACATAGAAGATTGCCCTTTTAATTGTAATTTCCATTTTGGAAAACAATGTTAGATTTGTTAACAATTTTCTAAATCACTTACCAAGATGAAAATAATGAAATGGTCATGGAGGTGTGCATTTATGCTAAGAAATACGATCATTTGATATGAATTGAACAGTATTTAAAATTTAAAAGCATAGAAGATTTTTAAGTAATAACAGTAAAATACATGAAGTATATATGGAGTACAGACACATTGTGAGATATGTTTTATAAAAAATTAGCAATGGTATGCATTTCTAAAGATGTACAGGTCTTGTCTGTCCATTTTCTGCTCAGTTTTAACAGATTTTTGAAGCAGTTAGTCATAACCAGCTTTTTCCATTGTCCATTACTTTCAATCAACATGGGAAACATGCCTTTATAGTGAGTGATACTTTATACTGGTAACTGACAGATTAATGTGTTGTCATAGGTGGTTTATTGTGTGAAGTCAGTTCTAAAGGAGATTTCTTAGAACACCTGTGGTGAAACACTGAACTAAGATCAACTTTTTAGAGCATCTTCAACACCATCAACTGTGATCAAGTATTACCTTTCCAAAAAGATTGTCTAACTCAAAATCATGTCTTTAAATTTTTTTTGTTAAAATGAAATGTTATTACTTCTGAACACTGAGTTTAATGGACAATAGAAGTATTTGAAGCGGGAAGATGTCACTAGCTTCGTTTGTTTTTATTTCATAAATTATTCAATAATGTGAGCTATATTTTTCTAAAGATTTAGAAAAAAATAGTTTTTACTGCATTGTAATGTCATGACATCAGACTTGTTCCATATGCTGTAAATTTTTTAAAAAATGTGATAGATTTACCATTTACATACTTCATCTTTTTTCTTTAACAAAGGTCTGACTTGCATTCAAATTGCAGGACTATACATATACAAAGTTAGAAGTGGTTAAATGATTCAAGATTTTTACTCTATTTTATTCATCTTAAAATCACAATTAAGATTAATCAGTTGTTAAAAAAAAATTCAAGAACAACAGTTATATATTTTGACTCTTTACAAATTATATATATTTTGTAAACACTTGTTAATTAATAGGAAAAGATTTTTATGCCACTGCCAAATATTAAATTGCATTTTTTTTTTATTGTAAAAAAATTGTAGGTTCAATATATAGATGATAGATAAATTTCAGAATTTGTTTATTTCCTACAACAATGTCAGATGGTTCTTCCCATATTTTCCTAACATTTTATTATACCAAGATTTCTATGAAATGATTAATTATGTTTAGTGTAGAAAGAAGTCCTCCATTTTTATTGTCAATGAATGTAGTAAGCTAAATGCTCAAAGACTGAAAAGTAATACTTGAATTTACATTAGGTAAATGTTGTTATGACAAAACTTCCTTTCATTTAAAACAATAATGTAAGTTATTTATAAACTTGTATGCACACTTATAGTTTACATGTATGGTAGATGAATGTAAATAGAACAAATCATGTATGTGTCAGGGTTCTCGTTAAGACGCGTATATGCATCCTGGACGCATGAAAATCGAGCTGGACGCGTCATTTTGAAACCCGTGAGTCTCTGGGACGCGTCCGCATTGTATCGCCTGAGTTCCAAACACATCGTTTTGCCTTAGAGATTCATGATCTCTGACATTGTTGACAAGAAACTAAACCGAAGTCGATGTTGAAAATTTACGTGATGCGTAGATTAATATTTTGTTGACTGATAATTATTTTTAAATTAAACATATTTCATCCTAAGAGTATAATAATTCTGTTCAAACTAATTAATAAATATATATATGTAAAAGTCACCGATGTTTTAAAAATTTTACGATTATTTGAAAAGCGTGAATATTTCCACGTGTTGAACATCACGTACATATCGATTGAAACAAAAAAGTAAATTTTGTTTGAGAATGTGAAATGAAATGATATAATATTTTATAACTGTTACTTCTATGCATAAAATAGATCGTAGAACAGTGTAGATATAAAAATGTTACGGTTAAAAATAATTTTACTCTTAACATTTTCTCGTATTGTGCATGTTGAACATCGCGATCGTAAACAAAGGTGAAAAATGTTTTGAAATTGAAACAGATCGGATTAAAAAATGATTAAAGCCAAAATCATTATCATGAACAGTGTTCACTTTAGATTTGCTTGTTTTTATTAAAGACTATAATAATTATAACGGTAGAAACATCAGAGTGATTATTAACTCAATTATAAGATAACAAGTCCCTTATTTAATATAATTAAAATTAATTTATAATGATGAACTGGGTACAAGCTTGTCTAACAAAATGACATCAGTATCACAATGAGTCAGTCAAAGTTAAAGTCCTTCTTCAAAAAGAAACCTGATGACATTGAATCATCAGTTCCAAGTAAAAGACCAAGAGTCAATGATCCACTACACCAAGAATTGATAGACATAGAAAGCCAAGTCTGTTATGTTGTAATGAACAATAACTATTAAGAGATCATAAATTTTATTGATATAATAAAAACTACCAATCCAACACGCGTCGTTTCGTTTTAATTGGTCATATTTCATTAAGACACGAAAAATTACATGCATCCTGGACTCATCAAAATTTAGTGGGACTCACCATTTCTAAAAGTGATGAGTCCCAGGACTCACCATGAAAAATTCCTAGTGAGAACCCTGTGTGTATATATAATGTGAACATGTTTTAATCCATTAGTTGTTTTAAAGCTGTTTTTTGTGTCTACAAACAATGGGAGTATAACATTTAGGTCTATTTTAGGTGATAACTGTATTGTATTTGAAGCTTGGTCTATGTAACAAAGGTTTTCGGTGAAATTTAGTTTACCTAGGGACACATAGTGGAACGTATGTCAGTAAAACCAAGTTTAACGTAGGCCAAGGTTAAAATACAATACAGTTATCAAACACAAACACCAGACATTTGTTGGCTTAATGTATGCTTCAGAACAAAATGAAATTTGCTCAAAAGGATAATTTCAGATGAGTCATCTGCTTATATTGTTATCACATACCAATAAATTCCAGAATTCAAAATGGCAGCTCCCCTGAGTTACTGGCACATTTGAAGACCACAGCATCTGCCGCTTTAGTTACTGGTACATTTGAAGACCATGGAATCTACTGCTAATCCCTCAAAATTAACAATGTCGTTCAATCAAATTCATGATTACAAATTTATTGCATTGGATTAAAAATAATGGTAGAATTATGTCATATTTTGAAAAATGTAGTACATGTATATCATCCTGCTTCCAAAACTACAAACTTTGGAGAAAATTAAAGGGGAAATTGATTGTGTCATCAAACACGTTTCTTTGTAACATAAGTCTTAAAGTAGATTTACAGTACAATCAATTATAAAAATAAATAATCTTAGTTATCTCCCTTATAAATCAAATTATTTAGAATCTTTATAAATCAAATTTATGTCTTCAAAACAATATTTTATGTCCTTAAGAAAAACTATTATTAATATCTTCTTTAATAATAAAAAAAACGATATAAATAAAATTTAGTCTATATAATTTCAGTAAATTTCTATACAAGTCATGTGAGGTGCAAGATGGTGAAGTGAATTTACCACTTTTGGTTTTTGAAAAAGATGTTTTTTGCTGTGTATTTTAAGAGATTAATTGCCCCATATAAAAAAATGAGCTTCCTTATATGCTTTTTAGCTGAGTGTAGAAATTAAGTAGTTGATATGACATGTATAACCTTTTAAAAATGCCCAAATCTCCTCATCAATATGACAGTGCTATCAATTATTGAAGTATATTTCTATCAATTCACACGTTATTAATAGTGTGCTGTGTAAAATTTTGTATGATTGTGATACATACTCTTGTTATTGTTTTCCCAGTCAGAGTTTGTTCTTTTTTTTTTTTCTTCTTCAGGCTACAATAAATTAATTAGCTTTTTATTAGTGATGTGAAGTTCAGCAACCAATAATCAATTAATCAATTTTGTTATCATTGTAAAAAATTGTCTTGTTTTTTTTTTCTTCCTCAGATTTTCTTTTTCATTGAAAAGAAAGGCTAAAAAATATGTTGAAAAAGTCCTTCAGAGTTAATTTATCATGTAAAAAACTATTTATTAAAATATTAATACAAAATTTTGAACTTTATGGACCCCTGTCTAAGTGGTCTGTGCAGCTCTCCAATCTGAACCTTTTAAGACAAAAGTCAATTACCACTATGACTGAGTATGATTGGAGTTTGAATTTTCTTTTGCTGTTCCATTTTCTTTAGTTCAATTGATGGGGGAAGGGAGGAGGACAAAAGGATATTTTTTCCCCAGCAGTCCCTTAATTTTTGCAACCAAAAAGTTTGTCAGCTAAGTTCATGAAGTTACTCATTAATGTTTATTGATGTTTCCATGATATCCATTTTCCTTTATCAATAAAAGTATACAAAATGGCAGAAAACCTCAAAAGAAAAAAAAATCTCATCCAAAGATGATTAATTTATTGTAGTTTAGTGGCTTGTTACTTATATCTTTTTTCTGGTGCTATTTTCTGATGCCAAAATACATACTTATACAAGTTTTTATAGGCTACTTGTGATAAAATCAAAATGTTACAATGTTATTTATATATAGTGCTTTTTTTCCTTTGTTTATATATTACTTCTTTTGTATACTAATACTTCAGTATTTGATCAAACAGGTTTGACACATGGTAAGTCTGTAGTATGTAATTTTACTTAAGTTTATTTACAAATGTTCATAAGAATTTATTTATCTATAAGTGCATGATCTTCTGCATGTTATTCTTTTTAAGTGTAATTTTGCAACTGTTCATTGAATTTTTTTTTGTAGTTGTAAAAACATGAAGTTAGCTGTAGCTATTTTTATACGACCGCAAAAATTTTTGTGGTCGATATTGGTATGACGTTGGCGTCGTCGTCGTCGTCCGAAGACACATTGGTTTCGCACTCTAACTTTAGTTTAAGTAAATGGATCTCTAGGAAATTTTACCATAAGGTTCAATACCACAAAAGGAAGGTTGGGATTGATTTTGGGGGTTATGGTACCAACAGTTAAGGAATTAGGGGCCAAAAATAACCGTTTTTGTAACTTCCAGACAATAACTTGTGTGTAAGTGTATGGATCTCTCTGACATTGTACCACAAGGTTCCATATCACAAAGGGAATGCTGGGTTTGATTTTGGGGTAATTGCCTCAAAATTTTAGGAATTAGGGGCCAAAAGGGCAAAAATAAGCATTTTCTAGTTTCAGGACAATAACTTGTGTGTAAGTGTATGGATCTTTCTGAAATTGTACTACAAGGTTCCATATCACAAAGGAAAGCTGGAATTGAGTTTTGGGGTAATTGCCCTAAACGTTTAGGAATTAGGGGCCAAAAGGGGTCAAAAATAAGCATTTTCTAGTTTCCAGACAATAACTTGTGTTTAAGTGTATGGATCTCTCTGAAATTGTACTGCAAGGTACCACACTTCATTGAAGGCTGGGATTGAGTTTGGGGTGATGAATCATAAGGGGTTCAAAAATTGGGGGATTTTTTCCCTTTTTCTTCCTTTTTTCCTTTTTTTTTTTTTAAATTTTCCATTTTAAGTTGGTTATTTCTGATTTATATTTAAAAGCAAATAATAATGATATGGCAGGAGATACACACCAAACAGGATATGTAAATTATTATATAATAAGTATTGTGCAATAGCAAGAAATTTTCAATTGCACAGTATGATGCGCATAGCAAGAAATCTTCAATTGCACAGTATTGCGCAATAGCAAGAAATATCCAATAGCACAATATTGCACAATAGGAAGAAATTGTCAATTGTACAGTATTGCACAATAGCAAGAAATATTCAATTGCACAGTATTAAGCAATTGCAAGAAATATTTAATTGCACAGTATTGTGCAAAAGAAGATTCTTTGTATAAATTGCTTATTTCTTGACCAATTTCAATGGGGTTTTATTCTTGAATTCTTGGGGTTCTTTAATATGCTGAATCTAACCGTGTATTAAGTTTTTGGATTTTGGGCCCGTTTTAAATTGGTCCACATTGAGGTCCAAAGGGTCCAAAATTAAACTTTGTTTGATTTCATCAAAAATTGAATTATTGGGGTTCTTTGATATGCCGAATCTAACCGTGTATTTAGATTCTTAATTTTTGGTCCCGTTTTCAAATTGGTCTACATTAAGGTCCAAAGGGTCCAAAATTAAACTTAGTTTGATTTTAACAAAAATTGAATTCTTAGGGTTCTTTGATATGCTGAATCTAATCATGTATTTAGATTTTTGATTATGGGCCCAGTTTTCAAGTTGGTCCAAATTGGGGTCCAAAATTAAACTTTGTTTGATTTCAACAAAAATTGAATATATGGGGGTTCTTTGATATGCTGAATCTAACCATGTATTTAGATTCTTAATTTTTGGTCCCGTTTTCAAATTGGTCTACATTAAGGTCCAAAGGGTCCAAAATTAAACTTAATTTGATTTTAACAAAAATTGAATTCTTAGGGTTCTTTGATATGCTGAATCTAAACATGTCTTTCAATTTTTGATTATGGGCCCAGTTTTCAAGTTGGTCCAAATCGGGTCCAAAATTAAACTTTGTTTGATTTCAACAAAATTGAATATATTGGGTTCTTTGATATGCTGAATCTAACCATGTATTTAGTTTTTGATTTTTGGGCCCCATTATCAACTTTGTCCACATTGAGGTCAAAAGGGTCCAAAATTAAACTTTGTTTGATTTCAACAAAATTGAATATATGGGGTTCTTTGATATGCTGAATCTAACCGTGTATTTAGATTCTTAATTTTTGGTCCCGTTTTCAAATTGGTATACATTAAGGTCCAAAGGGTCCAAAATTAAACTTAGTTTCATTTAACAAAATTGAATTCTTAGGGTTCTTTGATATGCTGAATCTAATCATGTATTTAGATTTTTGATTATGGGCCCAGTTTTCAAGTTGGTCCAAATTGGGGTCCAAAATTAAACTTTGTTTGATTTCAACAAAATTGAATATATGGGGTTCTTTGATATGCTGAATCTAACCATGTATTTAGATTCTTAATTTTGGTCCTGTTTTCAAATTGGTCTACATTAAGGTCCAAAGGGTCCAAAATTAAACTTAATTTGATTTTAACAAAATTGAATTCTTAGGGTTCTTTGATATGCTGAGTCTAAATATGTCTTTAAATTTTTGATTATGGGCCCAGTTTTCAAGTTGGTCCAAATCGGGTCCAAAATTAAACTTTGTTTGATTTCAACAAAATTGAATATATGGGGTTCTTTGATATGCTGAATCTAACCATGTATTTAGATTTTTGATTTTTGGCCCCGTTATCAACTTTGTCCACATTGAGGTCCAAAATTAAACTTTGTTTGATTTCAACAAAAATGAATATATGGGGTTCTTTGATATGCTGAATCTAACCATGTATTTATATTTTTGATTTTTGGGCCCGTTATCAACTTTGTCCACATTGAGGTCAAAAGGGTCCAAAATTAAACTTTGTTTGATTTCATCAAAATTGAACTCTTAGGATTCTTTGATATGCTGAATCTAACCATGTATTTAGATTTTGGATATTGGACCATAATAGGTGAATGTCCAATTTAAAATTTTAAGTTCTTAGACCACATTCATTCTGTGTCAGAAACCTATGCTGTGTCAAATAGTCAATCACAATCCAAATTCAGAGCTGTATCAAGCTTGAATGTTGTGTCCATACTTGCCCCAACTGTTCAGGGTTCGACCTCTGCGGTCGTATCAAGCTGCACCCTGCGGAGCATTTTATTGATAATGTTCATTAAATATTTTTGAAGTTGTAAAAATTATTTATTCGTAGTTATTTATAGGATTTTGATATCAGCTGTCTTTGAACAAGAGAAAGTTGTATTCATTTCCTGTAAAGCTAATTTGAAGGATTTTTTTCACAATTGATAATCTTATCACGTAGCAATGTTTCTTGTATTCATGTGTGAAATTATATATTGATTTTAACTCTTTAGGTTTGCACCATATAATAATATAATACATTCTGTATGTAAAAAAACCACTAGTTATGTATGGACCTCATTAAGCCTTAAAAGGAATATGATCTGTGAAAAAAAATGGTATGGTTTTCTTAAAAGTGTCACATTTTTTCATGTAACTCAGGATCATGAATTGTTTAATTTTGTATAAATTCCATTACTGCAGCCTAAATTGTGGTATGCCCAAATTGTAGTACAGCCAAAAATTTGGTATGCCCAAATTGTAGTACAGCCCAAATTGTGGTATAGCCCAAACCTGATGGGCTACTATAGTGATTAAATCAATATTGTTTTCCAGGAATTTTTAAACTTGGAAGCTGAACTGTTAACAGTTCTCAAATTTGTTATCTAAAGAATATTTACAATGTATTGAAGTTGAGAATTCTAGTCAACTGAAAGGATCTGTGTTAGATAATGGGATAATATTTATCCTCATACTTTAAATTATAAATACTGAAATAAAAGCTGTAAGAAAATTGGCTTTGCCACATATTTATTTTTGTGGGTGTAAGTCATTTCTAACATTCTTGAAAAAATTAAATTTTGAGATTTTTAAATTCAGTATCCTTTAATGCAGATTTAAAAAGAATTTTTAAAAAATTAGGTTAATAACCATCCATATAGGAAGTTAGAAAATATTGAGGTGAAATTTCATTTGAATTTGATGATTCAGACTCCGTCAAATGATGAAATATACCAAAATGTTAAAACTGCATGAGTAAAGAGATATTTGTCAAGGTAATTAAGCTTATATTATGAAATGAAGTGCCAGTAATTTTATACATTGGTAATTATTGATTGCAATACATCCAACACTTAAAATAATTCAACCACCCAAGTATAATTTGAACAAGATCACAATCTACTCAAAATGATTCCATTCTAAAATAATGTTTACTAGTTATAATAAGTGACATTTGATACAATGATAACTAGCTGGATAAATCTTGCACTGAACATTTCCATTTGATGTAAACATTGGAATTTGTCTATCGTCATAGTTATACAATCTATCATCTGTAAAGAATTCCTAGTGTATGGTAATAGTTGATATTTTTTCAGTGAGTTCTTTCTGTACCAAACAAAAGTTGAAAAAGGGCTTGTAATTAAAAGTTGCAAAGTCAAATATTTGTAAGGGATATAGTATCAATCTTTATGTTTGTTTAGGCCTCAAGAGTTAAGACTAGCAGTTTCATTTATCAGAAAAAAGTTCTGTGCTCATATATTTTTTGCTAAAATATAGAAACAAGATTAAATAAAGCTTTTTGCATAACTTGTTCTATAAAAAAGTAGGAATTGTATATTTTTTTTAATTTCCAAAGTCTAACAGAAAAATTTTGAAATATAAATCATTCCACAACTTGCAGAAAATGTGATAGTCATATGAATTGTCATTTTGATGTCAAAAATATATTTAGTATTACATATTTCATTATACATGTACATTGTATTTTATATGCCTTTAATTATTATTTCTGGTCTTAACTTATACAACGAACAATATTAAGTTTCTTTTCTATGTTGTAACTGAAATGTTAAACTGTTGTTCTCAGGCTTAAGCATGTGCTTTGTATTAATGGCTTCCTGCAATGAATCTCAATAATTTATTATGTCAGGTTCGAAAGAATTTTTGCAGATCAGTTTTGTTTTTGAGATTTTATTCATTTATACTTCCACAAACATTTATGTATTAACTATACCTTCATGCAGTTATAGATTATGATGTATCAATTTTGAATCATGAAGGATTTTGTTCTCTGTTGGAGTATTTCTGAAATTATGACCCCCCCTAAATGTGAGAATATTTTAAAAGTTTGTGACACATCCTACATACTTCATCAATTGATCATAAAACTTTTTACATTGAAGATGAACATTAGTTTAATGTCCCTTTGAACTTAGAATTCTTTTATTATCTGAACTGCTCTTGCTATTATGATGATATAAAATAATACAAGAAATCATGTGTAAACAATCCAAAATCTGAATGCCTCAAACATGCATGTTGTTTCATTGGAAATCATAATTCATCTCCTTATTTTTATAATGTTTAAACATGCAATTTAGTAGAGACTGGTCTGTTGACAAATCCAAGAGTTATGCCCCTTTGCAATTATAATTCCTCACTAGACACATTGTTGATACAACTGTTTCTTAGAGCTTCATCAGATGTTCATGAAACTTTTGAGGAGTGGGCTATTTGTCCTGCTTTGTAGATAATTCTAGCTGGTTCAAAATTATCAGAACTATTTTTTTCTGATATATTTCCATTTTACTGACTTTACCTTTTTTGTATCGTTGGGTTGCTAACTCATTTATGTATACACTATACCCTACATTTAGTTGTTGTTCTTTCTCATAGGTAAGAAAATCTCACTAGTTTATCCACTATCAGAGCACATGATTTTGTCTCACATTGTTTAATTATGTTACTCTTGTAAGCAATAATTAAATGCTATGAAAGATAATTTTGATATATTTATGTATATTATATTGTTATCAGATATACTTACAATGACATTAAAATATATGAGATTTATATTACTGTCTTGATTATGTTGCCTTTTCAGTAAGTAGTTACTCGATATTTATAGTTCTAACAAGTATTTTATCTTATTGGGATATTCTGTTCTACAGGTATACAAAGGATTTCGACAAATTTTGGCCAGTTTGTAACAATCATTTGATAGCGTGCTGTTTCTAAGATGATGGAGGGGGTATCGATGGCTGAGCAGTTTAAGAAGTTCACCTACTGTTCCGCTAGCACGTCAACACTGAGGTTGTGAGTTCTAGCCCCACACGGAAGGTCAATGATATTTGGTATGCAGTTGTATTAGCATTGACTCATTTTGTCTCCATGGATATTAATTTCTCCTGCCCCTCAATCATGGTCTTTTGACTTTGAAACTTGCTTAGTTTAAATGTTTAAAGTTTGTGATTAGGTCAGTGAAAGACGAACCACTTATGGTAATTGATAATTGTTTATGTAGTTGTATTAAGATCTGCACATCTCATTTTCCATTGAAATTAAGTGGTCCCAACCCCTCAATCATGGTTTATTGACTGAATGTTTTGAATAGTTTTCAAGTATTTCCATTTTAATTTCAACCTTTGCATTATAGTATCAAAAGTACATTCAGGATAGTCTTATTTGTGTCTTTTAAAATTGTTAATATTGACCCCAATTACCATGAGTTATAGCTGCCCCCATTACTGAAAATAGATGACACAAGACTGCACACATTGTCGTGCCAAGTATTCCCTAAATTTGATTAAAACGTATCAGAAAACAGGAAGTAGATGTCTGACAGAAAGCGCTTACACATTACAATTTATCACTTTTAGTTTCTGATTATTAAAATATGATATCAATCTGTTCTATTAGTACTAAGAAATATGTGACAAAAATTTTAAGTTCATTTCAACATGTTTATCATATTAAAATCTTGAAAGTATCAGCAAATGGAAGTCGTTGTCTGACAGATCCTGAGTGCAGACAGGTTACTCAGGTTACAACTCATCACTGTTAAGTAATAATTAAGAAGAGTTTGTCAGAATTTTTTGTTTGATGGACAAAGAAAGTGAATGCAGTATAGCCAATTGCTATAGACCATCTAACCCCTAATTACATATTTATCTTTAGTTCACCTGGCCCAATGCGCAGGCCATGGGAGCTGTTGCCATCACTTGGGGACCATTGTTGTACACTTTTTCTAATATCTTCTCCATTGAATCTTTCAGACCAATTTCAACCAAACTGGATGAATGATCCATAGAGTATCTAGTTTATAAAGTTTGTGTTTTTGTTCCTGTCTTATCAACAGACATGGCAGCCATGGTGAAAAAAATATTACATAAGAGTAAAATGCATGCATTGTCTTTAATCTTTAAAACCATAATAGATAGAGAAAGTCTGACAGGGGCAAACATGCTCAGAATGCCAAGATCTGCCTACTTCCTATTTCACTAAACTTTCAGATAAATCCTTACAGGAGTTATTGCCCTTAATTGACAATTTTTTACTAATTGTCTGGGTTTTATTTAGCTATTACCTCAACAACTAAAATACACATGTAGAAACTGCAACAGGCAATATAACATCTGCAAAAATACCAACATGACTGAAACCATTAGATGACTCCTCATAGGAGTTTTTGCCCTTAAATGATGATTTTTGGCTAATTTTGTTGTTTTTCTACCAATATCTCGAAAGATATGAGAGATAGACAGTAAAAAATATGATAGTAATACAATATCTAGAAAAAAAGCCAATATGACAGAAACCATTGGATGACTCCTTATAAGAGTTATTACCCTTTTAAGACGATTTTTTATTAATTTACTTGTTTTTGACTATTGAATTGCTCAAAAACTATAATAGATAGGTATAAACTGTAAACAGAAAAAAATATCAACAATTCAAGATCCACATAAATGCCAAAATAACCAAAACCATTGCATCATTGCCTTAAACGACGATTTTTTATTATTTTGTTGTGTTTTTTAGTCTATCATCTCGAAAATTGTTATAGATGGGTAGAATAAAGCGTAAAAATGATCAGCAATACAAGATCTGCATGTACAAACGTGTCTATATGATCAAAACAATTGGATTTCTCTTGAAGGAGTTATTGCCCTTAAAGGTGATTTTAACTAACTTTTATGTTTTTGCTAACTATCGTAAAAACTACAAAGCATTTAAGTATTATATTAGATAGGTAGAAACTGTAAACATGATCATTTATAATGCAAGATTACACAAACGCCACTAAATAAAATCTACAAATAAGCAAACAGTCAGAACTGATTGAAATAAAGGTAAAAATAAATATAAAATAGCACATAAGAGATCCAGGCTTTCAAGAGCCTCTTGTTTAATTTTCTCCTTCGTTTTTGCAATTTTTTTCTATATATTATACTAACTTGGTTTATAGTGAATCTACATTTTATTGAGTGATATTTCACCATTATTGAAACTTTAACATTTATTTTTTTCGATCTTCCCTTAACTTGCCTTTTAAATCTTAACTGAGCCCGTTGCTTTCATTGTACTAAAAGAAATCCTTTAATGGCGTGTAGCTATATTATTAACCAGCTTGTTAGAAATAATGTTAAAATCTCCTCTTGAAATTGATAAGTTGATTGGTGTTTAACGCCACTTTCAGCACTATTGTACTATTTCGTGGCGGTCAGTTTTTATTGGTGGAGGAAGCCGAAGTGCTCGGAGAGAACCAACGACCATCGGTATGAAAACTTACAATCCTAGTCAATTAAGATTGGAGTCGAGCGCACCTGCCATGTGCGCGATTCGAACTCACAACCTCAGTGTTGACAGGCTAGTGATACAGTAGTTCGACCACTTAGACCACTCGACCACCGAGGCCCCTTCCACTTTAGACTTGTACTTAAAATGAGTAATGTTTTAATGTATATACATGTATTCAATGTGATCATACATGCCTTCAATGGCATACCAGAACAATTTTCCTATCGTAAACACTATCCATTTTATACGTCACCCATTATTCTATTAGCACCAGCATATGGAGTATATATCTCCTAGTTGATACAATATTCCTGATTTTGCATATACTCGTACTATCAAAATTTCCTAGATAGGAGGTTGCTACTTACAAAGAAATTTGGTTCTTAATTTTTATGTTGGAGCAGAGACATACGATACATATTACTGTATTATATGTCTCTGGTTGGAGTCATCTCTTCGAAAGTCTCTTGTGGACGCTGCCATGCCTCCGGGTGCAGGATTTTCTCGCTGTGTTGAAGACCCATTGGTGTCCTTCGGCTGTTTTCTGGTCTTTGGTCGACTCGGGTTGTTATCTCTTTGACACGTTCCCCATTTCCATTCTCAATTTTATTTGGTAGATGACCACGGGTATGTACCACTTATTGTAGTCACAACCGTGTGTTTTTTTTTCTTGATACTGAAATCACATAATGCCATTTATCATCGATAAATGGTTGCCAGGAGTAACTAGGCGGGTGCCAATCTAGTGGAGCACGAACTGCTTACTGCCCCTTTTAACAATTCAAAAATTACCACCTCTCAACTTTCTATTAAATGTCTTTACAATAACAATATGTATATAATTTTTAGCTCAATTTTCATAAAAGGAATGAAGTGGAATCAAGGGGAATTGTATATTTTAATATATAACTCTTTAGTTTAATAAAGCAAATTGCAATTGGGTAGCAGTGCCCACCGTAGGAATTGTTAATGAACTGCATTAGGTGGAGAGTTACACATGCAGTTAAATCACATGTCATGTTTCAACTATAATTGGTGTATGGAATGATTGTCAGGTGAACATGTCTGTCTAGCAGGGTCTCCGAACTTGACGTCATTTTCCTGGTTCCATGGTCAAAGATTTCCTGGTTCGATCTGTTTCTCAGATGCTGTACACAATAATTTTATATTTGGTGTATGAAATGGTTGTAAGGTGAACAAGTCGATCATGCAGGGTTCATCCTGGGATTCTTATACTAATATATTATGTCCCAGGTTCATCTGACTGTGACCTCATTTCGTGGATCGTTCATGTGATACACGTAGTAATACCTTTATTTAAAAATCTTATCTTTTCGCCTTGGTGGTATCGTGCATGCATTGAGTGTTAGAGGTGTGGGTTCAGAGTCAGAATAACGTCAGGAATCAATCATCTCATAAATTACCCTTCAATCTCACAAACATGCATGCAGATAGCCACGGATACATCGATGTACAATTGTACATCGAAAAAAGTACTACTGTGTCCAATTAGTAACTGTTATTTGGATGAGTTACTAAATTTTCATATTTTTGTACAGATGTATTTTTTGTTTAGGTATTAGATACACCTTAAGGGCGATTATTGTCAATACAGAATGATAGTTTTCAATAATTTAGTAGGGGGTCTTTCAGCGATTTGATGTTATGTTATTGAAAAGCATGATACTGACATGCAAGATATCCAATTTCATTTAACGGCGGCTACTTTGCGTAAATGGAGTTACTTGATTGCATCCTAATTTAGGAATTGTCAATTCACTGTTAACATCATGTACAATGTTAACCTATTTCATTTTTTTATAGAGTAAAATATTTACACCAAGTTTTTTTTTTACAGGAACCACATAAACAAACGTTGTCTTGATTAATGAATCATGAACATGAGGTAAAAGGTCTGACGAACCCTGCTAGAAGGGCAAGCACCTTACAATTATTCCATACATAAATTATGGTAGCCCTATTGCTTATTATAAAGTATCTGAGAAAGGAATAAATTGTAGTTTGTCACCAAAATTCAATGTTGACTATTGAACCATGAAAATATAGGTCAATAGTTGAGCTATAGCTTATAGTATCTGAGAAACAGACATACTGCCTAAAACAAACACTGACCATGAACCATGAAAATGAGGTCAAGGTCACATTAACCCAATCATTCAACACATTAAATAAAGTTGACCTATTGTTTATAGTATCTAATAAACCAATAGAATTGTGAAAACTCAATGTTAATCACTGATCTATGTAATAAGTAAAGGCCAGGTACCCTGACTAACGGACATGCAGTGATTCTCAGATATTCCAAATATAGTTGTCTATTACTCATTACTTGATCCAACAACAGCTAGGCACCGAAGAGCCTGAATCACTTACCGGGTAAAGATATGCCATTTTGCTATTATTATTTTGCCTTTAAAAGTTTCTCTCCTTCTACTATAGTTTTGCCAAAATGCAAAAAATGGGTAAAATTCAGCAGTTGGGAGTGGGAAATAACTTCTATAAGAAATTGATTGACAATTTCTGCCATGTTGACTTATACCTGTAAATTGCGGATCTTATAATGCTGAAAGTTTTGCTATTTACTGTTACTCTCTTCATCTATTATTGTTCTTGCAAAATATGCAAGAAGAGTGAACACTCTGAAAAATATCGCCTGTTTTACTTGTCATTGAATTCATGTTGAAAGTCTGTAATATGAAGATTTTACTATAAGTATCACATAAACTTAACATTAACTGCATGTGTTCTATGAAAATGAGGTCGCGGTCGGATGAACCATGCCAGACAGACATGTTCACCATACAATCATTCCATGCATCAAATATATTGGTCCCATTGCTGATAGTACCTGAGAAACAGATCAAACCACAACATGTTAACATTGACAAATGAACCCTGCTTTACAATTTTGATTGAGGACTTTCCTTTTTGAATTTTCCTCGGAGTTCAGTATTTTTGTGATTTTACTTTTTACAGACATATATATGCATGTACACCTCACAATCATTCCATACACCAAACGTGGTGACAACCCCATGTCCAATGATAAAGATAAAAAAATTTTACCACACCTTATTCACAGCGGGGCCCA
Organism: Mytilus coruscus; assembly: GCA_017311375.1. Lineage (NCBI taxonomy): Eukaryota > Metazoa > Mollusca > Bivalvia > Mytilida > Mytilidae > Mytilus > Mytilus coruscus. The sequence goes on from CM029601.1 coordinate 53,073,165, forward strand.
CAGAGATGGCTCCTATCTCAATGATATCTAGTTATTATTCGTTGGATACTAATTTTCTTGGATTTCGTGGGTATAGGTGAACCATGACATTTAGTGTTCAACGAAATACAAATTTTCTATAAGGTTATATGCAGACTTTGGCAAAACCACGAAATCAAATATCCACGAAAATGCAAGTTTTACTCAATCCACGAAAATCGATACCCACGAAAATAAATGAATCCACAGTAGTATCTGAAAAACTGACAAAATTACAAAAACTTATCATTGACCAATGAACTATGAAAATGAGGTCAAAGTCATATGAACCCTGCCCAGACAGACCTTTTCACATCACAATTGGTCCATACACTAAATATAATTGACCTATTGCTGATAATATCTGAGAAATAGACCATGCCACAAAAACTAAAAATTGTCTAATCAACCTTGCAAATGAGGTCGAAGCGAGATGAAACCTGACAGACGGACATGTACACCTGACAATCATTCCATACACCAAATATAGTGGTCCTACTGCTTATAATATCTGAGAAATAAGTATTTTATCTTATTGGGATATTCTGTTCTACAGGTATACAAAGGATTCCGACAAATTTTGGCCAGTTTGTAACAATCATTTGATAGCGTGCTGTTTCTAAGATGATGGAGGGTGTATCGATGGCTGAGCAGTTTAAGTAGTTCACCTACTGTACCGCTAGTACGTCAACACTGAGGTTGTGAGTTCTAGCCCCACACGGAAGGTCAATGATATTTGGTATGCAGTTGCATTAGCATTGACTCATTTTGTCTCCATGGATATTAATTTCTCCTGCCCCTCAATCATGGTCTTTTGACTTTGAAACTTTTGCTTAGTTTAAATGTTTAAAGTTTGTGATTAGGTCAGTGAAAGACGAACCACTTATGGTAATTGATAATTGTTAATGTAGTTGTATTAAGATCTGCGCATCTCATTTTCCATTGAAATTAAGTGGTCCCAACTCCTCAATCATGGTTTATTGACTGAATGTTTTGAATAGTTTTCAAGTATTTCCATTTTAATTTCAACCTTTGCATTATAGTATCAAAAGAAGATACATGATAGTGTTATTTGTGTCTTTTAAAATTGTTAAAGAGGTACTAAAACGCTAAAATCATTTTTGTCTTATTCTTAAGTTCGCAATTAACGCTTAAGAATGCAAAAAACCCTTTAAAATTAAATCTTGTAATTATCGAGATATTTGCAAATTACTGTCATTTTGTCATTTGAACACCTGAACGATTTAGTAAAACATGCCACTACAACTCATTACTTATACCCAACGGAAGTGACGCACAGTGGGTCTCCCTGATCAAATACGTGTGTTATATCGTGTGTAAACAGATCACGGCTTGCTTAAGTAAAATAACAGTTTTGATATATATCAGGAACAGTTATAACATTGAGAATATTGTTATACATTTATCGAGGCTTGATAATCGCATAAATATTTTAATCAAATGTTTATCATTAGAAAAGTATTGAAAGACCAAAAGCACAACTTGCCAGAATATTCATCATGTTGAATGTGGGCAGTATTTGGAAGAAGACAAATCAACCCTTTTTCTATAAAATATTAACATGTGCATCCTAAAGTGGTGGTAGAAGCTGAAGTAGAACCGTGCATGTTACTTTCCATGGCGAAAAAACGGCATTCAAAATAGGACACTCCCAACACGTGCTTCCAAAAGACGACGGAGGGCGTAACTTGTTGATTTGTTAAACTAAACTATGTGGGGTTTTTTTCTGAGCTACAAAACAATAAAAATTCTCTTACTTACTTAGTTACCGAAGGACTTTAGTTACAGCAGCATTTCAAAATTATTTAAAAAGTAAAATCACAAAATACCGAACTCCGAGTTTTATTTTATCTGAGTTTATTCTCCAGATAATGTGGAGAATTGAGTACTGTCAGTCACATATTTGCTTAACTGGTTTAGCAAAACCTGAATAGGTATTGATCAAGCTATTTTTCATTAAAAATAAAATACCAAATAGACCTGTAATTAACCTATACGAGATTTAAACATCAAACAAAATTTTAAAATGGACTGAAATCAGTACAAGTATATATGATTGTCATAGTCCTTGGACCTTATGTAAAAAAATTGTTATATTTGTCATATATATACTAACGTTATATCAGATCCCAGAATCATGATCATAGTCCTACCTACGGACGAATATAGGATAGAAAGTCACAGTACAAAATTAACAATTCAGTTTTTAGTTTATTCTTTTTTTTTTAATATTAGAAGATATTTGTCAAAATAATTTTGTATTTTTCTAAAACTTTTATATATATGGCAACTTTGTTAACAAAATTTATTCTGAAAAAACAATAATGAAAAATAATTGTAAAGATAACAATTTGTTAAAGTGGCTTGGTACTTAAATGGTTTCGTGTGAAATAGTGCCAATACATTTATCCTATTCATGCATAAAATTTGACTTCTAGTCATTGTTCAAGGTTTAAATGAACTATTTCATGAATAGTAAAATGAATATATGCAAGCAACCTAAAAAAATTGTCGAAATTTTTCCTATGTTTTCAAACAAAACTAAACAAATAGTATGTGTGACTTTTGTACTAACAAATTTGTTACTTTAAAGTACTGTCCTGTAACTTTTAGTACGTTTGCCATAGAGACAAATTATACAATTATAATCTATGTCTGTGTCTGTGTCCTAAATCACAGGCCTATTTTATATGTAAATATATATTAATTTTTTGTAATTAGAAAATAAGATGTAAAACCTATTTCGTAGAAATATAAGAGCAATAGAATTATTAAAAAGGTTAAAATATCTAAGTGCATTTAAAACTACAACAAAAACCAGATATAATTTTTTTAGAAAAAGGGGTGTGCATTCCCAAATTACTTGTGTCCTAAATCCTAAATGTTATGATCACAGCAATTTTTTTTTAAATAAAAAAAAATATACCATACTGCTTTTAAAATATTGACCTTTTCTTTCATTTGAAATTTAAGCAATGACAAATAAATAACCAAACAAGAAAAATATTAATCCTCTCGATCACCTTTTGATCTGGTAATTAAAACAGTCCGTTCTTTGACACTACTGATAAGTAAACATTCTGTAAATTAAGGTAATAAAGATCAAACAGTAGCTATCATCCTTCCACTCAGGTAATTAACAACACGGCCATGCAGAAATGCCACCTGTTGTTTGTAAAGTGATAAACTTTATAGTTTGATAATTAACATTATTAAAAAGGAATTGCATATACCCGGTTTTTAACTTGCCATTAATTATTTTTATTACATGGAACAGAAGCCTCTACCGTTCTGTACCGTCATATCTTGTCATGATGTTATGCAACTTTACGTACATGTAAATATAAACCATATTTTTTTCAACTCAATATTTTTCTTTAATTAATAGCTAGAATATAATATATTGACCGTCAATTTGTCTCAGTTCTACGATCAGGAACATTGTTTTCAGTTGAAAACTCAATGTTGAATTACCCCAACCCCATCCCCCCTTTTTCGTTTGAAACACGTTATAAATACACTTCCCTTCTGAAACATATTTTGTTCCTTTTGACAAATTGGTCATAATGAAGAATAAACCTTGAAGGGGTAGCGAAATTCATTGGCAGTGCTTTAAATCAACGATCAGAAGAAAGTTCATTTATTAAACAACGCTCAGATAAGCCGAAGAAGTGACCCGCAGTGCGTCATTTCCGGTAGATTTAGTTTTAGTCCTGTTTCCGGAAGTAGCGTTGATTGGATTTTCCTAAGGTAAAAATAGTTGAACTTTACACACTTTTATCTCTGTTATTAGTGGACCAAATTACATCGGTTTTTTTGCATTTTTTATCAGTTATTTCGAATTTTTAGATAAGAATTACTTGTTATGTGCGTTTTAGTACCTCTTTAATATTAACCCCAATTACTATTAGTTAAAGCTGCCCCCATTACTGAAAATAGATGACACAAGACTGCACACATTGCCGTGCCAAGTATTCCCCAAATTTGATTCAAAAGTATCAGAAAACAGGAAGTAGATGTCTGATAGAAAGCGCTTACACATTACAACTTATCACTGTTTAGTTTCTAATTATTAAAATATGGTCAATCTGTTCTATTAGTACAAGAAATATGTGATAAAAATGTTAAGTTTATTTCAACATGTTTATCATATTAGATCTTGAAAGTATCAGCAAATGGAAGTCGTTGTCTGACAGATCCAGAGTGCAGACAGGTTACTCAGGTTACAACTCATCACTGTCAAGCTGTTGACAATATGAAGTTATTCTGTTAACTAATAGTTAAGAAGAGTTTGTCAGGATTTTTTGTTTGATGGACAAAGAAAGTGAATGCAGTATAGCCAATTGCTATAGACCATTTAACCCCTAATTACATATCTATTTTTAGTTCACCTGGCCCAATGCGCGGGCCATGGGAGCTTTTGCCATAACTTGGGGTCCATTGTTGTACACTTTTTCTTATATCTTCTCCATTGAATCTTTCAGACTAATTTCAATTGTCCGTTTATAAATTTTGAAATTATAAAGAAACTAAGGTTTCAACTCCCTCGGGCAAAGTTGACCTTAGATGGATTTGGCTATTTGTTTTAGGTATTTTTGTCATATCGCTCTTCAATCGTTTCGGTACTTATACATCCCTCGGATTTCAAATGTTTGGCTTTGAGCGTTCCTGATGAAGGTAAATCCAGAAAAGCGCTTCGGACGCATGAAATTATTAAACGTGTTGTTTTCAATTTTTTCAACCAAACTGGATTTCATGGACAAAGAAAGTGAATGCAGTATAGCCAATTGCTATAGACCATTTAACCCCTAATTACATATTTATTTTTAGTTCACCTGGCCCAATGCGCGGGACATGGGAACTATTGCCATTACTTGGGGTCCATTGTTGAACACTTTTTCTTATAGCTTCTCCATTGAATCTTTCAGACCAATTTCAACCAAACTGGATGAATGATCCATAGAGTATCTAGTTTATAAAGTTTGTGTTTTTATTCCTGTCTTATCAACAGACATGGCAGCCATGGTGAAAAAAATATTACATAAGAGTAAAATGCATGCATTGTCTTAAATCTTTAAAACCATAATATATAGAGAAAGTCTGACAGAGGCAAACATGCTCAGAATGCCAAGATCTGCCTACTTCCTATTTCACTCAACTTTCAGATAAATCCTTACAGGAGTTATTGACCTTAATTGACAATTTTTTACTAATTTCTGGGTTTTTTTTTAGCTATTACCAATAGAATTGTGAAAAAACTCAACGTTAATCACTGACCTATGTAATAAGTAAAGGCCAGGTACCCCTGACTAACGGACATGCAGTGATTCTCAGATATTCCAAATATAGTTGTCTATTACTCATCAGTTGATCAAACAAGAGCTAGGCGCCGAAGAGCCTGAATCACTTACCGGATAAAAATATGCCATTTTGCTGTTATTTTGCCTTTGAAAGTTTCTCTCCTTCTACTATAGTTTTTGCCAAAATGCAAAAAAATGGGTAAAATTCAGCACTTGGGAGTTGGAAATAACTTCTATAAGAAATTGATTGACAATTTCTGCCATGTTGACTTATAAATTGCGGATCTTATAATGCTGAAAGTTTTGCTATTTACTGTTACTCTCTTCATCTATTATTGTTCTTGCAAAATATGCAAGAAGAGTGAACACTCTGAAAAGTATCGCCTGTTTTACTTGTCATTGAATTCATATTGAAAGTCTGTAATATGAAGATTTTACTATAAGTATCATATAAACTTAACATTAACTGCATGTGTTCTATGAAAATGAGGTCGCGGACGGATGAACCATACAAGATAGACATGTTCACCATACAATCATTCCATGCATCAAATATATTGGTCCTATTGCTGATAGTACCTGAGAAACAGATCAAACCACTAAATTTTAACATTGAAAAATGAAACCTGCTTAACAGACATATATATATGCATGTACACCTTACAATCATTCAATACAACAAATGTGGTTGACCTATTCCTTATAGTATCTGAAAAACTGACAAAATTACAAAAAATTATCATTGACCAATGAACTATGAAAATGAGGTCAAAGTCATATGAACCCTGCCCAGACAGACTTTTTCACATCACATTTGTTCCATACACTAAATATAATTGACCTATTGCTGATAATATCTGAGTAATAGACCATACCACAAAAACTAAAAATTGTCTAATCAACCTTGCAAATGAGGTCGAAGCGAGATGAAACCTGCCAGACGGACATATACACCTGACAATCATTCCATACACCAAATATAGTGGTCCTACTGCTTATAGTATCTGAGAAATAAGTATTTGATCTTACTTGGATATTCTGTTCTACAGGTATACAAAGGATTCCGACAACTTTTGGCCAGTTTGTAACAATCATTTGATAGCGTGCTGTTTCTAAGATGATGGAGGGTGTATCGATGGCTGAGCAGTTTAAGTAGTTCACCTACTGTACTGCTAGCACGCCAACACTGAGGTTAAGAACAGTGGAATATTTAAATCTAAGTTTCATTCACTATCTATGACTATGGTGAGCTTCCATGAAGTCGATTTTACGTACGATAAAGCCTTCCTGAAAACCAGTTTAGAGGAATGTAGACAGTTGCTACAAAGTGTGATCAGTAGACATCTAACAGACAAATCGAAAGTACGCGCTGACACAGTATTCAACTTCTTCAACTGTGAGGAACTTATGGATCAGATCTTTGATTCGAGTGGAAAATATAGGGATCATAAGGAGGTTATAGTAAGGAACATGCATAAAATTATAGATGATGGAAATCTTTGATGATCAGAAATAGTTATTTATATATAGATCTTATGCAATATATATGTAAAGGAGGTATTATTTTCAAAACATTCCAACCTTTATTGCTTTTTATTTCCAACAAATGATTTTGTATAATAATCAGAATATTTATCCCATTCTGTCCCTAAAATCAGCTAATTTGGATATTTAGTTTTGGAGAGAAAAAGTATTAAAAAAATCAAAATTTTAGAATTGTAGCCATGGGGAACAAACAACGGTCAAAAAGTTTAGAAGATCTTTTGCATCTTTAAGTGGAACAGCCTTATATGCCTCTAGCCTTTAGCCATTATGATTACTAATTGGTATGAAGTATTTTGCTTTCTAATTGTTTATAGCTGTTTGAACAAAGAAGTTAAAATGTGCCTTACATAGAAGAGTGCCCTTTTAATTGTAATTTCCATTTTTGGAAAACAATGTTAGATTTGTTAACAATTTTCTAAATCACTTACCAAGATGAAAATAATGAAATGGTCATGGAGGTGTGCATTTATGCTTAGAAATACGATCATTTGATATGAATTTAACAGTATTTAAAATTTAAAAGCATAGAAGATTTTTAAGTAATAACAGTAAAATACATGAAGTATATATGGAGTACAGACACATTGTGATATATGTTTTATAAAAAAATAGCAATGATATGCATTTCTAAAGATGGACAGGTCTTGTCTGTCCATTATCTGCTCAGTTTTTACAGATTTTTGAAGCAGTTAGTCATAACCAGCTTTTTCCATTGTCCATTACTTTCAATCAACATGGGAAACATGCCTTTATAGCGACACTTTATACTGGTAACTGACAGATTAATGTGTTGTCATAGGTGGTTTATTGTGTGAAGTCAGTTCTAAATGAGATTTCTTAGAACACCTGTGGTGAAACACTGAACTAAGATCAACTTTTTAGAGCATCTTCAACACCATCAACTGTGATCAAGTATTACCTTTCCAAAAAGATTGTCTAACTCAAAATCATGTCTTTAAATTTTTTTTGTTAAAATGAAATGTTATTACTTCTGAACACTGAGTTTAATAGACAATAGAAGTATTTGAAGCGGGAAGATGTCACTAGCTTCGTTTGTTTTTATTTCATAAATTATTCAATAATGTGAGCTATATTTTTCTAAAGATTTAGAAAAAAAATTAGTTTTTACTGCATTGTAATGTCATGACATCAGACTTGTTCCATATGCTGTAAATTTTTTAAAAAATGTGATAGATTTACCATTTACATACTTCATCTTTTTTCTTTAACAAAGGTCTGACTTGCATTCAAATTGCAGGACTATACATATACAAAGTTAGAAGTGGTTAAATAATTCAAGTTTTTTTACTCTATTTTATTCATCTAAAACTCACAATTAATATTAATCAATTGTTAAAAAAAAATCAAGAACAACAGTTATATATTTTGACTCTTTACAAATTATATATATTTTTGTAAACACTTGTTAATTTATAGGAAAAGATTTTTATGCCACTGCCAAATATTAAATTGCAATTTTTTTATTGTAAAAATTGTAGGTTCAATATACATGATAGATAAATTTCAGAATTTGTTTATTTCCTACAACAATGTCAGATGGTTCTTCCCATATTTTCCTAATATTTTATTATACCAAGATTTCTATGAAATGATTAATTATGTTTAGTGTAGAAAGAAGTCTCCCATTTTTTATTGTCAATGAATGTAGTAAGCTAAATGCTCAAAGACTGAAAAGTAATGCTTGAATTTACATTAGGTAAATGTTGTTATGACAAAACTTCCATTCATTTAAAACAATAATGTAAGTTACTTTATAAACCTGTATGCACACTTATAGTTTACATGTATGGTAGATGAATGTAAATAGAACAAATCATGTATGTGTGTATATAAAATGGGAACATGTTTTAATCCATTAGTTGTTTTAAAGCTGTTTTTGTGTCTAAAGGTAGTATGGGCACAAACAATGGGAGTATAACATTTAGGTCTATTTTAGGTGATAACTGTATTGTATTTAAAGCTTGGTCTATGTAACAAAGGTTTTTCTGTAGAAATTTAGTTTACCTAGGGACACATGGTGAAGCTAGGTAAACGTATGTCAGTAAAACAAAGTTTAACGTAGGCCAAGGTTAAAATACAATACAGTTATTAAACACAACACCAGACATTTGTTGGCTTAATGTATGCTTCAGAACAAAATGAAATTTGCTGAAAAGGAAAATTTCAGATCAGTCATCTGCTTATGTCATATTTTGAAAAAATGTAGTACATGTATATCATTCTGCTTTCAAAACTACAAACTTTGGAGAAAATTAAAGGGGAAATTGATTGTGTCATCAAACACGTTTCTTTGTAACATAATTTTAAAGTAGATTTACAGTACAATTAATTATAAAAATAAATAATCTTAGTTATCTACCCTTATAAATCAAATTATTTAGAATCTTTATAAATCAAATTTATGTCTTCAAAACAATAGTTTATGTCCTTAAGAAAACTATTATTAATATCTTCTTTAATAATAATAAAAAAAACGATATAAATAAAATTTAGTCTATATAATTTCAGTAAATTTCTATACAAGTCATGTGAGGTGCAAGATGGTGAAGTGAATTTACCACTTTTGGTTTTTGAAAAAGATGTTTTTTGCTGTGTATTTTAAGAGATTAATTGCCCCATATAAAAAATGAGCTTCCTTATATGCTATTTTTAGCTGAGTGTAGAAATTAAGTAGTTGTTGTGACAGGTATAACCTTTTAAAAATGCCCAAATCTCCTCATCAATATGACAGTGCTATCAATTATTGAAGTATATTTCTATCAATTCACACGTTATTAATAGTGTGCTGTGTAAAATTTTGTATGATTGTGATACATAATCTTGTTATTGTTTTCCCAGTCAGAGTTTGTTCTTTGTTTTTTTTTTTCTTCTTCAAGCTACAATAAATTAATTAGCTTTTTATTAGTGATGTGAAGTTCAGCAACCAATAACCAATTAATCAATTTTGTTATCATTGTAAAAAATTGTCTTGTTTTTTTTTTTCTTCCTAAGATTTTCTTTTTTATTGAAAAGAAAGGCTAAAAAAATATGTTGAAAAAGTCCTTCAGAGTTAATTTATCATGTAAAAAACTATTTATTAAAATATTAATACAAAATTTTTAACTTTATGGACCCCTGTCTAAGTGGTCTGTGCAGCTCTCCAATTTTAACCTTTTAAGACAAAAGTCAATTACCACTATGACTGAGTTTGATTGAAGTTTAATTTTTCTTTTGCTGTTCCATTTTTCTTTAGTTCAATTGATGGTGGAAGGGAGGAGGACAAAAGGATATTTTTTCCCCAGCAGTCCCTTTTTTTTTGCAACCAAAAAGTTTGTCAGCTAAGTTCATGAAGTTACTCATTAATGTTTATTGATGTTTCCATGATACCCATTTTCCTTTATCAATAAAAGTATACAAAATGGCAGAAAACCTCAAAAGAAAAAAAATCTCATCCAAAGATGATTAATTTATTGTAGTTTAGTGGCTTGTTACTTATATCTTTTTTCTGGTGCTATTTTCTGATGCCAAAATACATACGTATAAAAGTTTTTATAGGCTACTTGTGATAGAATCAAAATGTTACAATGTTATTTATATATAGTGCTTTTTTTTTCTTTGTTTATATATTACTTCTTTTGTATACTTATACTTCAGTACTTGATCAAACAGGTTTGACACATGGTAAGTCTGTAATATGTAATTTTACTTAAGTTTATATACAAATGTTCATAAGAATTTATTTATCTATAGGTGCATGATCTTCTGCATGTTATTCTTTTTAAGTGTAATTTTGCAACTGTTCATTGATTTTTTTTTGTAGTTGTAAAAAGGTGAAGTTAGCTGTAGCTGTTTTTGATAATGTTCATTAAATATTTTTTGAAGTTGTAAAAAAATTATTTATTCGTAGTTATTTATAGGATTTTGATATCAGCTGTCTTTGAACAAGAGAAACTTGTACTCATTTCCTGTAGAGCTAATTTGAAGGATTTTTTTCACAATTGATAATCTTATCACCTAGCAATGTTTCTTGTATTCATGTGTGAAATTATATATTGATTTTAACTCTTTAGATTTGCACCATATAATAATATAATACATTCTGTATGTAAAAAACACTAGTTATGTATGGACCTCATTAAGCCTTAAAAGGTATACGATCTGTGAAAAAAAGTGGTATGGTTTTCTAAAAGTGTCACATTTTATCATGTAACTCAGGATCATGAATTGTTTAATTTTGTATAAATTCCATTACTGCAGCCTAAATTGTGGTATGCCCAAATTGTAGTACAGCCCAAATTTTGGTATGCCCAAATTCTGGTACAGCCCAAATTGTGGTACAGCCCAAATTGTGGTACAGCCCAAACTTGATGGGCTACTATAGTGTTTAAATCAATATTATTTTCCAGGAATTTTTAAACTTGGAAGCTGAACTGTTAACAGTTCTCAAATTTGTTATCTAAAGAATATTTACAATGTATTGAAGTTGAGAATTCTAGTCAACTGAAAGGATCTGTGTTAGATAACGGGATAATATTTATACTCATACTTTAAATTATAAGTACTGAAATAAAAGCTGTAAGAAAATTGGCTTTGCCACATATTTATTTTTGTGGGTGTAAGTCATTTCTAACATGCTTGAAAAAATTAAATTTTGAGATTTTTAAATTCAGTATCCTTTAATGCAGATTTAAAAAGAATTTTAAAAAAATTAGGTTAATAACCATCCATATAGGAAGTTAGAAAATATTGAGGTGAAATTTCATTTGAATTTGATGATTCAGACTCCGTCAAATGATGAAATATACCAAAACGTTAAAACTGCATGAGTAAAGAGATATTTGTCAAGGTTATTAAGCTGATATTATGAAATGAAGTGCCAGTAATTTTATACATTGGTAATTATTGATTGCAATACATCCAAGACTAAAAATAATTCAACCACCCAAGTATAATTTGAACAAGATCTCAATCTACTCCAAATGATTCCATTCTAAAATAATGTTTACTAGTTTTAATAAGTGACATTTGATACAATGATAACTAGCTGGATAAATCTTGCACTGAACATCTCCATTTGATGTAAACATTGGAATTTGTGTATCGTCATAGTTATACAATCTATCATCCGTAAAGAATTCCTATTGTATGGTAATAGTTTATATTTTTTCAGTGAGTTTTTTCTATACCAAACAAAAGTTGAAAAAGGTCTTGTAATTAAAAGTTGCAAAGTCAGATATTTGTAAGGGATATAGCATCAACCTTCATGTTTGTTTAGGCCTCAAAAGTTAAGACTAGCAGTTTCATTTATCAGAAAAAAGTTCTGTGCTCATATATTTTTTGCTAAAATATAGAAACAAGATTATATAAAGCTTTTTGCATAACTTGTTCTATAAAAAAGTAGGAATTGTATTTTTTTTTTATTTCCAAAGTCTAACAGAAAAATTTTGAAATATAAATCATTCCACAACTTGCAGAAAATGTGATAGTCATATGAATTGTCATTTTGATGTCAAAAATATATTTAGTATTACATATTTCATTATACATGTACATTGTATTTTATATGCCTTTAATTATTATTTCTGGTCTTAACTTATACAACGAACAATATTAAGTTTCTTTTCTATGTTGTAACTGAAATGTTAAACTGTTGTTCTCAGGCTTAAGCATGTGCTTTGTATTAATGGCTTCCTGCAATGAATCTCAATAATTTATTATGTCAGGTTGGAAAGAATTTTTGCAGATCAGTTTTGTTTTTGAGATTTTATTCATTTATACTTCCACAAACATTTATGTATTAAATATACCTTCATGCAGTTATAGATTATAGCTCTTCATATTTTTAATAAGCTTTGGATTTTCAAATATTTTGGCCTCGAGCATCACTGAAGAGACATTGATTGTCGAAATGCGCATCTGGTGCAGAAAAATTGGTACCGTTTATGTTATTACTACCACTGGGTCGATGCCTCTGCTGGTGGACTGATAGTCCCCGAGGGTATCACCAGCCCAGTAGCCAGTACTTTGGTACTGGCATGAAAATACGGATTTTGTGTTATTAAAATTTGCTGTTACAAAATTTTGGAAATTATTTAAAGTTAAGGAATGTATCTCCCTCATGCAAAGCTCTGATTCCTTGCCCAGCTTTGGCTATACTTTTTGGTCCTTTCTGGTTTATAGCTCTTCATATTTTTAATAAGCTTTGGATTTTCAAATATTTTGCCCTCGAGCATCACTGAAGAGACATTGATTGTCGAAATGCGCATCTGGTGCAGAAAAATTGGTACCGTTTATATTATTATGATGTATCAATTTTGTATCATGAAGGATTTTGTTCTCTGTTGGAGTATTTCTGAAATTATAACCCCCCTAAATGTGAGAATATTTTAAAAGTTTGTGACACATCCTACATACTTCATCAAATGATCATACAACTTTTTACATTGAAGATGCACATTAGTTTAATGTCCCTTTGAACTTAGAATTGTTTTACTATCTGAACTGCTCTTGCTATTATGATGTTATAAAAAAATACAAGAAATCATGTGTAAACAATCCAAAATCTGAATGCCTCAAACATGCATGTTGTCTCATTGGCAATCATAATTCATCTCCTTATTTTGATAATGTTTAAACATGCAATTGAGTAGAGACTGGTCTATTGACAAATACAAGAGTTATGCCCCTTTGCAATTAAATTCCTCAGTAGACACATTGTTGATGCAACTCTTTCTTAGAGCTTCATCAGATGTTCATGAAACTTTTGAGGAGTGGGCTATTTGTCCTGCTTTGTAGATAATTCTAGCTGGTTCAAAATTATCAGAACTATTTTTTCTGATATATTTCCATTTAAGTGACTTTACTCTGTTTGTATCGTTGGGTTACTAACTCATTTATGTATACACTATACCCTACTTTAAGTTGTTGCTCTTTCTCATAGGTAAGAAAATCTCACTAGTTTATCCACTATCAGAGCACATGATTTTGTCTCACATTGTTTAATTATGTTACTCTTGTAAGCAATATTAAATGTTATGAAAGATAATTTTGATATATTTATGTATATTATATTGTTATCAGATATACTTACAATGACATTAAAATATATAAGATTTATATTACTGTCTTGAATATGTTGCCTTTTCAGTAAGTAGGTACTCGATATTTATAGTTCTAACAAGTATTTTATCTTACTGGGATATTCTGTTTTACAGGTATACAAAGGATTCCGACAAATTTTGGCCAGTTTGTAACAATCATTTGATAGCGTGCTGTTTCTAAGATGATGGAGGGGGTTATCGATGGCTGAGCAGTTTAAGTAGTTCACCTACTGTACCGCTAGCACGTCAACATTGAGGTTGTGAGTTTTAGCCCCAACACGGAAGGTCAATGATATTTGGTATGCAGTTGTATTAGCATTGACTCATTTTGTCTCCATAGATATTAATGTCTCCTGCCCCTCAATCATGGTCTTTTGACTTTGAAACTTTTGCTTAGTTTAAATGTTTAAAGTTTGTAATTAGGTCAGTGAAAGACAAACCACTTATGGTAATTGATAATTGTAAATGTAGTTGTATTAAGATCTGCGCATCTCATTTTCCATTGTAATTAAGTGGTCCTAACCCCTCAATCATGATTTATTGACTGAATGTTTCGAATAGTTTTCAAGTATTTCTATTTTAATTTCAACCTTTGCATTATAGTATCAAAAGTACATACAGGATAGTCCTATTTGTGTCTTTTAAAATTGTTAATATTGACCCCAATTACCATTAGTTATAGCTGCCTCCATTACTGAAAATAGATGACACAAGACTGCACACATTGCCGTGCCAAGTATTCCCTAAATTTGATTCAAAAGTATCAGAAAACAGGAAGTAGATGTCTGACAGAAAGCGCTTACACATTACAACTTATCACTGTTTAGTTTCTAATTATTAAAATATGAAGTCAATCTGTTCTATTAGAACAAGAAATATGTGACAAAAATTTTAAGTTTATTTCAACATGTTTATCATATTAAAATCTTGAAAGTATCAGCAAATGGAAGTCGTTGTCTGACAGATCCAGAGTGCAGACAGGTTACTCAGGTTACAACTCATCACTGTCAAGCTGTTGACAATATGAAGTTATTCTGTTAAGTAATAGTTAAGAAGAGTTTGTCAGAATTTTTTGTTTGATGGACAAAGAAAGTGAATGCAGTATAGCCAATTGCTATAGACCATTTAACCCCTAATTACATATTTATTTTTAGTTCACCTGGCCCAATGCGCGGGCCATGGGAGCTATTGCCATCACTTGGGGTCCATTGTTGTACACTTTTTCTTATATCTTCTCCATTGAATCTTTCAGACCAATTTCAACCAAACTGGATGAATGATCCATAGAGTATCTAGTTTATAAAGTTTGTGTTTTTATTCCTGTCTTATCAACAAACATGGCAGCCATGGTGAAAAAAATATTACATAAGAGTAAAATGCATGCATTGTCTTAAATCTTTAAAACCATAATATATAAAGTCTGACAGGGGCAAACATGCTCAGAATGCCAAGATCTGCCTACTTCCTATTTCACTAAACTTTCAGATAAATCCTTATAGGAGTTATTGCCCTTAATTGACAATTTTTTTCCTAATTTTCTGTTGTTTTTTTTTAGCTATTACCAATAGAATTGTTAAAACTCAACGTTAATCACTGATCTATGTAATACGTAAAGGCCAGGTACCCCTGACTAACAGACATGCAGTGATTCTCAGATATTCCAAATATAGTCTATTACTCATCAGTTGATCAAACAAGAGCTAGGCGCTGAAGAGCCTGAATCACTTACCGGGTAAAGATATGCCATTTTCCTATTATTATTTTGCCTTTGAAAGTTTCTCTCCTTCTACTATAGTGTTTGCCAAAATGCAAAAAATGGGTAAAATTCAGCACTTGTGAGTGGGAAATAACATCTATAAGAAATTGATTGACAATTTCTGCCATGTTGACTTATAAATTGTGGATCTTATAATGCCGAAAGTTTTGCTATTTACTGTTACTCTCTTCATCTATTATTGTTCCTGCAAAATATGCAAGAAAAGTGAACACTCTGAAATTTCTCGCCAGTTTTACTTGTCATTGAATTCATGTTGAACGTCTGTAATATGAAGATTTTGCTATAAGTATCTCATAAACTTAACATTAACTGCATGTGTTCTATGAAAATGAGGTCGCGATCGGATGAACCATGCCAGACAGACATGTTCACCATACAATCATTCCATGCATCAAATATATTGGTCCTATTGCTGATAGTACCTGAGAAACAGATCAAACCACAAAATTTTAACATTGACAAATGAACCCTGCTTAACAGACATATATATGCATGTATACCTTACAATCATTCCATACACCAAACGTGGTTGACCTATTGCTTATAGTATCTGAAAAACTGACAAAATTACAAAAACTTATCATTGACCAATGAACCATGAAAATGAGGTCAAAGTCATATGAACCCTGCCCAGACAGACTTTTTCACATCACAATTGTTCCATAACCTAATTAAAATTGACCTATTGCTGATAATATCTGAGAAATAGACCATACCACAAAAACTAAACATTGTCCAATCAACCTTGCAAATGAGGTCGAACCTGCCAGACGGACATGTACACCTGACAATCATTCCGTACACCAAATATAGTGGCCGTACTGCTTATAGTATCTGAGAAATAGACCAAACCACATAAACTAAACATTGTCAAATGAACCTTGACATTGAGGTCAAGGTAAGATGAAACCTGTCAGACGGACATGTATACCTCACAATCATTTTTATACGCCAAATATAGTTGACCTATTGCTTATAATATTCGAGATACGGACTTGACCACGTAACTTTAACCTTGATCACTGATCCAAGGAATGAGGTCATGGTCAGGTGAACCCAACCTGACGGACATCCTTCGAAGACGTTGAAAAAAACCCATATACCAAATATAGTTATCCTGCTGGCATTTTTTATACATATTGTATTTTTTGTTTTTTCTTTGAAAACATCTTATTTTGAAATCTTTCAGCTTTAACACAAAATAAACAGAATAATGTTATGTAGGGTAGTTCAAAATAAATAATAGTTATACAATTGAGGTAAAAGAATGTGAGTATTCAGTTAGATGTGTAATAAATTGTCTATCTAATTATGTAACACAAGAGATATTATCTGTGGTTAATTAAGACTACATTATAAATATCTGTACCAGGCCAGGAATATGGCACTTATTTTCCATTTGTTTGATGTGTTTGAGCCTTTTATATGCCATTTAATAAGGGACTTTCCGTTTTAAATTTTCATTGGAGTTCGGTGTTTTGTTATTTCACTTTTAGATTGGAGTTGATTCCAATTAATACAATTACTTACACCTTTGAGTTTGAAAACCATGACAGTTGATAATCATACTGGTATTGTATCAGTACTCTTCTCTGTCTAAGGAAAGAATTCGAATAATAGCATTTAAAAAGTGTGAGAATCAACTCTAATATCAATAAAAATCTTGTTCAAAATTTTATTCAATAACTAACACAAACATAAGATACTGATACAATAATTTCATAAGTCTTATCAACTGCTTGAATTTGATATAGGATCACTTTTCACATTGATTAATAAATGTCAATTTAATATAAATTTTCATTTATAAAGGAACCATAATGCAAGTGTCTAAAATAAAGTAGCTGTTCGACCAATCTTTTTTTTAAGTTTAAGGGCAAATAACATGTCAAAAATTGGCAGTAGATGATTAAAATGGTGAATTAAGTTTCTGCTTTAAACAAATAGTTTACGCTATCGCCGGATTGTAATACCTATGTCTCGCATACTGCAACTTTCGCTCCTGGCAAAACAAAAATGGATACAATACATCAATCAAGGGCAATAACTCCTATAAAGGGTGAAATTATGATTTCAGCCATTTGACTTCTTTGTGGATATAATTTTACTATTTACAGTTTCCCTCTATTTATAATGGTTTTGCAAAACTGTTTAAAAAAAAATTCTTGTCATTTTTGCTGTTTTCTTTATTTCTCTCCACCATTTATGGTTTTCAAAAAAAAAAAAAGCGAAAGCCTGGAAATTTGCCCCAATACATTTAAGAAACAAAAACTCCATAAATGATGGTCTTGATTTTTCTGAAAATTGCAAGGGAGATAAGCCTTTACCTGTCGGTAATTTTCACCCTCTGACAGATTTGCTCATATTGTTTTAGTTGTTCGAGATATAAGCCAAAAGCTGTGAAATCTTCAAAAATTTACATTTGAATGACAATAACTCAACAAGATTGCACACGCTGAAATGTCTCGCCTGCTTTACTGACCATTGATTTTATATTGAAAGCCTTAAGGATAAAGGTTTAACTAAAAGCATCACAGAAACTCAGGTCAGATAAATGCTGTCAGACAAGCATATACACAAAATATATTTGACCTATTGCTTATGTTAATTAAAAACAGACCAAAACAAAATAAAATGCTCTGCTGGGCGCAGCTTGATATGACCGCAGAGGTCGAACCCTGAACAGTTGGGGCAAGTATGGACACAACATTCAAGCTTGATACAGCACTGAATTTGGATTGTGATTAAATATTTGACACAGCATAGGTTTCTGACACAGAATGAATGTGGTCTAAGAACTTAAATTTTTTTTAATTTACATATTCAAACCATATCATTATTATTTGCTTTTATATATAAATCAGAAATAACCAATTTAAAATGGAAAATTTTAAAGAAAAAAAATCCCCCCTCATATTTTTTGAACCCCCTTATGATTCATCATCCCCAAACTCAATCCCAGCCTTTCCTTTGTGGTATGGTACCTTGCAGTACAATTTCAGAGAGATCCGTACGCTTGAACACAAGTTATTGTCTGGAAACTAGAAAAATGCTTGTTTTTTTACCCCAAATTCCTACACGTTAATGGCAATTACCCCCAAACTCAAACCCAGCTTTCCCTTTCTGATATGGAACCTTGTTGTACAATTTCATAAAGATCCATACACTTACACACAAGTTATTGTCATGAAACTAGAAAAATGCTTGTTTTTTTGCCCCTTAATTCCTAAAATTTTGAGGCAATTACCCCTAAAACCAATCCCAGCCTTCCCTTTGTGGTATGGTACCTTGCAGTACAATTTCAGAGGGATCCATACATTTGAACACAAGTTATTGTTTGGAAACTAGAAAAATGCTTGTTTTTTGGCCCCTTTTTCCTAAACATTTTGGGCAATTCCCCCCAAACTCAATTCCAGCTTTCCCTTTGTGATATGGAACCTTGTAGTACAATTTCAGAAAGATCCATACACTTACACACAAGTTATGGTCCTGAAACTAGAAAAATGCTTGTTTTTTTTGCCCCTTTTTGGCCCCTAATTCCTAAACTTTTGAGGCAATTACTCCAAAAAGCAATCCCAGCCTTCCCTTTGTGGTATGGTACCTTGCAGTACAATTTCAGAAAGATCCATACACTTACACACAAGTTATTGTCATGAAACTAGAAAATGCTTGTTTTGCTCCTTTTTGGCCCTTAATTCCTAAAATTTGGAGGCAATTATCCCCAAAATCAATTCCAGCATTACCTTTGTGATATGGAACCTTGTGGTACAATGTCAGAGAGATCCATACACTAACACACAAGTTATGTCTGGAAGTTACAAAAATGCTTATTTTTGGCCCCTAATTCCTTAACTGTTGGTACCATAACCCCCAAAATCAATCCCAAGCTTCCTTTTGTGGTATTGAACCTTATGGTAAAATTTCATAGAGATCCATTCACTTAAACTAAAGTTAGAGTGCGAACCAATGCGTCTTCGGACGACGACGCCAATGTCATACCAATATACGACCACAACATTTTTTTGCGGTCGTATAAAAACCTAACATTGACCTATGAACCATAAACATGAGGTCAAGGTCAGATACTTGTCCGACAGACATATACACCTTACAATCATTCCATACACTAAATATAGTTGACCTATTGCTTATATACTTGAAAAACAAGACCAAAAGACAAAAATTTAACATTGACCAATGAACCATGAAAATGAGGTCAAGGTCAAATAATACTTGCCAGGCAGTCATGTACACCCTACAATCCTTCCATACACCAAATATAGTTGTTCTATTGCTTATAGTACTTGAAAAACAGACCAAACCACAAAAACTTAACACTGACCTATGAACCATGAAAATTAGGTCAAGGTCAGATATAACTGGCCAGACTGCCATGTACCCATTACAGTCATTCCATACACCAAATATAGTTGACCTATTGCTTATAGTACTTGAAAAACAGACCAAAACACAAAAACTTAACATTGAACAATGAACCATGAAAATGAGGTCAAGGTCAGATGAAACATCCTAGACTGCCATTCCATACACCAAATATAGTTGACCTATTGCTTATAGTACTTGAAAAACAGATCAAAACACAAAACTTAACATTGACCAATGAACCATGAAAATGAGGTCAAGGTCAGATGATACCTGCCAGACAGACATGTACACCTTAAAATCAGGTGAACCTTGTCTGACGGATATGTAGACATTGCAAGAAACCCATATACAAGATATGGTTATCCTATTATTCATTATAAGTGAGAAATTCACATGACAAAAATACTCAAAGTTTTTTTCAAGCAGTCGCTGAACCATGAAAATGAGGTAGACATTGGACAAATGACAGACAGAAACTTTGTAACATAAGGTATCTGCATACAAGATATGAAGCATCCAGGTCTTCTACCCTCTGAAATATAAAGCTTTATAAAAATAGTTAACTCCGCCGCCGCATAGTAATACCTATGTCTCGCATACTGTGACTTTCGTTGAAGGCGAGACAAAAATAGTAGTCCAATTTTTCTGAAAATTTCATTGCAGACCTTGTCCTGCTGACCATTTTTTGAGTAAGCACCATGTTTGTTGGTGGATCAAATTCCCTCCCCCAGTTTAATTTTAAGTTAATATCCATAAGGAACATTCAGAGAAAGTTTGTTTACATTTGTCCCATTAGTTTCAGAGATTCTTTTAACAAATATTTAACATTTAAAGGGCAATAACTCAAATACGGGTAGATCAATTTTTCTGAAAATTTCATTGCCGATTGACCTTGTCCTGCTGACAATTTTTTGAGAAAAAAGCCAATAAATTGCTTCGCTGAGCGCAGCTGGATACGACCGCAGAGGTCCAACCCTGAACAGTTGGGGCAAAAATGGACACAATATTCACGCTTGATACAGGTCTGAATTTGGATTGTTATTAAATATTTGAGATATAATAGGTTTCTGACACAGAATTACTGTAGTCAAAGAACTTAGAATTGGTCATATGATTTGAATTTTTATTCAATTTTTTGCTTTTGTGCAATACACTATGCTGTTGCGAATTGAACCCATCATAAAAGTCTTAAAATTTAACCCCTTTTTTTTGCTTTTGTGCAATAGACTATGCTGTTGCGTATTGCCCCCTAAAAAAAATTCTTTACCCCACCCCAAGCCCTACATTTTTGCACACAAAAAAAATATTTGAAATTTTCTTTTAACATACACAAATCTGAAATGAGAAAAATGCCCCTCCCTTTCCTAAATTTTTTCACCCCCCTTTAATTTTTCCAAAAAAACTTCTTTCCCTCAAGATATGGTCATAATCCCAATTCAAATTTCTAATGGAGTGTGCAACCATAATTACCCATTTAAATACATCATAAAAGTCTTAAAATAGAAAATGACATATGGCTAAAATTAATATTAATTAATAGTAACTTCTAAAATAAATTGACAGCTATAAATCACCCCAAGACAATCTACATTTTTTTATACATAATTTACAAGCAGTGTAAGGGAGGTAATTGAATCATACACAACATTTTACTTTAAATGTGATTGGATTACCTCCCTTACAATGCTTTTAAATTGTCTTAATTGTCCATTAACCAGGAAACCCTTGTTTTGTTCCCCCTTTTTTGCCCCTAATTCCTAAATGGTTTGAGCTACAACCTCTCCCCTTCCCAAAGTCAGTCCTAAGTGATATGGAAACTTGTGGTATAATTTCAGAGAGATTCATACACTTAAACACAAGTTATTGTCTGGAAACTACAAAAATGCTTATTTGGGCCCCTAATTCCTAAACTGTTGGGACCATAACCGCCAAAATCAATCCCTACCTTCCTTTTGTAGTTATAAACCTTGTGTTTAAATTTCATAGATTTCTATTTACTTATACTAAAGTTATTGTCTGGAAACCAACTTTCTTCAGACAATAAACTAAAGTTATTGGCAAATTTCCAATGGAATTTATTAATAATAAAGTTTTTGGCAAATTTCAAATATACATAATTTAAAAGCAGTTTAGGTGAGATAAACAAAAAAGCTTCATCAGCAACATTTTATATTGGCAAATTTCCAATGAAGTTCATTAAACTAAAGTTATTGGCAAATTTCCAATGGAATTTATTAATAATAAAGTTTTTGGCAAATTTCCAATATACATAATTTAAAAGCAGTTTAGGTGAGATATTCAAATGAGTTTCAATTACCAACCTTACACTGCCTTTTAAATTATGTTTTGTACTTAAGTAATTGTCCATTAACCTGGAAACCCTTTTGCCCCCCTTTTTTGCACCTTATTCCTTAACGGTTTGAGCCATAACTCCCTAAGAAAATTCTTACCATCCCTTTGTGGTATTCCAATATCCAAAATCTAAATACATGGTTAGATTCAGCATATCAAAGAACTCCAAGAATTCAATTTTTGATAAAATCAAATAAAGTTCAATTTTGGACCCTTTAAACCTCAATGTGGACCAATTTAATAACCGGGCCCAAATATCAAAAATCTAAATACATGGTTAGATTCAGCATATCGAAGATCCCCATATATTCAATTTTTGTTGAAATCAAACAAAGTTTAATTTTGGACCCCGATTTGGACCAACTTGAAAACTGGGCCCATAATCAAATAAAATGCTCCGCTGGGCTCAGCTTGATATGACTGCAGAGGTCGAACCCTGAACAGTTGGGGCAGGTATGGACACAACATTCAAGCTTGATACAGCACTGAATTTGGATTGTGATTAAATATTTGACACAGCATAGGTTTCTGACACAGAATGAATGTGGTCTAAGAACTTAAAAAATTTTAATTTACCTATTCAAACCATATCATTATTATTTGTTTTTATATATAAATCAGAAATAACCAATTTAAAATGGAAAAATTTAAAGAAAAAAAAAAGGAAAAAAAAATCCCCTCCCCCCAATTTTTTGAACCCCCTTATGATTCATCACCCCAAACTCAATCCCAGCCTTCCCTTTGTGGTATGGTACCTTGCAGTACAATTTCAGAGAGATCTGTACACTTGAACACAAGTTATTGTCTGGAAACCAGAAAAATGCTTGTTTTTTGGCCCCAAATTCCTAAACATTTAGGGCAATTACCCCCAAACTCAAACCCAGCTTTCCCTTTGTGATATGGAACCTTGTAGTACAATTTCAGAAAGATCCATACACTTATACACAAGTTATTGTCCTGAAACAAGAAAAATGCTTGTTTTTTCCCTAATTCCTGAAATTTTGAGGCAATTACCTCCAAAATCAATCCCAGCCTTTCCTTTGTGGTATGGTACCTTGAAGTACAATTTCAGAGAGATCCATACACTTGAACACAAGTTATTGTCTGGAAACTAGAAAAATGCTTATTTTTGGCCCCTTTTTGGCCCTTATTCCTAAACGTTTTGGGCAATTACCCCCAAACTCAATTCCAGCTTTCCCTTTGTGATATGGAACCTTGTAGTACAATTTCAGAAAGATCCATACACTTTCACACAAATTATTGTCATGAAACTAGAAAAATGCTTGTTTTTTGCCCCTTTTTTGGCCCCTAATTCCTAAAATTTGGAAGTAACTACCCCCAAAATCAATCCCAGCATTCCCTTTGTGATATGGAACCTTGTAGTACAATGTCAGAGAGATCCATACACTTACACACAAGTTATGTCTGGAAGTTACAAAAATGCTTATTTTTGGCCCCTAATTCCTTAACTGTTGGTACCATAACCCCCAAAATCAATCCCAACCTTCCTTTTGTGGTATTGAACCTTATGGTAAAATTTCATAGAGATCCATTCACTTACACTAAAGTTAGAGTGCGAAAACCAAGGTGTCTTCGGACGACGACGACGACTATGCCTACGTCATACCAATATACAACCGCAAAAATAATAAAATGCTCCGCAGGGCGCAGCTTGATACGACCGCAGAGGTCGAACCCTGAATAGTTGGGGCAAGTATGGACACAACATTCAAGCTTGATACAGCTCTGAATTTGGATTGTGATTAAATATTTGACACAGCATAGGTTTCTGACACAGAATGAATGTGGTCTAAGAACTTAAAATTTTTTAAATTGGACATTCACCTATTATGGTCCAATATCCAAAATCTAAATACGTGGTTAGATTCAGCATATCAAAGAACCACAAGAGTTCAATTTTGATGAAATCAAACAAAGTTTAATTTTGGACCCTTTGACCTCAATGTGGACAAAGTTGATAACGGGCCCAAAAATCAAAAATCTAAATACATGGTTAGATTCAGCATATCAAAGAACCCCATATATTCAATTTTGTTGAAATCAAACAAAGTTTAATTTTGGACCCGATTTGGACCAACTTGAAAACTGGGCCCATAATCAAAAATCTAAATACATGTTTAGATTCAGCATATCAAAGAAACCTAAGAATTCAATTTTTGTTAAAATCAAACTAAGTTTAATTTTGGACCCTTTGGACCTTAATGTAGACCAATTTGAAAACGGGACCAAAAATTAAGAATCTAAATACACGGTTAGATTCGGCATATCAAAGAACCCCAATAATTCAATTTTTGATGAAATCAAACAAAGTTTAATGTTGGACCCTTTTGACCTCAATGTGGAAAAAATTGATAACGGGGCCGAAAATCAAAAATCTAAACACATGGTTAGATTCAGCATATCAAAGAACCCCATATATTCAATTTTGTTGAAATCAAACAAAGTTTAATTTTGGACCCGATTTGGACCAACTTGAAAACTGGGCCCATAATCAAAAATCTAAATACATGTTTAGATTCAGCATATCAAAGAACCCTAAGAATTCAATTTTTGTTAAAATCAAACTAAGTTTAATTTTGGACCCTTTGGACCTTAATGTAGACAAATTTGAAAACGGGACCAAAAATTAAGAATCTAAATACACGGTTAGATTCGGCATATCAAAGAACCCCAATAATTCAATTTTGATGAAATCAAACAAAGTTTAATTTTGGACCCTTTGGACCTCAATGTGGACCAATTAAAAACGGGGCCCAAAATCCAAAAACTTAATACACGATTAGATTCAGCATATTAAAGAACCCCAAGAGGTCAAGAATAAAACCCCATTGAAATTGGTCAAGAAATAAGCAATTTATACAAAGTATCTTCTTTTGCACAATACTGTGCAATTGAATATTTCTTGCAATTGCGCAATACTGTGCAATTGAATATTTCTTGCTATTGCGCAATACTGTACAATTGACAATTTCTTGCTATTGCGCAATATTGTGCTATTGGATATTTCTTGCTATTGCAATACTGTGCAATTGAAGATTTCTTGCTATTGCGCAATACTGTGCAATTGAAAATTTCTTGCTATTGCACAATACTTATTATATAATAATTTACACATCCTGTTAGGTGTGTATCTCCTGCCATATCATTATTATTTGCTTTTAAATATAAATCAGAAATAACCAACTTAAAATGGAAAATTTTAAAGAAAAAAAGGAAAAAAAAAAACCCCTCCCCCAAATTTTTGAACCCCTTATGATTCATTACCCCAAACTCAATCCCAGCCTTCCTTTGAGGTATGGTACCTTGCAGTACAATTTCAGAGAGATCCATACACTTGAACACAAGTTATTGTCTGGAAACTAGAAAAATGCTTATTTTTGGCCCCTTTTTGGCCCCTAATTCCTAAACGTTTAGAGCAATTACCCCCAAACTCAATTCCAGCTTTCCCTTTGTGATATGGAACCTTGTAGTACAATTTCAGAAAGATCCATACACTTACACACAAGTTATTGTCATGAAACTAGAAAATGCTTGTTTTTGCCCTTTTTGGCCCCTAATTCCTAAAATTTTGAGGCAATTACCCCCAAAATCAATCCCAGCATTCCCTTTGTGATATGGAACCTTGTGGTACAATGTCAGAGAGATCCATACACTAACACACAAGTTATGTCTGGAAGTTACAAAAATGCTTATTTTTGGCCCCTTTTTGGCCCCTAATTCCTTAACTGTTGGTACCATAACCCCCAAAATCAATCCCAACCTTCCTTTTATGATATTGAACCTTATGGTAAAATTTCATAGAGATCCATTCACTTAAACTAAAGTTAGAGTGCGAAAACCAATGCGTCTTCGGACGACGGCGACGACGCCGGACGACGACGACGACGACGACGCCAAACGTCATACCAATATACGACCACAAAAATTTTTTTATGGTCGATAAAACTGCATTGTACTTGTCCTATCTTATGCAACAGCAACCATGTTTGTTGATGGATCATATCCCCTCCCCCAATTTAATTTTTAAGCTAGTATCCCTGAGGAAAATTCAGATAAAATTCGTTTACATTCGGCCCAGTAGTTTCAGAGATTTTTTTTTTTAAAGTTTACGACAGACACTGAGTGATGACAAAATCTTGCATGGCCTCCAAGGCCACGGGAGGTATAACCTTATTTTAAGCATTTGCAGAACCTTGAAAATGAGTTCAAGGCCAAAGGACTTTCTTAAGAACAAAAGACATTTGAAAACACGATATGACATATCCAGGTCTTGTACCACCTTTAATAGTGTTATGCAGAGCCAATGCCAAGCTGTACTAGCATCACGCAAATTCATTTAAGGAGTTACCACACACTGACCTAATTGATAATTTCCAACACTTGATTGCATGTAGATCTTGTCTTACCAATCCTTTTTTCTGTGTAGTCTACCAGGTATCAAAAATTTTAATTACCTAGACTATTTTCAAGATCACTTTTGATTTTTAGTATCTGTTTCTAAGACAAGGACCAACACTCCTATAGTGATGTTTTTCAGCCTTTTTACTATAGATCTTGCATTGCTGTTTTCAGTTGTTTTCCATCAATTATAGTTTTCAAGATTATTGCCAAAAATGCAAAACTAGTCTTGGAGCCTGTATCTCTCACCTGCGAAACAATATGCAATGAGAATACATGTAGGTATATCAAATATTGCCAAAAAAATGTTAAATCATCCTTCGCAGGCAATCCCTCCTAGACTGAAGATTTCAGGCATCTGGCGGGACTTTCAGTTGGTGTTCAGCTGAAATTTTAGCTTTTTTAGTTTCTCTTAAACTTTTATAGCTCAAGAAAACTAGGTCTACAGGTTTATGTGCATCTTCAACATTGTAGACTACTGTTTACAGTTTCTATCTTATTTAGTTTTTGCCCAAGACACAAAATAGGGTAACAAAAATATCATCATTTTAAGGCAATCACTCTAATCTACTAACTTTTTTGACAGAATTTGACCCAATTGTAGATCTCGTTTTGCTGATCATTTTTGTAATTTAAAGTTTCTATCTATCTTATAAAGTTTTCAAAATTGAAGGCAAAAATCGCAAAAAATTGGTAAAAATTGTCATTAAAGGGCAATAATTTTAACAAGGAGTCAACTGATGATTTCCGCTATATTGATTTATTTGTAACAGTAAACAGACGGCAATCTCTGGGCCTTTGGGCCAGGTATTAAAGCTGAAAAGGAAAAAATTGTTGTTGAAGGGCAAACTCTTAAGGAGTCTACTGAGGATTTTGGTCATGGTGCATATTCACAGATCTTGTCTAGCTGATCATTTTTACTGTTTAAATTTCTGACTATCTTTTAAAGTTATCAAGATCATAGCAAATTATTGTGATTAAAGGGCAACAACTCTTATGAAGAGTCAACTGACAATTACAGCCATGAAGATCTTCTATTGCTGATCATTTCGACTGTCAACGTTTTATGTTTTTCTATTATACAGTATACTCAT
This sequence comes from Mytilus coruscus, assembly GCA_017311375.1. Lineage (NCBI taxonomy): Eukaryota > Metazoa > Mollusca > Bivalvia > Mytilida > Mytilidae > Mytilus > Mytilus coruscus. Next base: position 53,101,177 of record CM029601.1, read on the forward strand.
CAAGATAAATAGCAATAGAACATGACATGATATACATTTTGCTGTGTCAAGATTTTATTTATCTATATTGGTTTTCAGGATTTTAGACAAAACCAATACTTGCATTTTGCCCTTATTTTTAACAATGGCATTCATGTAAATTTGCATCAGACACTTTTTTTTTTGCTAGATACTCTGAGGATGATTGTGGCTAAGTTTTGTTCTGATTGACTGTAGTTTTAAAGGAGATGATTTTGCTCAAAACAAGCAGTCAACAATCTCTGAACTGAATATTATGCCAACTTTTACTCCATACCACTAATTGAAATAAACTTTGTAAATGGTTGACTTTGTTTATGTATTGGCAGTTTTGTATATACTGTCAGGAATACGACGTTGATATAGTCCACATCTTTTTTTATCTTTAGAGCAATATAAAATCAAAACCAGATCTTTTTAATTTTTTTTTAATTTGGATCAGCAATGGCCATAGTCTATGCTTTAGATTGCGACTGGGACAGAGATGTTCTACTGCCCGATCGACTCCTTTTTCTTTCTTTCTTCTCCTTCAGTCTGAGGGCCAAAAGCTTAGCATATTCTGCAGCATCATCACGTCTCTTAGCATGACGCCTCTTTTTGAGGGCAAATCTGTGTCTTTTACGTTGTAGTACAATTGGAGTTACTAGTCTCTGAATTTTAGGAGCCTTTGACTGAGCCTTCTTTCCTGCAAAAACAAAATTCATTATTGCTCCATTACATTGTTTGTTTTCTTTCCTAAACCAATTGAATATTAATATAATTAGATAACTTTTTTCAATTAAAACATTGGAATGGTAAATCTGAAAATCATGAAACCTAAAAGTGAGCGGACTTTATTGGTTGTGACATTCTAAAATTTTAAAAGAATGTGTAGATGGGACATTGATGCACGCTTCTAAATATGCAAGTGTCAATGTACTCCTTCAAAACTTAAAGTTAGAGTGGTGAAATCAAAATTCACCAATTATTACATACTGTATAAAGCCTTCCTCTAGCGACCAGGGCATGAAAATATATGATTTACTTAGTGGAAGCAACAGACAAATGAACAATAGGCTCCTGAGAGACAGAATTGCTCACCAGACAAAAATATGTCTTGCATTGCTAATCATTTTATTGTTAACAGGCACAGGCACTTGTCTCAGAATGTTTTTTTTCTATATACCTTAATATAACACAAGGTACTTAACTCGCATTTTTGAAAAATGTCAACCGGTCGCGAAATTCCGTTATATGCCAATTTCTCGGTTGTCAACTCCACTAAAACTAGTTATGTCGTAAATCTAAATTGATTTATCTACACAATGGTGTATAACACGCCTACTTTTGTTGTCGGAATCATCCGTAGCAATCCTACCCAAGTATGTCAATCGTAATTATTTCGTCTACCGACGCCAAATTGGAAACACAATTAGAATTACGACATAACTAGTTTTAGTGGGGTTGACAACCGAGAAATCGGCATATAACGGAATTTCATGACCGCTGACATTTTTCAAAAATGCGAGTTGCCTACCTTGTGTTATATTAAGGTATATAGAAAAAATTCTGAGACAATACCTTGTGTTATATTAAGGTATATAGAAAAAAAAATTCTGAGACAAGTGCCTGTGTTAACAGGCTCTTCTTATCTACTTTTAACTTTTTAGATAATGAGCAAAAACTTAAAAATTAGCCAAAAAACATCATTTAAAGGCAATAACTCTGATAAGGAGTTAACTGACAATATTGAATTTTTTATGAGTTTTGTGCAAAAACTATAATAGAGAAACTGTAAACAGAAACAAATATTAGGAATACAAGATCAATAACATCAAGATTTTAGTCATTAATCATATTCTAGTAGACACTGTTGTAGTGTGTCCATTGTTGATGAACAGAGAGCTAAGTGAGCGACACAAGGTCTTTAGAGCCTCTAGTTTATTTATATTAATGTTTACAAAATAATGACACAATGTACAGAATGGGGAAAAAACTTTACCTTCTTTCACTGCAAGTGGTCTGCGGACAACATACTGTCTGACATCATCTTCTTTTGACAAGTTGAACAGTTTTCTGATTTTACTTGCTCTCTTTGGACCAAGTCTTCTTGGGATGGTTGTATCTGTAAGGCCTGGGATGTCTTTTTCTCCTAGAAAAATATTTTTCAATTACATCTAGAAGCTCAAAAATGACAATTACAATTTTTTTTCATTTTATTACTATATTTTGTGGACTTTACAGTCAATAGGACCACAGGAATCACAAATTTTTTGGTAAATCAGAAGTGAGTACATTTTTAAACAAGAGTGTACACACTAAAATGTCTGGCCTGCTTTACTGACCATTGATTTTATGTTGATAGTCCTAAAAATAAAGCTTTACTACCATTATCACATAAACTTAACATGATCCAAGAAAATGAGGTCAAGGTCAGATCAACAAAACCGGAAATACATGTACACCTTACAATCATTCCATACACCAAATATAGTTGATCTATTGCTTATAGTATCTGATATATAGACTTGACCACGAAACTTAACCTTGTTCACCGATCCATGAAATGAGGTCGAGGTCAGATGAAAACTGTCCGACAGGCATGAGGACCTTACAAGGTAAGCACATACTAAATATAGTTATCCTATTACTCATAATAAGAAAGAAATTAACTTCTTATCTACCACAGGTACCTTTACAGTTCACTACTACACACTGCTGATTACTTAGCTACTGCAGCTCAGAGTTCGCGAAAATGGTCGGTCCTGTCGGTCAAAATAAGGCTCGGACCAGTATTTTGAAAGCTAGTGCCGGTCCTGATGACCGATGTAAAAACGGCCGTTGCAGTGCCTTTTTTATAGGTAATTAGTTGTACCGCAACTAATTCCAACACGCATTTACATCGGTCATCAGATGTACCTGCTGCTAATTTCCGGTACTGGTTTCCCATTATAAACAAACGGAAACCTACGGAAACCAAAGCGCCGATCTACACGTGGCCTGCTAAATTTGTTCATGTAGCCATCCCAGGCAAACAATCGGTGATTGAACCCTTCGATGGAGATAACAAATACTGAAAAAGTGATTCAGATGATGAAATGGATAGTGAAGATTACTTTAAATAAGAACAATCAGAAGAAAAGAACTGGTCATTCATTGTGTATTTGTCCGTGGCTGTGAAAAATAAAACTAATAATAATAAAGTTATTTTCGATAAAATATGTTATTATTTTTATTTCAGAATAAAATTGACAGATTTTTTAGGACTGGCTAAAATTTTGTAGGACCAACAAATAATCTTGCTTTGTCGGTCCCATGACCGACGGGTCAAAACAAGTTTTCGCGAACTCTGGCAGCTGAATTGTAGGTTAACTACCAGAGATAATTTGCAGTGAGAGAATTTTTCACAAACTGTTAAGGCAGTGTTATGAGTACTTTAATTAAATGTTTAATTAATCAGTATTTATTGTATATTAATTGAAAAATGAAACAAATACCAAATCTATTTCTTTCTTTTCATTATCAAGCTTGAAAGCTGCCGTAAACGGACGTAAAAAGTTTTCAAATTATTTGTCTATGTTTGGCTTCTTCATCCTCGGAAGACTCGCAATCTTGTTCCGACAAGTTAAATTATCCCTTCCTTTACTTCCAATTTTGCTTTCTAATTGCATAAATCCTTCAAATTCTTCACTTTCGCTATACGATTTGAACAAAGAAGCCCATTCATCCGCCATTGTTTTAATCGCATTCCGAATACATGTAAAACTGATCATAATTAAATGTAAACACACACTTTTTATAGAAAAGGAATGTACGAGTTGAAAGATTATTCATTTGTAAAACCGAATTTCATTGGTTCATTTCGGGATTCCCCAACAAATTTGTCCAATCTAAAGGGTTTTAACAGTGGTATATTTTACGGAAATATCCGTCACCGGGACTGCGCAAGTGTATGTTTACAGTGGATCTATCAGTCACTGCGAATACACGCTTGATTATGCAAGGGGATTTATCAGTCACGGCGGACAGAATGATGATAAAAACCCAGATATATATCTGTCAGTGGTAGATAAAGAGTTAACATTACAAAAAATTTTAACTTTTTTTTTAAGTAGTCACTGAACCAGGAAAATGAGGTTAAGGACAATGGACATATGACAGACGGAAACTTCATAACATAAGGCATCTATATACAAAGTATGAAGCATCCAGGTCTTCCACCTTCTAAAATATAAAGCTTTTAAGTACCGGTAGTTAGTTAACGCCGTCACCAGATCACTATCCCTATGTCGAGCATCAGAGGTTGCAGGCTTGACAATAAATGAAGAATGCGTCCATGGGACACAGATGCCCCTGCTTGCATATATACGACAAATTTAGCATTTTTTCCATTTTAAAGGGACATTACTAGAGAATGGTGAAAGTGACACCACCCAAGTTGGGACTTGATCTGTGTTTGGTGGTAATAAGCCTTTTGTATGTTTCATAACATTTGGTTAGGCAAAGTAAAGTTGAATTGCGGAAACAACAAATTTTCCAAATTTTTCCATTTATTTAATGAATGGCTATTATTTATTTTGAATTTATTGAACCATAAAATTAATTTTGACTCTTCACATTGAATTATCCGCAAGCGGATTATGTAAATGAAGAGTCAAAATTAATTTTATGGTTCAATAAATTCAAAATAAATTATTGCCATTCATTATAAATTAATTTCTATCAATAATAAGGCTCAAAGAACTTTTTATATTATTTATATTAACAATAACAACGAACAAACACGTTGGCGTATGAATACACAACGTCATAGTGACAGAATGAATGAATTGTCATGGCCGCCACGTCATTGGAATGTTATGAGACAGGTAAACTCGTTTCCAAAAATAACAGTTTACTGTGGATTATTTATTTGAAATGTGCAGTTATGGAAAGCTGAGTTAGAAATAAAACCAGACGACATGAAGTTGTTTGACGATAAGGCGGTATTCATAGTGTTTACGTTTGGAGTGTCACTAGCCGCCAAAACTGAGATCACACTGTCACTGGCAGGTTTGTTTTGTACAGCCATCGGCATTGGCATCAAGTCTGTGGCGGTGCGTCCTGTGGATAGAGTTGAAAGTGTGTCACTCATTGATTTCTTTTGAGGGTAGAACAGTCCCGACTGTAGCTTCGACAGACGCCTCATTCCGTGACCGCTCATATACATAATATGTCGGATTTTGAAGCCAGCGTCACTCATTGCTTGGATCGCCGTTGCCCGGAGACAATGAGCTGTATACATTACACTACAGGAGGCATTTTTCGACACATCTGCCATGAATCTTGTGAATTGGTAAGATTTGACCGATTTGTTAGTGTACCATAGTTGTAAAATGTTCGGAGTTTTGGACAACAACGCATCTTTATTAATGTGATTGAAAAGTGAAGTTGCATCTGGATCAGTTTTCAAAATCAGCAATTTCAATGAAGCAACTGGGCAGCGATTGCCTTCACATGAATACATTCGTTTGTCATTTATAGTTTCTCCAGAGTCTAATCCGCCTTGCCAATTTTTCTGTTTCATTTCGTGTGACAAACAGGCATATTCACGATTGTTTTCATCAAAGTGGAATTCAAACAAGTTTATCTGAAGTTGTTGATGAAATTCTATCCCACGGGTCACAAAATGCATAGCAATATTATACCACACACGGAATCTTAGGATAATTGGATCATCAGATGAGTACAGGTAAGAATTTATCTTTTCCAAATCATTCATGGTTATAATCTGTTTATGTTTTGTAGGACGAGAGACCTTTTCGAGGTTTTTCTTTAATTTTCCATCAAGAGTTTCATTCGCCTTCCTAAATTCTTTATCGCGAACGATATCAATATCCCTATCTAAATCATGAATGTGGCGGTTGATTGCTGCCCTTATGTTTTCATTGAATTTTGTGATACTCTTTGACTGGGCAGTTGACATTTCCTTGCCTCTTTTTTCGGAAAATTTTGGGGTTGCCTCGGCGTAAAATTTACCCAAAACATTGTTTAATTCCTCTGTTTCAGTAGTTGCGAAATCCAATACTTGGTCCAGGGCTTCCATACACCATTCTGAAAAATAACAAAATAAGAAATTCAATTTGATTTTCAAACATAGGAAAGAGGAAATATTCAATATTCATGATATTGGTAGAAAAACAGCAAATAAAGTTTATTATATAGATTCAGATAGCTCAGTGGCAGAGCGCTCATGTTTTTTGAGAGGTCCCAGGTTCAAATCCTGGTCTGAATTTACATTGTTTTATTTTTAGTGTATAGAACAGTTGTGTTTGTACATTGTATGTAACTCATTTAACTGAGTATTACAAAATCATAAACAGGGTTTCCATAAGTTTAATTGTATTTACCTTGGAAAACTTTGACTCCCCACTTTGTGTTTTGTTTGGTTGATTTAGCCTGTCGACTGTCTTGCAGGTCTTTCAGTTCTTCTGGGGTAACAGTTTTAAATCGTTTCTGTGATTTTTGAAGCCCAAAAACTGTAGGCCTTTCAACTTCAACTGGGTTGGGTGCCAACGGAATCTGCGATGGGGCCTGTAGCTGCGGTTGTGGTGCCAATCCAGGATTTTCGGGAGTAATGTTAATCTCAACAAGTTCAATATTTTGCAAGTCATCTTTAAACAACCATCCCAATAAATCTTCTTCACTGTACGAGTCCATTTCAATCAGCTTTTCGCCCCACCGATGTCGAAATCCGGCACCTCTTCCATCTTTGCCTTACTAATATTGAGCAGACGACAGGAGTTGGGGAGGGGCAGTCATACAGTACATGTAGTTCGGGGGTTATATGGGTAGGATAACACATTTAAACATTTAAAACGACAAATGATTAAACAAAACTTTATTGTTTGCTCTAAATCGTATTGCTATGAACGTATCATGTACAAGAATCTTCGAATCAATAAAAAAGTAGTTCCGGTAAAAGTGGGCGTGTCGCCATAAAAATTGACAACATTGAAAATAAAAGTAATACTTTTAACCAATCAGAAGAGAGTAAATACACCAAATTTATTTATAAAGGAACACAACTCAAGAACAGTGAAAATGATGCCACCCATTTTCAAACTTGATCTTTGTTTGGTGGTAATAAGCACTATGTACAAGTTTCATAACATTGGGTTCAGGCAAGCTAAAGTTAAGAGTGCGGAATGGCTAATTCAGCATTTTTCCATTTATAAAGGGACATAACTCAAGAAGTGTGAAAGTGACATCAAACAAATTTAAACTTGATCTGTGTTTGGTGGAAATAGATATTGTATATAAGTTTCATAACATTTGGTTGAGGCAAACAAAAGAGAACGGAAACTAAATTGGGACGTCCATACAAGGGTAAAACCTAATTCCCTCTCTGCCACAGCAGGGGCATAAAAATTATCGGTGATAAATTTTCATTATATAAATAAATACAGCACAACCATACAAAAATCAAAAAACAATAGCATACTGAAAGTGAAACAAATTCAAGTTTAAAAAAACATTGAACAAAAATACCAATTTAAATTATTCTAATATGCTGTGGACTTGCAGTCCTAAGTTTCTAGATTTTATAATCCAAACACTAGTTTACAGTGTTGAACAATTAATACTAATAGTATGGTTTATCTGGAGTCTTCTTTTGATTAAATAACCCTTGGATTATGGATTTCTGCTCCTCTTCCTGTTTATCACCAACAACATTGGGAAACTTTAGATAAATAAGATGTCTTAAGGTATTACAAGCGAGTGCCAAGTTGCAATACAAAATTTTCTACTTTGTCAATATTCGTTTCTCTGTTTAAATTATGTGTTACAATTGTGAATTTAAATTTTTAAATGATTCAATGTAATTTTACCTTTCTTGACAACAACCAAGGCCAAAACACTTAGATTACTGTCCACAATACATCCACGGACTGACTTCCTGCGTCTTTCACCAGTCCTCCTTGGTCTGAAACAAGAGTGACCTTTAGACAACAGCAGACGCACTCTGCCATTAGTCAGAACTCCCTGCTTCATTGGGAATCCTTGCTTGTCATTGCCTCCAGAAATACGTACTACATATCCCTGTTGATAAAATGTATACTCGTAAAGAATTAATTTTTGCAGTTTAAAATCATAATAATGTAATGATTAGTACAAGCGTATTTCTAGTGCTTTTATATGCACTTCATAAAAAGTTTTACTTTTCTTCCTTTAGAATTAAAAAAATATATTCAATGTACAATATTCTTTAATTACACAAGAAATAGTATGAAAAATGCCAGTTTATTTTTTCTAGGGACAATAAATTCTGAATAGGGTCGATATCAAAAACTTAGGTTTAGTCTGAACTAATCAATTGGATGTAAAGCTATCAACAATTCAATCTTGTAGAGGAATATTTAGCTAGGGATTTAAATATGCTTTGTCACCCCTAAATTAATATTAATACTCAACCCCAACATGCCAGAGAGAGTAATGAAAACCATCCTTGCATAATTTTGACAAAAACACCATTATTCTTGTTTTTCTAATTAGGGCTTTTCCATTAAAATGTATGTGGGAGGGTAGAAAGGGAAGTTTAATTACCGAATGTAGGTCATGGGTCTTTTTTCAGTATGTGTCTATTACCATTATGCAAAATTATCTAAAAAATGGTTCTTGGTTGTAGGGATACTTTGAAAGTCCCTTCCTACCCTCCCACATACATTTTAATGGAATAGCCCTCAAGAAACTAATCATAGTCTGTGTCAGTTTTAAAATCAACTTAGGAACATGGGAACATTTAATTATTGTTAGAATTGTTGTTTTTTTTAAGAATTGCTGACACTTATTACAGAAGCAGCATCATGTTGCCTAGTGAACTGAAATTGTGACACTGGTGTCCCACAAAGAAATACCTACTGGCCATGTGAGCTTATAATGTTCCCTGTGTTGGTCATTTTATTCATTTCTTTAAAAAGTTCATGTTTGTGAGCCTACAGGATAGGAATGCTTAAAATGTTCTCAATGTTGGTCTTTTTAATCATTTCTTTAAAAGTTCATGTTATGCATAATGATTGTCATGATTTTGTTTTATATCAAAACAAACCTTCCATTCATCACCGAGACTGTCAGCAGTAACTTCCTGGGCCATACGTTTATCAAAAAACGGTCGTAATTTCTTTTCATCATCAACTTCTATAAGCTTTTGACAGCCAGTGGCTGGGAAAGAAATGTTGAGCTACAAAAAAAGGATTAATAATAAAAGAATGCAATGAGATAGAAAATATATTTTTTTTTACCTAAATTCATGTGTTCAATATATAATTAGTTTTATACACATAGCTCAATGATCTGGGTACGTTTTCCTATGTTCCTATGTGAATGTGAAATACAATACAACATAACAAGTTTTATCTTCTTACTAATACAATAACTAAATTTTGGTTACTACATGTAATGTAGTTCATTTTAATTTTGTTGTTCCACTAAATTATGTCTAAATAATCAAAGCATGGACCAAATAACCTACACAGTAACCTTTGACCTATAGTGTAACATATTGTCTGCTTCTACTCTTTTTGTCGGAATGACAGCAGAAATACATTTTTTTCTGGTAGAGCCTTTCTACTATTACTAATTACATGTAAAATTAATATACTTTTTTTATACTCTGACATATAAGTGAAGTATGAACTCTGGGTGAAATGGACCCTGTTCAAACATGTTACTGACAATATAAGGCCAAAGGTGAATACCTAGCTCAATGAGATTAAGCAATATAAGTTAAAACTGTATATCTGCATTTACTGAACCTTGTCATTAATTATTGGTCAGAAGATTTATGATTGTTGGTTACTTTGTATCCAGTGGCAAATATTTCTTGCATGTTCAGGATGAGAACAAATTAACAATAACTACAATCGGTAGGCCAGTAATAAATGGCGTCCAGGAAAAATTTGGACTGTCACTTGAAAATGAGGTTATACTAGATAGGGACAAAAATTTTACATCCCCATTCTGAACGGATGTGGCTGAGTACATGTAAATCCTGCAGAGCCTTACAGACGCCCCACTGTAACACGGGTTTTACTGCTGGTCAGAAGAAGACAATAGTGGCCACAATGCTATTCCAAGGCAACTATTTGGAAAGGGGGGAGGGGACAGAAGATGAAATGTGTTTAGCATGTTTTGATATGAAAAGTAAAGTCCTGTCCGAATACAATGCCTTTAATAAAGTGCATAAAGGCACATCACGTGTGCTGTCGAAATTTGTTCATAATTCTCCTTCTGTCAGCAAATTATAAGATAAATGTTGTCAATTTCGTTTTACTAAAAGGGGGGATGTGGTAGATTACAGGATCTTTCTTCTAAATTGACAGTTCCACAACTAGCCCTGCCATACAAAATCTGAAAGGTTAAATTTAATAATAATTCTAAATAGGTAAACTCTCTAAATTTATAATTTTTCGGAACTAGGCATCATCTTCAAAGTTGAACAGAAAATGGAATCGATCTGCATCTGTCGCTTTTGGGCAATTGAATGATACTTTTATGTATCTTGAAGTGAAAGACTATATTCGTTTTAACAGAAATGGATACTATTTATGTTTTTATTTGTGTAGAAACATAATATATTTGAGTTCTTAAACTACCTTCATGCTGATCCTTGTGATCAGAGAGCGACAACCGGAACAAGAGACCGAACTAACGAGAAATAACGTTTTTGACGAGACAGGAAGTAATTGATATTTGGGAAAATCCCCCTTTTAGTGTCCCAACTTATGAAATTGCAGTGTTTGTTGTTTTTATCATTATTAGCATCCTGTGGTACAATAAAATGTGTAAGTGGTTAACAAATTACTTTAATGATTAATTGTCTCGTCCCAGCTAGTGATGTTGAACTGTATGTAATTTGGGAACAGTAAGTCTACAGTAGTATCAACAAAAATTTAATGTGACTACTTTCAGTTTCAAATTATTTGTTTTGTCCGACTTCCAGACTTGCCATGTTTGTCGACCACTTGTCCCGTTGTCTAAGTGTTCGGTAAGATTCTTAGCTTTCCTACATCACTTGACATCATCATCATGTAAATATATATTTCGATATAATGTAATTTGAGTTTTGAGTTATTTCTGTTGACTGCCATATTGGAGGTGTAACTGGTAGATTTTCGAATTTAACAAACTAAATTGAATCATGTGATTCTAGCAACTGTAAGAAAATCCTTACTTGATTGTAATGATGAATTATATAAGGCTAAAAGAAATTAAAATTGTTCAGAAAGCAACATTTTCTAAGGATAGCAGCCAGCGTAAAATTTAGAAGTTGAATTTGGCTGATCTATGCAGTCATTTGTGCATTTTGACCTCCAGGGAAATAACTCTTGCTAAAATTGTGTTGTCAATATAAATTGTCTATACATGTATCTGAAGGTTGAGCTAATATACTAGACCTCAATCTGTCTAAAGCTTGTATTCAACAAAATCAACATACATGAGTCATGACTACTTTAATATGAGACAGGTGCTAAATGTACCTGATGATCTTTCAATAGTTATTGATGCATGCTGGTTTATTTATCATCATACTTTTCTGTAATTAGATATTAAGATTTGTGGAAAATAGCTATGATTGTGTAGTATACTCCTCTAAACCGTTTAAGAAAAAATCCTGAAAAGAAAGAAAGTCTAGCTTTCTCACTACAGATCATGTGACAGGAAATTTATTGCTGCCATGGTCATAATGACCTAAATGGATACTTCTACCATTTATGCTTCCATCGTGAGCATTTTACCAATTTATGGACCCATAAGGAGCATACATATACATATGTAATATAAAGGAAACAAGAATATTGATTAGCATAGACACATTAAATTTAAATACTCAATTACAATATCTACTACACTGCCATTTAAATAAGCTGTAAAACAATCTTCCACTTTGGCCACCCTAACAAATTCTTTGTTTGAAATTGCCTACCCATGCCTTGTAGGGTTGGGTAAGTAGGTAGGGATTTTTTTTGGCCAACAGCATAAGTTACATGTTTTAGACAAGAAAGCAACTTTCGAGCATGAAAAAAACTGTATAAAAAACATTCAAACAATTTGTGTCATCAAATTTTTTGGGTAGGCTGCTCTTTAGGTTGGTAGGTAGACAACATCAAACATGTCAAACATTTCTAATTTTATTTTTGGCCTTGGTCACAGGCCTTTCAGTCAGGCTTGTATAATTTCTATTGGACCTGTCTCGGGCATAAGTTATACAATGAACAATACAATAGTTAAATGTACAAATGTATATGAATATAATCAAAATAAATCAAAATTTTCAAACAGGACAAGTTTTTAAGAAATTATTTTCAGTTTCTTGTTGTTTCCTTCACTGATACTATACTAATAAAGCTCCTCCCTAAGGCATTGTGTTGAAAAACATGTATACTTAGTTAGAAATAAAAAATTCCTGCACCCAGTTAATCTGTCTTTAATCATATTAATAGAAATCATACTTTAAAGTTCAAACTTCAAACAGTGCATTATGTTTAAAGAATTGTGCATATCACTCAAATAAGAAAATATATATTAAGGGTCGCTACAACCACATTGCTAGAATTAAAAAAAAAACACTTGCTAAATGTAAATAAGGAGATGGGTAGGATTATTTTAAAATTGATACATGTATATGTATCCATCACAAATGTTAAAATCCATATTTTAAATAAAGGAGAACATCTTTTACTAAAAGTTCTTAGCATAAATTGTCCATAATCACAACTACATGTATATGACTATCTTTTAAAATGATGGAATTTATCATTTAAAACATTTATATACTATTATTGTTTTGACTTTTTTGACATGATTGTCTTTACTGTTTAATTAATAAATTTTTGGCTGATTGTCAAGTATTGAAAAATTTGGAATTTTTTTATAATATTTTCTTTGATTTTAATGTACCTCAATCTGGCTATATAAGCACAACCAGACTATCATGACTAATATAGGATTATCTCCCTTTGAAATTTTTTAATGAAATTCCAGGTTCTCACTTGTAACTTTGAAGTGCAATCTTAAACTTTGCACATACATCATGTACATGTAATTAAGAGGTACTGCCTAATATAATTTTGCATCTGTAAATACATATTCCCCAAATTCATGATAAAAGTTTTTTTACACAGAAATAAGAGTAAAGGATGGGTATGAAAATTATTTGTTTTCATTTAGCTAAATAGCTTTACCTTGAGTGTATGGTTACTACCCTCAATTTTGTCACTTTTCATTACCACTAGACTTTAAAAATAGAGAAGGTAAGGAAACCCTAAACTCCTTTATTTTTAAATGGTGGTGAAAAATGTATTGTTGATCTATCATAACTATTGAGCCCTTATCGAAGACTTTGACATATTAGAACAAGAGAATTATTTACATTTTGATATGAAGAACAAAATGCTACTCTCAAAATTCACTGAAATTAAAACAGTAAATTCATCAAACAAAAGACAAAAGGTATATTGTTATGAATTGTAATTTCATTTTTGTTTATAAATACATGTATGTTAATTCTTCAAAAGATCATTCACAGATAGCATGTACATGTAGTAGATTGATATTGAAGTTGACCTACACATGAAAGTGACCTCCAGGAAAGTGTATGTCAAATTTTCATTGCTAGTTCATAAACAGTTGTGCTAAGAACATCCCCCACCCCCAACTTTACATCATGCTTTGTTTTTCCTTAAATTCAGGTTAGTAATCAATTATGAATCAAACTATTTATAGAAAGGTTTCCTTTCTCACAATCTTGACATTTGTCTTAAATCATTTGAAAAGCCTTCTCAATTTAAATACATATGTACCAAGCATTACAAAACATTAATACTTCTTTACATCCAAACCAGAAGTGAAGCCTTTTAACCTGAAGTACATGCAACACTATTTCATTTGAAAATTAATCTTCATTGTCATGATTATACAAATGTAGATTTATCTTTATTTTTCTTAGATTAGTATATACATAAATTAGATGTACAGTCATGTAGAATAAATGAGTGTATAAAAAAAAAGTGTCATTTTTTCAAAAATTAATTGAAGTTTGTTTTGCACAAAATATCAGTCAAATTGTTATAACTCAAACCTAACTTTCTTTTTGCATTATTTTATTTTTTACCTGTTAGGTAAAAATCAAACTAGCACTGTGAGTTTGTGATGAAGAACAGTAAATAAAAGTGTTGTTCTTTTGCTCTTGGCTAGTGCCATGAATCATGTACCTTCTTTTCCATTTGTCCTTAGAATAACTAATTATTCCTATCAATTCATGTTTTTCAAAACCTATTTATAATGATGAGGTAATTATTTTCAAGCTTGTACATTATTTTTAGTCTTGACTAATAAAAGAAAATTTGCATGATGTGTAATAAAAACTAAGTATTTGTAAAATATTTATTGTAGGACTTAACAGTTAAAACAGTTGATCATGGGTAACATTTACTCAGTCATAGTCAAGGTACTATTTATTTATTTTATACTTTGTATCTGCTCATTTGCTTTTGAAATCATGCTTCATGAAAAATATAGCTAATGTTCATCCCAAGCCTATTTGTGGGTGCGATAAAAAAAACTATTTCAACTTAATTTATCATTCAGTTAAGGTAGATTTAATTAAATTTAGTGTATAGGAATGCACTTGACTAATTTCTAATTCGAAAATATATCTCTTTCAAAAAGAGTTTTGAGAATGTTACATGTAGTTTTTGAAATCCCAAATAACATTTCATAAATGTGTCTTTTTCAGTAGATAATGTATAATGCATCAATTTAAAAAAAAAAAGATAGATCTATGTGATTTGAGATATAAGTATTTGAATATTAGATTTTTGGTGGGAAAAGATGTGCCAGGATTTTTCATATGAAATGTAATGAAGAAATGTGTTAATTTGGACATAAACTGGAGGAATATTTTATTTAAAATATAATAAACCTTGATTTTCAAAATATTTTACACAAAGCATATTTAAGACGTATATTTTTAAAATGGTAGTGTATAACCTAGGAAAATGCTATAGGGGTTACAGAAATTAATGGAAAAGTTGCAAATTACAAGAAGCAAATATACATTTACTGCAAATTCAGAATTATTGTGTGCATTTTCTACGATTTCAACGTAACAAACCAAATAGTGGGAATAATTATTGCGATTACAGGAAAAGCTGCATACAAATATGTCAGATTTCAGAATGTGAATGAATATTGCCATACTCAAATTTGCGGTTTTTATCCAACGCAATCATAGGTTTGAACAAGTTTCTTGTTAGGGGGGTCTAAATAGTGAAAAAAATACACCTCCAAAATCAAAATATAAACATGAATACAGAGTGTTTTAAAATGACCAATCAATTGGCATGTCAAGGCCATAACTGGAACTAAGAAGGTCAAGATTACAATTAATAAGTCATACATGTATGTAAGTGTAGTGAAATTGAACTTTTGGTGGTGTATTAATCTCCACATTGAAGTAATTTTATCAGTGTAGTTGTTTTTATTTGAACTTGTATAGTAAACTTGGTTCCCCCTTCCCCCTTTTATAGTTTACTAATAATCTATTACTTTGTATTGCCTGCTTGGATTACAGTCATATTATTAGTTCTAGTGAACTTATACGATATATATCATGTATATGGGGTCAGTAAATTCCATATGGAATTTGAGCGCCTAATATGATATATATGGGGTCAGTAAATTCCATATGGGTGAAAGCGACCTAATACGATATATATGGGGGTCAGTAAATTCCATATGGGGTGAGGGCACATATAAGGTCACTAGCACACTGTGTAACAAATTTATCTTGCCGACTATCTTAACATGTGGCATTTAGACTAGTGGCCTATCAAAGTGTTTAAGTCTTTAATATCAAGAACCTACTTCCATTGGTCTATACAAAAACAAATGCCAACAATAACCACTTGTTAGCTTTATTGTGTTTTCTGCATTTATTTTCAGTCTTTCCTCATCAATTTCTTCATCTGTCGTTTGGGCGAAACGTTTCAGATTTATCTTCAACGCATGTTGGTTTTACAAAGGGATGTAACACTGCTACTAACCTAATATTAAAATAAACCACACCCACTAACCCCATATTAAATATACAGGGTCTCCACGCGGTCCCTTTTAACCAATCATATTCCTAGAAATGTATAGGAGGTAAGATAATAAACTATCCAAGTAAAAGTTTCCTATCACTCAGTGCATCTGACAGGTGATGATGATGACATGAAGTCTGGGGTCATATTTAGAAGGTCAAGGTCATACATGTGTCCATTTCAATGTCATTGTTCTTCTGACTTTCATCTTTAACTTACTGTAATGCATTTTTTTTCTTACCCTGATATATTATACAGTTATATTGTTACTGTACAAAGATGATAGATTATTGTTTTTTTTAATGAAATTTTGTATATTGAAAAATGGCATATATGTACATTGTAGCACTGATACTTCCAGAGATTAAAAATTTGTGAAACAGATCTATTGGAGTATAGAATATATATATATATATAATTTTTTTTGTCATAAGTTGTTTGAATTGATTTATTTTTTTTATTTCGGGGCCTTCTTTAGCTGACTATGTGGTATGGGTTTTGCTCATTGTTAAAGGCCATATGATGACCTATAGTTGTAAACTTCTATGTCATTTGGTCTATGGTGGAGAGTTGTCTCATTGACAATCATACACATCTTCTTATTTTATATGTAAGAAGCTGCATTAAAAAGCTTATACTTTAAATTGTAAATCTTCCAAATTCTGTCCACAGAATTCGGTTTCAGGTCAAGGAACGTTAAATAGACTTGGTCGCAAATTTTGGTTAAATGTTCCATACGACTGTGGCACCTTAAACTTTTAATCAAATTAAAAAAAATAATCCTTTTTTAACAGTTTTACTTGCTAAAATATTATTGAATGAAAATCCTTCAAAAGTTTTAACATTTGTATAGAATGTATGTGAATATTTTAATCATTAATTTTAATTTTTTGGAAAACAAAAGAGATAAAAACATTACTTTTTTTCCATTTTTAGTTCACGTTTAACATATTTCAGCTGTATGGAAAATTTGAAAAAAAATCTGTGACACGACTTACTGTAATATGACCAACTGTAACTTGACATAAAAATGATAAAAATCCAAAATACTGCCCAATTCCATTTACTTCCTTTTGTTGATCGTTCAGTTATAAATTTTATAACAGTTCTGCAACAGCTACATGACCTACATGTAACTGACTTATTATAAAACTATGAAAAAAGTAATTCTTATTGTATGAGGGGCTGGATGGAGGATCATTAATTTCTTCATTCTTTTATTGTTTAGACCATTATTCTCTATTCTGTAAACTCCATCCAGGCCCTCTTGTAAGAGGTGTCCTAAAATTTTTAAAGGGTAAATCATAAGTCTATAGGTTGTATTAAGCATTCTATCTTATGTAGCAAAATGTGAGGATCCCTGGAAAAGTGACGTATGAAATTTAAATTTAACTAACATTTTCTTAAACTAAAATTTAACTGTCATTGAAATTTTGATATGCATTAACAATGAATCTTTTGTTTGTAATATATATTTTTGATGTTCATTATGTAATTAAAGTGATATATATAGAATGATATGTACTTTCCAAAGTTCCATTTTTATACAACCACAAAAATTTGCGGTCATATAAATGTGTAATGGTATGGTGATGTCGTTGTTGTCCTAAGACATTTGATTTCCAGACAATAACTTGAGTATATAAAGAGTATGGATCTCTATGAAATTGTACCACAAGGCTCAATGCCACAAAAGGAAGGTTGGGATTGATGTAGGGGGTTATTGTCCTAACTGTTTCGGAATTGGGGGCTAAATCGAAGCATTTTTCATGTTTCAGGTTAATGACTTGTGTATAGAATTATGGATCTCTATGAAATTGAACCACAAGGTTCCATACCTCAAAAAGAGGGTTGGGATTGATTTTGGTGGTTATGGCCCAAACCATTAAGGAAATAGAAGCCAACAAAAATTAGGATTTTCTGGTTTCTGGACAATAACTTGAGTATAAGTCTTTGGATCTCTATGAAATTGTACCTAAGGGTTCCATACCAAAAAAGGAAGGTTGGGATTGATTTTAGTGGTTATGGCCCTAGCTGTGTAGGAATTAGGAGCCACAAAGGAGCAAAAAAAAAACCTTTCTAATGCTTTGTATAAATTGCCTTTTTCTTTACCAATTTCAGTTTGGTTTAATTCGAAGTCTTGAATTCTTGGTGTTCTTTAATATACTGGATCTAACTGTGTTAAGATTTTGGATTTTGGGCCTTGACCAAAGGGTCCAAAATTAAACTTAGTTTGATTTTTACAAAAATTGAATTTTTGGGGTTCTTTTATATGCTGAATCTAAGCATGTATTTGATTTTTGATTATGGGCCCAGTTTTCAAGTTGGTCCAAATCATGGTCTAAAATTAAACCTTGTTTGATTTCAACAAAAATTGAAAAAATGGGGTTCTTTGATATGCTGAATCTAACCGTGTATTGAGATTTTGGATTTTGGTCCCCGTTATCAAATTGGTCCACATTGAGGTCTAAAGGGTCTAAAATCAAACTTTGTTGGGGTTCTTTGATATTAAATCACAATCCAAATTCATAGCTGTATCAAGCTTGAATTTTGTGTCCATAATTGCCCCAACTGTTCAGGTTTCGACCTCTGCAGTTGTATCAAGCTGCACCCTGTGGAGCATTTTATTTTATACTGTCTTCTCCATATGTAATATCTAGATGAGCCTGAAGGGCAAGTTTAGATAATCTATATGATATAGTCAGTATCAGAAATTAAAATACATCTATTCTGTTTATAATTATACCCCCGTTTTAAAAAAGTGGGTATACTGTTTTACCTCTGTCTGTCCGTCCCATGAATATTTTCGTCGCATTTTTCTCAGGAACTACTTGACAAGGATTTCTGAAATTTAGTTTCAGGGTTTATATAAGTAAGTTATACCTCGTGATGCGTTTTCAGATTCATCACTCAATAACTTCCTGTGTACTGAAATATTTCGGCGGGGGTATCATCAGTGAGCAGTAGCTCACAGTTTTACTTGTTTATGTATGAAAGGGCCTGACTCATCAGATTGGAATGTTCATTTATGAAGGCTTTCCACATGTCTCTGCAATTTTCAGGATGATGAACAGCAAAACAATCCTGTATACCTTTGATATGTAAATTTTCCCCCACTATTTCAAGGTAAATTTTGTCTGAGGTACAAAGTCTCATATTCTTTCTTTTCCACCAACTGACCTATAAACTGACAGTCAGTTGTAACATTAGTTTTAACATATAACTTTGCCTTAAAATTCATTTACTTGTTTTAGACTTGATAAAAGCTACATTTTGAAAAGTACAAGTAAGACATGACAATACTTAGAATTGTAAAAGTGATGTTTCTATTTACAGAAAATGTTCGGAGATGAAGATGAAGGTAAATATACTGTAACATACAATCAAATCTGCAATTGTTACATTTCAAAATATTTTATTTTTAAAGACCTTTTGTGCTTTTTGCACAAAAAGTCTAAAATATTGAATTGAGCAAAAGCTGCAATTCTATAAAGTTTGATATTTCCATATAAACTTTTCTTTATATTTTTAAAAACAAATCAAAGGAGTTATGAAACCACAGAAACCACCACGGACCAAATGCTGTAGAAGTTAATGGCTATAGGTCACTACAGCCTTCAACAATGACAAAACCCATACCGCGTAGTAAGCCATAAAAGGCCCCAAAATGACAAATGTTAAACAATTCAAATGAGAAAACTGAAGGCCTGATTAATGTACAAAACAATAAACGAAAAAAAATTATGATATGCAGCAACAAACAACAACCACCATGACCACTGAATTACAGGCTCCTGACTTTGAACAGATACATACTGAATGTGGTGGTGTCAATATGTTTGCTGGCGCCTTACCCTGGTCCTACATAAAAATAAGGAGATTTGGTATGATTGCCTGTGAGACAACTATCTACCAGAGTTCAAACCTGGGACATTTGTGTAACAGTACAAAATAAGAACAAACTAAAAAAGTTGAAAAGAGCTTAAGGCATCAAATTGATACAGAGCACAAAAAACCCCCAAAAAAACACAAAAGACACTAAGTACAGATCTGAGAGTACTCACAGTTACTGAAAGGTAGTTCAAAGCCAATTACTAATAAAAAATCATGTATCTAAGACTAAAACATCAGTCAGTACACATCCAACATCTAATGGATTTAGTGTAAAAATGTCATTATAATCAGAGAAAAACATGAACTTGTGCAATGCCAAACTATCTACAGATTGTAGGACCGCAAATGTACATATATGTATAACAATGATAATTAGTTTGGTTTTAATTTATTGATAACTAAATCAATATTTATTACGATAAATACAGTATTCAAAGATCTAATTACAATGTTGATAACATGCATGTTCATTTATAACTGGAAGGTGGTTTTTGCTTTACTACATGATCTTCCTGTCACTATCTTTAGAAAAAGCACTTTATTTAAAATCAAATATGATTATACTGGTACATTTCACAGAAACAAGAGACAATACTTGCTGTAATATTTAGGTATCTTGAAAAAACATATGTACTAGTATATTGTGATGTTTTCTCTTTTAGATCAAAATATATTTAGTCTGTGGAATAATTTCTTCCAAAAATATTTAAAATGAACTTTTCCTGGAGAAATCTAGGAACAAAATAAGCAACATGTCTTTTATAATTGTCTTAAAAAATTCAGACTCCACATTAAAATCTTGTAAGAAAATCAGTACAGTGTATACATGTACTCATTATGACAGATTTCTGATACTGTTACCGTGTAGGGTATTTAGATATAAGAAGATGTGGTATGAGTGCCAATGAGACAACTCTCCATCCAAGTCAAAATTTATAAAAGTAAACCATTATAGGTCAAAGTACAGTCTTCAACACGGAGCCTTGGCTCACACCGAACAGTAAGCTATGAAGGGCCCCAAAAAATTACTAGTGTAAAACCATTCAAACGGGAAAACCAACGGTCTAATCTATATAAAAAACGAGAAACAAGAAACACTTATGAACCACATCAACAAACAACAACTACTGAACATCAGATTCCTGACTTAGGACAGGTGCAAACAAATGCAGCGGGTTTAAACGTTTTAATGGTACCAAACCTTCACCCTTTTTCTGAAACAATAGTGTAACATCACAACATAAAAAGACACACTATAAAATATCAACTAAAATAGCTTAACTCAATCAAAGGACATATTAACACCAGTGAACATACACCAGATATAGACCAGATATAACCCAGAATAACATTAAATAACAAAAAGCATTACAATTAGTATCAACAGGTCAAATAAACAAGAAAGTACGATTTGAGAGTACTCGCAGTTACTGAAAGCTAGTTAAAAGCCAAAACAATTAATAATAAAAAATCATGCATGCCTACATTTTCCACAGATTGTAGTCATGATAGTATTCTTTTATATTTCAATTCTGACTTTACATGACAAATCAGTGTTAAATATTGTTCTGGTTTAGGTAAATCAGTGGTAAATTTTGTTCTGGTTTAGGTAAATCAGTGGTAAATTTTGTTCTGGTTTAGGTGAATCAGTGGTAAATTTTGTTCTGGTTTAGGTAAATCAGTGGTAAATATTGTTTTGATTTAGGTAAATCAGTGGTTAATTTTGTTCTGTTTAAGGTAAATCAGTGGTAAATTTTGTTCTGGTTTAGGTAAATCAGTGGTAAATATTGTTCTGGTTTAGGTAAATCAGTGGTAAATATTGTTCTGATTGAGGTATTATGAGGATTTTTTTTCATGCTGAAGTAAAAAAAAACACCATTTTCCCAAATGAAGTCATTGATGATCGATACATCAAAATTATGGAAAATTAAAGACAGGTTCTGTGTTTTGTTTAGAGGTACATGTACCTTGTGTAAGCATCTGAAAACAATTAAGATTGTTTTACTGAGAAAAGGATTTCTCAGGCATTTTCATTTAAATTGATGGAAAGAAATGCATATTTTAATCGAGTTAAAATAGACACATTTATAGAAATGAAAAAAATTGAAAATTTTGGTCTGAAGTTTTATTGCAATTATGTTTTTTTAAAATTGTTACTGGGGAAATATTTTAATGCATTAATAAGGGAAAAACTATAGTGGTAAATATTACTAAATATTAAGGAAGAATTGAAAATCTGAGTAGCAGGCATCCTTAAAATTGATGATTCATTTTGAATTCCATGAAAACTAATACCCAACAAAATAATTATTTTCACATTACATTTTGATTGTGTACTAGTATTTAGAGTTAAGACATTTCTGAGTCTTAGTTCGCATGGTTTCTGTGTTTATATCTTAAGAGAGCTTGATAAATTATTTTAGATACCATTGAATGTCAAAATGAAATTTCATGATGAAAAAAGAAAGTCTTTCTTTTATTCTTTTTTTCCAACAGATTATGACTTTCCAAAGACATTAGAAGAATTTGGATATCATTTCAATGAAGGTAATGGTCTTTATTTTTATTGCAATATTCCTTTGAATAATAAAAAAAAAACAACAACAAAAATTTGTGAAGCATAAGGTAACTTATTTGTAGTAAGCAAACCTTAAAAAACTCTGAAGAGCAGGAACATTAAGTAGAGTAAAACGAGCTCAAGAATCTGGGCTAACTATGCATGACAAAGATGTTTGCTTATTTTCAATCTTTTCACTACAAATTTCTTGTTAACAATATATATATTTTCTGTACAAAGTACCAAGCAACTGGGCTGGAAATGCTATCATTTTCTACTGCCAGGAAAACCTATACATGTGATAGGGATTCTTTTTAAGTCCTTAGTTTTTTGTTTCTCTTTTATAAAATTTGATATTTAATCTTGTATACCGGTAAATTTGATTTCTTAAAACCGCAATATTTTACTCTTTTCTAGTTACTGCAAAAATTAATTCTCCTGATTAATGAATTTACGGTATGCATTCTGTATTTTGCAGATTCCTTTTGATTTAATGCAACTAACAGATTGAAACAAGATTGGTAATTCTAGTTGACAGCTGTTGTCTCATGCAAAAAGATTAATACACACAAAGAATAAACATATAATAAAAGAATGAAATAAGAGTATTTGGTTATTTCTGGACAGAAATTTGCACTCATACTCAAATTTATGGTATGCAGAAAGTGATTCTGTTGATTTTCTGAAACTTGAATAGATGTATGTTCTTTATTGAGATTTTTTTCTACTTCAGATGAACAGTTGAGGAATATAGAAACAGGCAATGGCTTTAATTTTGTAGAAAAGGAAGATAACCATAGATATAACCAGAAAAGATATGAGGCCATTGGTGATGTAAGTCTTTTATTTGTTTACCTATTTCTCTTACTTAATTTAAAAATTCAAACAAATACTCCAGTTATTCTTTATCTCACACTTCATCTTGGTTGTTATTCAAAGACTTAATTTTTTATTGATTGGTATTAAAGGTAGCATATTGCAGTATAAAAGTAACAAGATATTGGTCAAATTGGTGCAATATTTTAAATGTGTAGAGCAAAAAGAAGCAAATGAAACGTACACAGGAGTTTTCAATTAAATGATTTTCATAAAAATCATACTGTGCAGAGAAGCCCATTCCGTATAAAGTGAAGATTATTTATATTTAGCTAAATACCAAAAAGAAGAACAACGTACATGTACCTTTTTATTTTCAGCATTTTTACCAGTGGTCAAGGATTTGCAATAACAAATGCACTCGTTAATTTCTGAATTTACAGTACTCAATATAAATAAAAATGAAGCATGGGGTCCATGTCTATGACATAGCAAGTGGACAACATAAATAAACAATAAGAAAAAAAACCATCCAGAGATCAACACACGGTCTACAATGAAAGACACACACCGATACTGTATTTAAAGCTCTAAATCGTCGCATGTCTTGGCAAGTTATTAGATAATTTAACATAGATTGCCAAAGATCTACCTTCATTACTAGGGGGCCTAGGTGGCAGAGTGGTCTGAAAAGTTCATCTACTGTACCACTTACCTGTAATTACTGAGGTTGTGAGTTTGAACTCTGCAAGTAGGTGTGTTTGCACCAATCTTAATAAACTAAAATTGCCAGTTTTCTTGCCGTAGGTCAGTGATTCTCTCCATCCACTCTGGATTCCACCACCAAATAAAAACAGGCCACCATGAAATAGCCAATAGCCAATCAATCAGTTATTACCAAATTCTGAATGGTTAACATCAGTCCAAATTAAGCATTCCTTTATTTCTTATTACAGATCATAACAGACTATATCTATGAACTTTTAGAGAAAGAAGGTTTAAAAAGAATTACCATTCCAGTAAGTATAGATAAGGATGGATACCAATGAGTTTGAAGATTGACATTCTAAATTTTTATACGACCGCAAAAAATTTTTGTGGTCGATATTGGTATGACGTTGGCGTCGTCGTCGTCGTCGTCCGGCGTCGTCGTCGTCGTCCGAAGACGCATTGGTTTCGCACTCTAACTTTAGTTTAAGTGAATGGATCTCTATGAAATTTTACCATAAGGTTCAATATCACAAAAGGAAGGTTGGGATTGATTTTGGGGTTATGGTACCAACAGTTAAGGAATTAGGGGCCAAAGGGGCCAAAATAAGCATTTTGTAACTTCCACACATAACTTGTGTGTTAGTGTATGGATCTCTCTGACATTGTACCACAAGGTTCCATATCACAAAGGGAATGCTGGGATTGATTTTTGGGGTAATTGCCTCAAAATTTTAGGAATTAGGGGCCAAAAAAGGGGCAAAAAACAAGCATTTTTCTAGTTTCATGACAATAACTTGTGTGTAAGTGTATGGATCTTTCTGAAATTGTACTACAAGGTTCCATATCACAAAGGGAAAGCTGGAATTGAGTTTGGGGGTAATTGCCGGAAACGTTTAGGAATTAGGGGCCAAAAAGGGGCCAAAAATAAGCATTTTTCTAGTTTCCAGACAATAACTTGTGTTCAAGTGTATGGATCTCTCTGAAATTGTACTGCAAGGTTCCATATCACAAAGGGAATGCTGGGATTGATTTTTGGGGGTAATTGCCTCAAAATTTTAGGAATGAGGGGCCAAAAGGGCAAAAACAAGCATTTTCTAGTTTCAGGACAATAACTTGTGTGTAAGTGTATGGATCTTTATGAAATTGTACCACAAGGTTCCATGTCACAAAGGGAAAGCTGGGTTTGAGTTTGGGGTAATTGCCCAAAACGTTTAGGAATTTAGGGGCAAAAGGGCCAAAATAAGCATTTTCTAGTTTCAGACAATAACTTGTGTTCAAGTGTATGGATCTCTCTGAAATTGTACTGCAAGGTACCATACCTCAAAGGAAGGCTGGGATTGAGTTTGGGGTGATGAATCATAAGGGGTTCAAAAATTTGGGGGTTTCTTTTTCCTTTTTTTTTCTTTAAAATTTTCCATTTTAAGTTGGTTATTTCTGATTTATATTTAAAAGCAAATAATAATGATATGGCAGGAGATACATACCTAACAGGATGTGTAAATTATTATATAATAAGTATTGTGCAATAGCAAGAAATTTTCAATTGCACAGTATTGCGCAATAGCAAGAAATCTTCAATTGCACAGTATTGTGCAATAGCAAGAAATATCCAATAGCACAATATTGCAATAGCAAGAAATTGTCAATTGAACAGTATTGCGCAATAGCAAGAAATATTCAATTGCACAGTATTGCGCAATTGCATGAAATATTCAATTGCACAGTATTGTGCAAAAGAAGATACTTTGTATAAATTGCTTATTTGTTGACCAATTTCAATGGGGTTTTATTCTTGAACTCTTGCGGTTCTTTAATATGCTGAATCTAATCGTGTATTAAGTTTTTGGATTTTGGGCCCGTTTTTAAATTGGTCCACATTGAGGTCCAAAGGGTCCAAAATTAAACTTTGTTTGATTTCATCAAAATTGAATTATTAGGGTTCTTTGATATGCGAATCTAACCGTTAATTTAGATTCTTAATTTTCGGTCTCGTTTTCTAATTGGTCTACATTAAGGTCCAAAGGGTCCAAAATTAAACTTAGTTTGATTTTAACAAAATTGAATTCTTAGGGTTCTTTGATATGCTGAATCTAAACATGTATTTAGATTTTGATTATGGGCCCAGTTTTCAAGTTGGTCCAAATCGGGTCCAAAATTAAACTTTGTTTGATTTGAACAAAATTGAATATATGGGGTTCTTTGATATGCTGAATCTAACCATGTATTTAGATTTTTGATATTTGGGCCCCGTTATCAATTTTTTCCACATTGAGGTCAAAAGGGTCCAAAATTAAACTTTGTTTGATTCCATCAAAATTGAATTATTGGGGTTCTTTGATATGCCGAATCTAACCGTGTATTTAGATTCTTAATTTTGGTCCCGTTTTCAAATTGGTCTACATTAAGGTCCAAAGGGTCCAAAATTAAACTTAGTTTGATTTTAACAAAATTGAATTCTTAGGGTTCTTTGATATGCTGAATCTTATTATTATATACAAATACATGTATTCTTCAAATTCTGTGTCAGAGCTGTGTCAAATATTTAATCACAATCCAAATTCAGAGCCAAAGATACTAAAGGGTTCGACAAGTCAAAATAAACTGACAACGCCATGGCAAAAAAAGAAAAACGACCAAAAGACAAACAACAGTATACAAAACACAACATAGAAAACTAAAGACTGAGCAACACGAACCCCACTAGAAACCAGGGGTGATCTCAGGTGCTCTAAAATAGTAAGCAGATCCTACTCCACATGTGGCACCTGTTGTGTTGCTCAAAGTCATTCTTCATCAGAAAACATTCTGAAATTAAACACTCCATTGGATATCATTTAATAAATGTTTTTTTTTTCATAACAACTCTTTCTTTAATAATATTATGTTATCAGTGATAAAATTTCATTATATCTTTGTTTTTTTTGTCCATCGTCATCGTATTCAATCTGTTATGAACAATAATTTGCATGCTTGGTGAATCTATACCACAATTGACCATGGTATCACTTAAATGATTTGGATGTATGTACAGAATTGATTGATAGACGTTTGCTTAATGTCCAGTACTGTGGAGCCATTATTACTTGTTGGATACCATTTTTCATGAAATTTCCTGTCACAGAATAGAAGTTCCTTCATAATATAAGTTCCAAATGGAAACAATATTCTGGAATATTATTTCCACTGGAATAAATAAAAAAAATGTATTACAGTAAATGTTCCTAATGGAATAAATGGTATAGAATATTTGTTCCAACAGGAACAGATATTATGACATTGTTTATAACAAAGTTTCCAGTGGAACTTCTGTGAGGCGGAACAAATATACATTGACAGATGAACCACAAATTTAAATATTCAACGAAATACAAATTTTCTATAGGCTTTTATGCTGACTTTGGTGAAACAACAAAATTAAATATCCTTGAAAATGCAAATTTTCCTCAATCCACGAAAATTGGTACCCTCGAAAATAAAAGAATCCACAGTAAGTCAAATTGAAAACATGACTTTGGTATTCTTTATATTTTCTTGATCAATTTTGGACATAGCATAATATATATCCGCCAAGGGTGACTTGGGATTGGAAATATGGTCACTCGTGGTCAGAAAAGCCCTTGTCAAAGTGGGGTGTCTGTTTGGTTGTGCAGGATGTACAAGTACGCATTCACATCCAAACAGAATGGGGACGTTAAATCTGATGCCTCGTGTAAAGAGAGTGCCACGTTCTTTGCACTTTAAGAACCTTTGCAACAACTATATGAGTGGTCCCTAAGTGGCCTGATGCAAGGCAAAATTCTGTCCCTATCCAATATACCCTCATTTTCCAGTGGCAGTCCAGATTTTCCCGACCTTCATCCCTATGGCCTCTATTACAGAACCTACCTGTTGTATTTATTGTTAATCTGTTCTCGTCCAGAACATGCATGAAGTATTTGCAACTGGACGTTAAGCAACCAACAATCAATCAATCATAATATATGTATTTTTGGTATAATTTCTATATTTGATTATTTATTTGATAGATGTCAAAATGATGACCAACTTTCTCTCTACTTTCAATAAGACAATTTTACAGAAGTGACACAACATAATTTTATATACATGTGACTTGTTTGTCACAAAAGTTTAATGCATTTTTGAATAGGTGACTGGACAATTTTAATTGAAAATGTTCATTTTCCCAGAAAAAATCCATTAAATCATGTTATATATGCGAATTCATTATTTTAGAATTTGCTGTTAATTCCATACTTTTTAATTAAGCTTTAGATATGCCAAAGAGCTGTGTATGATTGTATATGTTTTAGACTAAATGTAACAAGCTATGTATTAAAACGGCCATTTATTGCGTCACTGTATCTATCTAAAGGGCAGATAACCTAGTGTTTTCTGGGTACAAAATAAAATTGTGTTTCACAAATGTACTTTATTGTAGGTAGATGCTCAAGAAGATGAACCTACTTCATTCTTCTTCCAAACGAAAGATGCACAGAGTAATCCAAATAAATTATTGATATTAATCCATGGTTCAGGGCCAGTCAAAGCTGGTCAATGGGCAAGAAGGTAAAGTCAGTTAAAGTGTTATGTAGTATTCCTTATATAGCAGTCAAGGATATAACTCTATAGGGTTATTAGAGAAAAATAACATACATTTGTTATTGTGGACTAAAAAATCAAAGAACTGATAACATATGTATGTTACATGTTTCAAAGGGACAATATACATCATTAGTTTTGTTAAAATGTATACAAGTTCTATTGATATTACTATTGTCTTTATATATACTTAACTATAGAAAGATATAACAATTCATAGTTTGCCAATCATGCATAGTACACCTGTGTTATTACAGAAAAATATGCCTGCAATAACTAAAGGGTGTTATTACAGCTTCTCTACATTACTCCAAAGCATTTGCTCAGACATACATCACGCTTAATTACAATGTATTTTAAATTATTGTAAGAAATAATGATCAGAGCATGTAATGAGCTTCTGTGCAAGCTTCCCAGTAATTCCCAAGTGTCTCATATAATAAGTTACATGCCTTTAATAACTTAGCCTTGTTATTACAGCTAAGTTTATCCCTTAAAAGCCTTGTCTCATTGATTTACCATGGTTAATGAAAAATGTATTCATTTAAATCGAAAATTAGTTATCAAGGCTATGCATTTAGTTTCTGCACAAAGTTTCAAGAGTTCCCTAGAGTCCACTAAAAATTAAAATATTTATGATTTATTTTACAAATAACAAACATATGTTACTACAGATTAAGAAAATTTAAGGAATAAAGAGTAGACAACTCATTAAAGTATCTGTAATAACACATGCAAGATATTTTCTGTAATAACCCTATAGAGTTATATCCCTGACTGTATAGGTTCATGTTGTGTTCATATGTCATTGGGGACATTGACTCCAAGATCAAAGCTGGACAATTGGCAAGAAGGTAGTCTTTAAATATATTATGTAGTAGTTGTTTATGCTATTGGGGACAATGACTCCCAAGATAAATTTTTAGGGGAACAAATTACCCATAGAAGTGAGAGGTTTGTTCCACTGTAAAACCTGATTTAACCCATCACTTTAAGTTTCAAAGTGCCTGTCCCAGGTCAAAACTATGACAGCCAGCAGCCAATTGTTCTCATGAGGATCATTTGAAAAAAATTTCCCAAAGCTAGTATATATGGAATGCCTTGAATTTTAGTGGATATAGCATTCCCTTTTTGTACGTCAATGGTTCAGGACAGGTGAAGGAATAATGATGTTCATCTCCTTGCCATTGTGTAGCAGTATAAATGGTATATAGAGAAAATACATGTACATTTTTTTTGTACCTTATCCATTTTAATTATAACTGGTCAGTTTTAATTTAAATTTTATCATGAGCCATTTATAAAAATTAAACTTATTGATATCAAAATTTACTCAAGTGATGAAGTGAAACAGATGTTTGTGAAGTATCTCTATACACTTGCAATTTTTTTTCCAACAATGTTCAATTTTTTTAAATAGCTGTTAATAGAAGTTGAAAAGAAAATTTGGAGAAGCTTAAGACATTTTTGCAATAATTCTTGTTTTTCTAAAACAAAACTGTTACTTCTGAAAGTAATTGGTTCTTATGTTCTACATAACAAGAAATATATATTCAATTAGTGATTTTTATTCCAAAATTTAGTTCATTTATTAAAAAGATATTCTCCTCTTCCTCCCCCAAAAATAATAAAATAAAAACTTTACACTAATAATATGCCAGTACATTTGAATTCCACACATTTTAAAAGTTCTCTTTATCGCAACATGAACTTAAATAAAAATCACTGTTTTAACCAATTACAGTTTGATTATGAATGACTGCCTAGACAGTGGTACACAGCTTCCATATATTAGATGGGCCATGTCCAATGGCTATGGTGTAATAGTAGCCAATACAAATATCAACACTGCCACTGTGGGAAAAGCCAAAAAGAAGATAAGGGTTTGTATTTTGGCTGTTGTTTTATATTAACGACATCTAACAAGAAAGTTTCAGTCATTGCTATATGAGTATCTTTGAAAGAGAATGTAAAAATCATAAAATCCATTCTTTAAGTGTGTTTTCATTAAAACAAAATGATGAGTGAAGTTTATAAATATTGATTAGAAGTTTTTCTACAAACTGATATTGTACAATATTAGCTGTGAAACACAGAATAAAGTTGTTTTAACAAGTTGGCACTTCAAGCCAGTTAAAAAAAGCTTCATATTGTTTCAAGCAGGTAATTTTAAGAAGTATTTACAATTAAAATCTGATAAATGTTTTATAGGATTGTATTTGGGTTGTACTCGTGATTGAAACTATAGTTTATTTTTGTTGTTTAACAAGCTGACTAGAAAAAGATTTGATAAGTTGTAGTCAAACATCGTGACATCACAGATAACCAGTGATGCAAATAATCGTCGGACCTGTCGGACCTAGGGGGCAGAAATTTAGAGAGTCCGCAAACATCTTGTGTCAGACCCAATGACCGTAAATATTTTTACTGTTTGGGGCCTTCAAAATTGAAATTTCTGTAGGTCCTGATTACCTTGGCTTCCAAATCAATTATGAAGTTGAAAAGCATTGAAAACCAAAAGTTATAATGACACATTTATTGCCGGTAATAAGTAAACATGCTGATGTAAACATATTTCGATCTTCTCTGCGTTTATCCAATAAGCGTAAGTCGTGTGATCATAATTATTTTTGTATTTCTCGGGATTTATCATTTCACATAGCATTGAATGAAAACGAAAGTAAATTTCCGTATTGAATAGCTTCTTTTTGATAGCGACGCACAGTTCATGCAATTGTGCGTCCAGACAGAAAACCATGCATTCATGGTGTGAATACGTGCCTTAACTAGAACATTGTTAGTAAGACAAACACGGGTTTCGTCTCCATATGACAATTGTCAAATCAGTGGTGCATGAATTAAAACAGTTGGAACAATAGATGGCCAAATCAATTATGTAGTTGACGAGCATTGAAAACACAAAGTTCTATTAAGGGACAACTAATGACCAGAACTCAGAGTCTGTACAGGACCAACCTCAGATACTTCAAGCTTTAGCTACTGTTACTAGTGTTAGTCAGGATGTTCAGGTTATAAGCATGAAGGACTTGTCTGATAGTGATTCTGGTAGTGATAATGATTCAGACTACGAGTCAGATTTCCAATTTGACCAAAATGAAGCAACCAATGATTATCTTGTGTCAAAGTACTCCTGTGAGGAATAACTCTTGGATCATCATTTATGTATTATTATATTGAATAAACTACAATGTTTATGAATATGAATCACATATTACAATAATATATAACAAAATAAAAATTAATTATTCAAAAGCGTCTCAATTTATTTTTGAGTGAAAATATAGGTCTGGCAAAATTTTGGTGGGTCGGCAAAACTTGCTACCCTGTAGGCCCCAATGTCTGAAAGACAGGAAAAAAAACTGTTTGCATCTCTGGATAGCTTTAGGTCAAACACATATAATGTCGTAAATCTGTGAAATAGATTTTTTTTAAGAGCTGAGCAGGTAGAAACAGGCCTAGGGTAGACTGATTATTCATGTTTTAATGTTTTTAAGCTTGAGATAAAGATAGTCTCGTTTCACTCAGTATAAAATAAAATTAATCTACTTGTATTTATCATTTTCAATGATAGAAAAAAAACCATGATTATGAGTATATCCATAAACTTTCTCAAAATCTGAAACAATATATTTTCTGATTTACAAAATGATTTAAAACTTTTCTAATGAAGGTATTGGTGGCCTCTTTGCAAAAATGCTTGAAAGCTCAGAAATGTAGATCTATTTTTAATGGTCTAATAATACAAGCTATTCTTCTACATAACAAGACCAAACAAGATAGAAGTGTTCATCAAGTTTAAAGTCATTTATTATACTTTATGCAAATTTCTTTTATTATCCATTCATTTCATTGGACACACAGCATTTGTTATTTTCCGAGGTTTGCCGATTCTTATTTCTACATCACTTTTGTTGTTTTGTTGTTGTTATTAGTAAACTATCTTAATTTATGACTTTTTTTTTTACATTTGTCCTTCTAATAACAAAGTGCACACTTAAATCATAAGGCATTCAGTATAATAAAAAAATACTGCCCTTGGATGAAGGTGTTTGGGTTATTAACACACTCGATGAAAAAATTATCACCTGCGACTTCGTCTTGGGTGGTAATTTTTTCCCTTGTGTGTTAATCTACCCTAACGCCTTCATCCAAGGGCAGTATGTTTACAGTAATGCACTTAGATCAAAATTCTGAAATATATCACCTCCCTGTAAGACTATATATGCTTGTAAGATGCAAAACTGGGATAAAGAAGAACCAGATTTACCCCTCAGAAAACTGTGACTGTGTATGGTAATATTGTTCAAAGAAGAACCAGATATACCCCTCAGAAAACCATGACTATGTATCTGGTAATAGTGTTTACTCTTCATTTCTGTTTCAATACTGTGTTATTGCACCTTCTGATAGCAAAATAGACCAGATCCCAAAATGATGCCAAAGAAAAATCAATTGGAATTACAATGTTCTGAATTTTATTTCACAGGAATATGGATTCATTTGCCAATATGTAGTGCACACATAATGAGTAATGATTTATATTAGGAGATAAACAGGTAGCTAGTGACTTTATTGAATGTAAAAAAGTAGCAAAAATGTTGAGAGATAATGTAGAATAATCTTAAGAAGACTGGCAGATATAACAAGGTTAACATTTTATTTTAAAGGGAAGTGAGAGTCCCGAAAAACATACTACATACTTATGGGAGACATTTGTTCAGCCTGCCCAGGCTAAGAATATAGCCATTGTTGCTCACAGTTACGGTGGAGTGTGTGTTTTAAATTTGGTAAGTTTGTGCAACCAACCAAAGCAAAAAACAAATCCTTAAATAGCATGGCTAAATGTTTTAGATTTATAAATTACAAACAACAGTGATCCAACGCCTGGTAAATCGTCAATATGATAAAATCCCTAAAGTTGATGCCTCAGGTCAGCAGGGTTGTGAAAGAAATGTAAATATTAAAGAAAAATAAATATCCACTTTTAAAGTAAACACACATTTTTTTCAATCGCAAAGCCTTGAAAATGTGTGAAAAGAATTCTGTAAATTCAGAAATTTTCACAATGATTTTATTTTTAGGAAAATTGCAACGAGATTGTCCCAAAAAAATGAAAATTTGTATTTTATGAAATTAAGATAGAATTATTTGTATGCAGCATTTCCTGCAATAATTAAACATGGGTTTGTGTGGATTGTTCAACGCCCCCATAAATGATAAAACACTGAATTTACAGTAGTCATTTTCTAACATTTGGTCATAGGACAGTTATCGTCCTTTGATTTTCGTTGTCTACAAAGATAGTCCGTAGTGTGGACAGTGTATAACTTGCAAATTTTTTTGAAATATTAAGTAGGGGGATGCAATTACATGTTAAAAAAATTTGAGTGATGAATTGTTATGTAAAGTAGTGATGTGGTCCAGTTAAAAAAGGTCAAAAATTAGTATTTCTGAAGCTGTCAAACTGAATTATAGACCCTCTTAACATAGAATTGTTCATATTTTGAGTTAGAGCTGGAAACATTTTTGTAATTTTGATATTATTTGTCCCAAAAGTAGTACACTTCACTGTAAAAATATTTTTGAGATGGAGCAGGTGTGATTTTATGCCTCCGCCGTGGCGGAGGGGGCATTTAGTTTTACCCTTGTCCGTCCGTCCGTATGTCCCGAAATTGGTTTCCATTCTCTAAGTTTAGTTTGCCTCTACCAAATGTTATGAAACTTATACTCAATGCTAAATACCACAAAACACAGATCAAGTTTGAATTT
Organism: Mytilus coruscus; assembly: GCA_017311375.1. Taxonomy (NCBI): domain Eukaryota; kingdom Metazoa; phylum Mollusca; class Bivalvia; order Mytilida; family Mytilidae; genus Mytilus; species Mytilus coruscus. Next base: position 53,135,665 of record CM029601.1, read on the forward strand.
GGGTGATGTCACTTTTACCTTTCAGTGTAATGCCCTTTACAAATGGAAAAATTGCTGAATTTTTTGTTTCTGTTCTCTAACGTAAGTTTGCCTTAACCAAATGTTATGAAACTTATACACAATGCTTATTACCACAAAACTCATATCAAGTACGACTTTGAGTAGCGTCACTTTTACTGTTCTTGAGTTATGTCCCTTTATCATGTTATATGCAAGTGGGGCATCATCTGTGTCCCATAGACACATTCCCCATTTATTTTAATTTGAATTTATTATATAAAAGAAATGCACTACAAAATAACTATGTTCTCGGGCCATTAATGAAATTTTATGCATTTTTTGTTCAATTTTAGGTGAACACTTTCTTGAAGGAATTTAAGGAGAGAGTGTTTGCTATGGCCTTTACAGATTCTGTCCACAGTTTTCAACACCAAGAAACAACAGAAGAGACAATCAGCTTCTTTGTAGAGGTAAGATTATGGTTTTGATAAAATTGAAACTAAAACTTTAAAAAAAATTTGGTGCATCCAACGGGCTTTTCTGGATTTACCTTCAACAAGAATGCTTGTATCCAAATATTTAAATGCCATGGATGTATAAATACTTGTAGCTATAAGACCAAATGGATCCTAAAAGGAATAGCCAAAACAGTTTAAGCTCAACTTTACCTGTCAATATTTTATGCAAGCTATAGATTTTTTGACTGTATGGCTCTTCTATTTTACCCCCTGTAAGATAATAGCTACAAATTTCAAATAAATCTAAGGCTTGCATGAATTATTCTTAAATAACCACTAGTAAATAGTGTTCAATCCTTATGATTCTTAACCCAGACATTTGTTTTTGTTGGTTACTATTTACTGTCAAATCCACAGTTGACATGTCACAACTAAGGAAAGAGCCGCCATGTTGACTTGCTGATATCCATAAATGTGCGAATAATGCAAAAAGTAGAAAAGGAAGCAACACCTACTTCAAAACTCCACGTAACGAAATAACATTCAGCTTGAGAGTTTTCATTCGTATGACGTCATAACTTGACATGGCGTCAAAGTGCTATGATCATTCATGAAATTTTGCAGAATTTTATTTTATTTTGATTGTATACATTTTTTAAGCTCTTATGCATTAATTTTGTTCTTGTTATGCATTAGATTCGGTTCTGTAGTTTTATTTCAATTTCAATTTGAACACAAAGAAATTGACATAGTGGTTACACATAGGTTACGAAAGAACCAGGTCATATTAGAATGCTTCATTGACTTAGATCAAGTTTTACATGATATGGAGCAAGCCTATACAAGTGATCTTTGCAAGAACTGTGTACCGTATTCATTTTTTTTTGGGGTATAAATTTTCGTGCATGAAAAAGTAAAGGAATCCACAGTATACAAGTTTATTAGTTCCCTACTGACGAAGTCGAAGGGGACTTTAGGTTTGCACTCTGTCCGTCTGTCTATCTGTCTGTCCATCCATCAGTCCGGCAAATCAGCTTTCCACACTTTTTTTCTTCGTGCTTGAAGATATTGATTTGATATTTGGTGTATTGTTTTATCATGACAAGTTACAGATCAAGTTGGAATTTTGTTCTGGTCTGACGATTTTGTGCAGAGTTAAGGTGCTTGAACTTAGAAAATTCACTCAAATAATCAATTTTCCGTTCTGTTTTTTGTCATGCTTGAAGAAATTGATTTGATGATTGGTATATAGTTTTATCATGACAAGTTACAGATCAAGTTAGAATTTTGGTGCGGTCTAATGATTTTGTGCAGAGTTATGTTCCTTGTTTTAAAGTGAAGTTGATTCATAAAGCAATTATCATTTCATCATCTTAGAAAATTGTTAAACAAATGACTGTTTTCTTCAAGAATTTATTTTTAAGCATTTTATATATTTGTTGTACTGTTTCAATGAATTTTACCCCCACTTCTTTTCATATTTGTGCTATAATTTATTTTCAGCGAGGTGTGAATTGGGCATCATCTTATGATAAATTAGACACAAAGTTAAAGACGCATATAGATTATACCCCAACTCTTTCAGCAGGTAAGAGAATAGGTTGAAAGTACTTTTATTTGTGAACTTCAATATTCATGGTTTATCAAATGTTTATGGTAAAAACCTTAATCCATTTTGGAATTAGAGGTTTTCAGCTTTGCATTATCAAAGCAGAAGAAGAGTCACCTTTTTTAGGATATTTTATATTGAATTATATTATATGCCAAATTTTAAGTTTAATAACTTGCACAAGTGAAGAACTTAACACCTATTTCAAATGTACAGTAAAACCTTGAACATGTAACATTTACTATTGAGGTTTTATAAATCTATGTAGACTTGTTTTTTTTTTGAAGGTGCCTAATAATAATAAATTAGTCTCTGTATATCTGTAAGGACTTTCATTGTCATTCAGTAGTTCATGTTTGATTTTACAGATTTTCATTACTTTTGAAGGCAATGTTTGGAGTGATGAAATGAAAAAGTTATGATTTGGTACAATTTTGGATATGTTTTTCAAAAGTCAATGGACTTTAATATTAATCAAATAGTACGAAATTTTAAGAGAAAAATTGGATTTGTTTAGAAGCTATAAAACTTTATAAACATCAAACAGTTAGTAGAAAGACTTTTTTTATTCTCGTAAGTTTTATTTGTAATATTTGAAATATGAAATTGAAGCTTCCTTTTGATTTTAAAGAGTTTGACAACAATTACTTATTATATTGACATAACAATATTTATCACATCTCAGATAAATTATGACTTTATGATTGGTTTAACGCCATCAAGTGGTGATCCCCTATGGATCTGTATGGCGTCAGTAGATTTCATATAGGGTTCATGACATCTCGTTTACTATTAATGGTGACGTCATCAATTAATGTTTTTGCATTTCATTGCTTATTTTTATACATAACTTAGCAGGTTAAAGTCCTGTGTGCAATAAATTCATTATATGGTTCGCTACTGACCACCCTTCAGACCCTGAAGGGTTAGTAAAATCCATAGGAGATTTGGCGCCTTCTGCATCACCACTTATGGATTTTACTAACCCTCTATGGATCCATAGGGGATCAGTAGCAAACCATATAACTTATAGTATATATTTTAAAATGAATTTATATGAGTGTTGTGGTTTTATTGGTTTTTAATAAAAATAAATGTAAGTTTTCTATTTTTTAAAACAGGGACAGACAAGCATGCATTAACCTCATACACAAGTATGAAATCTATATTTAAATTTATAACAAAAAAATATTGTGAGCATACAGGAACACCGCTGCCAGAAGGCTTCGATGATACACCAGAGGAAGCCGATGAAAATAATTCATCCAAAGGTATGGAAAATCTAGAAACACCGATGTCACAGGACGTGACAGAAGATTCACAGATGTCACAGGACGTGACAGAAGATTCACAGATGTCACAGGACGTGACAGAAGAATCACAGATGTCGCAAAATACAGAAAATCAAGAAACTTCTGAGTTGAAGGACACTAATAAAGAAGAAACAGTGTCGCAAGAGACAGTGCCATCAGAGGAAATGAAACAGAATTCACAAATATCTCAGGATGGGAATGAGACAAAAGACAATGTGAAATCAGAACTGTAAATATTAAATGGGGATTACTAATGGAGTTTAAAATATATCTTGATTGCATCAACATGTGTATCTTAACTTCAATTAACAAAATGACGATAGGGTTCCATCATTTATTCAAGTTATATGTGGACTACCAACAATGAATAGTTAATGAACCCTTCCTTTAATCTAATTAAGGGACTATAGTCAGGTATCCTCCAGAAGAAGGTGTTAGATACTTTATATTAACTATTTTTTTTGCTGTGTGTCCTTATTACCCAAAATAGTGTTTGTGGGGAAAGGTCAATATTTGTTATGTTGTTGAGTTTCTGATTGACTTATACCCACATCTGCTTTTATTTGTATTAAATGTGCAGCTGTATTTTAGTTTATAAAGATCTTGCATATCTAAGAGAAGCACAAACCTTGATTTTATGCTATTAAAGTGAATAATTATTTAGAGATTGGTAAATGTTAAATGCACAGTACATATCTTTTTCCTGTTTGTTATTGGAACAGAATGGGTTTTCATGGATTTTAGGAAAACCAGTAAGGCATTATGGCTATGATGGCATTAGTTTGAGTAAAAGTATTTATTGCGAACCGAATGAAACTCTTCCACAGAGTCATCTCCTCTTGGTCAAGGTATTTAAACTTTGAAAATATATTACTGATATTGAATAAATACAACAGCGCATGCAGTTGTGTAAGTAGATACATGTATTTTCATCTACTTAGAAGATAATTTTTCACTCAGGTAAATTAGTCAATGAGTGATGGATTTTTCTTAGAAGAAATTTTAAAAGGTCCCAGTGAATAAACTACACAGAGAACAATAGCTATTGTATTTATTCAATGGGACAATTGAATTGACAAAAGTTTAAATATCTTGACCAAGAGGAGATGACTCTGTGGAAGATTTTCATTTGGTAAGCAATAATTACTTTTTCAAATTGTCAGGAGAAATGAAAAGTTTTAATAAATAAAACACTAAGTATTTAAGATCTGTTATCAACATCAAATTCCTGAAAGAACAAAATAGTTGTCTCTTGAATTTTTCACTTTTGGTTAAATGGGGGCATTTTATAGCTGGCATCAGGTTATGAATCTTTTCTCATCGTAGAAAATCCTGTTTTGGCATATTGTAAACCAACTTATTTTAGCAGATACTTTTTCTGATTTTCTGGATGTATTTATGTAAGAGAAGATGGAAGCTTAATATATAAGCGACAATTTATATTTATGTTATTTTTACTACTCGCAAAAGTTGCAAAAATAAGTTGGTTTACATTTATATATACATGTTTAATCATCACCTTTTCTTTCAATGTTTAGTGGATATTTTTCTTATTGGCAACCATATCACATATCTTTATAATATAAAACATCTTCAAGAAGGTTTTAAACAAATGTGTTTACAATGTTATAATTCAAATTTATAATATCAGCTTTTTTTTCTTTAGCTTAAATTAAAACCTGTGGTTTTCCTGTAGCCTGGCAGCTAATTTTATATGAATATTTAGCATTTGAATGTAAAATGTGCATTTTTGTATTTTTATAAACTATTTTTATCTAAGATAGATTAGTAAAAGAAGAGATTTTGAAAATAATAAAAACATTATATTCCTCAATTATTATTTGCAGGGGATAGGGATGTAGTAATCCAATATGGTCAATTCAGAAATTTTTCAATGTTTTTATTGTGAAAATTGTGACGAGAATCGTTTGAAAACCCGCCCCATATTCATATAACCCTGGATTAACCTTATAAATGTGCAGGCGATTAAAGTTCTAATTAATAATAAAATGTGTTTACCAAAACAAAATTGAATTTTGGTAGACCAATAACTTTGACTAATTTGGCTAAATAAAGAAATCATATATAAGTTTTTGCAAGATATGCCAGGACCACTATAAATATAGGTAAACAGTGTTATGAGGAGATTAATTTAGGGCCTCAAAGGAACTTAAAGTTGGTAACAAAGTTGCAAAAGCTTTACCTGAACATACACAACAATTTTAATATTGACAAGTACATGAATTTATGATTTAAAATTTTAGAGATATGATGAAATTAATGAGATTGTGAGTTTGTAGTAAAAATCATAGTCATGATTTAGGCAATATTGTAATTCAGAACATAAGTATGGAAAGTGAGATTTCACAAGGCCTTAAAGACATTCTGTATTAGCTTGTGACGTGACTAACCATTCTTGTATAATTAAAGAGCTCTGGCCTAACAGATGACCAAAAAAAAAAAATAAGGGTTTTTGCTCTTAATTACATTCATTAGAGTATGGTTTTTGTAGAAAGAGCCTCTTTAAGGTTCATTCTTAAAGAATTCATGATGATATTGCAAAAGACATTTCAGTAATGCACGACAACAGTTTTATTAAAGCTACAACCTATTTAAAAATTTAATTTAAATCCATTAGGCACTAACCATTCATCTTCTTTGGTAGATTAGTGTTTTTTATATTGGGGCATACAATTTATTTCGACTTTAACCCATAAAAAATTTTGATTACATACAGGAACAAGAAATTTTTTATCCATTGTCTTTTTATCTTTTCACTTCCTTTCTTTAACACATTAGAATTTTAGACTGAATATTTTAAAAATTAAAAAAACTATATCCCACCCCTCCCCAAATCCAACCTCTTCCCCATACAAAGAAGATGGATGGATGATGCATTGTCTGATTAGTTAGACTTTTGTTTTCACAGTATGATTGAACAAGTTTCTATTGGTCTGTAACAAATTGACAGGTTATCCATCAAGCCACTGAAAAGGGAACTTCTCAAAACATTTGTCAGTCATTTACAGGCAGTAGAAACTTGTAGACGGCTTTGTATGTAATACACATTAATTTATTTTGTAAATGGCATTATGTATCTATATCTTTCTGATTGCTGTTTTAACACTAATATGTATAATGAAAGTATTGTAAAAGTGCTGAAATAAAATAAATACATTTGAATTGATATAGCAGAATTGTTTTTTTTTTCATCCTTCATATTTCAGGGACCTGGCACATTGAAACACTCTGTCTTGCATTAAGTAATCCAAAAGTTGTCCAGACTTTATTTAGTTTTATATGTATTGTCTATCATTTGTTGTTTCGAAATTATTGGTCTTTTGTTGGGCAATGTATGACAAATATATGTTTAAAAACCTCGCCCGTAATTATAAATTATGTAATTCATTGACCGCTCCCGACATGTGTAGCTTCAATGCATATTTTAGAGGCGATCAATGTCTTTCAAATTACTTTATTTTTATCAATAGTACCGCTTAAGTCGACGCTAGGGGCCGTCTTGACCTTGTTGTGGGGTATGAATGATTTGTTCATTGTTGAAGACCCTACATCAACTGTCAAGATGAAGAACAGGAATAAAAGCCCTGTTCATTGATAATTTTCTATGTTTTCTATGTATTGTGTGCGATTTTGTCCCATGTACATTTACTCCATATCCTTTCATTTTCTTTAGATATAAAGCTGAATTTTTTTGTGTAGGAATGTAGGTGATCTGAATTATGGCCTTGGAACTTTGCAGCAGGCAGGGACAGTCATATCATTCCAGCACATCTTGTGTTTTTATTGTCCCCTGTGCAACGTGTTGTGGGGGACATAGAAATACCAGGCTTCTGTCCGTCCAGTCTTGTTAGCTCTCTCACTTGTTCAATTCTTGACTGATTTTTTTAAAACTTATATCATTGGTTTATATCAGCATTGTCTTGGACTTTGTTCGAAAATCAGAGCCGATCAACAATTTTAAAAGAGTTATGACCCTTGGAAATATTAATTATAAGGAAAATTGCATTGTTAGCGCTCTCATAAGTACAATTTCTGCTAGAATTTTATCAAATTTATATCAAAGGTTTATATGAGCAATGTGTCGGACAATTTCGCAAATCAGTGCCAATCAAATATTTTTAAGAGTTATACCCCTTGGAAATAAAAATTATTTTGGAAATTGCATTGTATTTGCTCTCAAGCCTTCGTTTCTCTAAGATATTTGTAAAAGAGAGGCGAAAGATACCAAAAGGACATTAAAACTCATTAGTTGAAAATAAACTGGCAACGCCATGGCTAAAAAAGAAAAACACCAACAGACAAACAACAGTACACAAAACACAACATAGAAAACTAAAGACTGAGTTACATGAACCCCACCAAATACTGGGGGTGATCTCAGGTGCTCAGGAAGGGTAAGCAGATCCTGCTCCACATGTGGCACCTGTCGTGTTGCTCATGTTAGTACAAATAAGTCTAATTAGGTAGATCACATTCAGGAAAAGGAGACGGGATTGTAGTTAAGACATTTGGAACATATCTGCTATCATCTGTGAAACAGATACTCCATAACGGTCAACCAACTCGTGATGGCGTCTGTAAAATTACAAAAGGATGATTTCAACTTCACCACTTGGAACTCTTGGTTTAATAGCTTCCTTGTGAGCAGCAACCCTCTATCAAGGAAATCATGATAGGAAATACAAGCCCTGGAATATTGAATCAACTGGGAGATATATATACTCTGTATGCAGGCGCTGCTGGAATGTTGCTACATAGAAATGGAAAGTTCACAATTGGGAAGCTGAAATCATCTCTTTTGTCGTAAAGTTTTGTTTCCAACCGACCATCATTGTCAATTTATAGATGTAAGTCAAGATATGAGGCAGACTTAACTGTATCTGTTGTATCCTTTATCTCAAGTTTGATGGGATAGATGTGTTCAACATAGTCACAAAATTTTGAATTATCATCTATATAGCAGAAAGCAAAGTTAAAGGATACTGCTTACTTCTTTTCTTTCTTCCTAAGAAGTTCCTGTATGAAGTTGGCCTCATATGAATAAAGGAACAAGTCGACAAGAAGAGGGGCACAGTTAGTTCCCATGGGAATGTTGATTGTTTGTTGAAAAACATGTCCTCCAAACGTAACAAATATGTTGTCAATCAAGAAATCAAGCACCTTGATAATGTCAGTTTCAGAGAATTTTTTGTTTGAATCAGTGATTTTTAACAAAGTAGGATTAATCCCTTCCTAAGGCAAGATTCTTGTATCATACGTTGGCCATTCTTTTTTATGAAACCTAAAGAACAAAAAAAGTTCCAATGTCCTCCGCGTTGCATATATTTTATCTATCAAAGGTCAATAACATAAAAAGTTTTTTTGTTATTGCCCTTTTTATACAACCGCAAAATTTTGTACTCGTATTATGCTATGGCAAAATCTGCGTTGTCTTCCGAAGACATTTTGTTTCGTACACAATAACTTGAGTATAAGTATTTGGATCTGTATGAAATTTTAGCACATACCCCAAAAGAAGGTTGGGATTGATTTTGGGGGTTATTGTCATAGGTGTTTAGTAATTAAGGGCCAAAAACAAGCATTTTTCTTGTCGTCTGAAGACAATTTGGTTCGCATACAATAACTTGAGTATAAGTGTATGGATCTCTATTAAATTGTAGCACAAGGTTCAATACCACAATAGGAAGGTTGGGATTGATTTTGGGGATATTGTCATAGCTGTTTAGTAACTAAGGGCCAAAAAGGGGCCAAGAACAAGCATTTTTCTGCTTTCCCATACAATAACTTCAGTATAAGTGTATGGATCTCTATGAAATTTTAGCACAAGGTTCCATTCCACAACAAAAAGGTTGGGATTGATTTTGGTGGTTTTTTGTTCATAGCTGTTTAGTTATAAGGGGCCTAAAAATGCCAAAACAAGCATTTTTCTTGTTTCAGGACAGTAACTTGTGTATAAGTGTATGGACCTTTATGAAATTTTACCACAAGGTTCCATACCTCAAAAGGAAGGCTGGAAATGATTTTGGGGGTCATGGCCCAAATCGTTTAGGAATCGAGTATAAATCTATGGATTGCTTTTTAATGAAGCATCAAGGTTTTATGTCATTAAAGAAAGGTTGGGATTGATTTTGTGGGTTATGACCCAAACGGTTTAGGAAAAAGGGGCCAAAAACAATACTTTTGTAATACTTTATTTTATTGCTTATTTCTTGTTCAATTTCAATTGGGTTTAATTCAAAGTCTTGAATTGTTGGGGTTCTTTCATATTCTGAATCTAAGCGTGTATTTAGATTTTGATTTTGGGCACAGTATTCAAGTTGGTCCAAAATTAAACTTTGTTTGATTTCATCAAAAATTGAATTATTCGTGTTCTTTGATATGCCCAATCTAACAGTGTATTCAGATTTTTGATTTTGGGCCCGGTTTTTAAGTTGGTCCAAATCGGGGTGCAAAATTTCATTCATTCACATTCATTCTGTGTCAGAAACTTTGCTATATAAAATATTTAATCAGAGCTGTATTGCACAATTAACAGAAATTGTAAGTAGAGTCATAGTTAAAAATAGATATAGCATCAAATAATTATCTAATTTTAGAGAAGAAATATAGTTTGAAATTTACTGTTCATTATTATATTATAAAATGGTTAAGTAGAGCTGTAAATCTGCCACCTCATGCTGATAAAGGGACAGATAATATTACTTAATAAACAGATGTTTGAAACAAAAAAACTGAGTTTGTTAATATGGATAGATGATTATGTCCAGTTTCTGATATTACCACTCCAGGACAGGAACAATGAAGTTATTTGAAATTTTGTTTATTTTAACATTTTTATAACTAATAATGGAAATTGAATATTAAAATGAATAAGGTAAAGTTTGTGATGTATTAATTCCCTACGCATTAGCTAATGTGTGTATTTGTTTGATTGTTTTGTAATTCTTTGTTTGTTATGTTTCAATGTATTTCATGAGGGCCTCAGGGAAGATTAGTTTTACAGCCAACTGTGTAACCCTCTTTAAATAAAGAACTATTATTACATGTATTATTAATATTATTATTATTATTATTATTTAAAAAATTGAAATTTTATTTTTCTTCCTAGGAAAACTACACACAATTTGTATTACATATTTACATTTGTAATTAAAACAAGGAATTATTTAAATCTTGAATAATTTTGAATTCTGGAAAATTGATTAGAAATATATGATGTAAACTAACCCAATTTAGGAAGGTTAGCCATGCAGGGGGGTTAGTTAGTTCATACTGAATATCAGTGAAAGTAAATTTAAACTTAGTCATGTCTGCATGGCTAACCCTCTTTAGTTAGGTTAGTTTTCATCATACATTTCTTATTAATTTTCCAGAATTAAAAATTATTCCAGATTCAAATAGTTCCTTGTTTTTAACAAAGTATTCACATTTATGAATATGGATAAGTGTTGTGTATTTACTATTAATTCATTCATGCAGCAATTACCACCTATTATCAAGGAAACAAAACGGGATATTCATCAACTAACACACTTACCACAAATGATAAAAATCAATGAGTGCAGCTCAAAATTTATACTGTACTCCCCATAAGTAGATATAAGAAGATGTGGTATGAGTGCCAATGAGACAACTCTCCATCCAAGTCAAAATTTATAAATGTAAACCATTATAGGTCAAAGTACGGTCTTCAACACGGAGCCTAGGCTCACACCGAACAGTAAGCTATAAAGGGCCCCAAAAATTACTAGTGTAAAACCATTCAAACGGGAAAACCAACAGTCTAATCTATATAAAAGCGAGAAACGAGTTTTACCAAAAAAAAACTTTTTCATATTGATTGATTGTGGTTCAAAAATCTACCTACAAAATGGTTTGTCCAGTAGGGGTCGCTTCACCAAGGCTTCACCCATTCAACCAATCAGCATTGATAGCATTTGAAAAAAGAAGCCATACAAAATATCGTGTTTTTGATGTTGTTGTTTATCAGAACTAGCAAATAATTAACATGAGAGAAATTTTTCCTGAATGATATTTATATTTGGACCAATTGGCATTACAGTTTTAGGGTAGATTTGCTAAAATTTTAGTATACTTTCTCAAAGTTTTTGGTTCTTTTTGTGTTGAAAAGTTGCTGTCTCATTGACTTTTACCTTGCATAATGATAATTGTGATACTGATTTCCTGAAAAAAATAATTAATCCTACTACAAATGTTTTGTTTTTGGTTTAATTGAACACCAGTGTCAGTGAGAAATTGTTGTTTTTTTTGTTTTTTTTTTTTCAATTTTTTTGCCATGGCATTGTGAGTTTGTCCTCCACTTATATGAGTTTGAATATCCCTTTGGTATCTGCCGCTTCTCTTTTAGAAATAAAATAGACAACAAACAATGCTTTTGTAAAATGATTTATTTCAGGTTTCTTAAAAATAAAGCTATTACTATAAAATTTTCTAATTAACAAGTTTCAAAGTAAGTATTGACAACAACTAATTTTACCCTTTTTTCTCATTGTGCCAACTTTTGAGCAACTTTAAGCAAAATCAATATGGTAACTTTCAACAATTTTTTGCAACTATTCAATCCCTCTCATTTGAAACATTATTACTTGTGTATCAGATATATTTTTAGCATTAATACATGTTTATAAAGGCATTTTTCTATCACTATTGATTGATTTTTTAAGACTGAAATGAGTTAAATATTTCCTTATTTTTACTTCAGTATATGTTCAAAGGAAGCTTGTCATAAAAATAAAAAGGTGGAATATTTGAAAATGAGGCATCCATTCACAATGGATTTGGGTGGAAAAAGGGAATAAAATTAACATCTAAAGGTATTGCCTCCAGCCTTCAACAATAAGAAACAATCCATATTATATAACAAATTCTAATAGGCTCTCAAAACAAATAACAATTGAATAATTGATCAAAAGTCTGAATTAAATGACTTTCTTAAAAACAAGAAAATGACAAATTCTGAAATTGCAATTTATGGGTTTATTCCCGATTGTCCCACTTTTTGAAATTTTGGAGTTCTGATTGTCCCACATTATTTCATTATGTCAAATGTTTTTAAATAAACAATGTAATTGCTGTTTGTTTTGTGATATCAAATTAAAATTAATAATGGCATGAACATACTTGTAGTTAATATCAGTTTTATAAATGTAAATATGAATTGTCGAAAAAATCATCAGTTTGCTTTTGCCATTTGATAAAGGACTTTTCGTTATGAATTTTCCTTGGAGTTTGGTATTTTTGCTATTTTACTCTTTCCTTATATTCACTTCATTTGAACTCTGTTGGATAGCTGTCTCATTGGCAATCATACCACATCGCCTTATTTTTATATAGACTGACACTTCAAGCCAGATTTTATAAGTGATATTTCACAAGATAACAGTCCGAAGGAAGACAGGTCACACTACACATGCAGACAAATTATTCTGACTCAGGGCCAACCAGACTTTGCTCTTACTCAAAAATGCAGAGTGCTTTGTGGAGAAGCAGCAAATTCTAACTTTCCATTCTTTTGTTTGACCCAACTAGGGTTAATTTCTTTTTATTGTGTTAATGTTAGATCAATATCTATAAAATCCACATTTCGATTTTATGTTCATGGTTTTCTTATTCAAGGATTTTCTTAAAAATATCTTTCCAAAAACCTAGTTTCCCCATTTTTGTTTGCATTAATTGAAAGTTTACTTAAACCATATTTTTATTAAACTTTTTATATGAAATCTGTTTTATTTCTTTGATTTATGAATATATTTATTATCAGTCTAAAACCTGTCAATCCCTGAAATTTTGTAACATGTAAAATTATTCTCATATTTTGTATTTCTCTTAACACATCTTTCATTTTATTTTATCCTTGATACTTTTAAATTTTTCAATTATATATATATATATATATGTTCGATCTACAATTTATGTAAATACCATTTTTCACCATGTTTATTTCAAATTTTATAAGTTATATTGAATTACCTGCTACATACTTTAAAAACAAATAAAATAACTATCAAAACAATTCCCAATTATCCCACATTTAAACTTCCCAATTCATGCAATTGTCCCACATTTAACTTCCCAATTCATGCAATTGTCCCACATTTAAACTTCCCAATTGTCCAACAAACATCTTTCCAATTGTCCCACAAAATTTTATTACTTTTTACCTGTAATTTTAAAAAGTGGGACAATCGGGAAGACACTAATTTATGAAGTTAAACCATTTTATGAATGTGAAAAAGGTTTATTTTTATGCAATGTGTATACAAATGATATTTCTTATATGTTCCTGCTGAAAGGCAATTGTTCACAGTGTTTATTGCAATTACACAAAAATGCACTCTTTTATGTGCACAAACATCCTTTTATGATCTTCATTAACATAACAAGCATTCTACTCTCCTAACCTTACACATGTGTAGCGATAGAAAAAAAAAAAAAAAAATTAACAAAACATCTCATCAAGGTATTTTAAATTTTTGTTCTTTGTTTTTTTCATGTGGAATAACACCTTGTACTTCATAGTGTGTATGCCCATATGTGTTGAGGTAGGTGTGCTACTCTGTTTCAATCTAAAAAAATTACCATTGATAAGTGAATTAAATTCAATCAGTAGGATATTGTTCTTCATGATTATTTGTAAAAAAAAAAATCATTTCAAACATATAATGTGTTATCTTTTATAAATGTGATACATAAACAATTGAAATGAAAATGAGGAGCAAGTATGGAGAACTTATTTTAATTAGATTGAAGTAGTTGCATTCAAAATTTTTTCAATGAAAAGTGAAATGAAAATTTTTACAGATTCCAATTCAGGCAGGGTCTCAGTGGCTCATCAGCAATCACAAGCCTGTCAGCACTGAGGTTGTCAGTTCCAACCCTGATTGTTGCAGGTGCTTTCAACTTCCATCTTAATTGACTAGGATGGGCAATTTTCTTGCCAAAGGTGATGGTTCTCTCCAGGCACTCTGACTTCCTCCACAGTCTTCGCGCTCAACCACAGGCCCACCAGCCCAGGCTTGTAAAAATGCTGTTGGGCCTGTTAAAATCATCTCTACAAGCCAATGGAATCTAACGAAAATTTTTGTAGAATTCAGCTTTGGGCCCGTAGATTCAAAAGTTTATCATGAAGACTGCCTCCACCAATAAAAACTGGCCACTACAATACAGCAAAGTGCTGAAATATAGATTCCACCACTGTAACAAGTGTGTTATGATATTTCTCCACTCGAGACAGTTAAATTTTAATATTTAACTGTTCAATGAGAGTGGAGAAATATGGTAATACACGATTTATAGTGGTGGAATCTGTTTCTCTAATGATTTTAACCTTCCTTTTCAAAGATTTGCAGAAAGTTGTATTCTTTATATGTGATGTCATCAGACATGGTCGCCTTTTTTCATGACGTCACAGTAGGAAAATTCAGAAGAAAACAAGAAAAGTGGACGTCATAATGAGAATAGATATTTCACTAGTGAGGAGAAATATTTTTCTCACACCAATCAAGAAATGTGAAAATAGCACAAAATTAGAGAAAGTGGCATTAACACCTACAATTAATCCAATTCAGACATGGATCTTGAACTTCAGGTTAAAATTTGCACAATACTTAAATATTGCTCTTTTCAAAAATTAGGACATTTATAGTTACATTTTCCATCTTTATATTGAAAAAAATACTGGTACAGGCTATTAAACATGTTTTTGCTGACTTTTTGTGGAAAGTGCAGCAACTAAATGTGTACATTTGCTAACCAAATTGCAAAACTAAAGATATATAATAAAAACTAATGATTAATCTATAAATTAAAATTTCTAAAATCAAAATAGAAAGGTCAAATCCAGTTGTAGAAACTATATTCACAAAAACGACTTTAAAAATATTTTCCAATTGCTAAGGTATATGATGATGTAATTGGAAAAAATTATATAATAAATCTAAACATACAAACAGCTATAAAATTATAAGAAAATGTAAACAATATGATTAACAAAAATAAAGCTGTAAACTATTGAAGGTTTTGATTTTTAAATGTGTAATCACAGTCTTAACACACTTTCATATTAACATTTCAAAATAAACATTCAATAGTACTGATAAAATATTTTAATTCATAATATAATGTGTGCATTTATTATAGCAAATCTTCCATAACCAACAACAAAGTAAGAATAATTAATGTATTTACTGTATAGATTCAAGTAAGTGTCTTTCAATCAGATATTATTGCGAGGTCACATTCTACAGTTATCCAATGATCACTGAGGACTTTAATAATTTAAGCTTTGAAGAAAAAAAACTGTTTTTAGATCTGGAGACAGTCTCCTTTTGAACAGTCAAATCTCCCCCTCTCATAGTATATCCTTTTTTTTTTTTTAAGTAAATTTATCTGTCATCAAATTCTTCTATAAGTATTATCATTATATAAAATGATTTTTCATGTCCCCTACTTCTTTTTCTAGTATCAAGTTTGCAATAATAAAACTTGCATTCATAATTTCACAAGTGATTTCATAACATTTTTGCAATCGCATTAATTAGACTTTAATTAGCTTTGTTGCCAGTGGTGAAGGATTCATAATAATAAATGCACACATTACTTTCTGAATTTACAGTAGTCTACAATGTTAAGATATAAAATGTTCTAATTCTAACACAGTTCTTTGGATTTCTTTTTCAAAATATAGGTATAAATATTTGTAACATATGAATTTTCTCTATATGACTAATTAAAATAGACAGCAATATATATACTACAACACCCTCACACAATTAAACCACAAATATAAATCAAGCAGCCGTAACCAACTTTCATAAACATTGTTCTCAAGAAACCCATATTACTTTATGACATCAACTGAATAAATAACAAGAATAGTATATACTCAGAATAAAGTGTTATTATATATGATCCGGGGACACAGTAATCGTCCTTTGATTTTTCGTTGTCTACAAATAGAGTCCCTTGTGTGGACAGTGTATAACTTGTAAATTTTGTTCATACACCTTCCAAAATTCTTTATATCTTATGCATAAAATAGTAAGTAGGAGGATGAAATTACATGTAAAAATAAAAGAAGAAAGTGTCTGAGGATACGAATGCCCCGCTCAGCTTTGCAACAAAAATGGGATTGACGGATGGAAAGACTGTCTGAAAGAAATGCACTACGAAATAACTGTGTTCTTGGCTTATGATATGACTAGTTTTCTATAACAATACATTTATATCTAGATACGTATTGCAGATAATTTTACTCCCCATTTTCAATGGTTTTCTTTTTTATATAAAACTATATATTGAGCAATCTTAATAGGAAGACGTGTATTACAGTTAACTTCATTGAGTCATCAAGGTCCATAAAATCTTCATTTTAAAAGATAAACAAAGTACTTGAGTCTTGCAAAAGTGGCAACTTTATCCCTTTTTTTTCAACCACAGTCATAAAATTTTTGAAATTGCAGGTGATAAACAGGGATATTTTTTAAACAGGTGACCAAATTAGTGTTATGCGTTAAAGTTCAAGATATGCCTCTAAAAAGCAAATGACTTGACTGATATACAAATTTGCATTATTTGAAAAGATTCTGCAAGAAAATACCCTCATTTGTGCATTTTTTCCTCAATTTATAAATAGACTCCTCAAAAAAACAAATGTTGAAAATTGATGTCAATCAGTAAGAACAAAAACAACAAACAAGCTTAACTGATTTTAACCTTATAAATAAATAAATAAATAAATAAGTAAAAAACATTTTGTTTGTCTATTTCATATAATAAATATAAATAGAAACACACACTAGAACAGCAGACATAATAAAATACATATTTAATGTTGTACCAAACACTAGTACGGACAAAACAGCTGTTATCAGTGTCGAACAAGATATTATAAATAGTCGTGTAATGTTACTTGCATACTTCATTATGGAAGACATGATCAAACCATTTAAAGCCTGAAATGAAAAAGAAAGTATCGCATACATTCAACTGAAAATAACGGTTGTCATGAGAATAGATTACATAGGGTAAAATTTCCAATGTTGCAAGTAATCTTGAATTTCATGGATTAATCATGAAAACCTTAAAATTTACACATAGGTTAGATAAATTCCTTTCTTGGTTTTGCAAGTATTAATTTTGTAAGCAAACAAAATTGTTCTGTAAATATCCATTTATTTTGATATGAAAATACATCTTTTAGAGCATTTCATTGGAATTATAAAAAGTTATAAAGATTATTTTATGGAATTCATTTATGTGTAAACTAAGCCTTTACAAACTTAGGCCTTCAGACTTTAACTAGTTTGTAAATGAGTAAGGTAAGTTTACACATAAATAAAAATGTTGAAAAAGGTATTCTTTCAAATAATAAACTGTTGACACAGAGATATATCTTGCCTGTCTGCATAAAATTCAGAGAAAGACAATCTGATGGACAGCAACATTGCTAATTAATTCAAAGTCGCTAGACCATGAACTAGTACCAATAAAAACAGACACTGTTGACACAGAGATATATCTTGCCGGTCTGCATAAAATTCAGAAAAAGACAATCTGATGGACAGCAACATTGCTAATTAATTCAAAGTCGCTGGACCTTGAACTAGTATGGACAAAACAGCTGTGATTTAGTGGGCAGGGCCTCAAAATGGTCAACAAACTGAGATGTACAGACAGAAATGTAACTTTATACAAAATATCGTTGTCTGTTGTAGGTAGTTCCCATCAAACTAACTTATGCTGAAAACTTAACATTGAAAACTGCTAATTAATTCAAAGTCACTGGACCATGACCTATGGGGCAGGGCCTCAAAATAGTCGTCTAACTGATAGTAATGCAACTTTATAGAAAATATCATTGATCTATCACAAGTAGTTCCTTTCAAACTAATCTAAGCAGAAAACTTAACATTGAAAATTGCTTATTAATTGAAAGTCACTGGACCATGACCTAAGTGGCAGGGCCTCAAAATAGTCTTCAAACCGGTATGACCTGATAGTAATGCAACTTTATAAAAAACATCATTGATCTATCACAAGTAGTTCCTATCAAACTAACTAAAGCAGAAAACTTAATATTGAAAAAAATTCATTCAAAGTCACTGCACCATGACCTAGGGGGCAGGGCAAAAAAAAGTCGTCAAACTGATATGTACTGATAGTAATGCAACTTTATATGAAATATCATTGATCTATCACAAGTAGTTCTTATCAAACTAACATAGGCAGAAAACTTAACAATTGTTGACGCTGACAATGCCACCTTTTTCATCACCAGAAAAGCACCACCTATGTCTCCCCTTCCACCAATTCACTGCAGACAGGACAAAAACCCAAATGCAAAAAACTATTAAAGGATTTCTTATTTCTTACCTGTGATAAAATGATAACAACTGTTAAACCAGTATATCCTCTAAACAATGAGAATCTATCCTCTGAAAATAAAATTAAACATGTATGAGGATCAAGGACAATCAAATCTCTTAACAAATTTGTCTTAATTGTTATTTGGAGAATTTGGCGATTATGGCACTTCTTTCATAGTTTCCATTTAATATTCCCAACTTTTTTTACTCAAATTATTTACAGCTTGAACTACTGCATAGACATCAGTCTACCGTTGAAGACTGTATGTTGCCCTCGAAATGTATTTTACTTGGTATTTCTGTTGGATGGCTGTCTCAATGAAATATATCTACATCTCCTTTTATTCAAAGCATGTTCTAAAGGTTCAGAAAAGATGACCATAATTATAAAAATAAAGAATAACATTGTAACATCTCAAATTATAAAATGATTGAATGACAACTTTTTACTTACCAATTTCTGGATTACTTAATTCATGTATAAACCAAATTATACCATTCACACACACACCAAATATATATAACAACATATTCTGTAAGTGAAGGGACATCTGCAAAAAAGTCAAAAATAATTTTAAAAGATTTAATTACGATGTGGTCCGAGGACACAGTTATCGTCCTTAGATTTTCGTTGTCTACAAATATAGTCCCTAGTGTGGACAGTGTATAACTTGCAAATTTTTTTCATACACTTTCCAAATTCATTTCTTTATATTTTATGCATGAAATATTAAGTAAAGGGATGAAATTACATGTTAAAAAAGTTTGGGTGCTGAATCTTTATGTTAAGTAGTGATTTGGTCCAGTTCAAAAAGGTCAAAAACTAGTATGTCTGAAGCTGTCAAACTGAATTTTAGACCCCCTTAACATAGAATTGTCAATATTTTGAGTTAGAGCTGGTAGACTTTTCTATAATTTTGATATTATTTGTCCCAATAGTAGTACACTACACTGTAAAAATCTTTTTGAGATAGAGCAGGTGCAATTTTTTTAATTTGAATTTATTGTCTAAAAGAAATGCACTACGAAATAACTGTGTTCTCTGGCCATGTATCCAAGAACCAAATAGGCTACATTAATTACATCTTCATATATACATCAAGAAATAGAATACACAAACAAGAGTGCACACGCTGAAATGTCTCACCTTCTTTACTAACCATTGATTTTATGTTAATAGTCCTAAATATAAAGCTTTACTACAAGTAACACATAAACTTAACATGATTCAAGAAAATGAGGTCAAGGTCAGATAAACCAAACGAGAAATACATGTACACCTTACAATCATTCAATAAACCAAACATAGTTGACCTATTGCTTATAGTTTCTAAGAAACAGTCTTAACCAAGAAAACTTAACATTGACCAATGAACCATGAAAATGAGGTCAAGGTCAGATGAACCATGCCAGACAGACATGTACACCTTACAATCAATTCATTCATTAAATATAGTTGACCTATTGTTTATAGTATCTAAGAAACAAACTTAACCATGAAAACTTAACATTGACCAATGAACCATGAAAATGAGGTCAAGGTCAGATGATACCTGCCAGACAGACATAAACACCTTACAATCCTTCCATACAACAAATATAGTTGATCTATTGCTTATAGTTGAAGAAAAATAGACCAAAACACAAAACTTAACACTGAGAAATGAACCTTGAAAATGAGGTCAAGGTAAAATAAAACCTGCGAGACTGACATGTACATCATAAAATATTTCCATACACCAAATATAGTTAACCTATTGTATATAGTATTAGACAAAAAGACCAAAACTCAAAATCTTAACTTTGACCACTGAACCATGAAAATGAGGTCAAGGTCAGATGAAACCTACCAGTTGGACATGTACACCTTACAATCATTCCATATACCAAATATAGTAGACCAGCTGCTTATAGTATCTGATATATGGACTTGACCACGAAAACTTAACCTTGTTCACTGATCCATGAAATGAGGTCGAGGTCAAATGAAAATTGTCTGACAGGCATGAGGACCTTGCAAGGTACGCACATACTAAATATAGTTATCCTATTACCCATAATAAGAAAGAAATTAACATTACAAAAAATGTTGACTTTTTTTCAAGTAGTCACTGAACCATGAAAATGAGGTCAAGGACAATGGACATATGACAGACGGAAACTTTGTAACATAAGGCATCTATATACAAAGTATGAAGCATCCAGGTCTTCTAGCTTCTAAAATATAAAGCCTTTAAGAAGTTAGCTATCGCCACCACCGCAAATTTTGTGAATTGTGGAAAAATTGTATTTTTGTGGATATTTGATTTTTTGGTTTTGTCAAAGTCTGCCTACAACCCTATAAAATATTTGTATTTTGTTGAACATTTAAATTCTTGGTTTAACTTTAGCCACAAAATCCTATAAAATTGGTAGCCCATGAATAATAATGAATCTGCAGTATTATACAATTATAGCCTTTTAAGGAGGTCAATCTGATGTAAAAAAAGAGTTGAATATTGTACATGAAAATGTTTAATCAACCCAAAGAAAGTATATAGACTAAGGACTCAACATGTAGTGACCAATATGAAACGGCTACAACTATTTTAATAAAACATCCTATTATTCAAAAGATCTCTATTACTTTTAAATATTAATTCAACATATACTTTGTTTTAATTCATTTCTTACTTGTAGTTATGTTGAATATGAGCTTCCTCCCCTGACACTTTTGATAATATACTTTTTATTCACTTCAACAAGTACACCAACAATGACCAGAAAGGTGAATAATAAAAACAATATATTGGTGTGTCCAAGCGCTTTTTGTACATTTCTCCCTTATTATACATGATAAAATCATAGACATCCAACTCAGCATGGTTCAAATTTTCAAAGTCAAACTTGTTTAATTGAGACAGGTATTTAAATAATCATAAGTTCAGTTTAGACTGGTTTTTGGTTAATTCAAAGTTCAGTTAAGGCAGGTTTTTGGTTAATTCAAAGTTCAGTGAAAGGCAGGTTTTTGGTTAATTCAAAGTTCAGTTAAGACAGGTTTTGGTTAATTCAAAGATCAGTTTAGACTGGTTTATGTTACTAATGGTTTGATCTAGACAACTTCCATTCTATTAAACACCATCAAGAACTACCATATAAAAATAAGAAGATGTGGTATGATTGCCAATGAGACAACAATCCACCAGAGTTCAAATGATGTGCTTGTTTATACTCACTTTGATATGTCTTTTGAGAATGTACTCAGAGTAGACACCAGCGAACCCTGAGATAAAACAATATGAGATCATCATAATTAACCCAGTCAAGGTAATATGGATTTCTGTCACAGACTGTGATTTACTAGAATACCCTCCATAGCTGCAAAAGAAAATTTTCTGTCATTTTGTCAGATTTCAACTCTTAAACTGCAACTGTTATTTATTTAATAAAGTTTATTATAAAATTGTAAAATCTATCAAAATATACTAAAATAGCCCAGTCTTCACACTGAACCACAGGTACACCAGCCTAGCCTTGTAAAATTTGTTGGGCCTGTAAAAACCTACAGGCTAAAATTATTCAACTTATTTTTTGTAAATTTGAGCTTTGAGCCTGTTGATTCAAAAGTTCATTATAAAGAATTTAATAAAAATGTATTTATCAAGATTCAGAAATCTTTCATTTTCAAAATTTGAGCTGACTCATGGTTATGTGATCAATTCAAAAGAATAAAAGGGAATAGCACACTGATCAAAAGTTTTACTTTATTGTAAAAAATGTCCCATGACAGTTACTTTCAAATTAAAAACAAGTCCTTACTAACCTATCAAACAGCCCTGCTATCGTTAAAATTCCTAATGCAAACCATTGTATCTTAGACAGACGTCTGAAATATAAAGTTATATTTGTTAAAAAGTTTTAAAGTCATTGGCTATCTAAATGGTAAAATAATCATCACTTTTCATTTAAGTAGTATTTCATATAAAAATCATGAAAAATTTATCAAGATCTGATAATGAATAAACAGCTGCGCCATGAGCGCATGATTCACCAGTCTCTTTTTCAATAAAAAGGGTTGATTTTCCAGTTTTGGATAATATCTTGAAAGTGCTTTGAGCAATTTTCATGAAACTTTGGTGACTGGTTTATATCTATTAGAATAACCCCCCTTTAATTTTTTTATAAATTTCTGATATGACATTGAGATGTTACTGAACTTTATTTTATGAATAAAATCCCATAACTCGGAAACATAAAATCTAAAATTTATAAAAATCTAAAGGAAGCTCATGTCAATAGATATAAACAATTCACCAAAGTTTCATGAAAACTGCTCAAAGTACTTTTGAGTTATTGTCCAAAAACTGGAAAATCCCCCTTTTTTAAAAAATAAAACCCCATAACTTGGAAAAGTAAAATCTAAAATTTATAAAAATCAAAAGGGAGCTCATGTCAATAGAAATAAACAATTCACCAAAGTTTCATTCAAACTGGTTAAAGTGTTTTTGAGTTATTGTCCGACATGTTGACAACGGACAGACAGGCGTATAAAAAGGGTAGGTTCACAAAGTATCAATATAGGCACTATAATTCCGTGAAATTAAACTTCAGTAAAAACGGTATACATTTGATGACAAAATGTGTAAAAATATCTATCAAATACATAATCAACAAGTTCTGACACATTAGAACACTTTTGATGTAATTATGACATCCTTTAACAAAATTAGGTTAAGGTAGATCTTTGATGTCTTTTGAATTTATCAATTTTTTTGTCTAGGACAAGGGTTATTTAAAGCTTGACAGGATATAGTGAATTGTCTATTGCTGAAGACTGTCTATTGACTTCTTCATGTCTTTTCCTTCTTTCTTTTTTTTCCCTTTATTTTGTAGCTGTCTCACTGACTAGTATTCCAAACTTATTTTAATTATATTCATAATCGTTGGTCAAACAATATCATAGAAATCAAATAATATGTAAAAATTTACAAAAATCAGTAAGATATTATTGATAATTATGTATAAAAAGCATCAAGAGTGTGTCAAATTAACCTTCTACTTACTCATTAAATTGTATGCCAAAAATGATAATTGTAAAAATCATATATCATTTTCTGTGTACTCTCTGTAAAAATATTTTTTTTTTTTACTGAAGGAGAAAAAGATTGAGATATTTAAAACTAAGTCAAAAACCAGTTAAATCTTGCAATATGGCTGCTGTTTGCTAGTGTGAAAGTTTTCATATACGGGTACAACTAGTTGAGAAGAAGCTGTTGAACCTTCCAGGTTTATCCCACACTTTAAGTGGGTTTGGTTTTTCTCAATCCTGAGTTTTCAAAGTAGTGGTGTGGTTGGTTTTTTTCTTTTTTTCTCATTTTTTTTTTAATTGCTTTCTTTTTTTTTTTGGCAATGACATTATCTCCTACATCAAAACCTGATGGCCCCTTAGTATCTTCCAACATTTTTATAAATTCATAGTACAAAATATGTATTTCTGAAGCAATAAAAATAAATGTCTTACCTGCCGATAATGATTCTATATAATACTGCTGTAACCCCTATTTTCATATTGCTGAGAACCTGAAAAAAGTAAGTTTGTCATCTCTATTGCAATCATATTATAATAAATAGTGACAGTTCCTGAGTCATTTTAATAATAAAAAATCTACAGTAAAGATAATCAGAGTTGAACCAAATAGATAAAGATTTATGGGTGATTGTACTCTTAGAATTTTTAAGGATAACAGACTGATGTAAATTCTTCTATGGACAACTTTCTAAGGAAAAAATATAACATTTTTCTATACTTTTTGTGAACTTTGGGCTGCCAATTTCAGGAATGAACCAATTATACCTTAAATTATGTAGCAATGTTCATTCAAATATTTTACCGCTTATCAACATTTTATACAAACACCGATATATTTTTCTGTCAAATAAAACATCTTGAATGGTATAATTGCCACTATAAAAAAAAATTTGATCTTTAACCTGCAGAATGGGATTTTAGGTTCTCCGACTACAGAAGTGTTTTAACAACCTGTACTTTGTGTCAGATAATAAAAATTAATATAAAAATTAGAAGATGTAGTATGATTGCAAATGAGACACCTATCCACCAGAGACCAAATGATGTACATGTAAGCAACTAGGTCACTGTAAAGCCTTGGGCAAATCCCATACCATATTGGTAAGCTATAAATTCCCTGACATGAAAAAATGTAATACAATTCAAATGAGAAAACAAACGAATGCTTAGATATAACATATATTTAGGCCTTTTGACCCAATGATAACCATACTCATCAATTTCCTACATTTTTCACTTTAAACATCAATTTCATTACAATTTACATTGTTTTCATAATTAGATCATTTATTCAGTTTGGTAAAACACTATAATATAGGCATGTGGATTTTAGTAAAAATCACAGAAACCTATAAAATTCTATAATTTCTTTATCCTTTTTTTTCTCAGGAAAATGGTACATATATAATTGCATATTGTGTTTTTGTTTATATCATTTGTTTATCTTGAAAGACTAATGGGGCCCTAACAATGTGTATATACCAAACTGGTATTTTTGTTAGCAATATACGTTAACAGGGCCCTAACAATGCATATATACCTAACCGATATTTTTGTTATAGCAATATATGTTAACAAGGCCCTTACAATGTGCATATACTTAACCCATATTTTTTATAGCGATATATGTTAATAGGGCCCTAACAATGTGTATATACAAAAACAGTATCTTTATTTGCAACATTGTTTACCTGATAAGAAGTCGGGTCCATATGTAACTGCATGTGTATTGCCATGTTATTATTTATAGCATATAATATTGCTGGTATTGAGAATGGAAGCCATAATGTAAACTTTGGAATGCTGATTTGTTTACAGGATGTCTGTTGTAAGTATAGCACCAATGAAGTTACAAGCTGAAGAAAAAAACATTAAAAAATTATCAAATATGTTCTTTCGAAAAACATCAGGCCCTCTATATATAAAAATAAGAAGATGTGGTATGATTGCCAATGAGACAACTCTCCACAAGAGACCAAATGACACAGAAATTAACAATTATAGGTTACTGTACAGCCTTCACACACAAGAGTCCTGACATCTGTACAAGGTTGGTATGCTTTAATGATCTCACAAAAAAGAGACATTTGCAATACTCAATATAGTTAACCACAATAAATATATCCTTATCTTATATTGTTATGTACTTTACTTAAAAAAAAATTTTAATCAACAAAAATTCTTTTGAAATTCAGTATCCTATGAATTAAGTTACTTTTACATTATATTGCTACATTGTATTCCAAATATATGCCAATATGCCATGGGACCGGTCACTGGTATGTCATTGGATCAATTATGCACAATAGGAAAGGTCCCATTAACTCAGAAATCATTTAGCAGGACACTGAGTCTGCACAAATATTTCTTAAGGACAGAAGTTGAATTTCTGAATTGATTTATAATACTTCTATACCTTTGAAGTTTCTATCATGAGAGTTGATGATGCAGAACTGAAGGGAATCCTACCATCTACCTCACATAGATGGACAAAAATTGTGTAACTTCCATATGCTAATGTGCTGAAAAGTAGGATAAAACAATTAATAAGGAACAAAATTGTGAAGAGACATATATATGTTAACCCTAATAAGTCCCATGTTTTGCAATTCATATAAGTTTAAGTATCAATTTATTGAAAAGGTCCATTAAAAACTAATTATTTTTAATAATTTTTTTTAATAAATATAAATTAAGGAGAGTTTATGATATCAAAATGTTGTTAATTATGTTTTGTACTTAATTTACCTTTCAGTCTAAAACTCATAATATTTCTGAAGAATATGTCTGTGTAGTTTCTGCTTTAAAACACAAATATCAGTTCAGAGAAGACCTGGTATTCAATTTGACCAAGGTTTGGTTTAAATAAGTATCTCTATATAAGAGGATCTGGAATGGGGATCCCTCATTTCTGTATTTTTTAATTTTTTATGTACATTTTATCTATTCTTTATATTTTTTGCCCATTATTCACTATTCTTTATATTTTTGCCCATTATTCTCTATTCTTATATGTTTTGCCCATTAATCTCTATTCTTTATATTTTAGCAAACCATTATTCTCTATTCTGTATTTTTTCCCCATATTTTACTCTATTCTTTATTTTTAGGCCGTTTTTTGCACACTTTTTCTCCATTATTCTCTTTTCGGTAAACTCCATCCAGACCCTCATATAATTTACCCAGCAATCAGCATACATGTCCACTGTACCAAACCGAGGAATGCAGATTTTGGTTTTGTATTCTGTAATGGTAGCACTTCCTGTAATTGATGAAATAAAAATTGAAGTATTTCAGACAGTAGTTATTATCTGGATCAGAAAAATAATAGATAATTGCAGATGCATTCCACTTTATGAAATATGTAAATTTTGAAGACCTATTGGTTATGTTGGTGGCCTTGGGCTGTTTTCTGCTCCTTGATTGGGTTGTTGTCTCTTTGACACATTCCCCTTTTCCATTCTCAATTCTAAATTTGCCGTTGAAGGTTAAGCAATCACAAATTATTCATAAGATCATTCATACTACAATAGCATGTCAAATCATTTTTTTATTTACTAGACTAAAATCTGTAGATCACCATCACACTTGAATGAAATATGAAGTTTAATTCTCTTCTTTTGACATACATGTACATTTTGTAATACAAGTATGCAAAGCTCCCTTGTTTAATTTTCTTGATCAAACTACCAGAACCACACAATGTGAATCCTTTTTGGCCCACCAAAAAGGTGGCATATGGCTCATATTTTTTGTGCACTAAACCTGATAACTTATTGATTGTAATAGGCAGTACAGAATATACTTACATCATTCTTGTAGTACAGTTTCATATTTAGGTCTTTAGATTCTGTTAGTCACTGTCTTTTTTCTATAAACACTGCAAAAAAAGTTATTAACTGTAAATTCAAAACATTACATAATGCGTTGTTCATCAAAATACCTAAATAAACACAAAACAGTCATTACAACTAACATGGCGGAAAAAGGCAAACATTATGTAATTTTACAGTATTTCTGATTTTTATGAAATTGTGTACACATTTTGACTCTTTCAACTGCTACTGCATATAGTAACAAGAGTGCACACACTGAAATCTCTCATCTGCTTTACTGATAATGATTGAATTTAATCTTGAAGGTCTTTAAGATAAGAGTTTAAATGCTACAAGTATCACATAAGCTTAACATTATTGATGATCCATGTGAATGAAGCCATGCTCAGATGAACCTAGAAAGGCTATTTTACTTTTTTTTCTCAGACACCTTCCTACATGATTTTTTATTAGTTGTTTTGGCTTTGAACTAGCTTTCATTTACTGTGAGTACTATCAGATCTGTTTTTTGTGTCTTTTGTGTTTTTGTTTGTTGTGTTTGCTTTGTTTTGATCTGATTTGATATTAAGCCCTTTTTATCTGATTTTTATAGTTTGTTGTGTTTTGTATGTGGTTGCCCAGATATTCCGACACCCAACTAGTCTGACGCCCATTGGTCCGACACCCCATTGGTTCGACAAAGGTAGATATATTACTGCCGTAAAAGAGAATTTATTCACAGAATCATAGAATCATAGAATTGTTGGCGTGGTATTTGAACTACTCTTTCTTATAAGTATGTTAAAGAAACAGATAATACCATACCAGTGATACCACCCATCTGGTATTTAAGAAATACTATGACCATATGCATATAAAGCAATCAAGAACCTTGCAAGTTTTGGTTAACTCATACATGGTGTGTTCTATGGGAAACTACACTCCACTAAAAAGAAAATGAATTTTTTTTACCTATATATATACATATAGGTAATTTTTTCAGAGACCAGTGCCTGTGGATGTATAGCCTTTCACTTTGGCATTACAACATATTTTTTGTGAGAAGATTTTTCAGTTTTAAATTCCTTGATTTATTTGCATTGTACATATGAAAGCAAAATTTACCTTAGTGCCCTAATTATAAATGAATAAGCCTTTGCTTCATACTGTTTAATTTTTCATCAGTTGTTTTCTAAATTTGTCTGCTCTAGCAAATATGGCCTTGAATTTCAACTTTATCATAAAATTTCAAAATGGCCATAATTTGGTTCTTAAATGGATCTATTTCAAAAGCCTTACTTCTTTCTTAAATAAATCTTTTCATAAGAGTACATTCTTGACTTCAAAATTAGCACATTTTGGATATATTGTCAAAATATGATGATTTTGTGCATTTTTCGGACCTAAAAGCTTGAGGAAACCCTTGGCCGCAACCTAGGATCCAAAATATTCTGTAACTAAAAGTTGCCAATGACGATAGTGAATCCCTAGACACAAAAACTTTCTGGATCATGA
Source organism: Mytilus coruscus (assembly GCA_017311375.1). Classification (NCBI taxonomy): domain Eukaryota; kingdom Metazoa; phylum Mollusca; class Bivalvia; order Mytilida; family Mytilidae; genus Mytilus; species Mytilus coruscus. The sequence goes on from CM029601.1 coordinate 53,164,850, forward strand.
GTGGCGGCCAAAGTAAATTATCCTAAAAACTGTTAAGAATCATTGAAAATTTGACCAAAACTGACGTTACAACACAAATAATGCATACTTAAGGAGTCAATACTTCGTCATTTTTAATGTGATGTGCCAAAATGAACTTATTTTGTATTAATAGTAATATCACAACTATTTCTATGTGAAATGTGTAGTATTTTGGCCTGATCATCAAAATCTTAGGGCCAATTTTAACCCTTCGTGAACTTACTCCTTTGGCATACTGACACTAGAATACAGTCACTAGAAAAATACACAGAGGTTGGTCTGCTAGGATCAAAAGTGGTTTATTGCATAGCAACATACGAATTTCATAAAAAAACTCCATAACCATCTAATCTCCTCGTTTGTATATTGTTGTTATAGTCAAAACAGTTTCCTTACGGAGAACGCATCAAACTTTACAGATAAGAGTTCTTTTTGGAAAGCACTAGAGCTAGCCTTAACTTTCTTAATTCTCTGCTTTGGGAGAGATAAACAGTAAAGAATCTGCATGAAAGTTATTCAACAAAACTTCACAAATTATATTCTAGTTTGACAAAATGTGAACTGTAGTTAAGAGATTGATTGTACTCATTTTTTAGCCAAGCAAGATGAGGTGCTCGTCTCGATCATTCTCTATGTTGTATTGGGGATCATGAATATTTCCCAATATATTAACAAATACATGTCTACCAAACTACCTTGAGAACTTGGATCAGTCGATGGACAAGGCCTTCGGTTGCAGACACAGTTTTAATATTAAATAAACACGTCATCAGGCTTTCTAATATAAAAAGATATTAACAATTGTTCAATTATTCGGTGTCAGACCAATGGGGCGTCGAACCAATGGGGTGTCGGACCATTGGGATGTCAGACCAATGGGGCGTCGGATCAATGGGGTGACGGACTAATGGGATGTCGGAATATCAGGGCTTCCGTTTTGTACATATATGTTTGTCATGTTGGGGTTATTTATAGCTTGCTATGCGGTATGGATTTTGCTCTTTGTTAAAGGCAGTATCGTTACCTATGGTTGCTAACTTTTATGTCATGTGGTCTCTGGTGGAGAGTTGTCTCATTGGCAATCATACCACATCTTCTTTTATTTTTATATTTACTGAAATTCTGGTGCACATTTTGAGCCATATTTTTTATGCCATTATGGTATACGTGTATCATGAATTGCAACTCATCTTCGTGGTCAATTTAACAGAAGAATTATATATTATTTGCATTTGAGTTTAATATTAAAACAGTAAAAATCTGTTCTATGACAGGTCTTCTTTGAAAAAACATATCCGGAACATGACCCGGAATTGATTTGCTGTTATTCACCAATATGTACTTCCTTTTCCGTTTTAAAATCAAAGATGGTTAGTTAAAAAATCATGTTACGAATATTATCCGCTTTCATCTGCCTTATTAATTTGATTTCAATGAAGAATTGTGTTTGAAATAAATGGAAGAAGTCTACTAGTTAATATAATATCAAAATTAAAAGCACGTTATATCATTATGTGCAATATTTATGTCATAATATACTCATTATCCCTATTACTATCTTTCGATAGAAGAGTATTAGAAATCTGGTATTTTCTTTAATCTATGAACTCATAACACCCATACAAGTAAAATGACGAACACGTGATTATGTTTGGTCTCTAAATCTTCAGCAGTAATTAGCCAAATAACGTCCACAAATTGTCAAAAAAATAATTAAGGTTCATGTGGACCCTTTGGCTAAAATGGCTGCATTTCCACCTCAAAATTTACTCTGAGTACAGACAAACCTGTGTATCTTGAAAAGTTTTTAAGGCATAGCATGCCCTAGATAGATAAAATTCACATATATTTTTATGTTTAACAAAATTAAAAACTTGAGGATTTTGCAGTGCACTTTTTTTCATTCCTCCAGAAGGTGCCAAAATAAGTTGTGAAAGAGGTTTGAGAACTTCCGACAGGTACTGTATTGATTGACATGGACAATAGATACCTGACAATAATTGGTGATTTAAACTGTGTACCTGAGTGGACCATATCAAGTGAAACTCAACTGTTTGTTTATTTTATCATCTTCTGCAGGGACGAAAAAATTGTCAGCAAAATCCAGTTAAGTTTTAAATTTTCTAAAACATACAATGCATTTGAATTTTTTTATCTAGGGCATATGCATAAATTAGTACACAGGTTTTTATGCTGGTTGGTTAAAATTATTTCAAGAAATTTTCAAAAGTAATGATAAAATAAGTTACAATTTTCCATCTGAGGTATCAATGACCTCCTGCTTATTTTGGTTGCTGATGCACGCTGATGATAAATATAAAAATAAGATGATGTGGTATGATTGCCAATGAGACAACTCTTCACAAGAGACACATAAACTAACTATAGGTCACTGTACGGCCTTCAACAATGAGCAAAACCCATACCGCATAGTCAGCTATAAAAGGCCCTGATATGACAAATCATGATGTAAAACAATTCAAACCAGAAAACTAACGGCCTAATTTATGTACAAAATAATGAACGAAAAACAAATATGATACACCGAAACAAATGACAACCACAGAACTACAGGCTCCTGACTTGGGACAGACACACACAGAATGTGGCGGGGTTAAACATGTTAACGGGCTGCCAACCCTACCCTAACCTGGGACAGTGGTGTAACAGTACAACATTAGAACAAACTATAAAAATAAAAATGTCACACTGTAAGTTCCCAATTTTTTGAAGGGGATATTACTGGGTAAACAATACTGATTATGCATATTAACAGGAAGTAGTATATAAAATTAATAATGTTGCTAGTATTAATCAGAAGTAAGAAGGTTTATTTGCAAATTTCATTAAATTTTTAACCAATTTTGGTTGGTACATACTTATTACAATGCTCTGTACATTGTACACATTACAATGATTGTTAAAACTGCATTATAATTTTCAGGCTCGTGTCAGGACAAAGACGGTCAAAAAGGCTGCACGTGTCATTATAGAGAAATATTATACAAAGTTGACACAAGATTTTCATACAAACAAAAGAGTATGTGAGGAGATTGCCATCTTACCTAGCAAGAAGCTGAGGAACAAAGTTGCTGGGTAAGTAATTGTTGCATGGATGATTAAATGGACAAGTAAAAATCCTGTTGGAATTTTTTTTTAATAACAAAGTTTGAGGGCTAATTTTATTTCATGTGCTTTCTGTCATTTTTTTTTTAAGTTTGAAATAATTGTTATAAGAAAATGTTTGGTTTGGTTCACCATTTTTAATGATGACTTTTTTAGTCTTGGCTACTGAAAATAACAAGAAGATAGCCTGAAACAAATTAGAAAGTTCTCAATATTTGCAATGCCATTCAATTTAACTTTTGGCTGCTAAATTCAGTAGCCTGTATAGCATTTAGAAATGTGCTTGCAGCATTATCTATTTTCATCTTTGCTAGATATAACAGTGTTCTCCCAGAAATTTTGGATAGCATCACATTTGGCGTAAAAAAAAAATTTTTCAATGTCATTTGTCGCGTCACAAGCGATGCTCTGTTTCCTTTATGTTATATGTTTATATTGTTCAAATCATAACTGAAAATACAATTAAACTATACCCATGATAACAGTTGTTTCAATTTATGTTTTCTATATCCATTTATAGTTATTTTTTCCTCTTGGGCCAAATATAAATAAATGTGTGGTTCCAGTTACCCTACCTACCCAACTAAAGAATGAGTGAATGAATGAATTTTATATAAAAGGAAGAGAAAGTATCATATAGCAATAAAATTTCAATTTTTTCTTTGTCATGACTATGAAATTCATGGTTTCATGGTACTCAATGAATTAGTCCCAGTTGCTTCTTTATATCAAAATGATATATATTTTTAACAAAAGTTAAGCTACTTTAATCAATATATTGAAACAATGCATTTTCAAAAGAATACAGAAGTTCTAACAATTAGTCAGTTAATGCGTTTGAAATGCGTAGTTTTCTTTTGAGATAATTTTTCTGTCAACTGTACCATTTGTGCATCTGTAGTCATTATCGTAAAATGCGGATTTTTATCGTATCTGACCCGGTTCGATCCGTAGTTTACACAAATATTTCAATGTCGCCGAAGGAAAATTTACGAAAATAAACAATGTTTGACAAGAGATTGGGAATGCATATGACGCTTTTAATGCATTAAAGGGATGAAACATTAACTTAAGCCAATTGTGATCACTTTCAAAATAAGTATCAAACTTATTTAGCTCAAAATCGAAATGTTTTATATACGGTCTTGATTGACAAGTAGTACCGGAAGGAAAGAAAGTAATTTTTGAAAGTAGTAAAACATACGACCAAACCTCTTTTCTAAAGAGATAAATCGTTTGTATCATTGAATTTTCATTATGCAAACGTAGATTTCAATTGTTTTATGATTTTCAGATTACATTTTCTGCATGTCGAAATTTGCGCTTGGACCACGTGGTATAAGTCATGTCACAAGTGTCAGCTTGGGGTATTCGTATCAAACAGTTATCACCCAAAGGGCAATTAACACATATTTAATCACTCTAAATTGTCTCTAGTGTCCGACTTGCAGGATTACAATTATAGGTGACTTTAATTCCAACAATCCACCAATTGAAAGTTCAAAATTTTTTTGGTTTTACGATAGAGAAAATAGCATCCTCAAAATTTTATTGAGGTTTATAGATTCAACATTTTGTCCAAAATCATAGAACACTGTATAAAAATGAGGAGATGTTCATTTTCCACCAAAGTGAAAATGAAGTAGTAGTAAGAACCATATTTAGGATTGAAGAAATAAGTTTTTGCCAAGATGAGAAATAATACTAATTTAAGAATATTTATGTATGTTGACTTGATTTGGTTGTCATTTTCTCAGATATTTAATGTTGCAAAATTTCTTAAAGAATCATTTACTTTAACTCTATTTGTAGGTTTGTAACACATTTAATGAAGCGTATCCAGAGAGGCCCAGTACGTGGTATCTCCATCAAACTTCAGGAGGAAGAGAGAGAAAGGAGAGACAACTACGTACCAGAGGTAAAAATAACAATAGAATTATCATGCTTTACCTATCAAGATCGGTGTTAGTGCAATCTCATACTATGTCAAGCGAGTTTGATTATTTGTTGGTCAGTAAAAATATTTGGTATAATATTTGTAAGTTGAACTTTTTTTTTTCAAGTGCCAGTTTGAAACATGGAAAGAAATATTCCTGATTCAAAAGAGACACAGACAGTCTTGAAAGGACTGCAAAATATGCAAAAATTATAATCTTTTCTTTGATATGTTTACGGTTGTTTAGATCTTTAAAGCTGGTATTTCCTACAGTGATATTGTTAGACTTTCCCAGACACATGAAAAACAACGTCCTGTTAAAGAAGAGATATTTGTGATACTTGGTACATGTGTACCTTTGATTTTTTAATGTTGCAAGAATTTCTTATCATTTACTTTAACTCTATTTGTAGGTTTGTAACACATTTAATGAAGCGTATCCAGAGAGGCCCAGTACGTGGTATCTCCATCAAACTTCAGGAGGAAGAGAGAGAAAGGAGAGACAACTATGTACCAGAGGTAAGAATAACAATAGAATTCTCATGCTTTACCTATAAAGATTGGTGTTAATGCAATCTCATACTATGTCAAGTGAGTTCGATTATTTTCATTGTTTTGGTTTTTTAAGTCAGTAAAAATATTTGCTATAATATTAGTAAGTAAAACTTTTTCTTTCAAGTGCCAGTTTGAAACAAGGAAAGAAATATTCCTGATTCAAAAGGGACTCGGACAGTCTTTTGAAAGGACTGGTAAAAATACAAAAATTACAATCTTTTATGTGATATGTTTACGGTTGTTTAGACCTGGTATTTCCTACAGTGATATTGTTAGACTTTCCCAGACACATGAAAAACAACGTCCTGTTAATGAAGAAATATTGGTGATACTTGGTACATGTGTACCTTTGATTTGATTTTGATTTTTGGTGTTTTAACGCCACTTTTAAGCACCGCTTTTGGGCTATTTCGTGGCGGCCAGATTTTATTGGTGGAGGAAGCCGGAGTGCCCGGAGAAAACCACCGACCTTCAATAGGAAAACTTGCAATCCTAGTCAATTAAGATTGGAGTCGAGTGCACCCGCACGACCAGGGTTCGAACTCACAACCTCAGTGTTGACATGTACCTATGAAAGCACAAAAAAATAGTATGATATTTGAATACATGTAAATTTGTTGTAATAGATACTTGCCACCATATCCTATTATATTTATTGTTAATTTGTTTTCAACCTGAATATATATGAAATACTTGCCACTGGATTTTAATTTAACAACAATCAATCAAACTTCTAATTACTACAGTTATTAGATACCATGAAAAAGAATGCATTCCGTGAACATTTTATAGTATTTTTGTCAAACATTTTTTTTTGCAGATCTCTTTCATTGACCAGAATGACATCATTGAAGTTGACCCAGACACCAAGGAGATGTTGAAGGCTTTGGTAAGTTATATTTACCTTAGAATTTCAAGGCATATGGGCATCTAGACAATAGAATTAACTCTTAATTAACAAATTTTGGTGCGTCAGAAGCAATATTCTGAATTTTCATCAGGAACGCTCAGAACCAAAAATTTGAAAGCCAGATATGTATAAATACTAAGAGAGCTACATGTATATGACCAAAAGAAATAGCCAAAACCATTTGTCAGATGGAGTTTGAACCTTAGTATCTTATGATTTATTTTCACTTTGCCGAACATATCAATTTTGATTTTACCCAGCTCATACAACAACTGTAAGTAATCTACATTATATTAAAGCAGATAAGATCAGAAAAATTCATGTTTACTTCAATGTCAGTTGAATTGATATAATTTTCAGGGGAAAATTTTTAAAAAAGTCCTTTTCATCCAGTGTAATTACCATCATCACAAGTCAGATTCGGCACTGTGTCAAGTAGATAATTCAGAATTTATTGACTGAAAGAATTCGCAATAGTTGGAATCGCTGAAATTGAATGAATATTCGTTATTAGCTTTAGGAATTTTGTCATTTTTATACACCCGTCAATTTTTGACGGGACGTATTATGGTATACAAATGTCCAGTGTCCATCCGTCCGTCCATCTGACTGTCCGGCGTAAACATGTCGCACCGTAACTTGAGAATGACTTATCCAAATTTCATGAAACTTAACATAGTTGTTTCTTATGATGGTCAAACGATCTGTATACTTTTTGGTGAAAATAAGATTAAAACTTTTTGAGTTACGGGACTTAGTAACTAAAACAGGTTTGTGTTTTTTTTCACATGTCGTGCCGTATCTCAAAAACAATTTATGATTATTGCTTAAAACTTTACACACTTCTTAGTTATATTAATCTTAAGATCTGTATACTTTTGGTGATGATTCAAAATTTTATTTTAGAGATTGAGTATTTTGTTAAAAAGGGAGGGTTTTTCACATGTCGCTACCGTATCTCGAAAACAGTTTATGATTATTGCTTAAAACTTTACACACTTCTTAGTTATATTAACCTTAAGATCTGTATACTTTTTGGTGATGATTCAAAACTTTATTTTGAGTTATTGAGTATTTTGTAAAAAAAGGGAGGATTTTTCACATGTCGCCCGTATCTCAAAAACGATTTATGATTATTGCTTAAAATTTTACACACTTCTTAGTTATATTAATCTAAAGATCTGTATACTTTTGGTTTTGATTCAAAATTTTATTTTGAGATATTGATTTTTTTTTTTTTTAAAGGGGTTTTCACATGTCGCTACCGTATCTCAAAAACGATTTATGATTATTGCTTACAATTTTACACTTCTTAGTTATATTAATCTAAAAATCTGTATACTTTTTGGTTTTGATTCAAATTTTATTTTAGAGATATTGAGTTTTTGTAAAAAACAGGGGTTTTCGCATGTCACGCCATATGTCAGAAACTATTTATGCTTATTGCATAAAAATTCACACTCAAGACGACGGGCGTATCATGCGCTCATGGCGCAGCTGTTTATTGAAGATAAGATTTATGTAAAGAGGGAGCTGTTTGAAGTAAATTTGATGGTGTCTGGTATAAAATATCTGATATGTAAACTTAAGCTTAAACCATGGTAAACAAATCAGCAACTATGGACAAAAAAGAAAACATCTATGTATTCATATTTAAATTCCTACCTGTTGAGTCTTTATGTCCAATATAAATTTTTGAAATTGATTCAAAAGTCGATTGGCCAAATCATGAAGTAGAAGTAGAAGATTTTTTGTAAGCTACTTGTTTTTTTAGGCAAGAAGTTATTGAATACATCTTAAACTGAAACTGTATTTCCTAAATAGGTCATGACACAAATAAAAAGCCTCAAAGTAGGGGATATATCTCCAATCAGCAAGAAATTGATTAGCTATGAAATAAACAAACTTGACATCCATAATTGGCACACATAAATTATTATTATTGAACTATTTTTATTTACAGGACTTTGGCAACCTCCAGGGACTACAGGTCACCCAGCCAGTTTCATCTGTCCAGAGATTTAGTGGTCCAAACAGACCAAATTAAATAAAACTTCTAATGGACAATTATTTCATGCTGCAGTTATTATTAAAGCCAGTGCTATTAAAGTGGGATTGCAAACTTCAAAGAGATGTTGGTTAAATGAAATAAGGAAGTCAACATTGTCAACTCCATTTTGATACATGTTAATTTTTGTACAGCAATTAATGTGGTCTGAAATTTAGAAACCTACCTGTTAGACCAATTTTTGGCGAATGAGGTAAAAATCCCTGTAATCAAAATTTTCTCCCCATACTTTCTTATTTTCTGAAGTTAACAACCATTAAATTAGTATGTTACTTTTCAACACATCCCGTTTTCTAGATTAATCTTTCATTAAGTAACACAGTTGGAACAAGGAAGATAAAAACATACTTTGAAGTAATTGTACATTTTAATACAATCACAGTGCTTTATCAATACACAAAGTGAGATCATAATTCATGTGATCTTTTTTCTATAGAACCTATTAAAACTATATGAATAAATGAAGATAATGGGACATTTGAGACAGCAACCCAACTAAAAACATATTAAGTTTGATGTCTTCCTGTCATGGTCACCTGACCTGTCATTATTTTCGTCCTCTTCCAATCAGGTTAATTTTTATGGAAAAGGTCTACTTTTCAGTATCAGAGTTCATCGCTTTAATCATTGCAAAATGCAACACATTTTAGAGTCGACTTTTTGTTTTGTTTAAATCAGTGCATGAATGAAAAAGATGTTTTATTGCGAAAGAAATAACTTTTCCCCAGAATCAAATATTCAAATTTTTTGCAAGTTAACCTGTCCCGATGAATAAAAACAATAGCTATTGTTTTCTGTGGAGTTCATTCAATTTGACATTTCTAGTGAGAAAAATAAAACAGAAAAAGACTCAACTAAAGAGAAAAGGTGATTATACAGGAATACTCCAGAAAATTAAATACATATTATGCAAGTAAAAAATATATGAAATGTGCATCCAGTCATCTATCGTCATAAAGGATCGTATAAATATGGGAAATTGGTTTTGTTTGATGTGATGTAAAGATGCAAAGTGGTGTATGGTTGGCATAGAGACAATCATACAAAAGCCATGCTATTGGAGAATTTTTTTTATCCGCATGTAAAGAAAATGAAAATAAAAATACAGAAGCTGACAAATGACAATACAATTTTCTGTACCTTTACTGAACAGATCTGCCTTCCAGTGCAGGTGTAAAATTTCAACCTTTTAATCTCTATAGACTTGTAAACCTTAATTGTTTTAGTTTTTTTTTATGCCCCACCTAGGAGCATTGTTTTTCAGTCTGTTCCGCTTCAGGTTAAAGTGTTTTGGTCAAGGTAGTTTTTGATGAAGTTGAAATCCAATCAACTTGAAACTTAGTACACATGTTCCCTATGATATGATCTTTCTAATTTTAATGCCAAATTAGAGTTTTGATCCCAATTTCACGGTCCACTGAACATAGAAAATGATAGTGCGAGTGTGGCATCCTTGTACTATGGACACATTTTTGTTTTACAAACATATTCATGATATTTGCCACTGGATGGTGAGCAGACTAATCATCAAGCGACTTAAAGGAAGCACAATACCTCAAAACAAGACTTCCAAGTTGGATTTAATGAAATAATGACAATTATTCTTACTCAAACATTTAAAACTTGTGTTTTTACATACTGATGTATCTTTCTTACCAAGAATATTAAAATTGTGTAGTGCTTCATAAATCCACATCACTACTTTTTCTTCTCGCATCGGATCATGAAGATCCGACGCCAACACTTATCTTTATTTGACTCACAGCGGTCTCTGTAAATTCAGAAAATATTGGGTGCATTTATTAGTGCAAATTTTGAAGATAGGACAAAGATGTGAAATTAATTATTGCGATTTCAGGAAAATCTGCATACAATTATATGTATCAGATGTCAGAATGCAAGTTCTTATTATTGCGATATTCACTTAGTTGCATTAATAAAAACCTCACAATAATTTCTGAATTTACAGTATCATGATAAAAGGTATCAGCTTGCAAAAAATTTACATTGACTGTCTTTGTGCTGACTTGTCCCAATAATAGGTTTACTGTAATAAACCATAATATTTCCTATTAAGAAAACCTGATTCAATACACATCAAAAAACGAAAAACTTTCGTGTTATTTGTTTAAAAAATTGAAAACAACACGTTTAATAATTTCATGCGTCCGAAGCGCTTTTCTGGATTAACCTTCATCAGGAACGCTCAAAGCCAAACATTTGAAATCCGAGGATGTATTAGTACCGAAACAGTTGAAGAGCTATATGACAAAAATACCTAAAACAAATAGCCAAATTCATCTATGGTCAACTTTGCCTGAGAGAGTTGAAACCTTAGTTTCTTTATATTAATTTCAAAATTTATAAACGGACAATTTTAGAATGGTTTGTTATAAATCATGTCAGTACCGAAGTACTGACTACTGAGCTGATTTATTTAGAACCATTTAAAATGAATGAAATACTTCTTTTTTTGGGAACATCTATATTGTATTAATGAATTTACCCATATGTTCTTTTTTTTTTATTTGTGAATTGCAAGTGTGATATAAAATACATCTGAATTATAACTATGGCAATTCTCAATTATCAAAGATTTAGTCTTGTCGGATAAGTCTAGTTCATTGCACTCGTTGGTCCCATGTCAGGAATGTGTAATCCAGTGGTTGTCATTTGTTTCTGTCTGCTATAATTGTTTTTAGCATAAATCAGGCTCCTGGTTTTCTCCGGAATTGTTTCATATTTGTCATCCCATGCCTTTAAAAGCTTACTATTGGGTATGGGTTTTTACATGACCACACAAAATTTGCGGTCGTATAATGCTATGGCGATGTCTCCTTCATCCTGAAACATTTGGTTTCCAGACAATAACTTTAGTATAAGTGAATGGATCTCTATGAAATTTTACCACAAAGTTCCATACCACAAAAGGAAGGTTTGGATTGATTTTGGGGGTAATTGTCCTAAATGTTTAGGAATAATGGATCAAAAACAAGTATTCTTCTTGTTTCAGGTTCAAATCAGGGTCCAGTGGCGGATCCAGAACTTTTCATAAGGGGGGCCTGCTGACTGACCTAAGGGAGGGGCCGCTCCAGTCATGCTTCAGTGATTCCCTATATAATCAACCAAATTTTTCCCATGAAAGGGGGGGCCGGGCCCTCCATGGATCTGCCTATAGGGTCCAATATTAAACTTTGTTTGATTTCAACAAAAAATGTATATGTGGGGTTCTTTGATATGCTGAATCTTACCATGTATTTAGATTTTGGATATTGGACCATAATAGGTTAATGTCCAATTTCAAATTACTTTGACCACCATTCTGTGTCAGAAACCTCTGTGGTTGTATCAAGCTGCATCATGCAGAGCATTTTGTTCTCATTGTTGAAGGAACAACTTTTCTGAAAATCGTCTAAATCAAGAGGGAACTTGCTTGTAATAGATGGAACCTTGTCAAAAGCTTTTCATGTGACTTGTATCATATTGCTAAGTGTTTGATGATTACATTCCATAACTCTAGAACGTCTAATGGTAAAGTTGCCTAAAGCCTGATAGGTGAGCCTCCTCATGGGGTTTTTGATTATGTGATTACTTGGCCTTTTTTATAGTGATTATTTTATTACCAACCAGATATTTCATGATTAACTGATTATTTGATAATCTATGACTGTAATTATTTGATTATCTTGTTTAAAACAAATAATTAATAATTATGTGATCATATTGGCAAAAAATTTGTGATTATGTGATTACTTGGGACACTTCCATGAGGGGTCTCATAGGTAACTTGTCTACTACAGGGCAAGTTAAGCTTTTCTCATCTCTAGTCATCCGCCATCTTCGTCTGTAAACTTGGGCAAATTAGAACCAAAACCTATTCTTGATATATAGATAAAAAAAAAGCATCTGAAGGGACAAAAATATACTAGAAGTATTTGACGAAAATTAACTCAGTAGTTCAGGAAAATCGCAATACCAGGGAATGTTAACTTTACTGGTTAAGGGAGGGGAATGAGAATTAATAAAAAAAAAACAAAAACAACTGGAGGCCTTTAAGCTTGATGAATACGGATTATAAAATTACATCAAATATGTTGGCAGAGCGACTAAAACCGTTAATAAATGAAATTATTCACCCGGATCAAAAAGGGTTTGTAAATGGGAGAAATATAAGTGATGGGAATAGACTTTTACAGGATACTATTGAATATGTAGAAAATGATGATATACAGGATTAATTATATTTCTAGACCAGCAGAAAGCTTTTAAAGGTTATGGAGGGCTTCAATTTTGGTAATTATTTTTCTAGCTGGACAAAAATGTTATTTGTAAATACCAACACTTGTATCAAAACAAATGGGTTTCTTTCTAAATTCTTTTCAATCAAGCAGATTAATAATACAAGGATGTCCTATAGCCCCCTTTTTATTCAAGCGGAACCAATGGCATGTGCCGTTCGTGTAAATGTAGAAATACAGGGAATCCAAATACCAACGGAAAACGGCCATATTGAAACTAAATTATCAATGTTTACAGACGATACGCAACTTATAAACAAATCCGAACAATCGACTGAAAAAGAATTTGAAATATATGAAACAGCCTCCGGTTCCAAAATTAACTTCGATAAAACAAAAGGTTTGTTTATTGGGAGGCTCAAGGACAAAAATACTAGGTTCAAAAAAATATCCTGGATTAAGGATAACAAAAGCTTTAGGGGTGCACCATGGCCTAACATTAATAACAGTAAAATATGGGATTCCATAATCAGTTTAGGGGGGGGGACTATTCACATTTGGAAAACAAGAAAAAAGTGTGAAAAAGAAATGAACTCACTTTTCTGGTATTTTGTTTTGCTCTAGTCAGCCTTGTCGACAGAAAATTACGTTGTCTAGATGAAAGCTTAGTTTGGAAAGTTTCATAAAAAGCAATCATATAAAATTGATTTAGAAAATTTTAGAAAATCCAACACAAAGTTGGAATGCAATTGCCAAATACTGACTTAAACACTTTGACAAGAAATTTGGTATTGGATATTTTATATGTACCTGAAAAGATCTAAATGGAATTAATAATAAATATGTCAATTTTTTACAGAAAGCCGGATACTGCATGGTGTGAACTTTAATTCTTTATAGTAAAATGACCGAACGTTCAAAAAAAATCTTGAAGAGAATATCTGGTAACAACAATATAAAATGGAAAGGGAAACCTTTGCTCTTCTCTTCCTTTATAAAGAGCCATATCGCCAAAATAAAAGATGTTCGGAATGTCGAAACGGAAACCTTTTATAGTAATAAAGTAATATTTGATAAACTAATAGATAAAAGTAATTGGATATGCGAATACAATCTAATAAAGAAATCAATCCCCACGAACTAAGAAACGCCATTAGTAATCCAACAATTTTGAAGCAAATACAAATCCAGAATAACAAAATATGAGATTTGGAAAGAAAATATATTCCCCCAGACAAAAAAATCAATTAAAATCATTACAAAAAATACTAAATAAATGTACTAATGGAAAATGTGAAATTAAATGGAATAGAACATTAAATACGGAACTAGACTGGCAATCACTTTGGAAAAAGCTTCACAAGCTGCCTGTATCAAACAATATTTTCCAACTCCAATGGAAATCGCAACATAATATACTTATACCGAATTTAAATTGTACCAAATGGCCTATGTATCTTATGTGGATTTTTTTGAAACCCAAGAGCATCTATTCTATTATTGTTATAAAATTCAAAACATCATTGAAGAGATAAAAAGGTTGCCATTTCTGTGAATAGATATAACGCTTAACTTTGATGTCCAAAACATGATTATTGGATATAAACAAGATCTTGATAAAACGCAAGTAAATATTGGAAATGTAATAGTGTTTTCGGGAAAATTTAGTATTTGGAAAGCACGGACGGAACGACATTAAATTCAACAAAACAGCATTTAATGAAACGTCCATCCTCCGTATTTTTAAGAAAGATACGAATGATTTTATCAAAATGATTGATAAATCAAACAAAAAAAAACTTATTCGGCATAGACAAACTTGACCGTTTATATCAAATATTGTAATTACTATTAATAGTCGAATTTGCTTATTCTTTGCTCATTTTGTAGATATATATACAATTTATGAAATAACTTGTGCTCGGTATTATAGTTTTAGTTATCATTTGAATACAAAAGGCACACTTTGAACTAGCGTATTGTTTACACCTTCATTTACCAAGAATCGCCATTATTTATATAAGTTATTTTATAGTTTATATTTTATACATATTTATATTACATACTACATAACTGTTTTACTTTTATTGTAATAGTACTTTACTCACCACCATTTGTGTGTTTCTTTATAGTTGCGCATGCATTTATTTCACAAATAATCCTTCATCGAAAATTCTAAGTGTTTGAAGCACGTGTCTTGTCGATGTCAATATCTAACAGGCATTTACACATTTTTAAAATAACGAAGATTTCATATGTCTTTTATTTACACGAGATAGGATTTAAACTTTAAACAGTGCAAATGGTTAGAAAGAAAAAAATAACAGTTACACATATTTTTATAATTGTATTTACAAAGGAAAAATCTATATGAAAATGCAAGATTTCAAGGTGTGTAGAATACAGTAACGAATTGAAAACAGATGCTGGTTTTTGTATTGAATATATTATGTAGAGAGTGTTTTTTCACCCATTTGTATTCTCCATGGCAAATGGGATATGTAAAATAAAAGCAGGGACCCCTCTGAATGTCACCTGCCCTGGACTGCTTAGGGTTTATGTATCCAGGTGATTTAAAATAAAAGATATTATTCACACAAAAAAAAAAAAATATATAAATATAAATAAGAAGATGTGGTATGAGTGCCAATGAGACAACTATCCATCCAAGTCACAATGTGTAAAAATTATCCATTCTAGTGCAAATTATATTAATATTTTATCGTTATAGTATGAAGATTATATTTCTAAGTAAAACAAGTAATCATTTGCACACTGTACAATATAAATCACTCCTGTTATATACCTTAACACAAAATGTTTCTTTTGATGAACACATTAAAGACTTTTATTCGCATAGTATCGAAATACAATAAGCATTTTGATAAAATAATGGTTTCTTTAAAATTAATATTAGCTAGTAGTCTTTTATATTTAAAAACAAATTAAGGAATAGACAACCTGGGACCAAGAGACTGTATTATTCATGCAAGTCCCAGGTGCGACACATTGTCATTAAATAAATAAACA
Source organism: Mytilus coruscus (assembly GCA_017311375.1). NCBI lineage: Eukaryota > Metazoa > Mollusca > Bivalvia > Mytilida > Mytilidae > Mytilus > Mytilus coruscus. The sequence goes on from CM029601.1 coordinate 53,180,734, forward strand.
ACCTACAAAAAATAAAACAAAAAAGAAAGAAAGAATCTTTTAAAGGCATAGAATAGACTGAGTCATGCTATTGTTTTAGAAACTACATTTGTAGTGGCATTGTAAAAATTGAGTTGTGCTATTGTTTTAGAAACTACATTTTGTAGTGGCATCGTATATATAGATTGGGTTATACTATTGTTTTAGAAACTTCACTTTATAATGGCTATTGTATACTGGATTGCCAATAAAAAATAAATACACCGGAAAAGAAAAGAAAATAGCAATGTTTACCCATTATGGTTGTTTTTTTTGGCTATTTTCTTGAAAAGTATTATAGATTTGAAGAAAATGTTAGCGGAATAGATCATCCATAAAAGATCAACAAATAAGTTAAGGTAACTTCATTGGAAATCAACTCCTTAACATTTATTATTCTCAAATAATGATTTTCTCCCTTTCTGCGTTTTGGGTTTTATTTTAAGAACTATGATAGATAGAGATATACTTTTAGAAAAACAGATCAACGAGAAAAGAGTTAAAATACGTTGACATAACTTAAATTGTCATTAATTTTTTTGCCGTTCTTGAAAAGAGCGGCAATATACAGCTTAAATGAGTTTAAAGGTAAGATTTACCAATGTGTTAACATTGGTGAAATTGTGAACCAACTTTCTTGAGCAGTTATTGCCCGAAAAGAATTTTTTAGCTAAATTTTAAGATTTTACAATTAGCTTAAAAACAAGAATAGTTAGGGAGAAAGTGTGAACACACAATGTATTTGTTTTTAAGAAGGAGTTTTTTTTTTATATTATCCACAGAGTACTGAAGTAGTAATTGAGCGGATTCAGAGTAGTTCTATTAATTAGGGAAGGACCATTCATATTTTGTGATTATGATGAGGGATGCTGAATGAAATGAATGTGATGGTGTCTAGAACTGAAAATCAATAATTTTGCCCAAGACATGCTGAAAATGAATTTTCTGTACATTCAGATGCGCATACGATTTGAAAAAAAGAATGAAATATTAAGTAATCCAACCCTATAACGCGGGTGAAATTGTTTATTCTGTCCGCGCAAAACCTTTTGATCAAAAGCCTACACTAACCAAAGAAATGAATTGGCGTTCTCTAAGCATTTTTTTTTCGTTTCGCCTTGTTTTTGTAGATTAAAAAGACATATCTTCATCATCCTGAACATTTTAGTCACGCATCGTTTGCTTCTTTCTATTATCTTTTCTTACAAAATCCAATTAATATACTCAAGGTCAAAGGTTAAGGTCATTTATGACCTTTGACCTTGAGTTAAATTGAAGGTAAATTAATGCTCAATAGTTTTCACATCATGATCATTCAATAATAATTACTGTTTTCGGGTAATCTTAATAAAAGGTCGAATTTCTGAAGAAAAAAACAAAAATGACACATTTTGGTTTTCATAGCAACCATCCTAGCACCTGGATCGCCAATATTTTGTTGTAAATTATTGACTAGAAACATTGATACTTTATATTTATAACCACAACTTAAATGAGGGTGAATGCAAAACTGTATATTTTGTTCATGCTAAATGTGTATAATTTGCCTTCACAAATAAAATGAAAAATGACCTGTTTTCCTGCGGTTGTGACAATATTCAGCCAAAATATTGTTTAAATATGACATTGCTGTTATGTTTATTAAGTGTCATGTTTCTGAAAAAAATATTGACAAATATCATTAATTAAAATCTGGTTTAGCTTCAGATTGCCTGCAAAGTAGTTATTTTTCAATGCTAAATTTCTAAAAATGTACGGGAAAACTCATTGACTTGGTTGCCATGGCAACCGTGGCCTAGCAACACTTTGGGAGGCATTTTTCTTACTTTTTCACCTAGTTATATGACATCAGATTCAGGAAAATCGGTGATTATGCGTGCCGACCCCCTATATGAAATGGTTGGTGGTTACAGAGAATTGCTCTTAACACATTAACAGTTACATTACACTTGATAAAAGGAAAATAATTAGAATAAAATTATTTATGGGTTTAAAATCCAGGATCGTCACCTTGACAAAAAATACCGAGTTTGGGAGACGTGTGTATACAGCAGCATTGGGTGCAAAACAACGGCTGTATCAAACCTACAAACTAATCTACTAGGTCATTTTGTATTCATCACATTCAACCTATAATCCTTAAACTATATAGGGTGCGGCCTCTTCATACCCAGCGACAGTGGAGGATATTTGCTGACACTTAGACTTTTTGATTTGAGCGTCACTGGAGGCTTTTGTAGTCTAAACGCGCGTCTGATGTACACAATTTTAATAATCCTGCTATCTATGATGAGTTTATTGTTGTTAAATGAAGATCAGGCCCAAGACTTTGGATCAACGTTTTTAAAATCATTAAAACCTCGACCGCTGACCTTGAAATAAATGTGAAGGGGTCCATTCAAGGAATTCTGGATTCTGCCTCTGGTTTTTCATAGATGACGGCAGAATACTTAGGAATAACAGTACTGTAGTTGAAGAGTTGCCACCGTCAATTGTAGATTTGACGGTCGCAAATCAGTTTTACTGGCGACGCGTAGCGGAGACAGTAAAACGGACATTGCGACCGTCAAATCAAAATTGACGGTGGCAACTTCAACTACAGTACTGTTATTCCGATTCTAATGCACAAAAGAAATAATACGTTAGAGCTTGAAAAATGTACAAATTTGACATACAAAAAATCCGCGAATCTTCATGAATCATTTTGGCGCAAAGACGTTGTAGCTAAACGTGACGTCATACAAATGAAAACTTACAAACTGGAGGTTTTACGTTACCTCTACGATTCAAATTCGGATAAAATCACATTAAAACGAAATTCGAGGTAGGTGTTGTTTTATTTTCGATAATATTGTAGTAATCGAATATTTGTTGATCCTTTCAATTCAAAATGGCGGATCCTCCTTAGTTACGCCTGGTCAACTGTGGATTTGACGGCAACTTTTAACTAATGAAAAAATTGTTACATAAAATAGCATTAGAATTCTGCATTAGGCAAACATATCAATGAAAATTTTATTCTACATTCGGTAGATAATTAAATAGTATTATAAAACTACATGAAATAAAAAATAGAAATATATATTTTTTCATTGTGTAGAACATATATTTAAAACTACAAAATACATTTAAACAAATCATGTCAATGAGCTGATAGAAAAAAAATATAAAAATATAAAACCTCGACCGCTGACATTGAAATAAATTTAAAGGGATCAATTCAAGGATTCTGGATTATGCCTCTGGTTTTTAATAGAAGATGGCAGAATACTACTGCACTAGGCAAACACATCAATAAAAATGTTATTCTACATTCGGTAGATAATAGTATTATAAAACTACATGAAATAAACAAGAATGTGTCAATAGTACACGGATGCCCCACTCGCACTATCATTTTTTATGTTCAGTGGACCGTGAAATTTGGATCAAAACTTTATTTGGCATTAAAATTAGAAAGATCATATCATATGAAACATGTGTACTAAGTTTCAAGTTGATTGGACTTCAACTTCATCAAAAACTACCTTGACCATAAACTTTAACCAAAAACTTTAACCTGAAGCGGGACAGACGGACGAACGGACGGACGAACAGACGCACAGACCGAAAAATATAATGCCCCTAAGTGGGGCATAGAATAGAAATATATATTTTTCATTGTGTAGAACATATATTTAAAACTATAAAATACATTAAAAAATCATGCCAATGAGCTGATAGACCAGAAAAATATAAAAAATATAAAACCTCGACCGCTGACATTGAAATAAATTTAAAGAGGTCCATTCAAGGAATTCTGGATTATGCCTCTGGTTTTTAATAGATGATGGTAATACTACTGCACTAGGCAAACATATCAGTGAAACATAAGGATAAAGAATTTCTGTATCATATGTGACTGCTGAAAATTTAGCATTAGCAGTACAGCACATACTGGCTGGTAAGTCATGTCAACAACCTTTTCATGATCTTATATATCCTCGCCTGAATTCAAATCTAGACCAAACAAGGATTTATATAGTATTTAAATCCTTGGACCAAACAAATACGAATAAAACGGAGATGCACATTTACAAGATTCAACCATGAAAAACTCGGTAGTATTGTTTTGATGGTGATTATAAATAATATAGATCCTTATTTCGTAATGTTCGTTTGGTTGCTTACATCAATAACTGCTTCCGGAAATGTTATTTTATTGTTTTCGACATTTATACTATAAACGTTCTCTCTTGATTTTCTACTAGTTCTTTGTCTCGGGTATATTTGTTCTGTGTTGTCTCTTGAAGACTGCATTATTTTAGTTCTATCATAAAAGCTTGTATTTTTCGTGTTCTCTTCATTTATTTGCTTTTCATTTGCACTTTCACAATAGTCTGTTAACACTTTGTTATCTCCTGGCATCGCACTTATACTGTTATTGAGATCTGGTACCGCTGTGTTATCGTTATCCACTGCAGGTGTTATTATATCTGTTCGATCACTGATAGCTTGTACCGCTGTGTTTTCGTTATCCACTGCAGATGTTATTATATCTGTTCGATCACTGATATCTGGTACCGCTGTGTTATCGATATCGATATGGGTTAGATTCGTAAGTATGCATTGGCTTTGTTTCTTTGACTTCATTTTGTCAACCAATGCTTTGATGCCTCCAATGATGGCCTACGGAGAGATGAGAAGTTAATAAATAAAACTGATACAAGTTTCCTTTATTTAAGAATTGAATGCTTCCACGCTTCATGCAAAATGTGCACCATTTTCTAAATTAAGAAATGTATGTACAAAGTCAGGAATATGACAAGTTATTTTCCATTCGTTTGATGTGTTTGAGCTTTTGGTTTTGCCATTTGTTAAGGGACTTTCCGTTTTGAATTTTCCTCGGAGTTCGGTATTTTTTGTTATTTTACCTTTGTTCGGTTAACGTTTTTACACACCAATAACTTTACAAAAAGATTTGATTTTGATTTTTGGTGTTTTAACGCCACTTTTAAGCACCGCTTTTGGGCTATTTCGTGGCGGTCAGTTTTTATTGGAGGAAGCCGGAGTGCTCGGAGACTACCACCGACCTTCGATAGGAAAACTGACAATCCTAGTCAATTAAGATTGGAGTCGAGTGCACCCGCACGAGCGGGGTTCGAACTTACAACCACAGTAGTAACTACTTAGACCACTCGGCCACCGAGGCCCTCATTACAAAAAGAAGCATTCTCTATAACTCCTATAATTTAGGTATTATGCTACAATCATGAAATAACGAGTTACATCAAAATGTTCGAGGTTTTCCAATGCATTGTACTGACGTTATCATTGGAAGCATGTGCTGTCATAGATTATATATTTTAATGGGAAATAAAATCTAATTTTGGAATGCCTCGGGATTCTTGTGAAACATATACATGTACGTGTAATGTAATTATTAGCCATTACTGGGCATAATTGTTAGTTACAGTGAATAATATATATTAAACTTGATATACACAACAAAACAAACAATATTTAATGATTACTAGTACTTCTATTATGAGAATTCAAAAAATACTTTTGTTTTAAATTTAATTGTTTTATAAATACAGATTGACATATACGGGTGTTGTTTGGCAAAACTTATTTAGTGAACATACTTAACCACTGTTACACGAACATCTCAATGAAAAATAAAACGAAGAAAAATAGGAGTACGGTTTGTTCTTTGGACATATTCGAGATGTATACTGGTATGAGGTCCAGATATACTAGTATGTACCTTAATTTCAATTAGCAATTTGTATAAACTTACGTTTCATTTTACTCACCACAATCAGAAACATAAATGCGTAAACTGTTGATGCAGTTGGAAATTTTAGATGGTCCACCATTATACCACCTAGTAAGGGTCCTATAAAAGCACTGTAATGTGAAAATTAATCTGACCTTAACACTATATTAATTATAAGGTTGATCTATCAATGCGTTGAAGACCCATTCAGGGGCGGATCCAGGCCAACGTTTGGAGTGATACTGTAAAAAGTCTGCATTTATCATAATTGAATTTCCATAAGGGGGGCCTAGGTTCCCCTAAATCCGCCTCTTCTCTGCCAAGGGTTGACTGTTACCGCCTTTGGGTGGTAAAAGTTAAGCTTTATCGGTTGACTGAGATAGACGTTTCCCACATGTTCACTTTTAGCCAATGATATTTCTAGGAGTTTATAGGTCAGATAAATGGAAATTGCTGGAGTTCGCCCTTCCTGCTGTAAAACCATACGAAAGATCTGTTCCTATTCAAAATACTATTTTTTTCAAGTAGCAGTTTAAATTTTCGCCCTTTATACAAGTCGATCAACTTTGCAGAACCTATTTTTAGGTGTAATACCACCATTGTTTTCCCCTATTAGTTTTGTTAAATTTACACTTTAAAAAAAAATTGGATGATTATATAGGTAATCACTGAAGCATGACTGTAGCAGGGGCCCCCTCTTATGGCAGTCAGTGGGCCCCTTATAAAAAGTTCTGGATCCGCCACTGTACACGAGATGTGATCGATCTGAATTTTAATCAGATTGTAAAGCAGGCGGGAAAGTTCAGCGTGTGCACTCTTTGTTACAGTCAAACTACAATGTTCAGTAAACTCCCTTAAATAAGTATCGAATTAGGTGTTTTGTGAGTCTCATATTATTGTATATGTTGTTAGAGAATATTTTACATCGTACAGTTGCGTCAATGAGAGGTAAGAAACAAGATAACACAATTGCACTTACCCTAGAGAAAAAGATGCTGATTCAAATCCAGCTACAATTCCATATACTGCTGCGCCCCCTTCGCTATGCCCTTCGCTAAAAATAGGTAAACATGGGTCATATTGAGTTTGTCCTGTCTGTCAATCCAACAATAAAATTGGTATTTAGGTTCGTTTTAAAGAGTATGTTTTGCTTTACAATACTTAGAACTCATTCAAGATATTTAGTACGTCAGAGGTGCATTTAGTTTACATAAAACGCATTAGTGGTGCTCGGGTCAAAACGGTTGAAACTGCATCAAAGACTCATATGGTCAGGTTGTGCCGAATGTTTTATAAAACAATGGAGAATGATCTATAATGAAAATTAAAATATATGAAAATATAAAATATTGAAATAAGAACAAAATCGGTAAACAACTCCATAATTGAAGGTGCACAGCCTAAATAAGTTTGAAAACTTTGTTTAGTTTTACAGATCTGGGTTAAAAAGAAAACTTTGGTTTCATCTTTTAAAAATTTCCGCGCTGGAAAATGAAGTTGCCAAGACTGGACAAATGGGGAGTCCTCAGTCAATATTCCATAATAGCAGATGCACTCAACCTAAATAGTTTTGTAAACTTTGTGTGAAGTTCCAAAGATCTTTGGTTGAAAATGACAGCGTGGAAAAACGGGAGAAAATCCGCAAACAGTATCATAAAAGCAGGTGCACAACTACAAAAAAAATCTATCTTTGAAGTTTTAGTGATCAGGTTTAAAGAAAGAATAAGCAGTTGATTTCACAAAATAGGAACTAACTTTTTCCCTGCCCGCCCGACATCCCCATACTATACATAAACTGACCAAGAGCATCTTTAACCAAAAATTCAAAAAGTGGCGCCAAATCTGCATGGCTTTATAAGGCCGTCTAAACCTTTGGGTAGAAAAAACCTTAGTTGATAAATTAAATTTTTTTATCTATAATAATTTAATAGAAAATGGTCGCATCAATGATATGTCATTATTTAAGCACAGTAGTGCTTAGTAGTGTGCTGGTTATACCCTCGGGACGAAACATACGGACATTTTTTCGTCACAGTGGGCATGTAAAATTTTAGGGTGAGGTCTTGTTTGCACATATCATTTGGATTTTTTTGTATGGGGAATATGTCTGTCAGATAGCATGAAACTAATTTTGAATCATTTTTACGCTAATGTAACTGAAGTTTTCCGGATTAGTATAAAAATGAGGACATGTGGTATGATTGCCAATGAGACAACTATATATTTATCCACCAGAGTTAAAATGAAGGTCTGTTTCTCAGTATAATGCATGTTGGATTTGTTCTATGTAGTTTTGTGTAGATGTGTAATTGTGTGAATTTATTGTCAATGGTCATATATGGTGTATATCCAATCACTTGATCTGGCCTTACAAAATGTCTAAATAAGGTCACAATTTCTCAATAACTGTTTCTGATAGGTCCATTATAGATATGTTAATTGATTGAATGTCGAACATTTTAATCTGGTAGCGCTATAAAGCAATATTGATTTGAACACGGAATGTTCTGTTCGTGCATAAAGAAACTATAAATATGACATAAACGCATGTCACAGATGTAAATAAAATGAATACTAGTAAATATGTGAAAATTGTACTATTTGAGCAGAAATTATATCATTATTATAATTATTGTATGGTAATTACAAATAAGTTGCAGTAATTTCAATACTATCGAGCATATTTTACCGAGTAGAATATTATATTCTACAGTTTGTGAGTGCAATCAATATTCTACACGACGTGACGTGTAATTTTCGCAAATTATCATACCAAGGACCTGTATTTATATTGCTTCCTATTTATCCAGTGTGAATCAATCTATCCAGATACATTGATGATTATAGATTGTAATAAACATTTAATTTTCCCTTAGGCGACAATGATAGCCTTTTTCGAGATACAGACTTTAGAAAGTTGATTTTTTTAACGAAACCTTGCTAGAATTAAAGAAAAATTATTCGGACAGTTTTTTTTTCGGTCCAAAAAATATAGGTTCACGCTGCTTTTCTTAACGTAATTTGTACTTATCTCCCATGCCTATCAATTTTGCACTTAAAAACACTTGTCTCATCATAGCCTTGAAAAGACATCTCAGTTCCGTTAGGGCTAAGGAAAATAATTTATTTCGCCTTTGGTATAAAGCAGAGTGCACGAAGTCTCTAATAATAAAAAATAACGGGCGCACATATCGACCAATCAGGATCAGCCATACTCTTAATAATGAATACCATGTAATGCTCATAAAATGGCTGCGCCCATAAAATCTAATGGTTGATTGTAACCTACATGGTGTTGCGATGTCTTAAATATCAACAGAAAAACCTTTGAATAACAATTCAAAATTTTATCTCCACAAAAAAGCTAAAAATAATAAATAGTTCACAATATGCAATTATCATTCCACGCATGTGTTCAAAAAAAAGAGCAGTTGCATTTCAGTTTCTTGAGGTGGTGATGTTTTATGTTTTTTTTTTTTTTTTTTCGTGTCGTTTGAATAATACCCTGAAATATAAGTATGATTAAAAATATATATTTTGCATTCATGGTAAAAGCAACCGTTGACTTGAAAACTTTAACACTTAACTTAAATATAATAAATAATTTGTCACTCCTGTCATCTCCATTTCATTCGGTTATCTCCCATGAACACTGGTTTTCAGTCCAAATTTTTTTAAGACAACCATTGATTCGGATAATAAGCTACCAATTATGGTTTTCAGTGCAATGAATTGTTTGTTAAACAAGATGTTTAGGGGACGATCATTTAACTTTAAGGGGGTGGAGGTATGGAATTTATTTTTTTGTACCACGCAAGCATCCAGTTATTTCTTCTTTTTTTTTTTTTTTTTTGGAAGCGGAAAGTGTGAAAATTTGTAAAGAACTTAACAATAGATTTAATGACAAAACTCCAATCGCAACCCCTTATCCTCAGAGTTAAATTGTCGTTCCTTTATGAAAGATGTCACTTACAATGACACAGACTTGAGTATATACGGTAACGTTGGTACTAATATACAGCTCATAGACATTCCAAAACAGATTGATGATAGAGTAAGTTGTGCTATAGAGCTGCAAAAAAGGGAAAGAAGTATTATTTGTAATTTGGAACTGAAGATGGTAAGCATTTCCCTATAGAGAGTGACAAACTTAGTGAATCGCAAACCGATCTCATCAAAATTTAAAAACATTTTGTGTTTACTTCGTATGTAAAATCGTTGAGAAATGTGTATATCTGTCTGAAAAAAGGTTTCTGTCTTGATCTCATTTGTATGATTCACTTATTCACGTTTTTTTTTATTACAGTCGAATGTTTTAGAAATATATAATGTCTGTACGTTTGTCGTAGAGTACTCTTCTTGGTCTGATCTTCGTTGCTTTAAGTACATGTAGCGCTCAAGTATATAGTGTAACTATTACGCAAGAGAGACATTTCTGTGAACAAACTATTGTCCTTAATAGACATTAGAAAGTACTGAATTACTGAAAACAACTTTTGTTGAATTTTTTTACATTGTTTCCCCGCCAAACTTTAGATTATTTACAAAATGTAGGTCCACATTCTAATTCTCGAAAAAAAAAAACAATGTGTTTTTCCCCTCAGCTTCAGATATTTTACAATCAGACTAAAATTCAGATCTATCGTAACTCGTTTACTTGTCGAAGCTGTTCTTTACTTTAAAATTAGATGTGTGTGTATTGAAAATTTTACCTTTTTATATATGGTAAAAGCGGAGTTGGTCCAAACATCATGAATGATAAAAAAGCAAATATTAGAGCTATGTTCATCATCCATCTACCACAGTCCTAAAACAAAACATTGTAGACCCACTTATTGCAGTTGACATGCTCATATTTACTCATTTAAAAAGTGTAAAATATAGAGTTAGCTGTGAGTGATGCGTTTTTTTCAATATCAAACGTCTTTTACTTCACTTTAGACCAAACAATTCGATGCTGAAAAGTTATATAACATTAAAGTCTCTCTTCTTCATAGTCACCCAGCGTTGGGTAAAAAATGAAATTCTGATTTTTTTTCTAAATGATGAACAGATACATTATTTTAGATTATACCACTTGTTAAAAGAAGGTTGAAATCAAAGTCTATAATAGTTCCTCAGAATTTTATTAAAATATTTTTTTTAAATAATTTAACATTATCAACACTGAGCAGTTCATAAAAACAGAAATGTAGTATGAAGAAATACCTTTTTCTCGTTAATGAATCCCCATAGCGGTGATGAAAGTGCATACACAAATGGGAGGAGGACAAAAAATCCACCAGCTTCAGCTGTTGACAAATCTAACTAAAACAAAAAACAACACTTCTATATAATTGTTAACCTTCTTCGTCATTTGGTCTCTGGTGGAGAGTTCATACAACATCTTCTTATTTATATATCTTGAAATACTAAGTCTAAAATCACTTAATTGGAATATTTAGAATTCAAATAAGCTTTTGACATGTCCGCTGAATTGTCGCGGAGTTCAAGATGCAATTCGAATCTCACCCTTGATTTGGGTCGCTTCTTTCTATGGAAAATTGTCTAAAGCGAAACATGCAATCTGTTGTTACTGTAAATATTTTGATTTAGATAGATGATGATGTTTTAAGTTCTACAAACCTCCTTCAATTGAATTGCTAGAGTAGGTTCCAGAAACCCTATTCCTGAAGCAGCTATTAATATCATTAATCCTGTAATCATTATGGAAGGGTTTTTAAGAAGAATTAACACTGACATCGAACTATTGTCTTCTTTATCTGCAAAGAGATAAAAGGTGTGGAAATACCTTCAACATTATTTAAACAAACAAATACACAAACATTTTTTTATTGTCATGTAAATCATAAAAATTGTTACCAAATTAACATGAAAGAGAAAAAAACGTAAACAGATCCATAAAAACGTATTTCTAAGTTTTAATTTTTTGTTTACAATATAAAATCAAAAATGAGTTTCATCCTCCACTTTCTTAGAGAATGAATATAGTCATAAAGGGCTTAAAAATACCATTGAATATTCAAAATCTAATTACAGACCAGCATTTGATTGTACTTTTCGTAACTCGTTCTCACAAGGTTTGTTTGTCCAATGTTCTATCGACAATTGAATTCATTTGGCTCGATTTGCGGCAACCGAGTTCACTTGGCTTGATTATGGACAATCGAATTCATTTGCCTCCAACGTTAACAGTATCTGTTAACCAATGTCAGGCATCCAACCATAATATATAGAGCACCAAAACAATGAACACTTTGTGATCCAGTGAGATAAAAAAAAAATCATACAAGATCGAGATTATCTTCCAAATGCAATCTAGACTACTATGCATGATTTTTTTATTGGCCGAAAGTCGAATAGTGTGATATGATTCCAATTCTAAATAAAATATGAAAGCAACCCAAGAATTATTAGCTCCCCACCTAATAAAACAAACTATTTTTATAGGGTGTTCGTTTACTTCATGCATACGGTAATGATTTTAAAAAAATCATATATTTTTTTAAATTTTAAATAAACGCTAACATTATATATCGCAAATATAAATAATTAATGCCGGGAAATATGTAACCATCAAATATTATCCTATAATATTCATGATTTATAATTATTGAACGATAAATATTTTATGAGCTACTGATAAATTTTGAAAACGACATCTCCAGAATGCAAATTTCAACTATAAGACGTAAACTTGACTTCACGTGTTTTATTGTGTTTTGATCTCAATTAATCTCAATTTGTGCCGAATGTTTTTGTGTTAATAATTTATCAGATTAGAAATATTGTATTTCGAAGATCTGTATAAATATAAGAATCAAATACTAATTTTTTTAATGATACGAAATAAAAGCATATGATGATCACATTTTTAGCAATGAAGCCCTTCATGCAAAATATGAATGTCACATGCTTTCGTTACATTATATAAAAAACGTAATTCAATTCACAGGCGCTTGGGAACAGTAATGTGGATAACGTTTATTATTACTGTTTGCACTGGATATTCAACTGTCCATTTTTATACCACATACCACACATATGCTTGTCTCGCCTTGTTTGGGGTGACTTAGTTGTTTCTAGTAGGATTGTATCAGATAAATTCACCAAAACAATGTAAGACAAGCATAGTAGTGTTAAGAATGTGAAATGAAATAGAAAATTGAATATTCTGTGAAAAGCAATAAAAAATAAAAAATATCCAAATCCTGTACCCACGCGCCTGCGATTCAATTCTATAATAAAATTTAAAGAGAAAGAGAAAAATACACAGTGACACACAGACAGCATCTGGATCACTTTTTTCGAATTATTAACATAAATATATATTTATTCAGAATTGTTCAACTATGTCTCTATTTAAGTAGATGACTAGATTGTCCTACATACTATTACGTGATCTTTTGAGCGGTACATTTGTACTCTTATTTTAAGATAATGATTACCTGTCGGTTTTGGAATAGTGAAGAAACAAAATATCCCTGTCAGCACAAGCATTGCCCCTGTCGTGTAAAATGGCAACCCAAAACCGCCAATCTGAAATACGAATAAAAATAGCAGCATTACTTCTTGGGCTTACATTTGGGCAAACAATGTAATGCCTTTAAAGCTATCAACGCAGTGGCGGACCCACCAGGGGGGTTCGGGAGTTGGAACCCCCCTTTATCCTGGGTTGGAACCCCCTTTTAAAAATGGCCAGATCCGCCCCTGCTAATATAGCACCAAGGGGCTGTTTGCCATTCCGTAGCACCTTGGTTTACACAGATCCTGTTTGTGCTGCTGAATCTTGAGTCCGCTGTGGAACTCATTTTGCCTTTTCCGTAATATCATGATGGATAAGACATTTACCCCCTTTTTTTTCTTGCTTTTTTTCTTTTATACAAGTCATACATGGTGGTTAAGAAATTCCAATAAATAAATAAATCTCTCACAATTGGAGAAAGATAACCTACAACTTCAAGAAGGTAGGCGCACTTACCGAACTGAGCAATGTGCCAAGGTAAAATTCTATTGTATTAATTAATGGATCCTGTTATAAGTCCAAGGTCTGTAATAATGGTCGAGGATATCTGTAATGGCACGAGGCAACGCCGAGGGACATTACAGCCTCAGAGGCCATTATTACTGAACGAGGACATATAACAGGGCCATAATGAAAACAACCATTTCTTTATATATTTATTAACCTACTAAATAGAGGAAATATTTTTAATGTTAATATTGTATAATTTGTTGTTTTATAGGTATGAAACGTGTCTTACATATTACATTTTTGAGTTTTGTGTCAAGAACTAAATTAGAGCTATTGTATGAAATCCAAGTGCCTACGAATACAGCACCAAATCAATCTTCACAATATTTTGCGAAAAACTACTCATAGAGTTGAAACCTGCAAGGATGCAATTTCTGTCATAATCGTTATCGTGTCATAAGAAACAAGACAAATCTGCTAACTACATGTATATTATTAACAAGTTGCTATAACAAAATATTATACAATAAGTTCTAATGCAATTATTTTGCATCAATGGTTCTGATTGGATGACAATCAGCGTAAAATTCTCTATCTACCCGTCTATGACTTAGGGAAGCCGACATTTTGAATTCCGGAATGTAATTTCACCAATAATAAGAAAAAAACCTCATATTTTGCACCTAGAAATCTTTTTTATCAATTTTTATTAGATACTTAGGCAGACAAAAAGACCGGAAATGCCCGGTGTTAACGCTTGACAACTACTGTAGGTGCCGGTTTAATCCATACTCCCCCCGTAATAGTGGATTTATAATCGGAATTAGAGGCTCGCCTATAGGTCTATGAGCATCTTCATTAATGGACTCTCTCCAATATTGTGGACTAGAATAAAATTCATCACAAAAATCTTTTTTTTTGGTTGATCTTGTATTGCTGATAATGTTTTCAGTTTACAGTCTCTCTCTATTTTCTTTAGTTTTTGCCCAATAGACAAAAACGGTAAACAAATATCAATTTCGGCAACCACTCCTATAAAGAGTAAACCAACAATTTCGGCAAAATTTTAGATCTTGTCTTGCTGATCATTTTGGCTATTTAAAGTGTCTATCTATCTTTTATAGTTTTCAAGATAGTAGTCAAAAACGTAAAATATTGGTAAAAATCGTCATTAAAGAGCAAATACTTCTACAAGGAGTCGACTGATGTTTTCGGCTATTTGTCTTGTTCGTAGATCAAGTCTTGCTGATCAATTTTGTTAATTAAAGTTTCTATCTATCAATTATAGTTTCTCAGATATTAGGCAAAAACTCAAAATTATAGTAAAAATCATTACCAAAGGGAAATAACGCCAATAAGGGGTCGTCAGACGATTTCAAGATTGTAAACTTATTTGTAGATCTTGTCTTGCTGATCACTTTTGTGTATTTAAGTTTCTGTCTATCTATAATAGTTTTTCAAATATTAGGCAAAAACGCAAAATATTGATAAAAATCATCATTAAAGAGCATTAACTCCAATAAGGAGTCGTCTGACGATTTCGACCATGCGGACTTATTTGTAGATCTTGTCTTGTTGATCATTTTTGGTATATAAAGTTTCTCTCTATCTATTGTTGTTTGGCAGGCGGGGTAATCAGACACGTTTTTGAAACTAGATACCCTATTGGTGATTGTGGCCAAGTTTGGTTAAATTTGGCCCAGTAGTTTCAGAGGTGAAGATTTTTGTAAAAGTTAAGGACGACGACGACGACAGACGACGGACGCCAAGTGACAAGGAAAGCTCATTTAGTCTTTTAGCCTAAGTGATCTAAAAACGGATTTTTGAGTTCTAATCTGACAGTATGTTTTCTGTTGTCATTTTGAAGCATGAAATTTACCAATATGGTATAAATCTCGGTGTTACGTAACACATTTTTCAATTAAATTTCTTTATCAATTCATATTATTTTCAGGAAAAAACAAGTGAAATCGATAAAATAAGCTTATAAAAGAAATGTTATTAAAGATATCTTAAACAAGTAAAAGGCCTTAGGGGAGGGGTCATGTATCATCAGCCTGTGGTTACCGACTGTGTAACAAACCTGGTATAGTCCACTTCCCAAAGCTGGTCCGATCATCAGGCCGAGGCCATTACACATTTCGATAACGCCCTGTAAAAGCAATTCTATCGTTTGTTTAATACAGCAAAAAGTTGACATTTCACATTATTCATAAAAATGTTGGGTCGCAGGAAATCATTTTGATTTATGTGCTCATACATTTATTATACACAATGCATGGGTTCATGGTGTGCGGGTTCAAAACTCGAATGAACACACATACTATTTCTTATTGATCCATTCGGGATACCCTAGTATCTTTCCTTTTAATACCTTGGTATAATTTTTGATTTCATGCTTTAATGCCATCTGCCTTATCCCCGAAAATTTAACTTAGTGTGTTGTTACAAAAGAGATGTGGAAGATACCAAAGGGATATTCAAACTCATTAGTCAAATGACAAGCTGACAATGAAATGGCACAATAAGAAAAACGACCAAAAGGATAACAACAGTAAACAAAACACAATACAAAAACTAGAGACTGAGCAACGCGAACCCCACCAAAACTGGGGTGATCTCACGTGTTCCGGAAGGGTAAGACATGCTCCACATGTGTCACCTATCTTGTTGCTCATGTCTACACAAACTCGGTGACAAGTCTAATTCGGTGATGCCATATTCGAGGAAAAGAGGACGGGATCGTCGTTACGGCAGTTGGAACATATCCGTCGTTATCTGTGGAACAGAAATTCCATAAAGGTCAACCAACTCGTGATATATATATAAATTTTCGAAGGGATGACTTCAACTTCACCACTACGAACCCTTGTTTTAATAGCTTACGTTCAACACACAGGCACTTGTCTGACTCTCTGAACACAAAAAATGACCATATACCTCAATTTAATTGGTATATAATTGTAGTATTTCCACCAAACTCCTTTTCATTTACCTTGCCGTCATCTATTGTCGTTTGTCGTCAGTTTACATTTCGTTTTTGTTTCATTGTGGAGCACCACTAGAAGCAATCTAATTAAAATATAGATCTCCGATTTCGTTATCCTCATATGACGCAAGTTACGAAAGATTTTAATCTTAATTAGATTGCACTAGAATAAGAAGTTGTTGAAACTGAGCGTGACGCGGATGTTCTTTGATTGCTCTAACCAAGTAACTTAGTTGTTTATACTGGTGAACTATCATCCAAGATAAGAAAGAGCATTCAAGCACGGATCCAGCAATTTTAAGAAAGGGGATCTAGGGGTTTTCATTTGGAATAAGGAAATGGGTCCTGGCCAATTTTCTTGAATTAACAGATTTTCTCCGCTATAAACGACAACTTGAAAGGTTCTTTTTGTATGTGTGGCTAAGAATAAGTGGTGTTACTTTGGTACAGATCAAAACTGATTGGAATATTGTAAAATAGAAAACATATTTTAAAATGGTGCTTTATTTGCGTTAATTGCACGAAAATACATGTCAGAACTCACCATGACGGAAGGAATTTTCTTTGGAAAAGCTATGGCCACTATTGCATATACAGATGTTAAGCAGGCGGCTGATCCAACAGCTTCTAGGAAACGTACAACAAAACAAGAAACTATAAAAACGTTCTTGTCCGGTATATAATTAAGGACTCTGAAATAAAATAGCATACAATTATTGAGAACCGTTGTTTTACCCGAAGATCAAACTGTATTCAGATGCATCTTGCAAAACACGCACTCGATCGATTGATTGTTGTTTTGATTAACGTTTAGTGACAAATATTTTATGCACATACAGGACGAGAACAAATATACAGTAGGAAGGTTCTGTAAAGTGGGTCGACCGTAATGAAGGGTGATTATTAAAACTGCCATTAAAACAAGTTATTTTGGTAGTGGTTGGGTGATCCTGTCTTACAACAGCTCACTGCGTATCTACGGTTTTTGCAAAGTTTTTTAATGTGCATAGAGCGCGGCATTCGCTCTTTACAAGGCTTTGGATTTAACGTCCCCGTGTGCATTCCGGCCTGACGTGCCTCCATGACAACGTATTTATAACACTCGTACAGCAAAACAGTAGCCCATTTTAAGCAAGGGATTTACTGCCGGGATGTCTAAGGGATACCCGTATTTAAGTTACTTAAATTGCCTTTACCATACGTCAGGCAGATGACAGTCATTCGCCAATCGTTACCACGAGGATTGTTTGTAAATTTTTTGGCTAAAACTTGCCAGTATATATATATATATATATTTTTGTTGCAGGTATCTTGAAGATAAGAACATTTCTATTCCCTTTTCTTACCCAATGATCATCGTGCTTACTCCACATAACATGACACCAGCAAGGAATACTTTTCTGAAACCAAGTGTTGAAAGCTGCAAAACAATAGGACTTACATTTTATCACTATTTTGTTAGCTATTTTTGTTATTTCTATCACCAGGCAAATCAAAGAAAATTATTCCACAACAACGATTTAAGATTACATCAGTGTCTGAGTCCTCTTAGCCAGTCTGGATTTACTTATCATACAATATTTTTATGTGTTTTCCCGTATGCTGGTTGGGAAGGATGGCCTGGGGCCTTCATTTCCGTTTTCTGTAACTTTTTAGGCCATTTCTATCTATTCTCTATGTTTTGCTCATTATTCTCTTTTCTTTATATGTTAGCATGCACGCCGTTATTCTCTATATATTCTATCTTGGTCCCTTTATCTCTGTTTCCCTCTGTTTTCCTCTATAGAAGTTTTAGAGAATAATATTCTCTGTTGAACTATCTTAGTTAATTAATTGTATATTCGACCATTTTTTTAAAGTCATTTACGGATATTCATCTCAATGCAAAATAGTGAATTATGTCATGCTTGATAATAACGTCTTTTCTTATAACTGCATGATTTTTTGTCAATTCTGTTTTTATTGGATCTAATGAGTTTTCATGTGGTGATAAGGGTCATATTTTACTTGTTCTGCAGGTCAAACAGTTTGAAGTTATCACTGTATATACAGTTGTTTTTATGAATCCGGGTTGCTCCGTTTTTTTTTGAAGTAAACTTACGTATTTTCCTATCAATGGCGACAAAATGAATATCACGAACTCGAACATCGCGAACAAAATACCAATGACAGTTTTGGAAATCCCCCTCTCGGTTGCCTGTAAAACAGAACAATCAACCTAAAAAAATGAACAATCTAAACGAAATGAAATATCAGATCGGAAACCCGATAGCGGGTACATCATTCTACTGCAGTATTTCTTTGAAAATGTTGTAATTAAAAGGGGCTTACACTAGCTTGACAGCCTTTTACCCCAAGTCCGTTTCTACCATAGTCTTGGCAATGCTGTCTGTATAGACTACGTTAGTACAAACGGTACTCATTTAAAGAATCAAAATCATGATAAATGATCGTTTTCAAGTGACTGGTGAAATATAAAGTAAATCGTTTGAAAATTTCTTAAATACTACAGCTATTAAATAAAGAAAAATACATGTTTTAATCGTCAATCTGCCGATATTCTTTTGACTATTGTACAATCCTTCCTCGTATAAGAAAGTAAAATAACTGACCTTAATTGTGAAAAACGGTGCAGGCAGCGAATAACAAATATATGAGCACACACAAACTAATCCTAAAGAAAGGACGATCGCTGTTTCTCTCTTTGGTCCTGTAAATATCCGAGGTGGACTTCGTTTTTCTGGGGTCGCCATTTGTTAAAATAGTTTTTACTTAAGTTCCGATGAAATCATTCTAACACGGCGATTATTTTTGTAACTCTGTGTGAAAAACATTTTCACCTTCCTGTGGTCTAAATTGAATGGCTATACGTAAAACTTTATGTATCTAGATCGTAAAGATAAACATTATAGAGAATGTGTTAAAACATTCTATATTTACTTAAAACGGAAATACGGTTGTTTTTTTTTTAACCTGGGTGTCAGTTGTCGATAATTATTTATAACTAAAGAATGATTTCAGTGGCTGATCCAGCGGGGGCGTACAGGTCGCAAACAAAATTAAAATTTCATGTTTCTCACGATTTATTAGGTTTTTTTTGCATAAAATCGTCCCAAAAAATTATTAAATGTACAGTATTATAAAATTACCCCCTCCCCTTTTCGAAATTCCTTGATCCCTGGGTTTAATCTACTCATAAGTTACACTGATTCAGAACAGAAAGGCAGTGAATGCATTGCGTCGCTTCAAACTTTTTCAGTACTTATATATATAGTCATTGATGGATAGTTGACTCATTGGCTGTTATACCCGTGACATATTTTCTTCTTTTTTCTTTTTTGTTCTGTCATTTACGCTTCCGTTTCAGTGAAAATTTTGGACTTTGTAGTGCTGGGAATATTTTTGAAATGTACATATTCTATAAGCTGTATTGCTTACGAATAAAGTTATTATTATTATTTGTTATGAAATTTTCTTGTATTTTTCAATTCATTTTTCCAATTATTTTATGTAATCTTGCTCTTATTTTTTCAATCTATCTATAAGTGCTGTCCCTCTTATCATTATTTCCCATGCACGTGAAAATAAGAGTAGATGGACAGAATGGATAAACTAGTTATTGTTAGAATAAGGGGATAAGAACGAGAACACATAAAATAAGGGGATAAGAACGAGAACACATAAAATAAGGGGATAAGAACGAGAACACATAAAATAAGGGGATAAGAACGAGAACACATAAAATTAAATTGATTTAATAAAGAAAATTAAAAAAAATATAAACACAAAAGTTAAACAAAACTATTTTTGTCACATTTAAGGTTTCATTATATATATATATATATATATATATATTTATGACACGATTAAATTTAAATTTGGTCGGTCAACATGTTTTTGTTATCGTGTACTACAGACCCGGCAAACACTTAATACGCTGATGGCAATCGGAAACAAAGACTTTGTAATTAACTGTTGTTTTTTTCAAAAGCCAGAAATCTTCAAAGGATTGCAAATCTTTAAATTAATTGTCTCGACTGCGACGAAAGTCGGTTAGTCGAGACATAGCAATCCTAGATTCCGTCGTCGTCGTTGTCATCATTTAGGGTCAGTCAGTATGCTGTTTTAATCAATAACTTTGTCAAATATTCGTGGAAGTTTATGAAAATTAAACAGAAGCTTTTTTATGATCAAGGAAATTGAAAATATTTGTTTTCCGTTTCCGTATTTTAATGATAAATCGTCATATTTAGCACAGACATATATACTAAAATTTAGTATATATGTCTCTGTATTTAGACATCAATAACTTTGTCAAACCTTCATGGAATTTTCATGACTATGATGGCACGCTTGCATAGGCAAAATATATGAACGCACAATAGCACATTAATTACAATACATTTTCAAATCAAATCAAATTTATCGTCACTAAACATTTACAGTATGTTTGTGGCAATACAAATTAAAAAAAACAACAATAAACAACAATATAACAACAAAACAGAATACAAATAAAACATAAGCCCAATCAGTTCTAATGAGTTCTAATGACCTTTTAAATTAAAAAAAAAAATGATATTCATTATCAATAGTAGGACTCTACATTTCTTACATAATCTTTGTACTCTTGAGATGTTCATTATTATACCAACCTACTTCAATAACCAGGGAATTATTGCAAAGTCTAATCTTGGATAACAATTGTCTATATGTGAAGTTATTGCAATTCATATTATCAGAAACAAGCTTTTCAATTTTTATATTTTAATACTTTTTTCATTGTTTGATGGGTATACCGGAATGGTGTTCAGAATTTATTTCCACATCTTAGTTTAGAAATGTTAACAACAAACGAGTACCAAGAATATAAACTTTTAATTTTCAATTTTGGTTCATTTATATGTTTCGGAGTCAAGTGTGGCGTCCATTTCGCTGAACTAGTATACATTATTGCTTTGGGGCCAGCTGGAGCCCGCCTCTAGGTGTGGGATTTTCTTGCTGTGTTGAAGACCCATGGGTGGCCTTGATCTGTTTTCTGCTCTTTGGTCGGGTTGTTGTCTCTTTGACACATTCCACTTTTCTATTCTCAATTGTATATTTCATTATGTATACATCTTACAAAGTCTACCCGAATTATTTCAGTTTGCAAAGAATTTCGCTCAAACGGGTGCTAGGGGCTGTTTTGAACTTGCAGTGAGCTGAGAGTTTTTTTTTCTCTCTCCGTATTGAAGGCCTCACTGTGGCTTTGAGAAGAAGATCAGCAATAACAGCTGTTCCTTTGCTTTTTGTGTGTTTTGTGCTGTACATGTACTGATTTGGTGTCATGGATAGATAGCTCATATCACTTGTTTTTCTATTATATGAATATTGTTAAAAGATTGCTTAATAGACGTAAAACACCCATTTATTCATCGTCAATTAAATCCGTTTGATTTGTATTTAATTAAAGGAGATGTGGAGTATACTTCAATGAAACAGCAACCCAACAAAATGCAATCAAAAAATTACACTGCATCGAAAGGTCAGCTTACTGTCTTAAACAACTGTCAATACCAAAAAGACTGCAAAAGAACTGTTTTGATCAAGGCTATTTGTTGTAAGTGAATATAACAGCATCATGAACTGTCGTCAATAACTTAATTGATAGGGGTGCCGCTGGGGTTCTGTTATCCCACCCTTTTCATATAATTTCGATTTTAAAAATGTATACCTTTTCATATATTACGTAGGTAAAAATGTAACCTTTTCCCATCTTGGTTGAGTTTCGTGTGGTGTGTTGGAAAGTGGAACACCAAAGTGTTAAAAGAGGGAAAATTTGCGGATAAAAACACAGCCGGGAACACCAAGAAAGATGACCGACGAAGAAGAATTAACAAATAATAAAAGTAATGGGGACTTAATTGACCTTATTATATATTTCTAATAGTTCCCCCACCTATTCACATGTTTTAAAGCTGGAAAATGTTACCTAATCCAGCGGCACGTTCTATCACCTTGTATATAGGAAGTGCCCCCCTCCCCCGAGAATGCGATGGTATGCGGCGAAGTGCGATGATTCTTTCGCTGATGTGCGATGGTCTATATGACGCGTGATGGCTAGTTCAAAATCAGTACATGAATACCAAACATTCCATATTTTTTCCAGTTGCAGTAAAAACAATCTAGTACGGTGATCTACATGTTATGTCATGCTCTCATTTACAGCAGCAGAATAGATTTGTTGCTTATTTTTTTCTGTTTTTACTTGCATTTCATCGTTCAGAAATTGACCACTATATATTTTATTTCCATATTTATTTTAACACCAGTATCAATTTCAATGACTGAAAGTCATGTTGGTTGTTTGATTGTATGACCGTTGGCTAATTTGTGTCAAAGCCTATAAACTTGCAGTGAGATGAGAGTTTTTTTGCTCCGTGCTGAAGACCTCACTGTGACTTTAAGAAGAAGAACAGCACTGTGCCTTTGTTTTTTGTGTGTTTTTTTTTTTTTTTTTTTTTTTTGCTGTGCATGAACTGATTTTGTGTCATGGATGGATACCCCATATCCTTTGTTTTTCTATTATACAAGGTAATCTACAACAATACATATATAATTGGAAATGCAATGCTTATTTACCGTGACTGTTTTAAAATAAACGGGGTATACTGTCGATGATATACTTAGAAAACCTAAAATATAAAAAAGAAGATGTGGTATGATTGTCACAGTCCTACATATATTTTCAAATGTCAAAATATATATACGCTTTCTCGTATAACGATATAGACCAAAATACAATCCGTCTGTCTCATATGAATTTCCCATGAGTCCGAAAAACACAAGGCGCTTGCCAAATCTCGGTTACATCTCCGTACACCGGGACTTTGGAAGAAGTTAATATTATCTTTCTTCCTTAGCTATATAGACATTTGAAAATATATGTAGGACTGTGACCCGCGATGGTTTTCCGAACCTCGATGGTCACGTTGAAGTGCGATGGTGACACTATCTTGTTGATAGCTACACCCAAGTGCGGTGGATTACACAAACTCTATTCACAATGTTTTCTTTGAATGCCAGTACGTAAACCACATTACAAAAACTGCTTGAAATAGAGTGAGGTATTGACAATTCACTTGGAAACTCAACATAAACTCACACTACACTTACAAAAGATTATGAACAATCATTTGGAATTTCAACCAAAGATGAAAGGCTGGATCTTTCTTCACTGCACTTGATACCAAAATCACAAAAGTGTCAATACAAGCAACGTTTTATTATTGCTTGGTCTTCCAAGTGCTACACGAAACACCTTTCGAAATTATTAACATCAATGGCATCATGCAGCAATAAAAGCCGGTTTTTAGATTACTGTGAAATTACCTACTCTAGGGGCGGTGTAAAGCAGACGTGGATTCTAAAACATTTCAAAGATATGTTGGAGTATATGCAATCTAAGTCTTTTCCAAAGATGTGTTAGATTATATACAATCTAAATCTGTTTCCTCTTGCAACAATATAAAAACATTTTACTGCTATATCCTTTAAACTAGTATTCCCCATTCTAAACTTAAAAGATAGATTGAATAATCTATTCTTTGTTTCATTAAAAAGAATGTCCAAATTAGATACAATTATCTTGTTTTAGAATAAATCACGGCATACTTGTACAAAAATTCGTAAGGGTTCCGCGGAACCCAGTGTCTCGCCTACTTTTGCTGTTAATCGCAGGCTCAACAAAAATGAGGAAAAAAATTAATAAAAATATTCCTCTCTATACTATCTTTTGATTGTAAGTAGCTTTTGTCCAAGTTTGGTAAAAATCCAGGATAGTTTATGAAGCTAATGAATGATTTAAAAACTTAAACTGCAGAATGTATGTAATGTTGACTGGAAGAAAAACTAAGTCCATTTATAAGTAAAATACGGAAAAAATGGAACAAAATTTTATCAAAATTTCCTTCTAGATACTAGCTTTTGATCATAAACAAGCTTCTGTCCAAGTGTGGTACAAATCCAGGATAGTTTAAGAAAGTTGTTAAAATTTTAAAAACTTTAACAGTTACCACAGAGTGAATGAAATGTAAACTGGCAGAAAAACTAAGTCCATTTATAAGTAAAATACGGAAAAAATGGATTTTTTTTTTTACTTCTGGATACTATCTTATGATCATAAACAAGCTTCTTTCCAAGTTTGGTAGGAATCCAGGATAGTTTAAGAAAGTTATTAAAATTTCAAAAACTTTAACCACAGAGTGAATGTAATGTTTCCTGGCAGAAAAACTAAGTCCATTTATAAGTAAAATACGGAAAAAATGGAATTTTTTTTTTACAAAATTTACTTTTGATCATAAACAACCTTCTGTCCAAGTTTGGTAGAAATCCAGGATAGTTTAAGAAAGTTATTAAAATTTAAAAAACTTCAACCACAGAGTGAATATTTGTGGACGCCACCGACGACGACAAAAACGACGACGACGCCGACGGAATGTAGGATCGCTATGTCTCGCTTTTTCGACAAAAGTCGAAGGCTCGACAAAAATCACTGATTCAAACAAAAAAATCGCCGAGTTTGACATCATCAAGAACTTGATTGATTTTTTTTATTGACATCATCATATTTGTTACATTTGGGGACGATTTTTTCAACAAAAATCGGCATTCCAGTGGGAATCAACTGTGCTCCTCTTCTTGTCGACTTATTCCCTTATTCATATCTCAAATACAAGAGCTTCTCAGAAAAAGCTTGCGTTATCCTTTAACTTCACGTTTCTGCTATATAAAGGATGTCCTCTCACTAAATGATTCAATGTTTTGAGACTATGTGGATCGGATCTATCCCATCGAACTTGAAATAAACGGGATAACACATACAGTTAAGTCTGCCTTATATTTTGACTTACATCTACAGATTTTCAGTAAGGATTGGTTAAGTACAAAACTAAAGCAACATTCCATCAGCGACTGCGTTTTGAGAATTTCCCAGTTGATACAACATTTCATGGTTTGCATTTCCTATCATGATTTCCATTAGAGTTTCTGTTTGCAAATAAGCAATTGAACCAAATTTTCCAAGTGATGAAGTTGAAGTCATCCATTCAGAAATTTTACTAACACAATCACGAGTTTATTGACCGTTATGGAATATCCGTTTCACAGATTCAAACTGTCATTACCAAAATCCCGTCACCTTTTCCTCGATTGTTACATCACCAAATCAGATTAGTATAAACAATATTTTATTCAGAAAAAAATCATAAACAAGTACTGTACCTGTAGAAAATTTATTTCAAACGGAATACTAGTAGCACATCCTAAATTTTACGGTAATATTGTTAACTGAGCCCGAAAACTTAGATATGATCCGGATAAACTTATCAATCCTTTAAATAAACTTATTCTATGACGTTACCAATTTAACAATGTAATCAAATCTTTGAATATTGTTTTTATTGGTATAGATATTAATTTTTTTATCGGTAAATTAAAACCATACTAAATATTATTGTTATATACATATGTTATTTTACGGTACTACAATCTGTCGATACCTACATTTTGGCATTGCACAAGGTCATGTTTTTCTTGACTGTTAAGGATGTACACCTCTGAGGAGCCAAAAATTTCTAGAATTAAACTTTTTTTCTTAACCTGATTTTTGGGTTTATAGGACTGTAAAAAAATAATGGGTGAAGAAAAAAACATATGGTGGTGAACTTTTTTTTGCTACAGCCATTTGAAAAAGTACCCAATTTTGATGATTTTCCCATTTTTCATCAATTTTTACCCATTTTTGTGCTATTATCATGAACAAAAATCATAGTTTCACAATTAAACTTTTTTTCATACTTTCACTAAAGATGAAGTGGACCAATCTGAATAAATTTAACTTAAAAAAAAAACTATAGGTAGGTGTTAATATAAGAAAGTTTTATAAAATTTTGTTGCTTTTTCGTGTCAAATTTACCATGTTGTCAATTTTGTACATTTGGAATTTTTCTCTTTTTTTAGAACAAAAAGCATATTATTTCAACTTCTTTGTTATAAATAATTGAAAAAATACATATCTAAGAAATTTGAAAAGAAAAATTGATATGGGATGTACATGTATCTGGTAAAATCATTTCTTGTACTCCTCACCCATTTTCTCAACATTTTGGCTAATGAGACTGTCCATGACGTTAAAACACTAAATCCCTGGGATGTTTTTAAGTTGATGTTAGTCTCTGATGTTCAGGGGTTGTCGTTTTTTGATGTGTTTCATAAGTGTTTCTCGTTTTTTTTATATAGATTAGACCATTGGTTTTCCTGTTTGAATGGTTTTACACTAGTCATTTTTGGGGCCCTTTATAGCTTGCTGCATGTTTGGTGTGAGCCAAGACTCCGTGTAGAAGGCCGTACTTTGACCTATAATGGTTTACTTTTACAAACTGTGACTTGGATGGAGAGTTGTCTCATTGGCACTCATACCACATCTTCTTATATCTATTGATTGATTATAAAATTTGAAAATTTGATTACTCAGTCAAAAACTACTTATTGTAAATACACAATTTTTTCACAGAGTTAAGTTTGATTATAATATTTTTTAAATTCATTGATATTTTCCACTTGTATCACATATTTCCGAAATAATTCCAGAACGAGATTTCAACGAGACTGAAACGTCAGAAGAATATAATGACGTCTTTACATTAAATCCATTTGATGTTGGATGTGTACTGATTGATACTTTAGTCTTAGATACATGATTCTTTTTATTAGTTGTTATTGGCTTTGAATTTGCTGTCAGTCACTGCTAGTACTCTCAGATCTGCATGTACTTAGTGTCTTTTTTGTTGTTAGGGATGAGGGATGCATAAATACCTTTCCACGTCCGGTCTGTGTTTTGTTTGATGTTTTTCTGCTTTGTATCGATCTGATGAGTTAAGCCTTTTTCAACTGACTTTTATAGTGTGTTCTTATGTTGTGCTGTTACAACACTGTCCCAGGTTAGGGGAGGGTTGAGGGCTCACAAACATGTTTAACCCCGCCACATTCTTTATGTCCCTGTCCCAAGTCAGGAGCCTGTAGTTCAGTGGTTGTCGTTGCATGGTACTTGTCTGTCATATTTGTTTTTCGTAAATTGTTTTGTTATAAATTAGGCCGTTATTTTTCTCAATTGAATTATTTCATATCTTTTATGTCGGGTCCTTTTATAGCCGACTACACGGTATGGGTTTTTCCTATTGTCGAAGGCCGTACGGTTGCCTAATAGCTTACATCCACTTCATTTGAAATTTATTGGTTAGTTGTCTCATTGGTTATCATATCACAACTCCTTATTTTTATACAGCAATACAATACAAGGATTTGAAAACAAATGACAAGTCACATATACAAATTCCTCTTCTAAATGAACGAGATTCATCGACGATAGAGCTATATGTTAAAATTTTGATAAGTTGTAAAAATTTAGAAATGTTAAACACAAGTGCCAAGTTTAGTTGGCTTTTTATTCAAGAAAACCTAGAGATATATTGAAAAGTATTGCAATTTATATTAATAAGTGTTTTGAAACTCAGAAAACTATCAGTATAGTATAGATATGTTTATGTGTATTACCCATTAAGAATATTTGCCTGTTAATATTATATATAACTGTTATGATTTTTTACTTATATGCGTATGGCTCTGGTCTGGCTGTGGTTTAAGAACTTAGAATTGAGATGATTATATTCATATTTATATATAATTATCAAAAGTATCGTGTCAAATATCAATTATATGAAGGCCTTTGATAAGGTACCTCATAAAAGATTAATAGCCAAAATCAAAAATCTAGGTGTCAATGGAGATATAGTAGGGTGGATAACAAGCTTCTTAGAAGATAGGAAACAAAAGGTCATAGTGAATGGTGAAGAATCAGACTGGGCTAACGTTACATCTGGGATACCCCAAGGATCAGTACTAGGACCATTACTATTTGTTCTATATATAAAAGATCTTCCAGACCAAGTGGATTCTGATGCATACCTATTTGCGGATGATACCAAGATCTTTAGAATAATAAAAACCCAGAATGACAGACAAATTCTACAAGAAGATTTTAATAAGATGGAATCCTGGAGTGACAAATGGCTACTCAAATTTCACCCGGAAAAATGTAAATATATGAAAATATGTAAGAAATCTAATAGCACTGACCATCCATCAAATTATAGTCTTCTAAATCATCCAATAGCACAGGTTAAAGAGGAAAAAGATATAGGAGTCCTTATCGACTCAGAACTCACCTTTGAAAATCACATAAGTGAAAAAGAGAATAAGGCCAACTCCATATTTGCAGTTCTTAGAAGAACATTTAAGTACTTGGGAATTGAGACATTCATGCCATTATACAAAACCATGGTTAGAACCCACCTAGATTATGCCAGCTCAGTCTGGTCCCCATACAAGAAAAAAGATATCGACAAAATAGAAGGTGTCCAAAGAAGGGTAACAAAACAATTACCAGGTCTCAAAGACATGAGCTACCCAGAGAGACTTAAAAAACTAGGCTTACCAACATTATCTTATAGGAGAATAAGAGGGGATATGATTGAAACCTTCAAAACAATGAATGGATACTACGACAAAGAATTAAGCTCATTTTTAAGAACGGCAGACGATTCTCAACAAAGATATAGTAGCAGGACCAACAGTAATAAAGTCATTCATCAAAGATTCCAATCCAATATCCGTAAACACTCTTT
Source organism: Mytilus coruscus (assembly GCA_017311375.1). Lineage (NCBI taxonomy): Eukaryota > Metazoa > Mollusca > Bivalvia > Mytilida > Mytilidae > Mytilus > Mytilus coruscus. Next base: position 53,210,199 of record CM029601.1, read on the forward strand.
CTCTGTTAGAATTGCTAAAACCTGGAACAAACTACCAGATAAAATAACAAAGTCACCATCAATAAATGCCTTTAAAAACCGATTAGACAAATTTTGGTCAGACGAAGAGATATACTATAATGACTACAGAGCAGAAATATCCGGAAGTCACGGACAAAACAGTAATAGTAAAACATTAAATTACGAGTCTGGTGAAGAGGAACCTTATAGGGATCCTGTACTGGAATTCAACTATAAGTAACTATAAGTAATTATCAAAACCATTGTAATAAATTACTTTGCTCTTCATGGGCCCTTTAATTGGAATAAAAATATCTTATTTTTTTCTAATTTGAACTAACCATGAGCAACGACCGGTGTCACTATTGGAGCAAGCAGTTACCCTTCCGGTACACACGAAGTTGCCCCAGTTGCTTTAGTAGGGTCGTGTTGGTCAGTTTCTAGTTTTCAATGTAGTGTTTTGTGAACCTGTTAGTATATTCGTCGTCTTTCGTTTTTTTTTTGTCATTGAATGTCCCCTAATTATTCTGTACGGCCCGCCTCCGTTTTCAACTCACGCTAAAAAAGTTTTTCTCGTATTTCCAAGGATAAAGATTTATTGGATGTTACTGTTTTCATTGTTAAAACTTTTAAAAACAAAAACTGCAGAGAATATTTTCTGTACACAATGACTTTGTTATAAATTACAATTTAATTCAATTATACACTAATTTAGACATAGTGTTATTCCGTAGTTTAATTTTATACTATGTTGTTTATTATGCACAATGTCGGAAATTGTAATAGTGTATAACAATTACTAATTCAATGATATATATAATAAGTCCTTGGTTGATTTTAAAAGATAATATTGTTAAACGAATAATTTACACTAGCTTGGCCTCTTAAAGGCGTGCTGTAAAATTCCTTTTACATTATGCCATTCAATTCATGTATTTACAAGCAAGTCACGTGACGATGCATATTGAATGATAAACATTAAATTGTCGGCAAGCTTTATACGCAGTGCGGCCTGAAATTTTCACGTAAGCGGTTGTGAGTAAGTATGCTGGTGATATTTATGTTAAAATTCGTCCGGACAACACCCAAATTATGTCCAAACGGAAAATCTCGCCGCGAATTTTTTAGAATTTTGTCCACAGTCGTGTGTTTTGACATTTGTAATGTAAAATTAATGGTAAAACGAAGAAAATATGTCAGTATGAAGACGAAGACATTGAGAACAAAGAAAGGTGAGTAAAATATGGCTAATGATAATTTGTTTTTTATGAGAAAACTGTTGAAAAGTGAATTATTTATGGTTGAAAGAAAATTTTATATATTATACCAGTTTTGACTGGAGATTAAACTATATCATGGGGAAAAATATAGCAAAATTTTCCATTCCCTGTAGACAAAGTCAACATGGCGGCTTGTGACTTTGATCAAGGTCAAAATATTGGTCTGGACCACTGTGTTCATAACATAGTCCTCTATGTTAGTCCAATCAAGCCCCTCTAATGGTTATCATATATATTTAGGTGCTGAAATGATGTTTTTCTTGAAAAAGTTCCAATTCTTGTGTTAAAAGATTAAAAATATTGTTTAGGCAACTTAGAAATGTTAATTATTTCATTTCAAGTGTCAGAATTGTGGTTTAGCAGCTTTCAAGTTCTGTTTTAAACAATTTTGGAACAACCAAATATGATGGTGAGGAGTTATTTGAAGAAAATGAAGAATCTAGTCTAAAACGACTGTGGGGACGTGTTCAGAACTTGCTTTGTTAACCGAATTGCAAAAAAATATGTACTTCATCAATTGACAGGACTCCATATGTAGATAAAGGGTACAGTTGAGGGTATATACATTATTAATTCCGACATTCTTGACAGATCTTTAAGTTGACATTTTATACAAAGTTTTAAATTTTTCACAATTTTATTAATCATAAAACTGTCCAATTGGGGAATGAATCCATTTTACCATACATAAACTATTATTTAATTTATCTGTATCTAGTAAGTAATAATTATAGCTTATATGATAGTCAATGGTACATAATGTGATGAAGGTGCTGATATTGTTGGAGAGAAGTGGCATATTTCTACAGACAGTAGAAGGTACTGAACCAGAAAATATCTGAAGCTCGCAAGTTAAAACTGTTGTAAGTGGAAAACTTGTCCAACACCACTTCTTACTTTTTGTGCCAATATTGAGTATTAAATCTCCCAATTTATATAATATGTTGCTAAGCTGTTTGTTAGACTTAAAATGTTGCACATAGTGGTGTCTATTACTTCAAACTATTGGCAAATCTGGAGTTAGAAACATGTTCTTTTATATAGCCAACTTTCCCAATGGGCCAGACTTCATTTTGAAGCCCTTCTTTTTTGTCTTTGCTTATTCTGCCAATAGCAGGAGTTCAAAATGAAAATGTTCTAAAGGTTTAGGAAGATCCTCCTAAATGGGGAAAATACCCAATATTGGTATCATTTTACAATGTTTTATTTTTTCGATTTTTAATTTCATGATTTTTTGCTGCAGTGCGCACATGATGTTGTGAAAGGCAACACATTCCCTGAAGGCGCTTTGACAGTTTATGGCCTTGTAAAATCAAGTTATGGTCATTCTTTTCACATGACCTGAAATATGTCCCCATTTACCTGACGCATGTAAATGTGTCATGAGCGTGCAGACAGTCATTATCGTGAAAAATAAAATACTGCAAATGGATTCAAGTTTTAGGTGTTAGACTATTAAAGTTGAGATTTTGTTTGTCACAAGTTAATGTAATCCCCCTCGAAAATTCCTGGCTACAGGCCTATGTTACATACATTGTACATGTACCATGTCATGAAACAAAAAAAAAATGCTGATAAAAATTAGTGAACTTTTTAATGTTTTAATAAACAAAAAATATATTGATATCATTAATTCAAATCTAAAAGAAGAAAATATTTTTTGTTGATAAAAACAGTGGCTTTTTAGAAATTCAGACGACCAACCAAAATAAATGTATATACATGTACATACTGTTTGTGTGTGTATTACATGAGTGTGGGGTCACAAAGGACCAATTGTGTATGTTTTATTCTGCAAAATAGCTATCTGTTTTAGGATCTCTTGATGCTTGGAAATTTGTCCTTTAACCAGACTGTCTTGTGGTGTATGTGTGTTATTTTTCCTTAAAAAGTTTTAATAATGTTTGAAGTTCATTTTTTGAAAGTGCACACCAAAAAAATCAGTGATGAAATGTACATCATTTGTATCTTCAGAAATAATTGATTGTTTGCTTTACTCCAGTGGCTAGCTGCTATTTCATGCATATTTAGGATGATTTGATTTTGATTTTTGGTGTTTTTACACCACTTTTAAGCACCGCTTTTAGGCTATTTCTTGGTGGAGGAAGCCTGAGTGCCCGGAGAAAACCACCGACCTTCGATAGGAAAACTGACAATCCTGGTCAATTAAGATTGGAGTCGAGTGCACCTGCACGAGCGGGGTTCGAACTCACAACCTCAGTATTGACTGGCTAGTGATTACAGTAGTACCTACTTAGACCACTCGCCACCGAGGCCCCTATATTTAGGATGGGAACAAGTTAATAGTTAATGCAGTAGGTAGGTCATATGATAGGATCGACCCAGAGGAAGGGGCATGAAATTTGAAATACCACTTGAAAATGAGTGTATACTGGAGAAGGACAGAAATTAGCTTTGCAAAAGGTCACCAATGGCCCCCTAAGAGTTGTTGCAAGGGTGGTCTGTAATGTCTAAACCATCTTTTAAATGTCTTTTTGTCATTTTTGAGACTTCTTTTCTTGTTAAAAGTAAAAAGAAGCTCAAGCCACAACATTAATTTATGGTAATTGAAAGCTTTAGGTCAGATGAGTTGATGTCCTACATGTTTATAAATATAAAAATCTCAGATATCATGTGCCAATGAGACAGCTATCCACCAGAGTTCAATTATAGGTTACTGTACAGCTTTTGGTAATGAGAAAAGCCCATACCGTATAGTCAGCTATAAAAGGTCCCAAAATAAAAAACTAATTTATAACAATACAATGTATACATATATCATGATTTAAGCTGATCTTGTCTAATTGATGGTAAAAATAGGAATTCTTGATGCCAATTCTATGGAAAATCACTATATTGATTCTTTTAATATTTGTTTGCTGTAAAGTAAAAGTTGGTTACTGCTTGACAGAATGACAGTAACCAGTTCAGTCCATAAATGCTATGTTCATGTAGTTCACTGTGACAAAGATAATAATAATAATAAATTCATTATTTGAAGAGGGTAAACTCAGTGTTACTCGAGGTAATTTGGTAGTTCCTAAGCCAAAAACTGAACTGTTTGAAAAATCTTTTGCTTATTCTGGGTCAGTTTTATGGAACAGACTACCATAAGAAATGCATAAAGTGCAAATCACTTTTTGTTTTAAACATAATATAAAACGTTACTTGAGGCAGTCCCAGTATTCAGTCTTGAAATGATTGCAACTATTACTTTTTTAGAATGAATGATTTTGATTTCTATACTATTAAATGAGAAGACCTTATTTTGTGTGCCATTTCTCTTCCTTCCACAATAAATTAATCACCATGCCTCTGTGTCCTATTGGTATCATGCATATTAGCATTTGTCATCCTCACTTGTGATTATTCTGTTTGGGTTATTTTGGGAGGAAAACGAAAATAAAGGCGTCCGGATAATGTTTCTTCGTCATTGGACGGACTTTTAAGTCATAGATAAGACTTCTGTTTAGGACTGTTTTAAATTACACAGAATTTTGGTAAATTTACAAACAACCCTTAATGTCTAACTCAATTACATACAATGTTTTGGGTACCTGAGCTACAGGAACCGATATCAAACATTTCTTCTGTCCCTGGAAGCAATAAAAATCTGAATTCTTGGGACCCCTGGAACCGGTATATTATCATGTTTTAATTAAGAAATAATTCATGCAAGCCATAGATTTTGAAAATTTTCACATGGCCTGGGTCATTGTATTGGAATTTTAATGTTTTTGGTACCTGAGCTACAGGAACTGGTATCAAACATTCCTTCGGCCCCTAGAAGCGATAAAAATCCGATTTTTTGGGACCCCTGGAACCGGTATATAATCATGTTTTATTTAAGAAATAATTCATGCAAGCCATAGATTTTGAAAATTTTCACATGGCCTGGGTCGTTGTATTGGAATTTTAATGTTTTGGTACCTGAGCTACAGGAACTGGTATCAAACATTCCTTCGCCCCTGGGCGATAAAATCCGATTTTTGGGACCCCTGGAACCGGTATATAATCATGTTTTATTTAAGAAATAATTCATGCAAGCCATAGATTTTGAAAATTTTCATATGGCCTGGGTCGTTTTATTGGAATTTTAATGTTTTGGCTACCTGAGCTACAGGAACTGGTATCAAACATTCCTTCGGCCCCTGGAAGCGATAAAAATCTGATTTCTTGGGACCCCTGGAACCGGTATATAATCATGTTTTATTTAAGAAATAATTCATGTAAGCCATAGATTTGTTGAAATTTTTCACATGACCTGTGTCGTTAAATTTGAATTTTATTCCCAGCGTAAGCAAGGGATAAAATTAACGGATATAACGACCCAGGCCATGTGAAAATGAAAACAAATCTATGGAATGCATGAATTATTTTGATTCTAATATGGTAAAGTTTCCCACTGAAAACTCTGATGCCATTTCAGTAAAATATTGTGTTTTTGTGCACAAATTGCATTGTGGCGTCGTCGATTTATAGTGGTTGTGGAATATTGAGTATTGTATTATGGCTCTATTCATATGACGTACGTAATAAGCACCCATATTAGAAATAATTTGCTTTCTTAAAAGTCAACAAATTATTATGTCTTGCGCCATTTCCAGATTTCAGTAAAATATGACGGTTTTGTGCACAAATTGCATTGTTTATTGAGTATTTTATTATGGCTGTATTCATAATTCCAATCTTATTTTCAAATATCACATGATAATCTGATTTCGTTGGTGGAATCCGTTTCGAGTGATTGAAATTGACTTCTGCACAACGAAACAAAAAGCATGGTGTCAAAGCAACTTGCCTCCTGTGCGTTCATGTTACTTCAAATAGTTGACCTTTCATTGACATTCTTCAGATTTACATCCAATATTTTGAACTGGTGAAAAATTCAAAATGTTATATTGACATCAGTTCATGTTTAAGATACTTTTGATACCTTTCCTGAAATTCTCCAATTATAAAATCTTTTACAAAAATTCATCCTACAACAGCACATACTTTCAACTACGCTCTAAATGCCCGCGATTTCGCGGGTGTGTTCTAGTGTATATAATATCTATTTACTACATGCACTTTGTAACTGTTTTATATGTTCTAATGGTACATGTACACTGAACTATCATGACTATATGTAGATATTGAGTTATTTCAAAGCATCCAAACATGGTAAGAATTTGTGATGTTTTTTATGTACTGGAAAGTACCTAAAATAAGATACCAAAGGTTTGTTTTGAAAGCTGTGTAGTCTATTACAAAAACATAATCTGACAGTAGCGGGTTTCACCTTGCATATTGTTGCTGTTGTCTTACTTGTTTGTGTTGGTATATCTGTGTCTTTCAAATGCTGTCTGAATAAAAAAATCTGCAATATGTGTCCCAGACGGTGGGATACATCATTTCAGTCCCAAAAATTGTGTATGGTTTATGTAGCTGCTAGCATTGTAGAATTGTCAGGCTTGAATAAAGGTGCATAATGCAGGTTTAGCACACAGTACCATTCCTGGAATAGAGGTAAGTCAGTTTAATATATACTTTATTTTGTTTTCTATTATTATTTTTCTTCAGTTTATAAATGATGGTTTGTATGTTTTGTTGACATTAATAAAACTTTTTAAAAATTGTTACAGCACTTATTTTATCTGCTCAGTTTTGTTTATTTCTCCTGTGATGTGTGGAATTCTTGATGGTATGAACCTTTCTTCTACAGTTCATTAAATATTGATAGCCAGTTTTATAATAATTGCTGGATGTATTCCTTCCTTTAATGCTTTGTAGTAGCAATTAGGTTTGATTTACTTGGCATTCATGGTCAGATTATAAACTAAAACTTTCAATATTTAAATTAGATATTAGATAAGTGCTGCAAGTTGTATTTCAATTGGACGGGGATAATTTGGGAAAACCTTTGTTTTGATCAGAGTCGATATTCGTTGGCAGCCGGTAAAGGTCAACTAAAATATTGAACATGATCATCAATTGCAAGTTTGTTCGAGAAACTGGGAATTGGATCAGTGGCATTTTGTAATGTCATTTAAATGTTTGTAGTGGTGATCGTTAAAGATGGTAAAGGAATTAGGATGAGAATTTCGTATGCTGTTTTTATGTTGGCTATTTGAAGCCGGTAGCCCAAATCTTGTTACCTAAAGGTCAAAGGTTATGACCATGGTATTTTGCCGGAAGAAATTCTTGATATTATCTCGCATTTTTTCGATTGTCCGTGTTATTAGTGCATTCTCGTCTGCCAGTGTTTGCAAGCATCTACCGGTAATTAAATGTGAAACATCGATTACCAAGTCTGTGTTGTGATTATTTGCAGTGGGTTAAAACAGAGACATTGTATTGTATGTCTCTGGTTAAAAGTAATGAATCCGTTGAGATTTTGTAGAAATAATGGGGCCCCGTAAATATTTTGTTAACTCGTGAAATATTACTGGGCCTTCCGTGATATAAATAATCAATTTGAAAAAATATATATATATACTATATACAAGGTCGACTTGCGGTTTTTTGAGATCATATTTGTTGAACGACATAGAAATTGATAGAGAAATACAGACCACACGATGTAGCAATTAATTAATACTAACAGCAAGGTCGAGGAAGCAGAATATTTGTTCTTGGTCGTGGATGGTCACTGTTCTAATTAATTCAGTGATCTCTAAGGCCAAGGCAAGCAAAGTGTTGTTGTTTATATGTTGTTGCGGTAGTCGTTGGAACCAGAGAGAATACATGTTTTTATTGATTTTCTTCGGCATTTTGCGTTGGAATCAGTGATAATTTCTGAATAACGTCGTCGATATACCCAATGTCCGACGTTGGAAAGTTGCCAATGATAATTGCACTTCCGTTAGTTTCATTTACTATGACGTTTAACTTTCAAATATTTTAAACAACCAGATGGCATCACCAACACCAAATTATTCAATAGATAACGCCACAATCATGTTTATCCGCTTCGGAAAATCGATGAAATTTTTGGTATCGGTTACTTGTACTTTCTATTTTTCCGTCTTGTAAACGTCTAGTAGATAAAAGATAATAAATTCGGTAACATACGTTTATCATATACACTAGTAAATCAAGAGCGTGCAATGTTTTATTTTTGAAACACTCCATATTCTTTGAAATAATCCACGATTATTCAAAATTTTACAAATATTAAAGAAAATATAAGTTCGTTTTTATTTTTTTTAATACTCCCTTTAATCACCAGCCCAGTAGTCAGCACTTCTACGTTGACAAGAATTATCATTGATATGGTCATAATTTTTATATGATTTGCATATTAGGGACTACGTTGATATGATTGGTTGAGAGAACTGCCGGTAGTTGTTCTTGGCGTTGTTTAGTTTTTGATAGACGACGTTGACCGAACTTCTTTTCGTAACCAATGTAAACAAGATGGCGGCAATAATGACACAATCCGGATCGACGTTAACAAAATTTATTTTCACTTCGCGTCAATCGTTAAATTAAATAATAAACACAAAACATTCGTTTTAATGATAAGAGTTTCTGTAGTTTATTTTTTATCAGATTGCAAATTTCATGGGCACATATTTTTGCGTTAACCAACAAATATATTCATGCGCCAGGCCTATCCAATGACACGAATATACAATTTACGTGTGATAGAGGTTACGAGTGTGGAAAAATAAACTCCTTATCTCTAATTTAAAAAAATATAAGGATTAAACGCCTTTTTAAAGGAATTTATTGGTGTATAAACTGTACCAAGTCACACACAAACATATCATAAAAGTCAGACTTTTATTTGTTTGTGAGTGACTTGGTCGAGTTTATACACCAATAAATTCCTTTAAAAGGCATTTAAATCTATAATAATTATGAATTAACTTTATACAAAACTTTGAATTATTGAAATACTAAGGCTTTTCTACCTCAGGAATAGATAACCTTAGATGTATTTGGCAAAACGTTTAGGAATTTTTTGTCCTCAATGCTTTTCAACTTCGTACTTCATTTGGCCTTTTAACATTTTTTTACGTCACTGATGATTTTTTTGTAGACGAATCGTGCGTGAAATAGTAAGGCTTTTCTACCTCAGGAATAGATAACCTTAGATGTATTTGGCAAAACGTTTAGGAATTTTTGGTCCTCAATGCTCTTCAACTTCGTACTTCATTTGGCCTTTTAACATTTTTTTACGTCACTGATGAGTCTTTTGTAGACAAATCGCGCGTCTGGTGCAAATACTAAATTTCAAACCTGGTATCTATGATGAGTTTATTTATCGTTGTTGCGCGATTTTAATGTAATTGTGATCTATATGAATACATTAAAAAAATGTAATAGTAATCTTTAAATCTCTGATAATATACGTAGAACACGGCAGAATATTTCGCATTTATCTGATATTTTTTGTTGTTGTTATGAATTGTGTGTTCGCGCCAGTCATGTAGTACAATAATTTTCGCAAGAAACACCTCGGTTCTGTAGTATTGTGATTACGATAATCGATTAAAGCGAAAATATTAACAAGTTTCCGTATTCTAGTTGTCGGTTTGTTTGTTGATCGATTATTTGATATTTCGATATACACAAATTATACATACGCCGTCGTATTTAAACCAAACTTATTAACGATAAAATATTTTTATTCACAAGTTGTTCGTTCTCGTACGATTTTTGTCGTTGACATGGTTGGTTGATAAGCTGATATGTGTTAATATTTATATCGACGCTGTACCATTGCCTGTAAGGATACAACGATCGGAGGATTTGATTACCGTACACGGAAGAGGATGGAGAGAATAAAACGTTACTAGCTTTATTGTCAGAATCAGCAATTATACAATTATGGACACAAGGGAATGCTTCCAATTGTGAATGTTCACTGTTGAATTGTTACACGGTGAACTTCATGATTGTTGCAAAGCCCGCAAAATATTCAACGAGACATTGTCTTAAAATATGGACACGCATCAGAGGATTGCTATTTTCAGAAGTCAATTGTTGTAAGTATGATTAATCATCCGGAGCTTTAAGTTTTAAGGGGAGATTGAAGATTGTCTGTGGGAACAGTTAATACTTTTTCCACCAAGAGCCTTTTTCTTTTCCTGATTGATTGAGTTTTAACAAAACTTTTCCCATCTACTTGACATTGTCTAAATTTAAACAAAATTGTTCTAAAGAAACTAATATCATGTTTGATTTTGACACCGACTTTTGCACATAAATAACATTTTTCATATTATCCAAGATTCTTCCTTTTTAATTAAATTATTGTAGGTATACCCTAAACAAAAATACTTTAGTTATTTTAACACAAACACATTTCGATAGTCTCTTTTGCTTTTCAAATTAATGATTTATATACAATGTTGAATGTATATTCTGATTTCTTTATTGTTCAATTTAATAACAAATATTTAATGTTTATATCATCAAGTTCTATTTTTCCATGATTACACTTTTCTGTGGCATCAGGTAATATTTTACAAAATTTGGTGTGATGAGTTTAACCACTTGGTTTACAATGCGTTAAATACATCTTGTGTTCACCAATGTTAACCAAAGCAAAAACGCTTTCTTGTCCTTCTAAATGTATCATAAACATCTGCAACGCAAAATTGCAATGGCTTGTTCTTACCCACAATTCTCTGTATTCGGGCACTCCGCGGGCGGCAGCCATATTGAAGACGTCTGACGACACTGTATTTGGACTCGATCAGTGACATAGAATATAAACACTTGAACTAGACGTGCTTTGATTAATTGGGAGTTAAAAATGTTTCTAAAACTTATTGTTTTAAAAAATCTACAAATTTGACTACAATATATTCTATATTTATTACAAAACTATGATGTTTATGGCACATGTATGCAGAATACCCAAATATTTTTAATGGTTACAAAGTGAACGCTGAAAATTTACATTATTGCAAAATAGCAATGAGAATTATAGTCTCCGAGTTGGATTTTGTTAAAATATGTTCTTCCACTAACAAATGAACAGTGACGTGGTTATAATCACGTGATCAGAAAGGAATTTTTACATGGTTGAAAGTCAGATCAGCTACGACTTCGTTCACATTGTTTATACACAATGAACACGTGAAATGGATAAGGTTGGTCACTGAATATTTTGATCAAAATTAATGTTTTAGATTATATTTATTGTGATTACTGCTCGTATATCTGTGTTGATTTAACTTGCTACAATCCACGATGCCGTCCTTGTAAATTTTCGCCGCCATCTTGGAGATATTTTGTCTTTGTTCGGGAGTTTGAATTTTTCTTGAACTTTGCTCAATAGGAACTTATTTCAGATTAATTTGTTGATTAAAAGGTTTCAGTGGTATATTTGGGATATCAAACTTGCTAAATAATGACTTTCATGAATTTTTATTGGATAACTGGACCAAAATTCACCGACTTTTAAAGTTTTCAAATGCAGTTCACATACTTGGCTTACACGGCAGACAAAGCCTCAGAAGGAATATCTATACGAAATAAAGCTTGAACCATTGTAATTTCCTTCTAAATGTGTTCTATACACTTGTAACCTTCATTTACCCTTGAATTTTTCAACTTTTTTTTGGGACCCATTTTTGCAAATTTGACTTGTTTTTTGGACTTTGAAAAATTCTTGGGAATCTGGTAGTGTAAGCAGTATTTAGAATGCCCCACTTAAAAGTCACCAAGCTCTCCTACTTAGTTTTTGTAATATTATGGGTTCTAGTGTTTTAAATCGCTGTTTACACCAAAAACCTTTTTAACATTTACATTTTACAACAAAAAGGGGGCTGTGTTCATGCATTTTCAATGATGGACATGCTCAAATGTACCTACTCTTGTGTTTTCTTGGACTGAATAAGATGAACAAAAAATTTGCAAGATTACTTCTGTTAATGAATTAATTAATTATGAATATAGATACCCAGTTTGAAGGTACAGCCATGCATTGTACACCAGATAAAGAGACCCCTTGCCACTTAAATAAAGTAATGTCATGCAAATATAGTGTGCTCTTTTTTATTTAAATTGAGGACATTATTTACCTTTACTTTTATAGTTCCATGGTGTCTTGCATTTATTTAATGCATCATACAAACAAAGTTTATATTGAATCGGAAATAATCCAATAAGGTAATCACAGTTGCACTTGAAACGTACATGTATGGCAAAGCTTCCTCTTTCTTTTGGCCATGTTAATTCCCAACTAGCAATTTGTTATTCCTTTAAAAAAACTCTGTATTTTACGTTGAGAAATAAACTGAATTAATTATTTGTCCATTATAAATATATATGTGTACATAACCTTTGTGAAAAATCATTGTCATATCTGAGGAAAATGTGCTTAAAATCCACATATACCGGTAAGAAATAAATTGCCTAAAAAGTGTCAAATAGTTGGAAATATGATCTGGTTCAAGATGGTATACCAGTATTATCAACAATGTCGTTCTCCATGGTTAAACTAAGAGACCAGTTAGTCATATTTTCCAGTACTAACCAATTTTAAAGGTCTGTGATTGAAATGTGTTTTGAATTTGTCGTGTTTGTAAACACAAGACATAATTATCAGCACCCTTTAGACAAGACATTGCATTATTTTGGCCTATCCACCCTGCTCAGTGGCTCCGTAATTTTCCTATTATGGCTTTTGAGACGTGTGAGCAGACATTACCGCGTCGTCTCAATGTGTAAGCAGAAATTATCGGTGACATTTCAGTGTATGAGGAGACGTAATCAAGCTTGAAACTGTCTAAGGAAGGGGGACGAGATCAGAAACCAACGGAAAAACAGATAATCAGGTTTTCTACTTGTAGATATTATAAAATATCTGCCACTCTACACAATGTGAAACTTTTCTGCTGGTTAGCTGAGATCACCCTCCAAAAAAGTTCACATTGTGGCTCACAGCTAATATTTAATAATAACTATGAGTAGAAAACCTGATAGTCTGTTCTTGTTGACACCTGCAGAGATTTAACCAAATACTGAATACTAACTATCTACTTTATCATTAAAAACTTTTCAGCAATGGCCATCAGTAATTTAGATTTTGAAATTAAACTTTCTATCGATTTTTCACAAGTCAATGCTGATATTTGCTATGCATGCAAGTGTCTCCTTCTTTTTGACATGTACTAGATTTGATACTTAATAATTGAGTTTTAAACTGTTGTCTTCCCAGAGCTCCAGATAAGCTGCGTATTTGCGTGATCACGCAATTAAAATTATTAAAAACCCAATACAACTGCCCGTTGCAGCGTTCAAAAACCCAATTCATTCGAAGGAAAACCCAATTATATGCCAAAACCATGAGTTCTTAACGCTTTTATTCGCTATCGTTTGCGTTACTCTTACCTATTACATAGTCGTCGTGTAAATCTATTTTTATAATATTTATAATTGGAAATGTCCTTTCGTTTCTAAAAATAGAGCGTTGCATCAAGTAGTTGAAATGGGTCCCTGTTGGAATTTTCCGTTGCTCAAAAGGTACAAGTGTTGATGAAAACATTTCGATCTTCTCTCGTTTATCCAATTAGCGTTTGTAATGTTGTCATAATTTTTATACGATTTGCTCGGGATTTATCATAACACATAATGTTAAAACGAAAGTAATGTCCGGTAAAAGTATTGAATAGAAGCATCTTTTCAGCTTCTTTTGATAGCTGAGAGATAATTATAATGATAACAAGACGTAGTTAGTGTTTTGGAAGCGTCCATCGAACGCACGGGCGTGTTTGCGTGCCTTAACGAGAAAATTGTTAGAACGACAAACACGGGGTTTCGTCAAGAACTATATCCTTTATCAGTTATAACAGTGAAAGGCCAAATCAGTTATGACATGATATGAAGTTGGAAAGCATCGGAAACCAAAAGTTATAATAAGGGACAACTTAACCTAGATTTTATGTTAATTAAATTAAACAAAAACAAGTATAATTTTAGTTTATATATTATTTTTTTCATTTTAGTTCATGATTGAACACGCATGCCTTAATTATATCCGTTTTTACGTCAATATAGCTTGAAACTTTCTTTGTTTTTGGTCTACTTGTTCTGTATGCTTAAGATAGTTGTCTTCTTGGCAAGTGCAGTGTAACATTGTCATTTATTTATTTGATGTTGCTGTATTATTTGTAAATTTAAATTGAATGTGGTCTCTTTCATTAAACCACCCTATAAACCTGGTCAAGGTTTAGGGTATATCTTAAATCTGGGAACTACTTATTTTTTTTTTAAAGTAGGTCTGGCAAATAGGTGATAGGACTGGCAAAACTATCTTACATCACCTAATGTTCACATATATTGCATAAAAATCAAAACACTTAGCCACACCTACCCCAACTAAACTGTAGGGTGATGATCATATTTAATATAGAAAGGTAATTAGTTACTGTCCAACTAGCGACACCAGCTGCAGTTTATATACAGTCAGAGATCTGACATAAACAAGTCAGAATTGTCAAGACTTGTGCAAGTCAGATTATGCATTTTTACAAAGGAGTAACAGTATTTTTAGACTTTATAAAGTCAGAATGTGCCCGACTTATTCAGGTCAGATTAAGTTCAGTGGATTGTGAAGTTTCAGTATTTTAAGATTTGTAGCAAACCTTTTCAGTAAGTTACCATGAATATTTGTATGATGTATAACAATACCAAAATCTATCTTTTCATGCTGGTTTTCAAGTAAATCCATTGTTTATACAGAATCTTTTTTACAATTTATCACAAATACATACTAACATAAAATGGTTAATTTCATGTGATTCCGTTTTTTTAGGGTCTTGTTCATATTTTTTGTTGATAAAAAAGTGTTTGTGGAAGGCATTTTTAACATTGTCATGAGGATGCTTAACTTTTAAATATGGGTGCATGGCCCAAAAAGGTTAACATTTTAGGTATATTTCTGACTTGTAGAAGTCAAACAAATTTTATTTTTGTTTTGAGGAAAAAATTGCATAATATTTCATCTGACTTGTAGAAGTCAGCTTTTGTTCAAAAATGATGGGAGGTAACTCATGACACCAAATATTCTGACTTACACGAGTCACCTAATTCTGACTTGTTTATGTCAGAGCTCTGACTGATATAAGTTGTGAGAAAATACAAAACTGGCAGAACTTTAACCGGACACAAATTAAACGTACAATTGCTCGTCAGTCTATAAACCAAATAAAACAGCTATCACATATACAAAGAAACGTATTAAAGATGGATTAACATCTCGGTTTGATATAATGTGTTTATAACATGCCTAAATATTCAATATTGTGTTGATGAAAAAACCCAATACATTAAGGAGCTTGGTGGTGAAAAACCCAATTTGATATTTGATTGAGGGGTGAAATGGAATTGATAATGCAATTAAAAAACTTTATCACATAATAAAATGGTGGGTAAAAACCCCAATTTGTGAATTCTTATCTGGAGCTCTGCTTCCACATATTATTCTTAAATGTTTTGACAAACACATATAATTCATGGCTTGTGAGTTTTTAAAGGGTCAGCTGTGTCTTGACATCTTATATAAATGTTAGCGGCCGTTTGTTATAAGTTGTTTTTGTCATATAGATGTTTTTACTTGGATTTACAAATTACTTGTTGTGAAGAGTTTCAGCATTAAGGTAGTTGTCAACCATAAATGGTTCTTGTTCACTTAGGCTAGTTCATGAGTCATGGATGCAATGAAAATCTGTCTGGGTTCGTCATTTTCTTAACTGGTGAGTCCAAAGATCATCCAGTGTTACTAAATTTCTACATAATTTGCATATAAATTAAAACTGGTTAAAGAAAGAAAATCTAATGGGAGCATGCTCAGGGTTCGACATTAACTTTAATACCAACTTGTCCAGTGGGGCAAGTGCCCTATTACTTTTACTTGTCCGAAAGTGAAATCTACATGCCCAAACTTTTACATGCAGTTCTTGTGGTTGTAATGTAGTACATGCAGATAAAATATAGTTATCATGTATATGAGGAATTCCACTGAAAAAACTTACCAGGGTTGATTGTTGTGCCATGATGGCAGCAACTAGACTTGACCACTGAGATACTTTGAGGCATACATGAACCAAGGAGGGAGGGAAAAGATCGACGAATATACGGGAATTGGATCATCTACATAGAGATGCTTGTTTCATAATAATTTATCTAAGAAATTCCATTTCAAAAAACCCTTCTTGATAAACTGACAACAACTGACAAATTTGTTAAAGTTTAATGTCATTATCTCTTTCAAGCTTTTACGTTTTTCCATCTTAGGGAAATACATATCCGATGTCAAATTCTAAAGTTAGAACAATGAAAATAAACCTCCGCTTTCCATTGGTCGGTGGGAATAATGTGCGTCAGAAACTCTCGAGAGGTGTCCTGATTGATAACGATAATGATGAAGCAATGCCGCGGCCGCCTGATTGGCCAATATTTTTAAACGTGATCTATTTTTGGTAAAATGGGGAATTCAGTGCGAACAAATGACGAAATATACGCATTGAAGGGGGGTTAAGACCACTTTACCTGACCGTGCGGTGTTATCACTGAGTAATCTATGGACAAAACAACAGACACTATTGATTTTGTGAAATTTTAATCACATAACACTTTTTTTTTCACTTGCCCGATCAGACAACCAAGATGATGTTTTTACTTATCCGAATAACATTAACTTGCTCCAGGCAATCGAACAACCGTAAGTGTCGGACCCTGATGCTGTCCAATTCTTCAAATATAATTTTCCAGCAGTTTCCTACAGTCCTTACATTCAAATGCTCTTAGATGGCAACATGGCTTATATGACCTTTTGGCTTTGTCAGTCTTTGGGGTCATCTTGATGAATATATAGATGGTGTCTGGTCAAAGTAACATACAAAATGCTGATACATTTATATAACAAATCCATTAAATATGAGAATTTGGTTCAACTAGGTGAACATGAATTTAACAGCTTATGGCCCCTTAATATACTCTCCAAGTAACTTGCATTTCATTGTGACCAGATATACTTTTTTTTTTTACATACATTGATGTAAATGTATTTCATTAGTTTATTATGTAAAAAATATTCAGCCCAAGAATGCACTCATCTAGGAATTATGGAATAAAAAACTCCTGACATATCTGATTTTATTTTTCTATCGTCTCTCATATAAGTATGTTCTTGTGTCACTGAGTTCATTGTCCCTTTCGAGTCATGCAGGGAAAATGGTAATGGTTTCCGTCTGTCTGTCAGCTTCTGCAACAACTGAATAGGATGTCTTTATATTTAGTCTACAGCTTAACAGTGATGACTTGTAAAAAGTTTTTAGATCTGTTGGACACCTACTTTCTGTTTTCTGATGCTTTGTGTAAGGAGTGTGGGTATGCAGGGTACAACCTCATTTTGTATATCTACTAAATTAGTATAAATGAATATGTTCTGTCTCCTCTTAATGCAATATATTTTATGATAAAAAATGACTAAGGTTTGTTTGTTGTCAACTTCCTACCAATGATTTTTGTTTTGACTCGAATGAGTCAAGACAAAAATAAATATAATTTTAACACTTCTATTCCAATTCTGGTACCGGAATTGCATAATTGTTGTAAGTCTTATATGCAAGCTTCTGTATGATTGCGTGTTTGTCTCAAGTGGTCCCAGACTGGAAGGATTTACAAAAAAAAAAGCATGCATGTTGTGTAAAAACAATATTGATTGACGGAAACAAATGTGCTGAAATGAAATGATTGTTACTCGGCGCATCAATGATTTCCTTAGTTAAATTAATTTAAGGAGGGCATATTGAAATATCCAAGCTATAAAACATCAATACATTATCTATTACCAGTAATGACACGATATGGATAGATATTGTACAACTGTTAGTAGAAGAAACAATTCATTTGGCAAGGTGGAAACAATTCATTTGGCAAGGTGGATAGTCATCAAAATTATCTTCCCCCAGGTGTTTTGATCCATATACATGTATTGATAAACCAATGTTGTTACTGGTAATTGTAAAACTGAAAAAATTCACTGAAAAATTTACATTCTCAGTAAATATATTATTGTCTCGCCTTGATGGAATAAAAAAACGAGACTAAGGTATGTTGTTTCGGCCGGCTGGGGTGGCTTCAACAATGTTTTAGTTTGTGATAAGGTCAGTTTAAGAAGAACCACTAGTGATAGGTCAGTGATATTTGGTATGTAGATACATTCGTATTGGCACATCTCATTTCCCTGGAGATTATTACACCCCACCCCTCTGTCATGGTCTATTGAATTTGAAAGTTTTAATTACTTTACATGTATAAGTTTGTGATAAGGTCAGAATGAGGGGAACCACAAGTGGTAGGTTAGTGATATTTGGTATGTAGATGCATTAGCATTGGCACATCTCATTTCCATGGAAAATTATTTGTCTCTGCTCCTCAGTCATGGTCTATTGACTTTGAATGTTTTGCATAGTTTACATGTTAAGTTTGTGATTTGATCAGATTAAGAGGAAACACTTAATATTAAGTCAATGATATTTGTTTTTCAGTGGTATTAACATTTGCAAGTCCCTTTTCCATGGTGATTACATAGTATATGGCCCCACCACCTCAGGCTCCTTAGCATGGTTCATTAACTTTGATTAATTACATGGGAAAAAAAAGTCAAATGTAATGTGTAATTTAATTGAAGATTTTGTAAATGTAATTGAATGTAATTGATTAGTTTCAAAAGTAATTGACCCCATGCCTGACCTCAGCATGGTTCATTAACTTTGAAACTTTTACATTTTTTGCAAATTAAAGTTTGTGTTTATGTTATGGTTATTGTAAAGAGAACCATGATTTATTCAATGGCATTTGATTTGCAGTTTTATAAGCATCTGCATTTCTCATTTCCATTGGGTTATTTGGTCCTGCACCTGGTTCATTGACTTTGAATGTTTTGCATAGTAAACATGTTTAAATATTGTCATTTGGATTAATTATTTGCATTATACTATCAAATTACAAAAAGGTGAGACATATCACTGTGTCAGCGGTATATCCAGATTTGTTTTTGTTTTAAAAGTGCCAGTGTCTCAACAAGTATGAAATGATGATAGAAACCTCAGCTCGCAATTAAAAACTTGCTTTACTTTTTACTTTTACTTAATTACAGAGTACCAACCAACAGATTCACTGCAATGCTCATTATAAAACACTGTAAAAATGTGTTGGAGCACCCTTCAGCCTTCCACTTGAAACTCTTGTCATAGATAGCCCATTTCAGTAAACTATAACTATTAAAATGTGTTCGTCTTCATTTAGCACCTTTGCTTGTTTCAATCTGTCCATAATCCTGGCACATTCTAGTTGCATCTTTTTATTATAGTTTGAGCAACATTTGTGCAAAGTTGCTCTCATGATACAGTGAAAGAAATTGGTCCATATTCCTCTTTACATGAAGCTCAACCCTTTTAATGTTGAAATTTGGAGTCCGTCAATATGACTATTGATTCATTGATATTAGTTGGATACCATTTTTTGTTGATTTGTGGGTTAGGTCAATGACAAATTGAAATGATCATTGAAGTACAAACTTTATTTTGGCTTGTATGCAGACTGGCTAAACCATGAAAATAAATTTTCTTAAGAATTTTTTCTGAGGTATGCAATTTTTTGCTTGTTTGAACAAAGTTCAGAACCGACTTGTAGTATAGATGCTTTACATACTTCCCTTGAAATTGCATAGGTATGAACTTCAATATTTTATGAATTGATGAGTCATTCTCAGTGACCTCTTGTGAAAGAGATCTTGGTCTGGTAGACTTAACTCGAAGGTTAACATGGTTAACTTAAGGAACAAAAAAAAAACCCCCCATTTTAACCTATTATCCAAAAATAAGATGTGACTAAGTCACTTCTCCACTCTTGTTAACGGAACACAATATTTCAATTCACCAAATTTTTTTGCTTCCATTTATCAGAAGTCAGTTTTTATACACCCATTTACAGGACGTAGTATGGTATACTGTTGTCCGTCTGTCCGTTGTCAACATGTCTGACAATAACCCAAAAACCCTTTAAACAGTTTGCATGAAACCTTGATGAATTGTTTATATCTATTGATGTGAGCTCCCTTTTGATTTTTATAAATTTTAGATTTTACGTTTCTGAGTTATGGGGTTTTATTCATTAAAAAAGGGGGATTTTACAGTTTTCGGACAATAACTCAAAAATGCTTTGAGCAGTTTTCGTGAAACTTTGGTGAATTGTTTATATCTATTGACGTAAGCTCCCTTTCGATTTTTATAAATTTTAGATTTTATGTTTCAGAGTTATGACCTTTTATACATAAAAAGGGGATTTTCCAGATTTCGGACAATAATTCAAAGTGCTTCGAGCAGTTTCCATGAAACTTTGGTGAATGGTTTATATCTATTAAAATAACCTCCCTTTAGTTTTTATAAATTTCTGATATGACATTGCGGAGTTATGGAACTTTATTCTTTGAAAAAGTGATGGGCGTATCATGAGCTCATGGCAAAGCTCTTTATTCAAGTTTGTTATCTGTAAGGCATTTAACTATTACAGAAAAAGTCTTGTTACTGGCTCGCTTCTTTTTCACTGACCTTTAAAAAATGTAAGGCTTGTGCCAACCTGTCCAATATTTTTGCCACTATGGAATTCATGTTTATAATGTACCTAACTTTAGGGAATAAGTAGCTTTTTCTGAAAATAGGAAATTCTTTGAGAATGGTCTGTTCAAATGGATATATAATCCAATTTGAATGAATATTTGATAAAATGGTCTTCAAATGATTATCTTTCAGAAATATAGCCAATGACCTGTTCAGTGTTGTTTTTGTCATTTAGATGTTCTTACTTGGATTTACAAAGTTTTTGGGGGTATATAGGAAATGCCCTGTCGGTCTGTCCAGCTTTGTGTCTGGTTCATAACTTTAGATAAATCTTGTCTGATTTGTGTCCTGTTTATAACTTTTGTACCATAGAACTTAGGTTGACCAAACTTGGTATGCAGATACATTATGGGGGAAAAAAAGGGGGGGGGTCCACTCTGACCTTGAATTTGACCTTTGACCCCTATGATAGTAAAACATTGTCTGATTTGTGTTTGGTGCAGAACTTTTGTACTGTAGCACTTTGATCGACAAAACTTTGTATGCATAAGCATCATACTGACCTTGACCTTTAATTTCTGAACATATTGTATATGAACCCAAGAAATTGTTCCTGGATCCGTATAATTATTTTTTTTCAGATTGACCTATCAGTAACAATATGTCAATCAAACATTCCAATGCCTCGTATTAATGGAGTGCCTTGCTCTTTGCACGTTTAGAACCCTTGCAACAACTCTTTGAGGGGTCCGAAGGTGGACTGTTGCAAGGCTCAATTTCTGTCCCTATCCAATATACCCTCATTTTCCCATAGCAGTCCAAATTTCCCTGACCTTCATCCCTAACGGCCTTGGTTACAGGACCTGCCTATTGTATTTATTGTTAATTTGTTCTAGTCCTGAACATGCATGAAATATTTGCCATTGGATGTTAAGCAACCAACAATCAATCAATCTAACACAGAAGAATGGATTATTTAAAATGAAAAGCTCAAAACCAAAAATTTCAATAAGTCCTTGCCTCAATACTGATTTTCACAGTAGCAACTATAATGCATATATAAGTGATATTAGTCATACAATGAGGACACCTCTAGTTTTAATTTGGTGGAAAAAGTTGTCTTGAGAAGAAAAAACGATGCCCCTACAAAAGACAAATGGGAGGGTGTATATTCTTAAAGGGGCATAAGCTACAAAGCTGACAAATATCAAAATATGATTTTGTGTTTCAGACATTTATCAAAGCAGAATTGTGAAATATTATTTTGCTATTAGCAGTCGGTTTAGGTTCAATTTTTTCAAAATAAGCTAAAAACAACATCAACGATGTATTATTTGCTAACAAGTCAATAATTTAACTCATTTGAATATGTTTTCATGCAAACTTCAATTTAACCCTCAACTGGAATTTAGTTATTAAAAAGAAAACAAAGTCAACATTGAATAATGAAATATGGCAGCCACAAGGAAGATCCGGTTTGTTTACCAATTTTGCCCACAAAAAAAAAAATTCAAATGCAGGTAAAACAATGATTTACATTTTTTTTTAATCTATGACATGTAATCAAACACCTGAAAAAAATTGTCTTTTACGATTGCACATGCTTGCCTATGTATTTATATTTATGTTTACATCAGGTCATATGACCTATGGAATTCTTTAGAGATCATTTTGATGATAAATTAGATGGTGTCTATTCTAAAATGGACACAAAATGTTGATTCATTATAATGAGGCCATGCATTGTCAATTGTTTCTTTAGGACTTTTATGTAATGTGGATATAAGTTTTAGTATGTTATAAATAAAATATGAGAATTTGAGTTGAATCGTTGTACATGAATTAGACAGCTAATGAACTATTAAATGGGGAGTACGCAGCAAAAAAATTCTTGAAAATAATATTAATGAGTTAATTTATGGACCAAACATCATTCTTTGAGTGTTCATTTTGAAAATGTCATATATGGCTGCTGTCCATATTATAAAAAGCCACAACATTTACTTAAAAAACAATCTCACCAAAAATTTGAATGAAAGATTCTAAAAAAAAATAAATAAAGTCAAGTTCAGATGAATAGTGTCAGATGGATCTGAATATGTACTCTTAACGCATCATGTCACATGTTTCAATCATTAAATACACCAAATATAGCTGAATCAACACTTCTAGTACTATCTGAGAAATTGATTCTATCACGAGAACCTGTAACAAATCAATTATTTTGACTTTTTATCTCTTTGTACATTTTGAATTTAAATGCAATGATAATTTGTAGGGTGATCTTGATGATGACTTTAGTAAACCTTTGTTTGGAAGACCTGATAAAAGTTCAAAGCTGACTTACAGCTCAGAGTCTGGAGAAGACAAAAGTGCTTCTGGATCTGGAAACAATTCAAGGTAATTTTCACTGGCATTTGATTAACTCAAATAGTTCACTGAATTTTTTGAGAAGAAGCATAGCAGTTTATTGTCTTGTTACTTTTGTCGGCTACTGAATCCTGAAAGGTATTGAATTTTACATCAGAAATTTATACACTAAGATATGTTTAACTCTCTTTTAACTACAATTGCCCCGTAACACAGTAACACTTAAGGTACCAATTTTACTCCACCAGATGTCCATTTCAACAATTGTCTCTTCAGTGATGATCGATGTAAAAAAATAATTTGAAAATAAGAAATGTGATACTGTGAAAGTACTTCTATTCCTGGGGTACCAATTTTCATGGTTTTCTTGGATTGGTTTATCCACGAATAAGTATCCACAGAAATAGAACGACTGTTGTCAAGACATTGAAAGATCCTGATGTAGGTTTGACTTGATGGACAAGAAAGGATATGGGGTATCCATCCATGACACATTATCAGTATATATATGCAGAGCAAAAAACACAAAGCAAGGGAACAGCTCTTTTATTGCTGTTCTTCATCTTGTCTAATCTACATGAATACGGGCATATAATCTAGAGAATACATCGAATATCAGCAAAGCACTATGAATTTTATACAAACAGACAGGATTTTACCCATTTAATCTTTAAAAAAACCTAAACTATACGACTTTTCACCTTTAATGCTCATGAAAAATTAGTTTTGATCGTTGAAATTTCGACTTCCAGTGATGATATGTGATGATGAAGTGTTCATTTTATCTCCTCATAATTCTCGTACAAAAAAAAAATTCATAATGGGCAAACTTTTTTATTATGCCCCACCGTAGCGGAGGGGCATTAAGTTTACCCTTGTATGCGCCTGTACGTCGTCCGTGACGTCCCAAAATTGGTTTTATGTTCTCTAACTTTAGTTTGCCTCAACCAAATGTAATGAAACTTATACACAATACTTATTACCACAAAACACAGATCAAGTTTGAATAGAATATTCCATTGCACAGTATTGTGCAAAAGAAGATACTTTGTATAAATTGCTTATTTCTTGACCAATTTCAATGGGTTTTATTCTTGAATTCTTGGGGTTCTTTAATATGCTGAATCTAACCGTGTATTAAGTTTTTGGATTTTGGGCCCTGTTTTAAATTGGTCCACATTGAGGTCCAAAGGTCCAAAATTAAACTTTGTTGGATTTCATCAAAATTGAATTATTGGGGTTCTGTGATATGCCGAATCTAACTGTGTATTTAGATTCTTAATTTTGATCCCGTTTTCAAATTGGTCTACATTAAGGTCCAAAGGGTCCAAAATTAAACTTAGTTTGATTTTAACAAAATTGAATTCTTAGGGTTCTTTGATATGCTGAATCTAAACATGTATTTAGATTTTGATTATGGGCCCAGTTTTCAAGTTGGTCCAAATCGGGTCCAAAATTAAACTTTGTTTGATTTCAACAAAATTGAATATGTGGGTTCTTTGATATGCTGAATCTAACCATGTATTTAGATTCTTAATTTTGGTCCTGCTTTCAGATTGATCTACATTAAGGTCCAAAGGGTCCAAAATTAAACTTAGTTTGATTTTAACAAAATTGAATTCTTAGGATTCTTTGATATGCTGAATCTAAACATGTTTTTAGATTTTGATTATGGGCCCAGTTTTCAAGTTGGTCCAAATCGGGTCCAAAATTAAACTTTGTTTGATTTCAACAAAGATTGAATATATTGGGTTCTTTGATATGCTGAATCTAACCATGTATTTAGATTTTTGATTTTGGGCCCGTTATCAACTTTGTCCACATTGAGGTCAAAAGGGTCCAAAATTAAACTTTGTTTGATTTCATCAAAATTGAACTCTTGGGGTTCTTTGATATGATGAATCTAACCATGTATTTAGATTTTGGATATTGGACCATAATAGGTGAATGTCCAATTTAAAATTTTAAGTTCTTAGACCACATTCATTCTGTGTCAGAAACCTATGCTAATTTTGTGGCGTCACTTTTACCGTTCTAGAGTTATGCCCCTTTACAAATGGAAAAATTGCTTAATTTTTCGTTTCCATTCTCTAACTTTAATTTGCCTCAACCAAATGTTATGAAACTTATACACAATACTTATTACCACAAAACACAGATCAAGTTTGAATTTTTGTGGCGTCACTTTTACCGTTCTAGAGTTATGCCCCTTTACAAATGGAAAAATTGCTTATTTTTCGATTCTTTTCGAACTTTAGTTTGCCTCAACCAAATGTTATGAAACTTATACAGAATGCTTATTACCACAAAACACAGATCAAGTGTGAATTTTTGTGGCGTCACTTTCACCGTTCTAGAGTTATGCTCCTTTACAAATGGAAAAATTGCTGAATTTCGTTTACATTCTCTAACTTTAGTTTGCCTCAACCAAATGATATGAAACTTATTCACAATGCTAATTACCACAAAACACAGATCAAGTTTGAATTTTGGTGGCCTCACTTTTACCGTTCTAGAGTTATGCCCTATTACAAATGGAAAAGTTGCTGAAATATTCGTTTCTGTTCTCTAACTTTAGTTTGCCTCACCAAATGTTACGAAACTTATGCACAATGCTAATTACCACAAAACACAGATCAAGTTCGAATTTTGGTGGCATCACTTTTACCGTTCTAGAATTATGCCCCTTTACAAATGGAAAAATTGCTGAATTTTTCGTTTCCGTTCTCTAATTTTAGTTTGCCCCAACGAAATGTTATGAAACTTATTAACAATGCTTATTTTCACAAAACTCAGATCAAGTACAAATTTGGGTAGCGTCACTTTTACAGTTCTTGAGTTATGTCCCTTTATAATGTTATATGCAAGCGGGGGCATCATCTGTGTCCCATGGACACATTCCCTATTTATTTCAAAAGAATTTATTCTACAATTCAAAGTACAATTGTAGTATTTTTTATGTAACACTTTTCTTTAAGTGACATGCTTATTTCCCAATTAACATCTTTGATGATCATTGATCAATTGATCCCGGGTTAATAAGTGTCATCCCTTTCTGATTACATGTGTGCATCAATTATAATGTTTATTTCGCAATTTCCTTCAAATGAGAAAATTTGTAAGCATAGATGAATCAGCTTATTTCCAAAAGCAATTATTTTATCAAAAGTTTGATGAATGCTGTCAGTAATGAAAGACGAACAAGCAAATGAAAATAAACACATTATTTTGCAGTGTCCCACAAATCATTATAAAACAACATATGATTATTTTCAAGAATCTTCACTTCCGATGGCTTCAAATTCTTTACTTGATTTTATTCAGAAAACTAAAATCCAGGAATTTAAGATTTTACGAACATGTAACTTTTGCTCAAACCACTAAAATTGATACCCACGAATAAAAGTACTTTCACAGTACAAACTTTGAAGAGCTGATACAACTGAAAAATACCAAAAAGGTATAGCAAAAGGCAGACACGGAATAGATTTTTGCATGATGAGGATGCATTCCTTAATGTGCACCAGAAGGAACTGACAAATATGGTCATATCTGTCAATTCCTTCTGACAACCTGGAAATCAAAAACCTAATACAATATTTTTCATCTTCAACCTCTATCCCTGAAAGAAAGAAATGATCTTCATAAAATCAGAAAAAAAGATACTTCCAAAAAATAAAAATTTATTTGACACAAATGGCAAAATTCAAGGATATGAACTTGGTTAAACAAAAAAATAGACAAATGATATTGCTGTTTTCATATTGTTTTATCTGTTTATTATAGTGAATCAGGATCAGAATCTGGATCCAACTCCAGTAAATCTGACTCCTCATCTGAATCAGGAAGTAGTTCTGAGAGTAATTCCAAATCTGAGAGTGAATCAGACAATCACAATGGGCATAATGATAGACAAGATGTCCCTATGCTTGATGATACTGACTCGCAGCAGAGTAGTCCTGGGAAAAGAGGAAGGCCTCATCGACAGAGTAACACTGAACTTAAAGAAGTAAGTAATTAAAAGTAGAAAACCTTGTTTTGGGTTGTGGGTTGTGGGTTCAACCAAAAGGCTTCAAATTTGAATTTGTTGTTTTTCTTGTAAGCTCTTGTCATGCTTATAGGCCTGATTTGATATACCAATCTTACAATAAAATTTTATTTTCATGTAAGTGTATGAGTTTGGCTTTTATGGTTCTATACATTTCTTGACCAATTTCAATGGGGTTTTATTCTTGAATTCTTGGGGTTCTTTAATATGCTGAATCTAACCGTGTATTAAGTTTTTGGATTTTGGGCCCGCTTTTAAATTGGTCCACATTGAGGTCCAAAGGGTCCAAAATTAAACTTTGTTTGATTTCATCAAAATTGAATTATTGGTATGCCAAATCTAACTGTATTTAGATTCTTAATTTTGGTCCGGTTTTCAAATTGGTCTACATTAAGGTCCAAAGGGTCCAAAATTAAACTTAGTTTGATTTTAACAAAATTGAATTCTTAGGGTTCTTTGATATGCTGAATCTAATCATGTATTTAGATTTTTGATTATGGGCCCAGTTTTCAAGTTGGTCCAAATTGGGTCCAAAATTAAACTTTGTTTGATTTCAACAAAATTGAATATATGGGGTTCTTGATATGCTGAATCTAACCATGTATTTAGATTCTTAATTTTTGGTCCTATTTTCAAATTGGTCTACATTAAGGTCCAAAGGGTCCAAAATTAAACTTAATTTGATTTTAACAAAATTGAATTCTTAGGGTTCTTTGATATGCTGAATCTAAACATGTCTTTAAATTTTTGATTATGGGCCCAGTTTTCAAGTTGGTCCAAATCGGGGTCCAAAATTAAACTTTGTTTGATTTCAACAAAATTGAATATATGGGGTTCTTTGATATGCTGAATCTAACCATGTATTTAGATTTTTGATTTTGGGCCCCATTATCAACTTTGTCCACATTGAGGTCAAAGGGTCCAAAATTAAACTTTTGTTTGATTTCAACAAAATTGAATATATGGGGTTCTTTGATATGCTGAATCTAACCATGTATTTTGATTTTTGGGCCCTGTATCAACTTTGTCCACATTGAGGTCAAAAGGGTCCAAAATTAAACTTTGTTTGATTTCATCAAAATTGAACTCTTAGGGTTCTTTGATACGCTGAATCTAACCATGTATTTAGATTTTGGATATTGGACCATAATAGGTGAATGTCCAATTTAAAATTTTTAAGTTCTTAGACCACATTCATTCTGTGTCAGAAACCTATGCTGTGTCAAATATTTAATCACAATCCAAATTCAGAGCTGTATTGCTTGAATGTTGTGTCCATACTTGCCCCAACTGTTCAGGGTTCGACCTCTGCGGTCGTATCAAGCTGCGCCCTCATGGAGCATTTTATTAATTTCTAAATTGATATGCTGTTCATAGTGCATTGTCTATGGACTAGCTAGACACAACAACTTATATGACAATGAGTCATCCTAAAATTTAAAGTATTGTAACATTTGATCAATCTTACTACAAGAAAGGTGTTTTGAACTACAGAATTTTTTGCACAAATTTGGCGTGAAACTAATCAAACTACAAGGTTACAATACCAAAAATGAGCCAGAAGGTTAATAACATGATACATTGAAAGTGCTGTTTATGGTTTCTCCCTTCCATAGTTAGATATTAGAATTAAATGCTAAGACTGATAGGCAAGATATCCTAAATTGCAATTTCCTTCAAATGAGAAAATTTGTAAGCATAGATGAATCAGCTTATTTCAAAAGCAATTATTTTATCAAAAGTTTGATGAATGCTGTCAGTAATGAAAGACGAACAAGCAAATGAAAATAAACACATTATTTTGCAGTGTCCCACAAATCATTATAAAACAACATATGATTATTTTCAAGAATCTTCACTCCGATGGCTTCAAATTCTTTACTTGATTTTATTCAGAAAACTAAAATCCAGGAATTTAAGATTTTACGAACATGTAACTTTTGCTCAAACCACATAAATTGATACCCACGAATAAAAGTACTTTCACAGTACAAACTTTGAAGAGCTGATACAACTGAAAAATACCAAAAGGTATTGCAAAAGGCAGACACAGAATAGATTTTTGCATGATGAGGATGCATTCCTTATGTGCACCAGAAGGAACTGACAAATATGGTCATATCTGTCAATTCCTTCTGACAACCTGAAATCAAAACCTAATACAATATTTTTCATCTTCAACCTCTATCCCTGAAAGAAAGAAATGATCTTCATAAAATCAGAAAAACAGATACTTCCAAAAATTAAAAATTTATTTGACACAAATGGCAAAATTCAAGGATATGAACTTGGTTAAACAAAAAAATAGACAAATGATATTGCTGTTTTCAT
Organism: Mytilus coruscus; assembly: GCA_017311375.1. Taxonomy (NCBI): domain Eukaryota; kingdom Metazoa; phylum Mollusca; class Bivalvia; order Mytilida; family Mytilidae; genus Mytilus; species Mytilus coruscus. The sequence continues at coordinate 53,239,799 of CM029601.1, forward strand.
ATTGTTTTATCTGTTTATTATAGTGAATCAGGATCAGAATCTGGATCCAACTCCAGTAAATCTGACTCCTCATCTGAATCAGGAAGTAGTTCTGAGAGTAATTCCAAATCTGAGAGTGAATCAGACAATCACAATGGGCATAATGATAGACAAGATGTCCCTATGCTTGATGATACTGACTCGCAGCAGAGTAGTCCTGGGAAAAGAGGAAGGCCTCATCGACAGAGTAACACTGAACTTAAAGAAGTAAGTAATTAAAAAGTAGAAAACCTTGTTTTGGGTTGTGGGTTGTGGGTTCAACCAAAAGGCTTCAAATTTGAATTTGTTGTTTTTCTTGTAAGCTCTTGTCATGCTTATAGGCCTGATTTGATATACCAATCTTACAATAAAATTTTATTTTTCATGTAAGTGTATAAGTTTGGCTTTTATGGTTCTATATTTTTTATACGACCGCAAAAATTTTTGTGGTCGATATTGGTATGACGTTATGCGTCGTTGCCGTCGTCGTCCGAGACACATTGGTTTTCGCACTCTAACTTTAGTTTAAGTAAATGGATCTCTAGGAAATTTTACCATAAGATTCAATACCACAAAAGGAAGGTTGGGATTGACTTTGGGGTTATGGTACCAACAGTTAAAGAAAAAGGGCCAAAATAAGCATTTTGTAACTTCCAGACAATAACTTGTGTGTAAGTGTATGGATCTCTGACATTGTACCACAAGGTTCCATATCACAAAGGGAATGCTGGGATTGATTTTGGGGTAATTGCCTCAAAATTTTAGGAATTAGGGGCCAAAAAGGCAAAAATAAACATTTTCTAGTTTCAGGACAATAACTTGTGTGTAAGTGTATGGATCTTTCTGAAATTGTACTGCAAGGTTCCATATCACAAAGGAAAGCTGGAATTGAGTTTGGGGTAATTGCCCTAAACGTTTAGGAATTAGGGGCCAAAAGGGCCAAAATAAGCATTTTTCTAGTTTCAGACAATAACTTGTGTTTAAGTGTATGGATCTCTGAAATTGTACTGCAAGGTACCATACCTCATTGAAGGCTGGGATTGAGTTTGGGGTGATGAATCATAAGGGGTTCAAAAATTGGGGGATTTTTTTTCCCTTTTTCCTTTTTTTTTTTCTTTAAAATTTTCCATTTACGTTGGTTATTTCTGATTTATATTTAAAAGCAAATAATAATGATATGGCAGGAGATCCACACCAAACAGGATGTGTAAATTATTATATAATAAGTATTGTGCAATAGCAAGAAATTTTCAATTGCACAGTATTGCGCAATAGCAAGAAATCTTCAGTTGCACAGTATTGCGCAATAGCAAGAAATATCCAATAGCACAATATTGCACAATAGGAAGAAATTGTCAATTCTACAGTATTGCACAATAGCAAGAAATATTCAATTGCACAGTATTGCGCAATTGCAAGAAATATTCAATTGCACAGTATTGTGCAAAAGAAGATACTTTGTATAAATTGCTTATTTCTTGACCAATTTCAATGGGGTTTTATTCTTGAATTCTTGGGGTTCTTTAATATGCTGAATCTAACCGTGTATTAAGTTTTTGGATTTTGGGCCCCGTTTTTAAATTGGTCCACATTGAGGTCCAAAGGGTCCAAAATTAAACTTTGTTTGATTTCATCAAAATTGAATTATTGGTATGCCAAATCTAACCGTGTATTTAGATTCTTAATTTTTGGTCCGGTTTTCAAATTGGTCTACATTAAGGTCCAAAGGGTCCAAAATTAAACTTAGTTTGATTTTAACAAAATTGAATTCTTAGGGTTCTTTGATATGCTGAATCTAATCATGTATTTAGATTTTTGATTATGGGCCCAGTTTTCAAGTTGGTCCAAATTGGGGTCCAAAATTAAACTTTGTTTGATTTCAACAAAATTGAATATATGGGGTTCTTTGATATGCTGAATCTAACCATGTATTTAGATTCTTAATTTTGGTCCTATTTTCAAATTGGTCTACATTAAGGTCCAAAGGGTCCAAAATTAAACTTAATTTGATTTTAACAAAAATTGAATTCTTAGGGTTCTTTGATATGCTGAATCTAAACATGTCTTTAAATTTTGATTATGGGCCCAGTTTTCAAGTTGGTCCAAATCGGGTCCAAAATTAAACTTTGTTTGATTTCAACAAAATTGAATATATGGGGTTCTTTGATATGCTGAATCTAACCATGTATTTAGATTTTGATTTTGGGCCCAATTTCTAAATTGATATGCTGTTCATAGTGCATTGTCTATGGACTAGCAAGACACAACAACTTATATGACAATGAGTCATCCTAAAATTTAAAGTATTGTAACATTTGATCAATCTTACTACAAGAAAGGTGTTTTGAACTACAGAATTTTTTGCACAAATTTGGCGTGAAACTAATCAAACTACAAGGTTACAATACCAAAAATGAGCCAGAAGGTTAATAACATGATACATTGAAAGTGCTGTTTATGGTTTCTCCCTTCCATAGTTAGATATTAGAATTAAATGCTAAGACTGATAGGCAAGATATCCTAATGTTCGATGCTATGTTGCCATGTCTTTCTGCAAGCATTTGTTGCCTGGTGAATAGACATGTTAAAATTCTGGTTTATGTTACGTAAACATCGATAACATACTTAATTGATGAATCATTCTCCAGGAGAACTTTTATGGAACCAAAAAACTAACAGAAAAAACAGTCTTTGTTTGAAAAAAAAACCTGCTTTTAATAGATGGAAACTTGATTAGTGAACTGTAATTTGAATCCCACACTTAACTTAATAAACCTGGATTCAATTATATAATGTATTTTTTAAGCTGTTTATTTGGCACTCATTCATGTATGTTAAACCTTTTTTTTATTTAGATCTTAAGAGAAAATCCTGATTTGTTTGGTCTACGTAGATCTGGTAGACAGAGACAGGAACCAGTGCGATACAATGCACAGGTATGTCCGAATTTGTTTTTCCAGATCATTTTAGGGCAGCTATGGTTAAGTGATCTTTAAAATATGGATATTGTAGACTTGTGATTCATATAAAGAAGTTGACTACTAGATTTTTGTTATTTATGGTCATATAATAGACGAGACAATAAAGTTACACAAAACTGGTTTTAAGTAGTACATACTTCTGTGAAAAGAGGGCGTTCAACGTGAACTTACTTAAACTGTATATTTGAAATAAGGGGAAATCTTAAAAACTTGAATATATTCAGCCGTGTAAGTATATAGTATATACTTGTAGTGCAACAATCTTCATGAATACATAAGTCAATGCAATGGGCTGTTAATGATCATGCTGTTATGTGTGAATGTGTAGTTCATCCTAATCACCTTTCAGCAACTGTCAAGGTGAGGAACAGCAATAAAAGTTCCTTTGATATATTGATTTTTTCATAATATTTCATTGGAGTATTGTTCCATGAAGATTCACCAAATATCTTTTCATTTCCAATATACGGTCCTGAATGATTTTTGTACTTTCATTACAGGACTCTGATGAGGAGAGTGAGCCTAGAAGCCGGAAAGGGAGAAGGCGGAAAAAGTAGGTTTTAAATAGTTGAATTCCATCATTGGCCATATCTCTTAACCTTACTAGCTGTTGTTTAAACTTTTCCTAGAGAAACGCAAGCAAAAATTTTTAATATATAACATGGAAATAAAACATAAGCATGTAAGAAACAAACACAAATCGTTTTAAAAAAAAGGTTGTTCAGTGGAAAGTTGTAGAAGGAAAAATTTTCTAAAAGGAAGAGTTGGTTTCTTGCATTACAAACATCTCTGCTATACCATTTGTTCCATATGTACCTATGATTGTTGTTGTCTGAAAGATTAGATTTGAAGATCAACAGAAAATAATCAGATGAAAATTAATGTAAATAAAATATTTGATCAACCACCAAGTAAATGTGCCATCTGATAATTAATTAATATAATAAGTGCTTTCCATCTTGCATGTATATGGTTTTTTTTTAACAATATCCACTTGAAATACTGTAAATTCTGAAATTTGTATATCATTTATTACTGATTGATGAATAATGGACATATTGGGAGATTACAATTTCAAGGGGCCTTGGTGGCCGATTGGTCTAAGTACTTGAATTATTGTATCCCTAGCCTGTCAACACTGAGGTTGCAAGTTCGAACCACAAACGTGGCAGGTGCATAAGACTCCAATCATAATTGACTAGGAGAGTCAGTTTTCCTACTGAAGGTCAGTGGTTCTCTCCAGGCACTCTGGCTTCCTCCACCAATAAAAGAATGACCACCACATAATAGACAATAGTACTGAAAGTGGTGTTAAACACCAATCAATCAATATATTTCATGAAATGCTTCATTAAAATAATGCTATTAGGAAATAGGATGCAAGATTTTTTTTTCTATACTATACCTATAAAAAAAGTGAAAACATTTCTTAATTTACAGAAACAGGAACAAACTGCTACTTTGAAATAATGTATTTTTTCTTGTAACTTGAAGTTCTGGTGATTGGAATGAGAGTGGCGGTAGTAATGAAAGCAGTAGTGGAAGTGAAGATTACCATCCTCCAAGAGCCGTTCAGTCTAGGTGAATAGTATTGATTAACTGTACTTTTACCTTCAGGGGTATTCTTTGTGCGATGTAAGAAATAAATAAAGATCTACAATTGCTAAATCAAAACTACAAATATCCAAGACATAAAATAATGTAAAGAAATGAATGGTCAACAATTATATTACTTTAATGTAAAAACAATTGAATTACATATTGTTCTTACATTATCAATTGTGAATTTATCAGAGTATTGTCTGTCAGTATAACTAATTCAATATCTATTTTATTATTAAATAAATTTAGAGATATATATTTCTACAGACCAGTTAGAAGAGCAGTAAAGGGAAGACGTTCTGGTAGATCTGGGAAGACAAAATCTGCAGGAAGACCTAAGACAGGACATCTGTCTGATTCTGATTCATGGAGTGAGGATGATGCTAGGAAATTTGAGACCAGAAACGCCTCTAAGAAAGTCAGGTATTGATAAGAAATTGGGCAGTAACTTAAAGTATTTTGGTTGATAATGACTGAGAACAGTTTGTGAAAATTTCTGTTTTTACTTCTGTTAAGATAATTGTATAAAATATAAGTTATATAGTTTTGAAAAAGTAAAGAACAAATCTTTAAAACTTGTTGAAATGTTTTTTTCAGTTTAAGGGGGCACTGGAAAAATCTAAATAATAATTTACAGGTATCACCTTAATTGTGACTAGTAAATATTTGATCAGCTGTATCTTTCATAAACAGTGAAACTTGTATAAGCCAAACACATTTGGGACGGAATGTTTTTTCGGGTTAGACAGATGTTTAAACAGGTCAAATTACTCAAGAGTATTCATAAAATGTCCTGGGCCCTCGGTCATTAAACTTTACTCAGTACTCAAGAGTACATAATTTGTGCTCGAAACACCAAATCCATTAATTTGATTAGTTGATTTCCGAGTCTGAGTACGATAATTAGGTGTTTTTTTAGATTGAGAATGTTTCACTATACATGAAATCCTGATGATAGTTTTGAAAAAAAGAACATTTTACACTGAATTATTAATAATATTAAAACTAGCTGATCACTATCAATTGGCAGTAAACATCTAGTTTTTAACAGCACTTGCTCAAATAAGAATTTTCTAATGTTCAGAAGGTCAAAATATTAAGGTTTCAATTGTCATGTATGTAATTTTATCAATTTCCAATTTCTTTGAATTTTGCATGTTCAGACAAGCCATGAACTCTTATTAACTGCAAGTGTTTTGCTTTGATAAGAAAAAAAGTAAATCCAACAGATAGATTTATCTTAAACAATATCGAAATTTATAATTCACTTGTGGGTAACATATTAAATAAAAACTTTACCCGGCTGCAGGTTTGACCTTCCTGTCAAATACAACATTTCTATTAAAATTCAAAATTAAGTAGAAACATGAATTTCAAAATATCTGATATTTTTGTTATATGATAGATTAGGGTTCCTTGATATTTACTTTTCAACCTTTAAATACAGAAGTTCTTTGGACAATGTGAAGTCAAATCTTTACTTTGGTACATTCTAAAATGTATTCAGTAACAAAATAATTATGCTCTGAACTATGACCCTACATAAACATCCTTTATTATGGATTATGAGTCTCCACAGTAATCCTACAATATTGCAACTATATGGTTCCATTTAAATCTGTAAATATATAGCAGCAAACCTAAGCTGCTTAGAAATGGGCAAATATCAGTACATGTTCAGTCTGTGTTCAGTCTGGCCTTCAGATTGTACAAAAATAAATTAAAAACTGAACTATATAAATTCATTTTCAAGAACCTTCCCAATGCATGAATATACAAGAGGCCACTTGGAAGTGTAAATTTTATAAACACCAAAAATATATTCTGTTTATAAGGCAAAGTATAAGGGCTTTGAGATGTCTCATTGTCTCTCTATTTTGATATAAATTGTTGCATTATTGTAAAATTACAGGCAAAAGCCTCGTTATAGATCTGGGAGGAAACAGTCCAGGAGAGGGGTCTGGTAAGGGATATTTTCACATCTCTTACAGTTAAAAATAATGCTTATGTTATTTAAGATTTTTTTATACAACCGCAAAAAAAAAATTTCGGTTGTATATTAGTATCATGTCGTCCTCAGCGTCGTATGAAGACATTTGGTTTCCGGACAATAACTTTAGTATAAGTAAATAGAAATCTATGAAATTTAAACACAAGGTTTGAAACCACAAAAGGAAGGTTGGGATTGATTTTGGGGGTTATGGTCCCAACAGTTTAGGAATTAGGGGCCAAAAAGGGGCCCAAATAAGCATTTTTCTAGTTTCCAGACAATAACTGGTGGAACAGGTTATGGATCTCTCTGAAATTGTACCACAAGTTTCCATACCACAAAGGGATGGTTAGGATTGGCTTTGGGGGTTATGGCTCAAACCGTTTAGGAATTAGGGGCAAAAAAGGGGGAAAAACAAGGGTTTCCTGGTTAATTGACAATTACTTAAGTATTGGTCTTTGGATCTTTATGAAATAGATATTGGACCATTAAGCATTATATAAGAGATAGCATTCTATTGATTCATGATATTTTACAGTATATAGAAGAGAACAATATTTTTGGATTACTGCTGGTTAAAAAAATTGGAGTGGGGGGTAAAAAAAAAATTGGGGCTGGGGACAATTTTTTCCCCTCAAGATTTCAGAAATAAAAAAGAAAATTTCTTCAAATATTTTTTTTTTCTGCAGGGGTAAAAAATTAAAAAAAAATTTTTTTTTGGGGGGGGGGGGTCAATTTGCAACAGCATAGTGTATTGCACAAAAGCAAAAAATTGAATTCAAATCATATAACGAATTCTAAGTTCTTTGACTACAGTTATTCTGTGTCAGAAACCTATTATGTGTCAAATATTTAATTACAATCCAAATTCAGACCTGTATCAAGCGCGAATATTGTGTCCATTTTTGCCCCAACTGTTCAGGGTTGGACCCCTGCGGTCGTATCCAGCTGCGCTCGGCGAAGCAATTTATTTTTACTTATCTAAGAAAGCTTTGCGGACTAACAGTATTTTAGTTGTGAATTTTGTTTAGTATTTTGCTTCCAGTGTCAGTTTTTCTAAGTGTGTAAAGAGATGTACTTCCATAAGAAACTCTTTAGTTTTCTGTGGAAAGCATTCAAGCAATATCAAATGTAAGTTTTTATGGTTCTCAAAGATAAATATATGTATTCAGAAATATTCAAGTGATACCTTGATCCTCACCTTATGTCAAAATCTTGGAAAAACTTTCACTGTTGAATCAATACTCCATTTTAAATGTTATTTTAGTGACTTAGTTTATTTCTCTGTGCTAGCACTTTTATCAACACAAAAAGTCATATGCTACAATTTTCAGACATATTCAGAATGTTACTTGGGAAATGGGTGGATTGTGCTGGGGTAAAGCTAAACATTGCTTAGCTGGTTTTGCCTACTTTGTTTATATTTGCTTTTCCTTATTTAGTAAGAGTTGAGCTTAAAGGCCAGAAGGGGATAAAACTCCCTTCAAGCTCCAGTTTACAACATTTATTATTATTATGCATGTTGCCTTTGTTAAGGTTTAGGGAGGTTAATTTTCTTTAGAATTTTATAAATTTTCCAGCACTATTTTCTCAAACAAAAGTATCCTTCCTTGGCTCAACTTATGCAAAGGCAGTTAATGCACTTTGGAAACCTGTTGCATTTGACTTTTTAAGACCCTCATTGCAGTTAAATATTCAGATATTATTGTATATGGCAATAAATGTATCTGTCATTTTATGCTTTGATTTATTACACACCCATTACTGCATTCAGTTTTTAATTTGATTTTGTTACTGTATGACCTCAGTTTGACATATTTTGCCATATCTACACTATTATAACCAATTTCTATGACTGTAAATTGGAAACACCATACTTGCTTATAGTATACAGTGTGCTGCTATATTGCAATCACTTAAAATATAAACAATTGCTTTGTGAGGAGGTTGATATTCTCATTATTACATTAAATAATAATCTAAACCCAAAATTTATAATTGTGCTATCAGTTATGCCATTCCATGTGTTAACAGTACATGCTTATAAAACCAAATACATGTAAAATAGAATATGAATATTCTAATTATAAATTAAAGCCCAAAAAGTACAACGAATATAAGATTATAACTCACACATTTCTAGTTCTCAGATGTTGTATCTGTAGAAAGAAAGACTTCAGTGTCTTTATTCTGTGACAGGTAATGCTTTATAAATAGTCCTTGATTTTTTATGTGAGCATATCGTCAATGATTTTTCGTGGTAAATTGGCTGAGGTATGAATTAATAAAAATTATTGATCTGTCTTCAGCTACAAGGAAGAATCGGACGATGTGACAGATTCTGATGATATCGTAGAAGTTGCACAAGAAGAAGAGGATGCTGAAGCTGAAAATAGGGAGACTGTTGAAAGAGTTTATAAAACAAGGATGGGAAAGAAATTAGGTGAGATACCCATTTAGCAGGTAGAACAGTTGAGCATGTATAACTTACAATGTAGAAAAGTATACGTGGCTAACATGGTGTGGGTTAAATGTGCAAAATAGAGAAGGTAAATTAAAAAGACAAAATGAGACAAAAACATGAGAAATACGTATCAAAGTGTGTATTGTAGTGGAAATACGTGAATATTGCTGATCACATAATATCACAAAATGTACAGACTTCTGTATACAGCAATACACAAAAGTAAATGTATATTTCAGTAAAAAAAAAAAAAATAAACATACATGAAATGTTTACCACAGGACATATAGCAACCACAGCCAGTCACCAAAAAAAAAAAAAAAAGACAAACACATGCATAGCGTGGAAAATATGCAAAATATAGTTAAACTCAAGTTCAATATCTGAAAACTCTTAAAACAAATATGACAAACATACTGTAAAATGATAAATTTTCAAGAGCAATTTGTTAATCTGCATTGTTGAATCAAAGGAAAGATCAAACTGGATATTATTTTTATGAAATGAACCATACTGGTATTTCTTGGAAAACCCAATATTTCCTTAACATGTATAAATGATTTTTTGATACTTTGGGATATGAAGTATAAATGTGCAACTTTTTATTGTTATATATGCAATACAGTATTTGAATTTTACCAATTTTATGTCTATAGCAACTGGAAGCAGAACAACCATATACAATGTATTGGAGAATGGTGATCCAAATGATGGCTGTGATCCGAGCATCAATGAAGTTGAACAGCAGTTTCTTATCAAATGGAAGAACTGGGCAAATATTCACAATACTTGGGAGACTTATGAAAATCTCAAAGAACAAAAAGTTAATGGATTGAAGAAATTAGAAAATTATCTGAAAAATTTAAATGAAATTAATGATTGGTAAGAAAGACTTCAGAATTTTTATATGATCTGTACTGTCTTAGATATGACAGTTTGGAAACCAAAACAATCTTTTTGTCAGGAGAAAAAAGGCAATTTTTCTAGATGTAATGACAATTCAATTTCATATGTGTTTGGTTACTTAAAAGTATAGAACAAATACCAATTTTGTGGACTAAGGGAGATAATGAAGAATTTATTCACCTATAAAAAAAATAATGTAATTTATTTGTTTAATTGTCCTATAACAATCTTATAGTAATCTGACATTTACCGAATTTCAAACATTCCATAAGCTAATAGATACTGGTTATTAGAAAATATAGTTTCGTCAGAAGTTGGGAAGAACAGACTACATTGTTTAAAAAATGAATTCTTAATCAACTACTTTGCAGACAAAACACAACATATTTAAGCTTGTTTCATGTTAGAGGAAAATAATTTAAACATTAAAAGAGTCTACTTTCCATTTTTCTAGGAAGAAAGCAGCTTCTCCTGAGGACGTAGAATATTATGAACTACAGAAGGAAATGATGGAAGATTTATATGAACAATATATTAATGCAGAGAGAATTATTGGTAATAAAATGTTAAATAAATAGTCTGTCTGATAACCAAGATAGATTTGAAAACACAGGGGAAAAAAAACATATTACAATAAACTGAATAAAAAGAATAGAATATTAACCAGGGTCCTGGAATTAACTAAATCAAGATAGATTTGAAAACACAAGGAAAAGAAAACATATTACAATAAACTGAATAAAAATTATAGGATATTAACCAAGGTCCCAGAATTTACTAATAGAATATCAAATATGTTATTTACAGGTAAAAACTAACTATTATCAATGTTTTCAATAAGGTACAGATACCTCAAGCATCATACTATATTGGATGGTTTCCTTGGGTGGCATATTTCACTTAACTATTAGCAATACAGTCAAGCTTGAAGAAAGGAAAACTATTGATATAAAGGACAAACTTATTGTTTATGCATTGAAATATAGAAAATAACAGCCTGTGAAATATCCACATTTACTGTGTATTTAATAAACTTCAATTGAGTAGATCATTTGCCTCATCAGCAATAGTTTTTTTTAATCTAATTTAAACATTGGGGAATAAGATATTTTAACATATACAGCAAGCTTAAATATATCTAATCTGTGTTCATAGGGATATCAAAAGCTGATAAAGATGTTTAATATTCATGTGTCAAGTACAAATTTGCCTATTGTAGCTCATTCCAATCAGAAAATGGCCAATGAGAACAATGGTTACCCTGATTACTTTGTGAAATGGCAGGGGTTACCATACTCAGAATGTACATGGGAGGATGGTGAACTTTTGGCTCGTAGATTTCAATCCATTATTGATGAATATCATGCCAGAAACAAGTCTCAGAAAACACCATCAAAGTTAACAAAAGTAAGTTCTGTCCTCTAGTTCAAACAGATTCAGTCAACTGTGGATTTATTTTTTTTTGTGGAGTAAGGAAAACTTATATTTTCATAGATTTGCCAAAGTCTGTATACAAACCTTGTGTTCTTCATTGAACACTTAAATTTGTGGGTTTATCTTTACCCACAAAATCCATGAAAATTGGTATCCCACAAATAAAAATGATTCTAATGCAATTATTTTGTAGCAATGGTTCTGATTGGATAACAGTAAGCGTAAAATTCTCTATCTCCTTGTCTGTAACTAAGGAAGCCGACATTTTGAATTATGGAATGAATTGACATGCAATTTTACAATAATAAGCAAAAACTCACATGTTGCACCTAGAAATCCTCTTTTGTCAAATTTGATTACATTCTGAAGCGCCAAGAAGCCAGAAAACGCCCGGTGTTTACGTTTGACGCCGGAAGCATACCTATGATGTCACCTAGTTTAGGGGCCAAAGAAGATAACATCTTTTCGCAGAATTTTCTTTAATGAGAATTTTACACTGAAATAATGATTGAAATTGAATTATGTACTTGTTTTGAATTAGAATAGAGATAACTGTATTGTATCTGAAGCTTTGTGGTCGTCCATCGGTAGTTTTACTGTCGCAAATACCCGTTTACCTGTTTCCGGCTACGCGTCGCCAGGTAAACTAAATTTGCGACAGTAAAACTACTGATGGACGTCTGCATAGCTTCAAATACAATACAGTTATCTCTTAAATCCACAGTAGCTAAATCATTTGAGTGTGTAGTTATCCACAGAATTTAAGATCTTCTATTTACCAGGTAGATTATGAACTGTTTTGTAGATATGATAAGTATAGAAACCAACTAGTTTCAATGCTTTTATATGCATCCTTTTATTGCCTGTTGCATGAATTGGTTTTCTAATCATGACAGTTCTAATGCCAACAATTGGTATTAAACAAAGCTCATACTGTTTCATGGACCACCCAAACATGAATAAATTTAAATTCTTTGTACTTTTTATATTCTCAAATAGGAAAGCCTTTAATTAGCGAAATGCTTAATTTTATATATGTTGAAAGATACAAATTATTATTTACAGTTACATGCATATCAGTATTTTGCTTGATGTCCTAATTTTTTCATGAGTAAGAAATCATTATAAATAATTAACATGTTTGTAGTAATGGGCAAAATCTGTTTTCTTTGCATTTTGAATATTGGGGTGCCCTGTTCTCAAATTGTGTAAATAGAATAGAAAGTCATTAAAAACTTTGACAATCAGATTGATTGAAAATGTAAGAGAAATATAAAAAAAGAGTAAAAATATATATTGCATGTATTTGTTGTTGTAGTGTTTAAAGTACAGACCAAAGTATCAGCCATTTAAAGACCAGCCATCATGTATAGGTGGAGTAGATAATTTAGAATTACGAGATTATCAGTTAGAAGGAGTTAATTGGTTGATGCATGCTTGGTCAAAGTAAGTACAGACAAAACTGTAAACCAAACACTTTGTAAATGTCTGATGATTTATTCTACCACTTGCTCAACACTGCTTAAGCAGCAGTATTTACTTTAAAAAATTGACTGACCAGTTCCCGCTTTAAAGCTATAGTTCTTAAAAAAATAAATGATTAAGTGACCTTACAATTTCGTCAAGTGTCCTTCAGCTTCTACCTGATTTGTGAAAATAATATTGAATATAGTTGAAAAATGTTTTAAAAAATCCTTATGAAGAAATAGATTTTTTATAGCAACTCATTACTATGAATTTATATCAAGTTAATTGGTTTTCTGGCACTTTTTTGTGAGGTTAAGTTAACTTCCATCATTGAGTTCACAATTGGCAAAAATGATTTAGCTAAAAAAAAATTTTAAACATAAGAATAACATTTACTTGATATTTTTATATTTCAAAATTGATTTAATATAATTAGGTGGAAATCATTTTTACTTTGTTCTTTGATATACATCTTAAACAAAGTGTTTGACTGTACTGAATTTCTTCTATACTTTATTTTTAGGTATAATTCTTCCATATTAGCAGATGAAATGGGACTAGGGAAAACTATTCAGACCATATCATTTCTACAGATAATGTATACGTATTATCAGTTGTATGGACCTTTCTTGATAGTAGTACCTTTGTCTACATTAGTGGCATGGCAAAGAGAGTTCAGAAATTGGGGACCTGAGATGAATGTGGTCACTTACCTTGGAGATATTTCTAGTCGTAATATGGTAAGTTGGCTGCTAGAGGAGTGTTTTGCCCTGCATTAGAAAGAAGACACATATGTATTATTAGTAAGAAAGCTGATGTGAGTTTTCTCTCATCACAATTAACATGAGTAAACACATGTTACAATTTTATAAATGTATTTCTAAAACTTCCATATCAAAATCTGTAATAATATTGTTTACCCTGATGCAGTTGTTTATTTATTTTCAAGTTTATAATGATGAGTTGCATATCCAGTTTGCATTTCAATGGTTTCTTATTCCAAGAATTGTATCTCTTGGACATAGATATTATGAGCTGTTTTTTTTAGGTTCCTTAGTGTATATTTTGAGTTATAGATGGTTTCTGCATTTTGAAATAGGTTACAAACTGTTCATCAAAACAGCCCTTCCATCCACAGAAACAATCTTTCTATCTTTCTGCAGACGTGTATTCTAATCCAGACACGACCTTTAGTCCAAAAAGTATTCAGTTTAGATGGAATTCACTGCATAGAATATTTATGATTTTTATGCACCACCTACGATAGTAGAGGGGCATTATGTTTTTCGGTCTGTACGTCCATTCGTCCGTTCATCCGTCTGTCCCGCTTTAGGTTAAAATTTTTGGTCAAGGTAGTTTTTGATGAAGTTGAAGTCCAATCAACTTGACACTTAGTACACATGTTCACTATGATATAATCTTTCTAATTTTAATGCCAAATTAGAGTTTTGACCCCAATTTCACGGTCCATTGAACATAGAAAATGATAGTGCGAGTGGGGCATCCCTGTACTATGGACACATTCTTGTTTTTCTTTCAGATAAGAGAGTATGAATGGCAGCATGGTGGAAATAAGAGGTTAAAGTTCAATGTTATCCTTACAACGTATGAAATCTTACTTAAAGACAAGGTATGAACAATATTATTTAAATATTTGTTTAAACCTACAGAAGTAGTCAATGCAGTTAATTACAGAAAATAAAAGTATACTTACCACTACTAATATCCAACTTGAAAAACTAACAAATAATTAAAACATTCTCAAAGATCACTTAAGCTTAGTAGTCTAGGTATTTTTTAAGTCAGGCTAAATATGACTCGAGAGTAAATCAGTAAATTGTTTTAACTCGGTGCTCAGACCCTAGGCAAAACTTAAATGCACTGATAATGGTTGGGAGCAAAGTATATTTTTGTAGACCCGTTAATGCATAAAATTTAATGATTGTCCTAAAATATGTTGTGCCTCAAATTCAAGAATACCTTACCACCTGTAATAAATATATTAAATGCTTTCTGACCCTCATTTTGGTCCTTTCTGGAACAACCCTGACTTTTAAAATTATGTTGTTAAAGGACCTGCATTGCTGAAAATGACAAAATTATCTGATATGTATATAAAATATATTAGATATAAATTTCATATGATTCTTGCAATCTGATTAGTCAATAGTTTTATCAGTTAAAGTTTTATGACACAATACAACTTACTCTATTTTTTTTCGAAAAAGAATTTGGCAGTTGCTAGTAGTGACAGATAATAATTACTCTTAGGCAGTTTTGGGACTACACTTTAGAACATGTATTTTCAGTATCAAGATTATATATAGCAACATAGACACATACGCACAATCATTTACTTGTATGTGTTTTCTTGTTTAATAACAAGAAATGCGTTCAGGACTGTGTGTTTAATTTGAATATCTGCAGACACACTATGTTGAATATAGATATTTGAAATGAATGATAACAATTGAAGAACAATTGTGTACAATGTACAGTGAAGCCTGGCAAAATCTGCTCAATGGATAAGGTAAAAAAATGAATTGGATGTTATCAGGTTTCAAAAAATAAGAATCAACTCTATTGTCAGAAATGTTTAAATAATACTTATATGTAGTTATTGGATCATCCTCTTTATGCTGGCTATCAGGCATGTTTCATGTGGTAAGGGTAAAGTCTAACAATAGAAAAGACATTTTAATTATTTAAAGATTTAAGCAGGCGTATAAGTGAGGTTAGCTTTATATTAGTGAAGAAGAAGAGAATTGATGTCTTGTTTGTTTTTCAGTCATTTTTAGGAGGGGTTTCATGGGCTGCATTGATGGTAGATGAAGCCCACAGACTGAAGAATGATGATTCACTTCTTTACAAATCATTGTTTGAATTTAACTCAAACCACCGACTTCTCATCACTGGTACCCCTTTACAGAACTCATTGAAAGAGCTGTGGGCTCTGCTCCATTTCATTATGCCCCAAAAGTAAGTATAGGTTGATAACCATTGTTACTGTAAATGATGCACGGAAAGATAAACAAAATTTAAGAAACATATCAATGTGATATATCAGGAGGTTAGCTAACTGTACACTTGTCTTGAAGACTAATGTAGCTTTCTTTTTCTTTCATTATCATTTCCTGTTGATAATATTCAAAATTAGAATTTTGTCGAATGCTTAAATTCTTGGTTAACCTATTCTTTCGAAATGAACAAAAACAAGTTCCTCACAAACAAATCTGAATTTACAGTACATCTCTTGCATAGTAATTATCTGTATTCATCCTATTGTAGACACTTCATTTTCAACTGTTTACAATGAAGTAGTTTTTGATTGCTCACTTCTGAAATTTATTTTGCACAGATTTGACAATTGGCCAGATTTTGAAGAGAAATATTCATCACAAGAAAAAATGGGATTTGCAGGACTTCACAAACAACTAGAACCTTACTTGTTGCGGAGAGTCAAGAAAGATGTTGAGAAATCTCTCCCTTCAAAGGTATATTAAAGATTATTTGCTATGATATTGGCACACCATCTAGACAGGTATTTCTTGTATAGCGATTACTACGCTAAAATGAAACTTGCTCAGAATCTTCACCTCCTGTGTTTTGTCGCAGTTGTCAGGCCATATAGTTTTACCCTTGTCCGTCATTCTGTCATTCCATCATTCCGTCATTCCGCAATAAACATTTATATGGAATTTTTTTCTAAACGCCTTCAGATATTGGGCTGATTTTTGGTATGTGAGTTAACCATGATGAGTTACAGATCAGGTTTACGTTTCGTTCCGCTCTGCTAATTTTTGCCGTAATAACTGGTTTTGGACTTTGAAAATCACAGTTATACAGACTTTTTTCTATATGCCTTCAGATTTTGTGCTGATTTTTGATATGTGAGTCTGCCATGATGAGTTACAGATCAAGTTTATATTTCGTTCCGATATGCTGATTTTCATGTCGTTTCAACAATCTTCAGTACATCCACTTCCTGTTAGCTGATAGTTTGAAATTGAACTACTCATTGATCGAGGACATTTAGTATTGGTCTTGAGAGCTGGATACTTTCCATGCATGTTTGTGTCCACATGTGTTGTTGAAATTGCAGATTTTCAAACTTTTTGAGACGTGGCCATTCATGTCATTCCAACACATCTACTTTATCAAATTGTTTTTTTGGGTTTTTCTATGCAAAGCATAGAATTTGAACTTGGGGTACCCATTTTGCATCCACAACTCTTCCTGAATCTCTTAATAGAACTATTGGAAAATTCTCAGAATCTTTACTATTTAATGCCATTGTGCACCTCTTATTTTGATCCAAATTACGTTTTATGTTTCCTGTGGCAAATCATGGACTTTGTCATTGCTTTATGTTGGGGTTGGGAGTAGAAATTTTATTAGCTTTGATGGCAGTTCACCGATATATTTGTACTAGTTCCTATTATATTTATTTACTTTGGACAAGTTTCGCATATTATTGGATAGTCTATATACTTGCATACTTTTGGTGCCCATTTTCTTGCTTTAATCTAATCATCTCTGGTATTTTTCTACCATTCCAAATACTGTTGAAAGTGAAAGTCAATCTCTCATGTGTTTCAAACTTAAAATTTTCAGTTATTTTTTGTTCATACATTCAAATCCTGGGAGTTTCTTTATGGTAAGCATTGATAATTTGTTATAAAGAGCTCATGAAACCCCTAATTAGATAAAGCAATAAGGGATCTTGAAGGTTTTCATATAGTTGTGTATTGTAATATATATGGTATTTGATTTCAGACGGAACAAATTCTTCGAGTAGAAATGTCTTCTTTACAGAAACAGTATTACAAGTAAGTTTAACAATACAAGGGGTCACATACAGATAGAAATAATTTTTCATTATTATTTTCTTTTATTAAAAAAATGTTAACTTAAAAAAAAAATAGAGTTAATAACACAAGAAAAATTGAAATATGCCAATAAGAAAAACACCAAAGTTAACCAAAGTTGCATACAAGATTTAAAGGGAAAAATATCCATCAAGATTAACCACAAATAGGGGTGGGGGACAAATTCTTTCTCATCTAAACTGATGATGTCTGTAAGAAATATGAATGAAAGGACATCGTGGGTAACGTTAATAAGAGTTAACCAAATTAAGTCACGATTCAGTCTCCAACAATGAAGAAGCGAATACATTATTTTGTTAGCTTTGAATTGCTCAGAGACAAGACAAATTGTTTTTCAACACAGATGATTATATATCCGAAACTACTGTTGCTTTAAAAGTTATTAAACATAAATACTTATATTTTTATTTTTTGTTTCAGATGGATTTTAACAAAAAACTATAAAGCACTAAGTAAAGGACTGAAAGGAAATGCGTCTAGTTTTGTAAATATCATAATGGAACTTAAAAAATGTTGTAATCATACATCGTTAACACGTCCACCTGAGGATGAAAACATGGACAAACTCACAGCTATAATAAAAGGAAGTGGGAAATTAATTCTATTAGACAAATTATTGACACGTCTGAAACAGACAGGACATAGAGTGCTAATATTTTCTCAGATGGTTAGGATGTTGGATATTCTTAGTGATTATTTACAATTGAAACGTTATGCTTTCCAGGTAGGTTATTGGACGTTCTAAGCTTCACATGTATATTGTAAGAATTTGTAAGCTTTCCATATATATTGCTAAAAATTCTAAGCTTTTCAGGTTGGTTGTAAGACATAAGTGATTTCAAGTTGAAATGTAGATTTGGTTTTATTATGAATGATGTTTGAAAAATAAGAATGATAGTATGAAGAAGGGAGACCATGGCATATTGTCTTATATTTATAAAAAGGAAAACACTCAAAAAATCTTATCTGATGGCCTATTGAAAAGAAGGATTTCAAAAAATTTGAATGATAATATCCTGATCAAGCAAAGCATTAAAATTTGTTCCAAATCACTGTTATTTAAATACCTTGATAAATCCGGCAAGATCTCCATGTTTTCGTATTTTTTTTCATGTTTTTGAATAAAGTTGGACAGTAGAGATGTAACTTATATAAATTGTAGATTTATTATTTAAAAAGTGACCAAATCTAAGTGTTTTTTATGCCCCCGCCATAGCAGAGGGGGCATTAAGTTTTACCCTTGTCCGTCTGTACATACGTACGTCCGTCGGTACGTCACAAAATTGGTTTCCTTTCTCTGACTTTAGATTGCCTCAACCAAATGTTATTAAACTTATACACAATGCTTATTATCACAAAATACAGATCAAGTTTGAATTTTGGTGGCGTCACTTAAACCGTTCTAGAGTTATGTCCCTTTACAAATGGAAAAATTGCTGAATTTTTCGTTTCTGTTCCTTAACTTAAGTTTGCCTCTACCAAATGCTATGAAACTTATTCACAATGCTTATTACCACAAAATACAGATCAAGTTTGAATGTTGGGGGTGTCACTTTTATTGTTCTAGAGTTATGCCCCTTTACAAATAGAAAAATTGCTGATTTTTGTTTCCATTCTCTAACTTTAGTTTGCCTCAACCAAATTCTATAAAACTTATACACAATGCTTATTAACACAAAATACAGATCAAGTTTAAATTTAGGTGATGGCACTTTAACCGTTCTAGAGTTATGCCCCTTTACAAACGGAAAAATTGCTTAATTTTTTGTTTCCGTTCTCTAACTTTAGTTAGCCGCAACCAAATGTTATGAAACTTGTACACAATGCTTATTAACACAAAATACAGATCAAGTCTGAAATTTGTTGGTGTCACTTATATTGTTCTAGAGTTATGTCCTTTTACAGATGGAAAAATTACTGAATTTTTCATTTCCGTTCTCTAACTTAATTTTGCCTCAACCAAATGTTATGAAACTTATATACAATGATTATTACTACAAAATACAGATCAAATTTGTTTTTTTGGGGTGTCACTCTTATTGTTCTAGAGTTATGCCCCTTTACAAATAGAAAAATTGCTGAATTTTTCGTTCCCGTACTAAAACTTAAGTTTGCCTCAACCAAAAGTTATGAAACTTATACACAATTGTTATTACCACAAAACTCAGATCACGTACAAATTTGGGTTGCTTCACTATGACTGTTTTTCAGTTATGTCCCTTTATAACTTTATACGATAGACATCATCTGTGTCCCATGGACACATTCCCCATTTATTTTTAATATAATTGAACCTGTATAAGAGCAAGTATTAATATTTTATCTTAGAGGTTGGATGGAGGAATAAGAAGTGACATAAGGAAACAGGCCCTTGACCACTTTAATGCTGAGGGATCATCGGTAAGTCTGTTTAATCTTCTTTAGTCACCAGTCACAGAAGAACTTTTATTTCCTGATATAACTAAGGTCCATTAGTATCTGTTCTAGTTATAAATGTTAATTTTCAATGTTATTAATATAAGACTTCAGAAATTATTTTGTTTTGACCCTTAGTAGCCAATAACTATATAACTTCTATTTCTTGATAAAAGGGACCATTAGAAATTTTTCTCGTTGTATGAGGTTCCACAGTTAATGATTTTTTACATAGTAATCCATGGTGTTCCAGCTATTGGTATTCTAGAAATCTGAAGTTCTGGAAATGATTCTGAGGAAGAAATAAGACACTATTCCAGATGGCACAGCAGGAAAGTTCTTTTCTCCCTAGAAAAGATTACTGTCTAAATAGATAACAATGGATAAGAATTGTATTACCTAGCCAATCAAGCAAGTTAATTTTTTAGGTTAACTGTGTGAGTCATTGTTTTAAAATATTTACAGGTTTTATTTATTGAAGAAAATATTGAATACTTTTAGGATTTTTGTTTCCTGTTGTCAACAAGAGCTGGTGGTCTTGGGGTAAATTTGGCAACTGCTGATACTGTGATAATATTTGATAGTGATTGGAACCCACAGAATGATCTACAAGCTCAAGCTAGGGCTCATCGAATCGGGCAGAAAAAACAAGTATGTTTTAACATCCAATTGTAAAAGAGCTGATTTAAATGTGAAAATTAATTTTTATGAAATAAAATTTTTAGTTGTGAATATCTGCAATATTGATTAAATGGAATGTAGAGTAGTTGCTCTTGAGACAAAAAAAGTAAATGTAGATAAGAAATTATAAAAAGGTTGTAGGGGAAAATCGTGATGTTTAAGGAGTAATACAAAACTGCTGTCAAAGATCCTAAACAAATTTACTGCATTTCTTTAATACAAGTTGGAGGGGCCTAGTTGGCCGAGTGGTCTTGGTAGTCCAACTACTGTCAACCCTTAGGTTGTGAGTTCAATTCCTGCAGGTGGCAGGTGTGCTGGACTCCAATATTAATTGACTAGGATTCAACCCTTAGGTTGTGAGTTCAAACCCTGCAGGTGGCAGGTGTGCTGGACTCCAATATTAATTGACTAGGATTCAACCCTTACACAATGCCTTAGGTTGTGAGTTAAAACCCTGCAGGTGGCAGGTGTGCTGGACTCCAATATTAATTGACTAGGATTCAACCCTTAGGTTGTGAGTTCAAACCCTGCAGGTGGCAGGTGTGCTGGACTCCAATATTAATTGACTAGGATTGTCAGTTTTCCTGCTGAAGGCCAGTTGTTCTCTCTGGGCACTCTAGCTTTCTCAACAACAACAAAACTGACCGCCACAAAATAGCTCATAGTGCTGAAAGTGACGTTGCACATCAATGAATCAATTAATACTAGTTTGCAGTACTGCCAAAATCCAAATATATTGTCTCCTCAAATATTGGAAGAAATTTAAAACTAAATGTCATTAATACTTATTCTTAATCTAAAATGAAAAGTCCATTAGTTAATTGACTAGGTAAACAAAGTAATGGGTTTACACTTACTTCTGGAAAATTTAATTGACTAGTTAAGGAAAGTAATGGTATACACTTACTTCTGGAAAATAAGCACACAACAAAATTTGTAAAATGAATGTCCAATATTTTGTTAGGTTAGTGTATATAGGTTAGTGACAAAGAACAGTGTAGAAGAAGATATTGTGGAGAGAGCCAAACGTAAAATGGTGCTAGATCATCTGATCATACAGAGAATGGACACTACTGGTAGGACTGTGCTGAACAAAAATCAGGTCCCATCCAGGTATAGTCACATGATATATTAAAAGATAATGTCCAAGACCAGGGGCTATTTCATTTAAATATGACTTGGGATTTTTTGTTTTTCTTCAGTTCCCTACAAGAGAAAAATGAAATACTATCTAAAGTCTTTCAAAGAAAGTGATGGTCCTGGTATCCCCCTCCAAATATTAACCATAGTTGCCAACTGACATGATATTCGCGTGTAATACACGCTTTTCAACGGTTTACACGCGAGGATTTTGTCACATGGCGTGTACACGCGCCGCCACTTTACACGCAATTACACGCTTTTTCGTTGTTTTGATTTTTTGGTTGTTAGTGATATTGCGATTCTCAGTTTTTCATTATTAGACAAAAAATACCGAAAATATCGAAGTAATTGTATCGTCGCCATTGTTTATTTTTCTGTATGGACGAACAGCAAAAGTCCTTAAGGTAAGTAGTTTGTGATTAGTTTTTACGATTTTGTGACTTTCTTTCTTTCAAATTCACTTAGGGAAATGTCGACAGAAATAGTTCGCTTTCAGGACCTGTACCGTCGTCTAAAGAGACGATTGCTAAGCGAAAACGATGTGTACGATACCAAGATAAATAATTTTTTCAAGATTTACAAATTATATAATTTTGGGAGTTCAAGTTTAAATTATCGAGAGACGAGTAACGCATTGTGCACCCTATGTTGCAATCATAACAATACATGTGAGAGGAGAACTACAAATATAGCGATTTGAAATAACGGTAATCAAATAATAAAATACTTTTCTTTTCAGTTTCAAATCTAGCCAAAAGATTTCCACAGGCCAAAGGGATGGAAATATCACGAAACTGTTGGATCAGTTCTCAAAGTACCAGCTGTCTTCTGATGATCTACCCAGTTTTGACCAGACAAAAGCCTCAGAGACAATAGCAACATATATAGTTCGTTGGGAGCAATGGCAAAGATAATAGATGACATTTTAGATTGCAAAAAGTTATGACACTCTTTCAAAGCTTGATCAAGCTATTTATGTTCAGCCAATTATCAATACTGACTGTGAGAGAAAATTTTCAATTATAAAGAAATCTACACTGAATTCTGATCAGAACTCGACAATGATTTATTGTGTGCCTTGTTATTAAGTAAATGTAATCAAACTGGCAGTTGTTTTGAATATGTGCCTAAGCCTAGGGTGTTGCTTTAAAAGCAGCAAAACAGACCACTGTTGAATACAATAAAAGTTTACTCTAGAATATTGTTTTATTATATATTAACATGATTAACAAATTTGTATAATCATGATAATGTGAAATTATAAACATTGTTCATATAAAAAGACCGCATCTTCGCCACGCGTTTTCACGCTTTTGACATGTCATATCATGTCATGACATGATTTCTCATTGTCAGAGGTTGGCAAGTATGATATTAACCCTTCCTGTCTGTTAATGAGACAGCAATCAATCTCAACAAATAACATCAGAAATACATTCTTTAAAAATTTAATGAAAATAAATTTAGATAAAGCACTTACAAATTTCATTGAAAGATCATGAGTATTTTTTAGAGTATAAATAGAATAAAAAACTAAATCGTGCAATGAAGATTGCTTGCTATAAATTGTAAAACTTTGAATAAAGTTTGTGATATAAATGTTGCAGTACGTCAACACCCTTCAAAAAAGAAGAATTGGCAGCTATATTGAAGTTTGGTGCTGAAGAATTGTTCAAGGAAGATGAGGAAAATGAAGAGGAACCTCAGGTGGACATTGATGACATCCTTAACCGTGCTGAAACGAGAGAATCAGAACAACCTATGTTGGGAGATGAACTACTGTCTCAGTTTAAGGTGGTCAGTTTTGACAATCTTGAAGAAGATGACCCACCACCTAGTGTAAAGGTAGAAGAAGATACAGGTGAGATTCTCTGTTTTTGACAAGGACAAAATTATAAATATAATTAAAAGGAGGTATGGTTTAATATGTCAAGGATATACAATATGTTCAGCTCTTAATTACCCTTAGAGTGTTGGAAGAGTTATAAATAGATTTTAAAAAGTTAATCAACGATCTGCAATAAACATCCTTTTTCTTAAAAGCCAACTGCAATAAAAAAGAACTAAAGAAAAACACTGGCTAAGTTCCTGACTAGGGACAGGCAACCATATGTGACTAGGTTCCTGTCAGACTAGGACAGGCAAACATGTTACTAGGTTCCTGACAAGGGACACCCAACCATGTGTGACTAGGTTCCTGTCAGACAAAGGGCAGGCAAACGTGTTACTAGATTCCTGTCTAGGGTAGGCAAACGTGTTACTAGGTTCCTGACTAGGGACAGGCAACTATGTGTGACTAGGTTCCTGTCAGACTAGGACAGACAAACTGGTTACTAGGTTCCGGACAAGGGACAGGCAACCATGTGTGACTAGGTTCCTGTCAGACTAGGGCAGGCAAACGTGTTACTCGGTTCCTGACTAGGGACAGGCAAACATGTGTAACTAGATTCCGGACTAGAGTCAGGCAAACGTTTGAATATCCATTTTTGGCAAGAACAAAACACTCAATATGAAAATGCTTTGTGATTTACCAGTAAAGATATAAAAAAAAAAGAAAAAAAATATATATATAAAAAGCTAGTTCAGATGAGATATTTTAAACTTTTACCTTTTTGTACTTTTATCTTATAGGTAAGGAGTGGGACTCGATTATTCCTGAAAATGACAGAAGGAAAATTGAAGAAGAGGAAGAGCAAAAAAGACTTCTGGAATTAAATTTACCCCCAAGAAGCAGGAAAACTGTTAAACAGGTAATTTTATACTTGGATTAGAAGGTACTGATAGTCCGTGTTACAATTTCATGAAATGTACTGTATGGTCAATTAGAAGGGTGTCTTATTTAAGTAAGGTAGTATTAAAAATAATAGTGGTCATAACAAGGTTGCCTTTAAGCAGCAATCTGATGGCCAAAATATAGCCAATCCTACTTTCAATGCATATGCAAAAAAACATAAATTGCAACTGAAATCTTGCAAGTGTGGACCAATTTTTTTCTTGCAAGCTGTCAATTCTTTCTATCTTAATTTAAAAAATTAATTTTAAAGAACATGGGAGGAAACCATAATTGCTCAAGTTGAACTCATGAAAATCAGAGGAAAAGGTATGTGAAGGACATTGTTTTACCTGGGGAATATTTTTAGCTCACCTGGCCGAAGGGCCAAGTGAGCTTTTCTCATCACTTGGCGCCTGTCGTCCGTCGTCGTCGTTAACTTTTTACATTTTGAACTTCTTCTAGAGAACCACTGAATGGAATGAAACCAAACATGGCATGAATGTTCCTTATGAGGTGCTGACCAAGTGTTGTTACTTTGTAGCCGTTCCATCATCCAAAATGGCCGCCAGTGAGGGACTTAGTTTAACATAGGACCCTATGGGAAATGCATACAAATGACTTCTTTTAGAGAACCACTGAATGGAATGAAACAAAACATAGCATGAATGTTCATTAGGAGGTGCTGACCAAGTGTTGTTACTTTGTAGCCGATCCATCATCCAAAATGGCCACCAGCGAGGGACTTAGTTTAACATAGGACCCTATGGGAAATACATACAAATGTCTTCTTTTAGAGAACCACTAAATGGAATGAAATAAAACATGGCATGAATGTTCCTTATGAGGTGCTGACCAAGCGTTGTAACTTTGTAGGCAATCAATCATCCAAGATGGCCGCCAGTGGGGACTTCATTTAACATAGGACCCTATGGACAATACATACAAATGTCTTTAGAGAACCACTTAATGGAATGAAACCAAACATGGCATGAATGTTCCTTTGAATTGCTGACCAAGTGTTGTTACTTTGAAGCCGAACCATCATCCAAGATGGCCGCCAGATAGGGACTTAGTTAACATAGGACCCTATGGGAAATAAATACAAATGTCTTCTTTTAGAGAACCACTAAATGGAATGAAATAAAACATGGCATGAATGTTCCTTATGAGGTGCTGACCAAGTATTGTAACTTTGTAGGCGATCCATCATCCAAGATGGCCGCCAGAGAGGGACTTAGTTTAACATAGGACCCTATGGAAAATACATACAAATGTCTTCTTTAGAGAACCACTAAATGGAATGAAATAAAACATGGCATGAATGTTCCTTATGAGGTGCTGACCAAGTGTTGTTACTTTGTAGCAAATCCATCAACCAAGATGGCTGCCAACGGGGGACTTAGTTTAACAAAGGACTCTATGGGAAATACATACAAATATTTTCTTCTAGAAAACCACTGAATAGAATGAAACCAAACATGGTATGAATGTTTCTTTTGAGGTGCTGACCAAGTGTTGTTACTTTGTAGCTGATTTGTCATTGTCCTTATAAAGTCATTTTCTACAATTTCAATGAATTTATTGGTAATTTCTGTAAACTTTACAAAAGTCCTCTGCTTTTGATTAAATTACGGGCCAATATTAAACCAAATTTGGCCTCAATTATTATTAGGATATCTGTTATAACTTTTGTCTATTTTACATGATTTCCAAAACCAAAGTAGAATCAGGTGAGCGACACAGGCTCTTGGGAGCCTCTAGTTTCATTACCCAAGAAACGTTTAAAATGTGCAAGGTAAAATTCAATCTGAACTGACCAGTTGTAAGAAATAAGTTAACACTTGTACGAGTTTGAGTGTAAATGAACCTAAAGTACTCTTCCTCTTTGTCAAGTCAGACAACACGTTGAGTGTAATGTTATTATTATAAGTAATTTTTGATGTAAAAAAGAGTAAAATTTGGCAATGTTCTACAATATATTTACATTTTAAATCAAGCATGTGGAATACAATGTTCTTGCAAGAGATTAATGTAGTTGTGATTTTATTTAGAGCTCAGTTAAAAGATTTCTCACATATTGAAGTAATGATTGTTGTGATTGAAGCTGAGTGTTCCAGATGAGAAATATGGATTTCAATGACTAACAAAATTTAAGTATTCCTAGATGAAATTCATATTGAAGTGACAAGTGCTAGAAAATAGGTTAACAAATGTATGGTTTAATTAGTAAAAAGAATAAAAGTGGCATTACTTATTATGTAGCTTCGGATGGACTATGATTCTGATGAGAAGAAAAAGAAGAAGAAAAAAAAGGATGATGATGAAGAAGATGATGATGATGAAAGTGAGGATGAGGATGAGGATGAAGACGAACCAAAGAAACGTGGAAGGCCTCCAGGTGGCAGTAAGGGAAAAGTCAGAGGGTTCACTGATGCTGAAATTAGAAGATTTATCAAAAGTTTTAAAAAGTTTGGTAGACCTTTGACTAGGTAAGAATTTGCATTTGTGATTTAGATCAACGAAGAATATTAGAATATTTTATAGTATAGCCCATTAACAAGTAATTTTCAATGTTATGCCTACGTTGGCAATTTTGACTTGAGCTTTGCATTAGAAAATTGTTTTCTTTAAAGTTTATTTCTTGTAGGAGAAAGGAAGTGATCCCAGAAGCATGAATAATTTGATATTCTCTCTCATGTTGGAACTGGGAAGATTTCAATTGAAATTGTCACAAAATTACGACTTGTATTTTCATGTTAAAATCAAGGAGCCTGTTTTCCAGTGGTTATGGTTGATTGCTGTTTGTTTTAATTGTTTAGTTTATTGTTTTAATATAAATCAGGCTGTTTCACATTTGCCATAAAGGGCCTTTTATGCCTTGCTATAAGGTATGGGATTTTCTCATTGTTGAAGGCTGTTTGGTATCCTGTACTTTTTTTAATCACTTTCCTGTGGTCTTTGGTGTATATTCGTCTCATGGGCCAAAATGCCACACCCTTTTAAAAAAAATTAAAATGGTGAAATATATTATTTTCATGGTGGTGAACAGATAAAAACGATAGTAGTAAATTTTGTAGTGATCTTATTGTTGCTGTATTGTCAGTAAAAATATAAATAATGTATAATTGAATCCATGAATATCTATCTATGTAACAGGATATAAACAAGCCTAATTTGAAAACAACATTCACGATATATATATCTAAATATTGTATTAAATCTCAAAAATAAATAGCAACTTGCTTATTGACATTTCAGACTTGATGCTATAGCCTGTGATGCAGAATTACAAGAGAAATCTGAAGGAGATCTGAAAAAGTTGGCACAGATATTAATGTCTGGTTGTGAACAAAGTCTAGATGAACACAATCATAATAAAGTTAAACAGGAAGAAGAGACTAGTGTTGACGGAATGAATACTCCAGGTAACATTTCTTTGTAGCTTTATGTTCAAGGAAGCATTTGGCAAGGTGATATGAATATTATAATACATGTAATTGTGAAAGGTAATTCTGAAAAACTCTCTTTTTCCAAACTAATTTAAAATCAAATTTGATTTTATTAACTTTATAATGAAAAAGCCAAATACCTGTCAAAGTTGTGGAATTGAATTTATCTAAACTGTAAAGACACGCCGAATATATCTCGGATAGAACTTACGTTGTAACTTAGATAATTTTTTTCACAAATCGCGGAGTTAGAAAATTTACATCCTGGGTTCCCTGTTGTGAACCCCTAAACCAATGACCCTGGTAATGAAGAACACCGGATGACAACAATCAATCAGTAGTGTACACTGTACGACAATGTTTTGATCGTGATGAAATTTCGTTTAATAAAGTTCTGGCTTTTAATCGGCTATACCAACGCCGGAAATGAACGATGGAAGTAAAACGAAACTCGTGTCACAATTCAAACAACGCGAGGATTATGATGCAAATGAAAACAATGAACACAAAGTGAAAGTGAAATGTCGAATACTGATGCTACCGAGGTCTATTTGACATACTAGGATACGTAAAAATGGTTAAAATATTATTTTTTGAATTCGAGGAACAACCAGTTTCTTAAATTTATATAGCCAATGAATAAGAAGATTCAAAACAACGATCATGCGAAGTTATTACGTTATTGCGTTCTATATTGATGAGTTTATAGCTTACAATCAGACAGAACTTTAACATGCAATACATCGGACGTCACAAGTCATTAACTTCCGGTCAAAACGAAAACCTGAATAAACCGGTCCACTGTCCAAACCGGCCCTTTTCATAGTCCCGTAGCAGGCCGGTTTATACAGGTTTTACTGTATATAAGTCTCCTTTGATTTCTATTTAAATAGTATTCTATTAATATTTTATGAATAGCCAAGAGGAAAAGAGAAAAAGGACCATCATTTAATATATCAGGAGTTGTGGTGGCTGTACAGCCTGTCATGAAAGCAATGCAAGATCTGGAACAATTGGATGATCTTATACCTAAAAATAGAGAGGAAAAGAAAAGGTAATATACATTTTGTCTTGATCAGGACCAAAAATTATTTTCATTGCCAATGAAATTTAGAAAAGATTTAAAGGCAAATAGATATTAATTCATTCAGTTGTGTTATTTTTCATTCAGAGGCAGAATCTGTATATTTAGACAACATATTTTTTCATTAAAAAAGGTGGAAAAAGAATATATATGTTAATCTGTTAAACACTGGCTAGAAGGAATAAAAGTAGAGTCTTGCATTTTAGGTATTGGTTTGTATTTCTTAAGTGACCTTGTAATTTTAGTATAATGAAATATGTTATCTTGAACATGAGCAATTGATATGTTCAGCTTAAACAAATGTCTGTAAAATGAAGAAATGCTGTTGGAAAACAGATATTATCTAGATTCTAGTCTAATGTTGTTATTTGTAATTTTCTGTATAACAGGTTTAAAATAGACACCCATGTAAAAGTTTGTCATTGGGATTGTGAATGGAGCGAGGAAGATGACTGTAGCTTGCTGAAAGGAGTATATGAGTATGGCATGGGAAACTGGGAAGCCATCAAAATGGATCCCAATTTTAACCTATATGACAAGGTAGGGTTCTGTTACTGAAATATGACTGGCAACATTATTCTGTAAGTAAAGTTTGGTTCACCTAAAAGCTTAAAAGCAGCATTGAGGTCAGAACTACAGCATAAGCTGTTCTACCAGCCATCAAATATAAAGTACTATATATTTAAAGTTTCCGGATTGAATGAGGATTTGCCTTGTAGTGTTTGAGGGAAAGTTTCCAGATTGAATGAGCATTTGCCTTGTAGTGTTTGAGTGCTATTCATTACATTTAAAACAAACAAATGCTGATTTTACATAGCAGTTTTACCATTAAAATATTTATTCCAATTTTAACTCGTGCACTTCTACCCAATTGAAGTAAAATTTGTGTTGTAACAAAATAACCATGTTGTAAATTTCTTGTATTTCAGATTTTGCCAGGTGGTAAGAATGAGAAGCCACAAGCCAAACATTTACATACTCGTGTGGAATATTTACTCAAGATGCTTAGTAAGAAATCAGAGGCTGATAAACCTGCTCCGGTAAGTTTTTCTAAAACAATTATATGTCAATTTTCATGATTTTAGTGTTAATTGGTTGTATGAAGAATATGATGCAAATAATATAAAGAATTTGTCGATCACTTTCACTAATTGCATAGATATTTTCAGGTTTCAATAAAGACATGAAAAAGAGATGAAAGTATGTCGCTTGTCAAATGTACTGTAAAAAAGTAGTAATGGCACTAGATTTTGCAGTACTGGAAACAAATTAATAGATACAGTTTCAAATTTGAATGCTGCTAGTAGAACATAATTACATTGTTTTGGTTAACAAATCTTGATTGATCTCCGCAACTTTTCAACAGGGTAGATTTTTTATAAGGTTTTGCCGATTCTATCATAACATTTATCTGAAAGTATCAGTTTTAAAAAAACATGTTGTTATTATGGAATGCAGGGGAAGAATAATTCTGAAGCAAAACCAAGAAAGAAAAGAAAGCCAAAATCAAAAGCAGAAGTTATTGAAAAAGAGTCCTCCGACTCGGACAATAGTGCTAAAGTGAAGTCTAGTGCTAGAGATGACAGTACTATGGATAGTTTCCCAGAAAGTTACAAGAAAAAGAAGGAGAAAGTAGAACCCAAAGATCATCAGATGGAAGTGGAAACAAAAGTGAAAAGTAAATCTGGAGAAAAACCAAAGAAAGAAAAGAAGAAAAAGGTTCGTATGGTTAACAATATTGACCATACAAAGTGAACACATGTTAGCTAAATATTGATATTATAGAGATTCGGGTCAGATTCATACTTTTTAGTTTTAAAGACTTAAGAGTAAAATTGAGAATGGAAATGGGAATGTGTCAAAGAGACAACAACCCGACCACAGAACAGACAACAACAGAAGGTCACCAATACATGTAGGTCTTCAATGCAGCGAGAAATTCCGCACCGGAGGCGTCCTTAAGCTGGCCCCTAAACAAATATATATACTAGTTCAGTGATAATGGACGTCATACTAAACTCCAAATTATACACAAGAAACTAAAAGTAAAAATAATACAAGACTAACAAAGGCCAGAGGCTCCTGACTTGGGACAGGCGCAAAAATGCGGCGGGTTAAACATGTTTATGAGATCTCAACCTCCCCTATACCTCTAGCCAATGTAGAAAAGTAAACGATAACAATACGCACATTAAAAGTCAGTTAAAGAGAAGTCCGAGTCCGATGTCAGAAGATGTAACAAAAGAAAATAAACAAAATGACAATAATACATAAATAACAACAGACTACTAGCAGTTAACTGACATGCCAGCTCCAGACCTCAATTAAACTGATTGAAAGATTATGTCTTCATCATATGAATATCAGGCACAATCCCTCCTGTTAGGGTTTAGTATCATACCATCATAAAATATATGAGAAGAGCATAACCCGTGTCATGTCAACAACTGGTTTTAAATAAATGTGTTTAGTTCGATGCAAAGACCCTGTAAGTGAATCAATATTAAAGCCAAAATATGCAATCTTTAATGACCTGACAACAGTATCGTAACAATATCCCTTCTTAATAAGTCTATTTAAAGGTTTTGTTAGCTTCTGAGGTGAATACTGACATTTTGTGCTTTATAAAGAATATTACCATAAAAGATTGGATGTGAAATACCTGAACATATAAGAAGTCTGCATGTTGAGCTATATTTACTGAATGATGTCCTTGTACTGATGATAAAATTTAGTAAATGTTTTGACTAGTTTGTGATATCGAAAACCCTGGTGTAATAATTTTCAGTAATACATAATAAAATCTAAAATGTTGTTACATACACGAGCGAATCGTACAAGTTGAGATATATAACACCGTAAGATGTTGACAAGGAACGTCACCATCTAAAAATGGATAATTAACGATAGGAAATGAAAAATCATTTCTTTTATCATAAATTTTTGTATTAAGCTTTCCGTTAATGATATAGATATCAAGATTGAGGAAAGGGCAGTGGTCATTGTTAGTATTAGCTTTATTTAAAGTAAGTTCAACAGGATAAATTTCTTTAGTATACATACTGAAGTCGTCATTATTGAGAGCCAATATATCATCCAAATATCTAAAAGTATTATTAAATTTTTGTATCAGATGTTGTTTAGTAACTCATAGCAATACAAAAACAGGTCCATAATAAGTGGTGCACAGTTAGTCCCCATTGGAATTCGATAACCTGACGATATACAGAATCTCCAAAGCGAACAAAAATATTATAGTATAGTTTTACTTTTATCCGACACATTTTTGTCTTGCTTCCTACATTGTAGATTAAATTCTATTTAAAGGATAATTTTCTATGGATCTCCAATAACATGGATACTATTTTTTTTTTATTTTAGAAGAAACCTAAGAAGGAAGATGGTCCAATGCATTTTACTGCCAACACAACTCCTGTGGCTGTGGCCTCTGAAGATTTTGATGTTGAACTTCCTGATGAAGTGTTTAGAAAGGTTGGTCAATCATATTATTTAATGTAATTTGGGAGTAAGTTGCATTTGTTATTTGGTTTTATAGACCTATTAAATGAAAAAAAAAAAAAAAGATAATAGATGAAGAGAAGCACAATGGAGTATTAAATTTGTTTATTGAACAACTTGACACATACAAAATTAGTTCAGACATATATTTAAGGAAAGAAAAAACACCAAAAAAAAAAAGTGTTAGAATTATACAGATTTCTATATTTGTAGTCTAATACAAAAATTCCAGGACAACATACTATGTTTAAATATCTGCAGATTCAGATTAATTTTGTTGTTCTCAATTTTCTTTTCTGGTTCTCTTTTGTTGTCATGGTAAACAGTTGGTCTTTCAAAATAAAATCTATTAAAATAAAATATATTGTGAATAAAAATATGTGTTCATTGTATCATAACTATCATTTTCATGAAAGTTTGAATTTGTAAAGAGGAAACTTGTCTTTACCTAGACTTAATATTGAAGATGATTAGTTTTAAATGCAAAAAAGACATATGAGCAAGTTTTTATGCCCCACCTTTGATAGTAGAGGGGCATTATGTTTTTCGGTCTGTGCATCCGTTCGTCCGTCCGTCCGTCTGTCCCGATTCAGGTTAAAGTTTTTGGTCAAGGTCGTTTTTGATGAAGTTGAAGTCAAATCAACTTGAAACTTAGTACACATGTTCCCTATGATATGATCTTTTTAATTTTAATGCCAAATTAGAGTTTTGACCACAATTTCACGGTCCACTGAACATAGAAAATGATAGTGGGAGTGGGGCATCCGTGTACTATGGACACATTCTTGTTTAATCTCTTCCTCCTTAAGTGAGCCTCTTAAAATTAAATTTTACTGTCAGAACAAGTAAATCCCAGATCTGTTGATTTAATAAAATGTTTTTGATTTGTTTCAGTGTAAAGAGATGATGAGACCAGTTAAGAGAGCACTGCGGAAGTTAGACAATCCAGACGAGGGGATGTCGGAGAAGGATCAAGTTGTTCATACTAAACAGTGCCTGTTAAGGATTGGTGACAGAATTACAGAATGTCTGTCCACATTGAATGATCCGGAAAAAATCAAGACATGGAGAGGGTAAATAGGAAAATTAAATTTGATAACTAAATGAGATTTTATTTGAAAATTATTAATGGTGAAATTAAAACCAGGGTAAAAGAACTACTGCTTTTGGGTGGAAGACAGCTTGGCTCCTGACAGGAGGAAAATGATTTTACATAAAATAGAAACACAGGTTTAGAGGAAAAATTATTGCAGATAGTTTTATGCTGTCAATGTGGAAAAATATATTTATTTACAACTTGACCAAGAAGATTCTAAAAGATTCAGTTTTAAGATTTTTTATCTGGTTTGGTTTTGATACTGGAAATTTCATGAAAAACAATTTTCTACAAGCTATTGGACACAGTGTAGAATATGCATCATTATAGGATGAAACAGAGAATAACCCCCATAAAACCCAAAAGACTGAATATAATTTATCATTAAATTTTTATACGACCGCAAAAATTTTTGTGGTCGATATTGGTATGACGTTAGGCGTCGTCGTCGTCGTCCGAAGACACATTGGTTTTCGACTCTAACTTTAGTTTAAGTGAATGGATCTCTAGGAAATTTTACCATAAGGTTCAATACCACAAAAGGAAGGTTGGGATTGATTTTGGGGTTATGGTACCAACAGTTAAGGAATTAGGGCCAAAATAAGCATTTTGTAACTTCCAGACAATAACTTGTGTGTAAGTGTATAGATCTCTCTGACATTGTACCACAAGGTTCCATATCACAAAGGGAATGCTGGGATTGATTTTGGGGTAATTGCCTGAAAATTTTAGGAATTGGGGCCAAAAGGGCAAAAACAAGGATTTTTCTAGTTTCAGGACAATAACTTGTGTGTAAGTGTATGGATCTTTCTGAAATTGTACTACAAGTTTCCATATCACAAAGGGAAAGCTGGAATTGAGTTTGGGGGTAATTGCCCTAAACGTTTAGGAATAAGGGGCCAAAAATAAGCATTTTTCTAGTTTCCAGACAATAACTTGTGTTCAAGTGTATGGATCTCTGAAATTGTACTGCAAGGTACCATACCTCAAAGGAAGGCTGGGATTGAGTTTGGGGTGATGAATCATAAGGGGTTCAAAAATTGGGGGATTTTTTTCTTTTTTTTCTTTAAAATTTTCCATTTTAAGTTGGTTATTTCTGATTTATATTTAAAAGCAAATAATAATGATATGGCAGGAGATACACACCAAACAGGATGTGTAAATTATTATATAATAAGTATTGTGCAATAGCAAGAAATTTTCAATTGCACAGTATTGCGCAATAGCAAGAAATCTTCAATTGCACAGTATTGCGCAATAGCAAGAAATATCCAATAGCACAGTATTGCACAATAGCAAGATATTGTCAATTGTACAGTATTGCACAATAGCAAGAAATATTCAGTTGCACAGTATTGCGCAATTGCAAGAAATATTCAATTGCACAGTATTGTGCAAAAGAAGATACTTTGTATAAATTGCTTATTTCTTGACCAATTTCAATGGGGTTTTATTCTTGAATTCTTGGGGTTCTTTAATATGCTGAATCTAACCGTGTATTAAGTTTTTGGATTTTGGGCCCGTTTTAAATTGGTCCACATTGAGGTCCAAAGGGTCCAAAATTAAACTTTGTTTGATTTCATCAAAATTGAATTATTGGGGTTCGTTGATATGCGAATCTAACCGTGTATTTAGATTCTTAACTTTTGGTCCCGTTTTCAAATTGGTCTACATTAAGGTGCAAAGGGTCCAAAATTAAACTTAGTTTGATTTTAACAAAATTGAATTCTTAGGGTTCTTTGATATGCTGAATCTAAACATGTATTTAGATTTTTGATTATGGGCCCAGTTTTCAAGTTGGTCCAAATCGGGTCCAAAATTAAACTTTGTTTGATTTCAACAAAATTGAATATATGGGGTTCTTTGATATGCTGAATCTAACCATGTATTTAGATTCTTAATTTTGGTCCCGCTTTTAAATTGGTCTACATTAAGGTCCAAAGGGTCCAAAATTAAACTTAGTTTGATTTTAACAAAATTGAATTCTTAGGGTTCTTTGATATGCTGAATCTAAACATGTATTTAGATTTTTGATTATGAGCCCAGTTTTGAAGTTGGTCCAAATCGGGTCCAAAATTAAACTTTGTTTGATTTCAACAAAATTGAATATATGGGGTTCTTTGATATGCTGAATCTAACCGTGTATTTAGATTCTTAATTTTTGGTCCCGTTTTCAAATTGGTCTACATTAAGGTGCAAAGGGTCCAAAATTAAACTTAGTTTGATTTTAACAAAATTGAATTCTTAGGGTTCTTTGATATGCTGAATCTAAACATGATTTTAGATTATTGATTATGGGCGAGTTTTCAAGTTGGTCCAAATCGGGTCCAAAATTAGACTTTGTTTGATTTCAACAAAATTGAATTCTTAGGGTTCTTTGATATGCTGAATCTAAACATGTATTTAGATTTTGATTATGGGCCCAGTTTTCAAGTTGGTCCAAATCGGGGTCCAAAATTAAACTTTGTTTGATTTCAACAAAATTGAATATATGGGGTTCTTTGATATGCTGAATCTAACCGTGTATTTAGATTCTTAATTTTTGGTCCCATTTTAAATTGGTCTACATTAAGGTCCAAAGGGTCCAAAATTAAACTTAGTTTGATTTTAACAAAATTGAATTCTTAGGGTTCTTTGATATGCTGAATCTAAACATGTATTTAGATTTTGATTATGAGCCCAGTTTTGAAGTTGGTCCAAATCGGGTCCAAAATTAAACTTTGTTTGATTTCAACAAAATTGAATATATGGGGTTCTTTGATATGCTGAATCTAACCATGTATTTAGATTCTTAATTTTTGGTCCCGTTTTCAAATTGGTCTACATTAAGGTGCAAAGGGTCCAAAATTAAACTTAGTTTGATTTTAACAAAAATTGAATTCTTAGGGTTCTTTGATATGCTGAATCTAAACATGTATTTAGATTTTTGATTATGGGCCCAGTTTTCAAGTTGGTCCAAATCGGGTCCAAAATTAGTCTTTGTTTGATTTCAACAAAATTGAATATATGGGGTCCTTTGATATGCTGAATCTAACCATGTATTTAGATTTTTGATTTTTGGGCCTTGTTATCAACTTTGTCCACATTGAGGTTAAAAGGGTCCAAAATTAAACTTTGTTTGATTTCATCAAAAATTGAACTCTTGGGGTTCTTTTATATGCTGAATCTAACCATGTATTTAGATTTTGGATATTGGACCATAATAGGTAAATTAAAAAAAATTAAGTTCTTAGACTACATTCATTCTGTGTCAGAAACCTATGCTGAAAAAAATTAAGTTCTTAGATTACATTCATTCTGTGTCAGAAACCTATGCTGTGTCAAATATTTAATCACAATCCAAATTCAGAGCTGTATCAAGCTTGAATGTTGTGTCCATACTTGCCCCAACTGTTCAGGGTTCGACCTCTGCGGTCGTATCAAGCTGCACCCTCATGGAGCATTTTATTTTATATATATATATACATATATATAATTTTCTTTTACAGCCATTTATGGAACTTTGTATCAAAGTTTACAGAATTTGATGCACGAAAGTTGCACAAATTGTACAAACATGCATACAGAAAGAGAGAAGAGGAGAAAGAAAGAGAAGAGGTAAAATGTACTTTGGTCTTGAAATTTAATTGAACAATATACTTTTTTAACAAGAATAAAATTTCTCAAAACTAGGGAAGTATATCATAAATAAATGAAACTTTGATTCAATTAAGCACTTATAAGTTTGAATTCAAAAATTGGCCAGTGTTGTCCACTTAAAATAGGGATTGCATAAATGTTTCTATGGAATACAATTTATTAGCTTTGCTTCCATCAAAATGTCCATTGATTCTCAAAGTAAAAAGTCATTAAAGGAATTTTGTTGTTATTTTCAGGCCAAAGCACACACCCAGAATCACAATACATCACATCAAGATAAACATAAACCACTCAAGCATCAAGGAGAATCAGATCATAACAAACATTCTCATAACCATGATCAGGGTAGAGATTTCACTAAACAGTAAGTAAAAGATTTAGTCCGGAAAATATTGAGTGTTATCTGA
The DNA here is from genome assembly GCA_017311375.1 of Mytilus coruscus. Lineage (NCBI taxonomy): Eukaryota > Metazoa > Mollusca > Bivalvia > Mytilida > Mytilidae > Mytilus > Mytilus coruscus. Next base: position 53,277,756 of record CM029601.1, read on the forward strand.
GATGCAATCAATCATACAAAGCTTTTTTATTTCTCTCATATCTATTTACTTTTGTTAATCTGTTAAATTGGTATACATATTCTCAGTTTTTTTTTAGACTTGCAATAATTGGTATTGGTTTTTAATGAGTTATGAAATTGATGTAGAATGAATGAAACCAGATTTATTTAAATACAAAAACTCTAAACAAACATTAATGATAATATTTTTTTTTGTAGTTCCACTGCAAATAATCGTCATACTCCTGGTAGTAACATGTCCAATAGGGGACGTGACCACCGTCCAGAACATTCATCTAGTCCATGGCAGCATGCCAGCCCATTACAGAGAGCTGACGACCCTCCTCCCAGCAGGTAGGTACTGTTTATAGTGGACATTTTCACAAGATGCGATACCTGTGGTTTCAATTTTTGAACTTTTCCTAATAAATCTCTTCTGTAGTGCATTTTGCTTTGATTTGTTTTGTTTTAGATTTTTACAAAACACACTTTTAGCTCACCTGCCCTAAAGATGCATATTGAGCTTAGCTCACCTGGCTTAAAGGGAATATTGAATTATTGCCATCTCTTGGTTTTATCATCTGTCATCTGTTGTCCTTAACTTTTATAAAAAATAACTTTGAAAACATGGGACCATAGGAAACAAATTTGACCTGCATCATTATATGAATTTAGAATTATCATGACTCCCAACCACATTCAATCTTAGCCTCTACTGAACATAGAAAATCTGACTAACATCCAATTAAACAGATCTAGAAAATCTTATGAAGGATTAATTGCTACTAAAATAAGGTTGAACCCGCCTCAAGATTCATTGTTGATGATCCCATCTGCCTTCAAACATGGTTGCCTTTGTTATATAAAATATAAAATAGAACACAAAACAGGTTACATTACAAAATTTCCTTTACTTGAACTTATTTTAACACAACCAAAAATTACAGTTGTATATAAGCTCAAAATTGTTTAATACAAGTTAGCATATAAATGACTTTCAGCAAAAATAAGTACTCTTATTTGTGTTATTGAAGAGAAAAGTTGAATAACTGGATTAGGAATTAGTATTTATAGAAATTATACAGCTTTGATCTTACAGTAAATAGATTTGTAAGATATATTTGAAGAGATTGTACCTTTAATTAGAAAAGGAATTGGATAAAGTTTTTATATTAAAGAATTTTGATTACAGGTATGGAGACAAAGGAGGATCATACAGAAGGTCAGACAACTACCAAAGATATGGTGGGGGAGATCATTCTCATCATAGGTTCGTTGATTGTTAGACATTTGCACACAGATTTTAGTAGATAAATAAGTGTTTATCACAATGTATACCAATTGTAAAACTTTTTTTTTAGTTATACAGATATTAATATAAGATCTAAACAGCGAAGAGCAAAAATTGTTATTTTAAACTACAAATAATCTCAATCTGAAAACTTTTATTATAATGGTCAAGACAGTTTCTACACTGTAAAGACCATTTTAAAAACCACATGTACTTGGATTTCTGGTCATGAATTATCCATTCATTGAATTGGAATCTACACAATTAAAAATGATTTAAAAAAATAGAATAGTTCAACTTAAGTAGATTTCAGTATGAATATCACTAGAGACTGTCTTATTTGAAGTTTAAATTTTAGTCATTGTTGTACGACCGCAAAAAACAAGCATTTTTTTAGTTTTCAGACAATAATTTGTGTTTAAGTGTGTTGATGTCTCTTAAATTGTACCACATTTTACAAAAAGAAAATTTTCTTCAAATGTTTTTTTTTTGTAAAAGTGGGGGTAAAAACTTTTTTTTGAGGAGGGGGCAATTTTTTTTCCCTCAAGATTTAAGAAATTAAAAAGAAAAGGGGAAGGTCAATTTTTTAGTCCCCTACCGACGAAGTTGAAGGGGACTTTAGGTTTGCACTCTGTCCGTCTGTCTGTCCATCTGTCTGTCCGTCTGTCCATCCGTCAGTCCGACAAATCAGTTTTCCACACTTTTTTCTTCATGCTTGAAGATATTGATTTGATATTTGGTATATAGTTTTATCGTGACAAGTTGCAGATCAAGTTTGAATTTTGTTCCGGTCTGATGATTTCATGCAGAGTTATGGTCCTTTGACTTAGAAAATTCACTAAAATAATCAGTTTTCCACCATTTTTTTTGTCATTCTTCAAAATATTGATTTGATATTTGGTATATAGTTTTATCATGACAAGTTACAGATCAAGTTCGAATTTTGTTCCGGTCTGATGATTTTGTGCAGAGTTATGGTCCTTTGACTTAGAAAATTCACTAAAATAATCACTTTTCCGCACTTTTTGGTCATTCTTCAAAATATTGATTTGATATTTGGTATATAGTTTTATCATGACAAGTTACAGATCAAGTTCGAATTTTGTTCCGGTCTAATGATTTCGTGCAGAGTTATGGTCCTTTGACTTAGAAAATTCACTAAAATAATCAGTTTTCCGCACTTTTTTTTGTCATTCTTCAAAATATTGATTTGATATTTGGTACAATGTATATAGTTTTATCATGACAAGTTACAGATCAAGTTCGAATTTTGTTCTGGTCTATTGATTTTGTGCAGAGTTATGGTCCTTGGACTTAGAAAATTCACTAAAATAATCAGTTTTAAACACTTTTTTTCGTCATGCTTGAAGATATTGACTTGATACATATATGTATTTGTTATATAGTTTACACCATGACAAGTTATAGATCAAGATAGAATTTTGTTCCAAGTTATGAATTTTTAACCGGTAGGGGACTATGTATTGCCATGTAATACTCACAGAATGCTTGTTTTCTTCAGGATATAAGAAATTTTCAATTTTCCAAAGAAAAATTGACGGTCACAATTTATTTGGCTAATTCTTTGTATATAGTCTGAAAACAGATTTACTAAGTATTAAGCAACAGCACAGTGTATTGCAGAAAGCAAGAAATCTTCTATTGAATATAAATTCAAATCATATAACCAATTTCGAGTTCTTTGACTAATTCAGACCTATATCAAGCTTGAATATTGTGTCCATTTTTGCCCCAACTGTTCAGGGTTGGACCTCTGCGGTCGTATCCAGCTGCGCTTGGCGAAGCAGTTTATAATTTATGAAATAGGATTATGTGCTGGATATGACTGTATATGATTTGTCAGTTGCATGTCTAAAATTTGAGTTTTTTAGGGACTTGGTTGTTTCGCCAAAAAAGCATAAAAGCAGCAGTTAATGAAAATTTCATTTTTTTTAATCCTGTAAATTTTATATTTTTTCTAGATTTAATCATGACCGACGAGAGTATGGGTCTGGTAACCACTATTCTAGAGAACACAGACCAGGACCCAGTTATGATCATGATCCTAATTACAGGAACAACCATCCTGAGTATCGAGAGCGTGGACAAGACTTTCATCATAGATCTGACTATGGACAGTTTGGTCATAGGGATTATGGGAACTCCGGGTATAACAGGTCATCTCATGATAGGTAAGCTAGTAAGAGATAGTGAAAATTACAAATGCATGGTGTCATTGTATATATTTATGTTAATAAATGTGTAAAGATAATCAAAACCTACTTCCTGCTCAAGTTTTGGAATTACAACATATTTAAATGATATATTTTCTGATGATATGTCTTCAGTAGAAAGAACTTATAATAGACTTGATATTTGGTAAAAAAACTTGTGTACAATTTGTTTGTTGTTTGCATTATTGATACTTACTATCTATCTCATGCACAACATCAATAAAAAAAAAAAAACTAAATAAATAAAAATAAAAATTGGGAAGGCACATGAAAAAAAAAAAACTAAAAGAAACAAAACCAAAAAAAATCACATGTACTGGACAGTATGATATATTACTGACTGACATAAATCAAAGTTTGTTTGACTTAAAGAATTGTCTGTTGCATTTTGTTGTGTTTTATTTTACAGTTATTCACAGTTTCATCCAGAGAGAAAAAGGAAAAGTGATTTACAAGATCCACGTATTCACAAAGACCCACGTCTGGAAGGACATGGATATCCGGAATCTGGATATTCAGAATCAAGTAATGACAGTCAATTGAAACATTGATGTCATGTGACAATTGCATTTACATGTGACAATAGTATTGATATCATGTGACCCGTAGTATAATTATCATGTGACATTACATCATCAAAGTTTATGAAGTGTTAATATGTGTGATAGAAAAACCATAGTGTCTTTCAACAAGTGTTTTGAGTGGAAGTATGTTTGTATATGAAAAGTGATATCAGTTGTGTGACATTTTGTATTATAGCATTTTACACATCATGACAGAATTGAAATTTCCATTGCCTACTTTCTTTTAGGACTAGAGGTCATCTCTTTATTGAATGCTTACAACATTTTGCTTACTCTAAATTTAGCCATTGTATGTTCAAGTTAGTTTATCTTAAAAATTGAGGTTAAATTTAGAGTGAGAACCAAGATGTTTTTGGTTCATGTAACATAAAGTGATGTGAATATTGATTAAGAGTTGAACATCTAGTTCAAAGGGGAAAATGGCCATAGAAATTAGCAGAATTGCCAATTGTGTTCATTTTCTGCTCTCATTTTGCCTGTTATTGATATGAGAACTTTATTGTAAAAATCAACTTAATAGCTGGCACAGTCATATTTCTGACTTTGTTTTTATAACCTTTACACATTTTATAAAGCAGTGCAATATTTCTTTTTGTAATTTTGCATTTCAATTGAAGTCAAAGCATGTTAAGGCATTAAAAGATCTGGGTTTCAGTTGTATAATCTTTCTTCCTTTATAAAATTGTTAAAACTTGGGACATTTTTGTACTTGATGTTTTAAAAGAAACAAAAAAAACCCTCTTTTTCTGAAGTCGATTTTGAAACATAAGATTGACACAGTACTTTGAAATTAAGAAATATTTTTAATGAATTTCTATTTTGGATAAATTGCACACAATCATTGAATTATTGTTATTTATTGCTTTTAACAATGTTTATGATTTGTACATAACTAATGTTCTTCTTTTAGTATGAAAAAGAACAAAAAATATATTTTACTGTGTAATGTTTTGTTGATTGTGAAAATTGGTTTCAGGCAGGGTACCTGAACTCTAAACGATGATATAGAGTGTTTGATTGGCTGCAGTATATATGGTATAGGTTTCAGCAGATGATTCTTTGGTTAAGAAAAAAATATATATAAGTAGAGCTCTACATGTCAGTTATTTAATGAATTGGTGTTTTTTTTCAAAATTAGAAAATTATATTTTTGTCCTCAATTTTTGGTGCTGTACACATTTCAATACATAATAAAATTTATATCAACTATTTCAATTTCCAAAAATAGGCTACAGTATGAAATTTTTTGTTTTAAATTTTTTTAAATTTTGAGGAGGAGTTTATCATACATATTTTTTAGTTTCTTTCAAAAGCTGAAGAGTGTTATAAATATGTAGTAAAACCAGTCAAAAATAAGGAAACTTTAGATCAAAGACTTTCCAAGAATCAAGTCACTCTTAAAGATGAGTGTTTAAAATTATGTTTATCCCATTTAGAAGTTTGAAGACAATCCACACTCTCATTAAAAAAAGAACTTGAAATAGGTGGAACTTTGTTATATTTTGTAGTGCTACAACAATGAAGAAGTACTGTATATTTCTATTGATAATGATTTTATTTTGCTGTTGATCCCCTTATGTTGCTTAAATTGTTAGTGCTAGTGCTGTTGTTTATTAAATAAAAAATCAGCCAAAGATTTATCTACAAAATGGAAATGTTAGGAGGAATGTATGAGGAAAGAGAGAGAGGGGGAATGTTTATGAAAGTTGAAATTATTTTTTTGTATAAAGAAATATTGTTACAATGAATTGTAATTGTGTAAATATGATCAACAATAGGAATTGTCTAAAATAAAAACAGATATGGAAATGATTGTTCTTTTTGTTCTTTCTTACTTGGTACTTAATACTGGTACTTTACATTTTTCCAAGACCCTACAAGATGAAGGTTATTCTAGAAATTGACATATTTTAAGATGAAATGTCGTATCACACATTTGTTTTTACCACTAGGTTTTTGCTGCTGCTTTTGAATTGTCAGTTAGGGCTGTTCCCTAAAAACAAACATGGGACCCAAGGAAGGCACTTACAAATATCAACTATGGATGGGTGTCATCTATGTTTTTGCTACAAGGTTCCATATCACAAAGGAAAGCTGGAATTGAGTTTGGGGTAATTGCCTGAAACGTTTAGGAATTAGGGGCCTTAAAGGGCCAAAAATAAGCTTTTTCTAGTTTCCAGACAATAACTTGTGTTCAAGTGTATGGATCTCTCTGAAATTGTACTGCAAGGTACCATACCTCAAAGGGAAGGCTGGGATTGAGTTTGGGGGTGATGAATCATAAGGGGTTCAAAAATTGGGGGATTTTTTTTTCCTTTTTCCTTTTTTCTTTAAAATTTTCCATTTTAAGTTGGTTATTTCTGATTTATATTTAAAAGCAAATAATAATGATATGGCAGGAGATACACACCAAACAGGATGTGTTAATTATTATATAATAAGTATTGTGCAATAGCAAGAAATTTTCAATTGCACAGTATTGCGCAATAGCAAGAAATCTTCAATTGCACAGTATTGCCCAATAGCAAGAAATATCCAATAGCACAATATTGCGCAATAGCAAGAAATTGTCAATTGTACAGTATTGCGCAATAGCAAGAAATATTCAATTGCACAGTATTGCACAATTTCAAGAATATTCAATTGCACAGTATTGTGCAAAGAAGATACTTTGTATAAATTGCTTATTTCTTGACCAATTTCAATGGGGTTTATTCTTGAACTCTTGGGGTTCTTTAATATGCTGAATCTAACCCTGTATTAAGTTTTTGGATTTTGGGCCACGTTTTAAATTGGTCCACATTGAGGTCCAAAGGGTCCAAAATTAAACTTTGTTTGATTTCATCAAAATTGAATTATTGGGGTTCTTTGATATGCGAATCTAACCGTGTATTTAGATTCTTAATTTTTGGTCCCGTTTTCAAATTGGTCTACATTAAGGTCCAAAGGGTCCAAAATTAAACTTAGTTTGATTTTAACAAAATTGAATTCTTAGGGTTCTTTGATATGCTGAATCTAAACATGTATTTAGATTTTGATTATGGGCCCAGTTTTCAAGTTGGTCCAAATCGGGTCCAAAATTAAACTTTTTTTGTTTGATTTCAACAAAATTGAATATATGGGGTTCTTTGATATGCTGAATCTAACCATGTATTTAGATTTTTGATTTTGGGCCCTTTATCAACTTTGTCCACATTGAGGTCAAAAGGGTCAAAATTAAACTTTGTTTGATTTCATCAAAATTGAACTCTTGGGGTTCTTTGATATGCTGAATCTAACCATGTATTTAGATTTTGGATATTGGACCATAATAGGTGAATGTCCAATTTAAAAATTTTTAAGTTCTTAGACCACATTCATTCTGTGTCAGAAACCTATGCTGTGTCAAATATTTAATCACAATCCAAATTCAGAGCTGTATCAAGCTTGAATGTTGTGTCCATACTTGCCCCAACTATTCAGGGTTCGACCTCTGCGGTCGTATCAAGCTGCACCCTGCGGAGCATTTTATTGAATAGTTGAAATGTAAGTGAAATTTTAGTTTGCCTCTATAGGTGGTTACCCCATTTTTTAGGTGCCTTCCCTGGTACCATGTATGTTTTAATGCAACAGCCCTTACCTGGGATACCATCCACCCAGTAGAGTTAAAAGAATTATGGTTGATCTTATTCTCTTTCAACTATGACAACCACAGTTACTAGAAATAGAAAATTGAATTATTTCTTCAATAGAAGTTTTAAAAATCACACGAAGAAGCAATTGTTGATAATTTTGATTAATTGCTACATTCAGATCACTTTCTTTCATTGATCCGACTTCCATCATAGTCTCCTACTATACCAAAAGTAGAAAAATTTGACAAACAATTCAATTCAATCAAATGAAATAAAATAAACAATTTCTGAAATATCTTATGAAGGATTTATATTTTTATACGCTCGTTGAAGACTAGTTGTATAATGGTATACCAATGTCAGTCTAACAAGCAGTGAGTCAACACTTTGTACAATAACTTAAATTTGCTGTAACCAATTTTGTGTAATTTTAACACGACATTAGGATTGAACGATCTGAAGAAAGCTCCATTTTGCTATTTATAGAAATTTTTGGCCATGTCTTTCCATAGTTGTGTGGCTTTAACTGTTTGAATCAAGGCAATTTTTCACATGTCTCATACTAACTCTTAGACTGCCTGGATTGATTTCATCAAAACCTTGCATCATTGTTGGGATTTTCTTGTTTGTCCTTCCAGCCAGTATGCATAAAGCTACTTAAGTTAAGATTTTCCTTAGTAAACACTTAAGTTAAGGAAACTCAGCCCTTTTTACCTAAGTGGTATGCATAAAAAATCTTAAACTAAGTATTTCCTAAGTAAAATCTTAGTTATTTTAAGTCACGCCCACAACACTTAAGTGGTATGCATAAAACCCCTTAAACTAAGAAAATGCCCAAGATTATACTCCTATAGAGCTTCCTTAAATTTTAAAAATAGCTAAAAATCAGTCGGAAGTATGCTTTTTTTTGCAGAACATTAATTATTAGATTAGCTACCATTTAATTGATTAAAATATTTCGTTTGTTTATTGCCAAATATTAACGATCATTGTAATTTTCTTAAAATCACATATAATCAACAAATCAAGAGATAACAGAGGGTAGTTATATAACTTCATTCTACCCATATTTCTCAATCTCGTTGTTGTGTATACCGAAAAGTACTCAGTTAAAACACATAGAATGCATGCTATTATTTTTCTTTTGATTACTCTGTACCTGCATGTTTACACAAATAACTTTGAACGTTATATTGTTAAAATACATTGCGTGGTATCAATTGTAACCGTTAGTAAAAAACAGTATGAAGGAACAGGGACTTTCTATAGTTAGTATAGAAAGTCCCTGGAAGGAAGGAAGGAAGAGATGAGGATCTTCAGGTATGCAAAATTCTGTTTTCTGTGTGTGGGGGAGGGGGAGGGCATTTTCAATTATTTAGTTTTATTCTAAAGATGTAGGGCAAATTTCCCCTGAATTTGTTTCACTAACTGGGACAAAATCGGAAAGGTTTAGGACCTACCCCATGGAATTTGAAGTTTATATAACGTATTTTAGATACCTAAACCGTATTAAATTATTTTTCATATTTCCTTGTATATTCAGTGATATACATGTATTGTTGTTAACGATAATATTGCAAATTAATCGAAATAGATTTTTTAAAACCGAAAAAGAAATTGGTGGGGGGTTGCCTGACGGCAGCCCACCAGAAGCTGAACGATTATAGTAAAATTGTTTGATAAAATAGTTTGGGGGCCTCGGTGGCCGAGTGGTCTAAGTAGTCGAACTACTGTATCACTAGCCAGTCAACACTGAGGTTGTGAGTTCGAATCCCACACGGGACAGGTGCACTCGATTCCAATCTTAATTGACTAGGATTGTCAGTTTTCCTACTGAAGGTCGGTGGTTCTTTCTGGGCACTCCGGCTTCCTCCGCCAATAAAAACTGACCACCATGAAATAGCACAATAGTGTTGAAAGTGGCGTTAAACACTAATCAATCAATCAATCAATAAAATAATTTGTAAGCTCATGCTTACAATGCTACACTGGTGCTACGCCATTGAAACCTTTATCATGTATTGTTAGAGTTAAAATATATTGTTGTCTCTAGAAGATAGTGCAGGCCCCTCCATCCAGCAACATTAATGAAAGATGAATTAAAGATTAAGTAGGGGTAAGTTTTGGATCACAAATATTTTTTTCTTTCCATGCTCATCCATCAAAACATCAACCTTTTCTCTTATGCGCCAATTTGTCATCTGTTTCAACATTTTACTTTGTTACGTATTATTGAATTGTTTTATATACCAACATCAATTTAACCCCAGCTCTTAATAAAAGTATATATAGATTAATCAATGTAAATAATCATAACTTTACATGGATGAGTACATGCTATGAGCTAATATATATCATACGGTAATTAAAGAAAGGTTCCGATTTAAGTATTCCTTAGTTAAGTGAAGACTTAAGTAAATTTATGCATACGACTTAAGAATTTTACTTAACTAAGGGAATTCTTAGTGAAATCTAAGTTGAAGGAACACTTTAAGTTAAGATTTTTTATGCATACGGGCCCAGAGATATGGAACTTTTAATAGTCATATTTGACACAATACTTATTCGTCTAAGGGTATCCTCGAAGCAAGGTTATCTGCAAAGTCATTTTGTTTAATTCTTCTAAATATCCCATTTTATTTTTGCCACAATTTCTATATGCACAATAAGGGCGTATCATGTTTTCTTGGCACAGCTGTTTATTTCTTTTTCATGTTGCAGTCTTTGGGAAATTGCAGTATCGTTTCCATATTTAATTTATTATTTTAGGGGCATTTTCCATAATCCATTTTGATTTATACTTCGCTATTCCAGATAAACCTTTGTATGTAGTGTAGACATCTTTGATCAACCTATTGTTTAATGGTGAATACTATGCACAACATGTTTCCCCTTTAGATGTACTACATATGAATTTGCGAACTGAAGATAAATCAAAACAGAAAATATCACATTTAATAAAGGAACTGTAACATAGCTATTCAGACGTTTTCTTTTCTTAACTTATGTATCAACACACTTCCTTTCCATATATATATACGAACGTTGTTTTTTGTTTGTTTTTTTTTTTTTGCATAAGATATGAAATATTTATTGGAAATTGATTCTTGGCAAGAAAAGAGGGATTAGTTGAAATAGTCAAGTTTCACTGTAAAACGAAGACAGGAATCGTAAATGGAAAAAGCACGAGTTTCACTTCTACTTTGAAAAGCAGTAACATTGATAATAGAAACACCAACATAAAAATGAATTTGCACAGCCGCAGAAAGAAAATCAGCTCAGCAACAGCCACCTATATAACTTTGATGAAGACCTGATAGGTGGCAAAAAAGCGTCACAGAAGTAAGTTGAACTGAAACACCTTGTGGTTCCATACACAACGAAAGTAATTAAAAAGTGGGGCGCAAGGGATTTGAAAATACGTATCTGAAAGATCATGCATGCAAAGTAGTCCATATTCCCGACAGAATAGCCGCTCTAGAAGACCCATTTATCTCCAATTTTAATCAAGAACCAAGTGTGTGATCAAAAAGAACATGTCTATGACTGGTCTCATCCACCATCCGTTTTACTTGGAAATAGAACAAGTTAGTTATTATACCACTCTGCTTTACAAAAAACTTACCCACCCATAATTGGAAAAGGAAGAAGAACCAACTCCTCCATTGATCCTGCTGATAACCGCCTACAGATGCAAGGCCAAATATTCAATGACTAGACCTCTTATTAATAGAGGTCATTAGAACTACCAGAGTCTTGAACTATTAAGAAACAGTATATATTCTGCTGGCTAGTAAAGACATTTCTCTTGAATGCAGAAGAATTATTTCGACAGAAAGAAGACGAGGAGAAAGAAACTGATTCAAGCTGAGTTCGTCTTGAAAATTTGTAAAAAACAACCAGCAAAACTTGTCAATATATGAATGTTCATAAACACGAGATTTCTTAAAAATATCAGTCCTCTTTTGAAGGGTGCAATTAGAAAAAACGAAGATCTTAAGATAATTAATCCTTGTTAAGTTGAATTTAAAAACTATATTTTTGCTAGAACCAGGGGCGGATCCAGCCATTTTTAAAAGGGGGGGTTCCCAACCCAGGATAAAGGGGGGGGGGTTCCAATTATATGTCCCCATTCAAATGCATTGATCGTCAAAAAAAAGAGGGGTTCCAACCCCGGAACCCCCTGGATCCGCCACTGAGAACTAAGCACACTTTGACAATGAAATAAGAACCAAAAGCAGGTAAAAGGTATTCGGCTGTGCCTAGGACACGAGAAGCACGGGTGTTGCTAAAAGGCGGAAACGGAAAACGGAACGGACTACGGAACGGAAACAAACAGAATTTACATCTTTTCTTTTTGGTTATTTTTGTTCATAGGCGTGATGTTGTATATTGTATATGACATGTTTACAAGAAAGAATAACAGAGGAATAAATTTAAGAAAAAAATTGAAAGCATAAAGTATTGAAATAAATGACAGGAGATGATGAGCCTAGTTATTTAATAAGGGCATGCATATTGTACGTAATTTAATTGCGTAAACTCTAGCAATTGTTCCATTCAATAATTCACTTTATATTCTACTTTTGCACTTAAGACCATGAACGTAAGTCGTTCATTAGACTAGTCCGTTTGACTTTTCTGATTTTCACAAAGAAAAAAAATAAAGAAAACGATATGTGAGATAAACATCAATAAGATAGTAACAACAACACAAAGTTAATCTACATACGGCCTAAAACGATGGACATTCGCCTCGATTCTAGATAGTTTGTGGAGTAATTCATTTTTAGGGGTAATGCTTTTCAACATTTTCATTTATACTATAGGTTAATATCAGCAATGTCTCGGACAAGTTCTTTAATGGTGGACGATCGACTTTTTAAAAAGAGTTATGCCCCTTGGAAATATTAAATTTATGGAAAATGGCCTCGTTAGCGCTCTCACGGGTATCCTACTATCTTTTCTTGTATAATGGAAAGAAGGCGTAAGAGAAACCCGATGGGACAATCAAGTATGGACAACAACAAGTATAAGAACCTGGGAACTAGACATAGAAACTTGGATACACTTTATTTTTATTTAACACTTCATAAAATCACTCGTTTAACAAATCCTTTCTCACCTAATACTGAAGTATATTATTGGTATTAACGTTGGGAATTTAAAGCATTACCATATGCTCTCCTAGACTTTAATATCAATAAATACGAATTGGTGTGAAAAAACTGGCGGGAAAACAGTACATGGATATACGATTTGCCCAGTTAATTCTTCTCTGTAAATTCAGTCCCATTCAAGTAGCCGTGAAGTTTCAATGTTATTTTGTAAAAATACAATTGAAAATATTGTCACTCATTCAGAATAATGTTTTAATCATTACTGTAATTGAAAACATTAACATATATATGTATTTATATGCAATCATGCTAAAGGAAGGTTGAAATGTGAAAGTTAACTTACTCATTTATATTTTATAAATTTTAAATCAGTGTTCTGTCAAGATAACTGAAAAAATCATTATTCTCTGTTCTTTTTTATTTTGTTGATGACGAAAACGATACTTTATTTATTACACTACGCATCTGATCGTAAATGTGTGTTTCGATTGGCCAAACACCCGATTATCCAAGATATAATTGATATGTAGACTAAATAACACAGGACCCAGGACAGTGCCTTGAGGTACTCCAGAATCAACGGTGGACCAGTACATCTTGTCGAATTTATCATGACTATGTGCTTGCGGTAGCATAGGAATGAGTCAATCCAACATAGTGTTTTACCTGATATCCACTGACTGTTTAATTTCGATTTAAGTGGTTCATGTGGGGCTGTGTCGATGGCTTTTTCAAAATCTTATAAAAATATCTCTGTTTGGTGTCCTTTATCGATGTTTTTGGTCCAATCATTGATGACTGTACATAGTTGTGTTTCGCGAATGTGATATTTACGAAAAGTATGTTGTTTTTCATTGACGATTTTATAATGATCTGGGTGACTCATTATGTTAGAGCATACTATAAGTTCGAGCATCTTGCAGAGAATGAAAGTTGATGATACTTAACAGTAGTTTACCGGTATCGAATGGTCAGCCTTCTTGAAAAGTGGACAGATGTCTGGGGTTGTCTATTCACCAGGTATTGAGGATTGTTGAACAAGGTGACTAATGATAGGTGCTAATTCATTTGATAATTGTTTTAGTATTTTAGGGCTTATTTCGTCTGCTTTTGATGTTATATTTTTTCCACCGCTACTCAAGTCATTTCTATGTCTTTCAATTTTGGATAAAATGGTTTCTTTAGTGGTATATCCTCAGTTTATGACTTCTTAGTAGATTCACCAATGAATTGTTCATTCAATGTTTCTGCTCTGTCACGGTCGTTTTCTACTGGTCAACTCGTTTTTGGAGCTTTTGCTCTTAAATGATTTTTATCTTTTTTTTTGTATGTTTGCCAATTATTTTGAAAACTATAAAAGATAAATAGAAACTTTAAAAACAAATTTGATCAGCAAGACAAGATTAACAAACAAGTCAAATTTGGCAGAACAGAAAATGGTCAGCAATGCAAGATCAACAAAAAAAGAGATTTTTGTCATAAATCTATTCAAGTCTTTATACCTAGATGAGCGACACATGCTCTTTAGAGCCTCCAGTGTTTTTTAGCTGTTAAGTATTTCCAACACTGTTTCCTATTTTTCTTGGTATCGCTTATCCTATTTTCAACCTACTTGATTTAGTTATTTTAGTCTTTATTGATTGTCTTAAGCTAGTCAGTTTGTGATAAGAATGAGTATCTTATTCGTAGTGCTTCTAGGGTGTTGCTAAACGGCGGAAACGGAATGAAATATTTATATGGACGGAATTTGAGGAAAAAATGGAAAGAACTATGAAACGAACAAAAGGCTTAGACCGAAAGATAAGAAAGAGGTATAGCAAAGTCTGGGACCAAATTTCCTAGAGTAGCATAACATAAATCATCGTCTAAAGTTCTGAATGATTGAAAAAGAGCGATGCCGTCATCACCTGTGTTCTATGCCATTGATTTTCTCGTTTGAACTGATAAAACGTTGTATTGTCGGAGCATATTTTAGCTTACTATACGGGGTATGATCATTGATCTTTGATGACGGCCGCATGGTGACCTATAAGGACTTATATTTACATTTGGCTTCTGGTAGTTGTTTTCTTGGCAATAATCCAAATTTCCTCATTATATAGTTTTGATTCAGTGGTCCTGTGCACCAACATTAGTATGTTTAGTATATTTTTCTGATTTTTAGCTATCGCGTGTGTTTAGCCGCCATTTTTCTATCTTTTCCATTACATTCACTGGTCTCTGACCTTCACCTCGATTTGGCTTCCAAAACTTCACTTCATTCATACAAACAAGAGACGCCAGATACTGACGGGAAAAAGTGAATGTAATGGAAAAAGATCGAAAAAGGGAAGATCAAAATAGATCACTGTGGAGGTAGGACAATTTTATGTTATTTACATGTTCAAATCTTTCCAGTCAAATAAAGCGACCAACTTCGACCATTTGGGATATTTTTTTTCAAAACCATTTAACCAGAGTCTTTTTTTCTAAAGAAGAAAACTGTATCCCTTGTCGGTGTTTGAGTATAAACATTAGGCATTCTAATAGAAAATTGTATCTAACTTTTTTTGCGGATGCACTTGTGTTTGGTGTAAGTTTTGAGAGTTTTCCTTAACTGCTCACAAAAAGAAGTATAATTCATAATGTGTATTGTATCATGTTTTAACAGTCTTTTTAGTTTTGTTAAGATATGTAGATTCGTCGAAAGTTTTCCATTTTTCCCGATGTTTAGTTGTTTAAAGCGATATTCGTCGAACAAGCGATATTCGTCGAACAAATCGCCACACCACTGTCCCAGGTTAGGGGAGGGTTGAGCGCTCACAAACATGTTTAACCCCGCCACATTCTTTATGTGCCTTTCCCAAGTCAGGAGCCTGTAGTTCAACGGTTTTCGTTGGTTCATGTTTGTCAAATTTGTTTTTCGTAAACTGTTTTGTTATAAATTAGGCTGTTAGTTTTCTCAATTGAATTGTTTCATATTTTCATGTCGGGGCCTTTTATAGCCGACCTTACAGTATGGGTTTTTCTCATTGTTGAAGGCCTTACGGTTGCCTATAATTGCTTACATCCAATCATTTGAACTTTGGTGGATAGTTGTCTCGTTGACAATCATATTAAATCTCCTTATTTTTTATATAACTCAGACCTATATCTGTATGTGTTTTAATATTGGTTCCCTTTGTTACAGGCACCAAATCGACTAAATAAAAACAAAAATGGAAATTGCGAAACCTTCATTAGTTTTCAAAATCTGTGTAAAGGAGCAGAATGATAAAGCTGTAAAATTCATCATGTGTTCTTGGTGCAGAAGGCTGTTTATTTAAAAAAAAATGCTATTCCTTTTGCCACTTTTAAATATTTAGTTGGAATGCCTATATACATATTTAAAAACGTTTCATCTTGCCCCTGTGGATAACATTGCTCAATCTCATGTCCTTTTATAGACCACTCAGCCGCTACAGTTATATCATACAAACGAACCAGGGAAACACTCTTTTTTCGATTTCTCGCTGTAAAAATTACAAGGTCATATAAATTTTGGTGTATGTACAAAACAATCATGGTATCTATGATGAGTTTATTTACAATTGGGTTGATGCCACTAGTGGTGGACGTTTCTTCCACTAGGGTATTCAGTACTTCTGTGTTGACATTAATTAACATTGATAAGATTACAATTTTGAAATTACTGTTTACAAAAAATTAGTTTTTCAAAATATTAAGGATTTTCTGCCCCAGGCTAAGCTGTATTTGGCAAAACCTTTCGGAAGTTTTGGTTCTGCTCTTCAACTTCGTACTTTATTTTGCCATTTTTTTATTCGAGCGTTACTGATGAGTCATTTTTTAGACGAAACGCGCGTCTGGCTTATAAAAATTTTAATCCAGGTATCCAGGTATCTATGATGATCTTATTAGCATAAATCCATATTTAAGTGCATAGTATATATAGTGTATAGGAGAAGATCAGCTCAAGCGTTGGTATGAAGGACATTTTATGAATAAAGCAGGATACTACATCTAATTGTTTATATAAAACGTTTGCTATCTTTTTCAATGTGGATATAGAGATATGAGTGACATTCAATGATACAACAACCTAACAAGAGATTGTTTTTAGTTACCTCTTTCGTCTAACTTGTTTTTAAATATATTTTATATTGCACCAATCTGATAATATTCAAACCTATAGAGGCATGCTTCTCGTCGAAGTTATATGCATAGCAAAATCACAGATCGTATTTGAATTAGATTGATATTGAATGTTGTGTCTTTTTGTTGCTTAGGTCTCGCCTCGAAAGAAACGTTTTCGTTTTTGACTTCATTTGTTAGTTTCTTAACGTCTTTTTTTTTTTAATTTAAGGTCTGTTTTCGTTTTTGATGTCTTCTTTTTAGGGATGTCAAATCGATGAACAATGACTAATCGAGTACTCGTTGGTTTTATCGAGCGAAACTCGAGTACTTGCTCGGGAATATATCTACAACACGGAAACACAAAAATGCGTACTTTACATTCTGTGGTTGTTTAACGGACGAAAAACCATCTAAATAAGTATCTGGGACAAGGAATCACACACCATAATTAATAGCTCATTACCTACAATTTCTAATTAAGTAAAAAACAATAATCTAATCAATATAACTTAATGAACACCTATTTAAAAATTATAACAAGCAAAATACCATATCAAACAATAGTATTTGGTAATCGTTAAGAAAACAAATTTAATGTTTACAAAGGCGTAAGGATTAGAAGTTTAACTCGAAAACTCGGTACTCGTTGACATCCCTACTTCTGTTCTATTTTAACGTCAGAGCTGTCTATAATTGATACTGCTCATCATATTGAACCAAGGCTCTAGAGCTTTTAATGTTGCCATTCTGACTGTTTGCAAGTAAACTGTACTTGAAGACCACAAAACCTTTGTTAAGCCACATTTTTCTTACATTACACTTCCGTTAACCATAAAGGCCGAGGTCCATGCAAGTATTCTTTTGATGGGACTTCTCTGTTGATTTTGAAACTATGGACAGAACATAACTTGCCACATACCACAAACTTAACGCTACTATCTTATCTTGTTGGGTGAATTAATAAACTCTGATATAATCCCTTATTCTACTATCTATACTAAAATATAATAAGGCAGCCAATTCAAAAAATCTTGTTTTAAAATTCAAATTCACGTACCAAGAATTATATTAAAAATGCAGAGGAGGCTACTCTTCCCACGAACTTTAACCTAGGGGATACATATTTTTACGGACATTTTCGGAACTCCTTGACTTTGAAGAGTGCTTGGCTTTATAAGTTCAGGAAACATCTCTGCTTTAGTAAAACTTTCAGTCACGTTAATTTTAAAAAGGATTCCGTTCATTGAGTTGGTTCTTGCAATGTGCTATCAGTTTTTATCTCACGTGTTTTAGTGCTTTAAGCTCATCAACGTGTTTTGTGCGAATAGACGCAAAAGCATCGTGTAAGCTATCCCTTTCTTTTTCGTTTCTCGTGAAATGCATGCAACTTTATTGCCCGTTCGTCCGTACACACATCCCTCTTTACGCTCTTCTTGCACGTCCTGACGGATAATGTCATACTATCGCATTAAAAGATTTAACATCCGCAATCTGACAAGACATTGAAGTGAAGATAGAATGTGAAGTAAAACCTTCAGCTCAGTAGACAGTGCTTCGATACTGACATGATTTACGAACCTTTTTAAATTGTCCGTTGATACATTCAGAAATAATAAACAAACTAAGGTTCCAACTCCCTGATGCAAATCTGATTTTAGACGAATTTTGCTATTACTTTTAGGTCCTTTTGGTTGTTTCGCTCTTTATAAGTGTGGTTTGGTATTTATCCATCAAGCCTTATTTGGTTTTTTCGGCTTTGAGCGTTCCGGATGAAGGTAAATTTAGAAAAGCGCTTCGGACGCGTACAATTGATTAGTGTTATTGCGATTTTTACAAGTTTAATATGTTTGGCTTACTCATAACTAGAAGAAATACCATCAATCTATTTACAATAAGTTTAAAATATGACTTGTAAGTAATGTAAAATACTTAGACATTAATAAAATTGTAGGTTCAATAAACAAATAGCTTTTAAGCAAAGAATTTTCTTTTCATTTCAATAATCTGTACGGCTATACAGATTTTCTTCAGCTTCAGAAGACATTAAGTTGTTGCTTTCGTCTATTTCCCCATCTTCATACGACAAAAGACGGACACAAGATGATTTTTTATTTTGTAGTTCAGAATCCTTGCGATCAGTAAAGGTAACAAAGAATTCAAAGTCACCGAATTTTTTGTGTAAAGTTAAGAAGCGCTTAATTGTTTTTCGAACTGTTGCTTTGGTTTCTGCATCTTCATACCAGCATTTCACTTCTGCATTTGTAGAAGGAGATGTCGTTGTCGCATCATGCCGTCTGTGCTCCCGTATTTCGGAAACCATTTTTGTGAAAGATGACTGTCGTTGTTGAGTCGTACAATTAGAGAGTGTACGAAGTTCTTCTTTTACGTACTGTCCGCTTGAAAATGGTAGCACGACATCTAGAATGATCACGTGATCATGTTCAAACAGTTTTGCATCAACACCTGATTTAGGTAGTATTTCGATATTCTCTTTCTTGATTTCGTTAATATAGATGTTCAACAAGCTTATTTCTATTTCAGCATTTTGAGAAAGCCAATGTTTCATATTGTCTATCACAACTAAGCATGGTGATATTTTGTCCTTTGAAAGGTCTTCTTTCTCATGGAGTTCAGCGAAGACTTGATCTTGAAGGTCTTCTTGAAATGTTTGAACAGTCTTTCGAAATAAATCGAGCTTGCATTGAATTCCGGGAATATGCGCAAAAGCTTGCCCCGACATTAGGTCATTACAGGAAATAATGATTCTTTGCATGTCGTCAAGTGCAGCTACAGTTCTTTTCATCTTTTCCTTATTGATTGTTTGTAAAACTTTGGTTGCAGTAGGAATTGGATATAACCAGACGTTCACTGGAACCGCTTCTTCCTCTTTGACGTATTTTGGCAGCTCTTTATATAGTTGAGCAGCTTCTTCATATGTTGTCGGATTGAATGGAAGTATGATATCACCACAGAATTTGCATGATAGTTTTTCTGACTCTTGTTTGTTCTTACTCTCTTTGGTAAATTGTGCATCTGCTGATGCTTCGATAATTTTAATACAGCTTATCATATTTTTAATTTACCGCTCGCTTCTACTACATCTTCTTTATCTGAGAGTGTTCTATCAAATGTAAATTCTACATTGGTTCCATATTCAATAGCAGTAACTATATGAGTAGCATTAGACGACTTGATTTTTGAAATATCCGATTGAAAATGTTGCATTTCTAATTCCTTATACAACATGATATATTCAGCTTTCAAAGCAACTCGCAACTGCTTCTTTGATAAAATTGTGTTTTTGAGAAACTTTCCAGAACTTCCTAGTGCTACCATTCCGATTAAAGCATTAAGTTGAAGATTTAAATCGCCATTAAATGCAATTGATTTATCTTGTAAAGAATCTCCATACCTTACATCGAAGAAACACCTTGAAAAGAAAGGTAAATATAGTATTGAAATAAACGCTTATAGCATCATATCAATTCAACAGGATGAAAAGAGTAAACACTTTCAAGACTTGAGGTGAGTGAGCTACAAATGCTTTTCACAACGAAATCGTTATTTTTTGTGTATACATTATAATTTTTATTATTTTTTGTTCAACGTTATGTAATCCACGTGACAAAACGGCATAATTAAAGAATTCTTATTTTATTTCTTTTTTTTTTCTATTTAACAAAAAACATAGATAGTTGTGGTATAAATGCTAGTGAGACCACAATCGCTTATATACCAAAGGACAAAGAGAGGCGAAAGTTACCAGAGGGACATTCAAACCACTAAGTCGAAAATAAACTGACAACGCCATGGCTAAAAACAGAAAAAGACAAACAGACAAACAATAGTACACAAAACACAACAAAGATGTGGACAATTATAGGTCGCCTCATAGCTTTTAGCAATAAGAAAAACCCATACCGTATCACAAATTATAAAAGGCCCTTGGATGACAAAATGTAACACAATTCAAAAGAAAAAATATGAGAGAAACAGAACCAACGACAACCACTGGATTACATATTCCTACTCATGAAAGCTAGTTCAAGGCAAACAAATAAATAAACCATGTTTACAAGGTTAAAATATCTATCAATACACTACCAATTGATTTAGCGTAAAAAATTCACAAGAAGTCTTAGAAATTAATGACTTTTTCAATAGCACACTATAAGTATCGACAGGATACAGGACCATAGGCGCAATTGATGTTTACATGTTTGTTAATGTATTAAACTATTTAAAATAAAATCAACTACTAATAAAGAAATACTTCAAAAGATCTTGTTACACTATAAAGTTGATAACATTTAAGAATACCGCTCACGTGTTCAAATTTAATGTTATTTCAGTAACTATGACATTTACCTCAGACGTAGGGAACTCAAGATCAACAGGGATCTTCCTCTATTTATTTGTGACTATGCATTCAAGGCAAGTTTGAACCTTATGAATTGACTGACTGACGGATGGACAGGTCAAAACTAAATACCCCTGCTTCTTCGAAGCACAGGATACACATGTAATAATATAGAAAACAAAAGGATGTAAGGATGAAATAATCACAACGGTCATACAAAATTGGATATGGTATCAATTATGGATATGAGTTATCAAACAAATACAAGGAAAACCTATACAATCTTAACAATATCTCTTTAAGTGTGAGCCACACAATTTTCTGAAAACTCGCAAAATCTTTTTATGTCTTTACGGTATAAATCATGTCAATGTCATCAAAAATCAAATCATTCGGTTGGGAATAAAAACTGAACGTCTATGCTTGAATGTTACATTGCTTTGAAATACTTTTGTCCTTTTTGGTTTATGAGCACTGCAATGATTTTCAAATATTTTGGCCTTGAGCGTCACTGAAGAGACATTTAGTGTCGAGTTGCGCAGGATGCAGGAATGGTCCAACCATAATGAAATTTCATGTAACCAAATATACAAACTTACTAATATCCCTAGAGGATAAGATACAACACGCATCTTATACATGCCAAAGCTAGGTTGATAAACTGGAACTTACCCGTTTCTCCTCTGTATGAATGTATGCTGTTCCATATCTTCCATTCTGAGTAATGTTTCTCCAGGAATAATGTTGTCATGGTATCTATCATATAACATTCCTAGACGAAAAGGCCTTCCTAACGCTGGCGTCCTGATAATATTTGTCAATTTCTCTTCATTCACCATTTCTTTTACTTCAACACTCATTTTAAGTATAAGTTTATATTCTCTCTGAAACGGAAATTAACCATTGCTCTATAATATAGCCTACCAAATTGAGAAGTTGATCTATCTGCAAAGGTTCCAAAGAGTGACTGTGATATAGAAATACGGTCATCTTTTGGTCTTCATCCTACCGGCAGTAAAATTCCTCACGGTAGGGCTCCGCTTTGAATGTGTGGGATGTATAAATGCACAGTAACGTCCGGTCAGAATTGGGGACGTAAATTACGATGCCTCATATAGGGAGAGCTCCATGCGCTTCAAAGTTAAGTGAAACAACTGTTTGAGGGGTCAGAACAATTGGTCAGTTGCACTGCTTACTTTTTGATTGTCCTGATCCAATATACCTTCATTTTCTAGGGGCATCCCAAATTTCCGCCCATCATCCCGGTCGACCCTTAATTACAGCACCTGCCGATTGCATTTATTGTTAATTTGTTCACGTCCTGATCATGCATGAAATGCTAGCCTTAGGACGTAAAACAAACAACAATCAATCAATCTTCAAACTTGGAAACCATTACATGAAAATGAACTTATCTAATGGAGTAATTATTCTAAATCTTAAATATTACTAAAATGAAACACATGGTTGAAATTCGAAGTTCGTGAGTCCCACAGACAAAGATAATGAAGTAGACAAATTTGGATTAACATGCCATGTTTTGAAATGTTCACGTCACAAGTTCTACTATCGAAATTGTGAATTGCTTTATCGTTAATGGACATCGCTATCTTAAGTCAGTTTTGACATTTTAACTCTATTATAGATCTAACATGTCCCGTTGTGTCAATCTGACATTGTTATCATATTGGCCATATTCCTTTCTTTGGCACTAAATGTTGAATTATTGAAAAAAACTACGGGTTTTCTAACATATAAAATTGAGAATGGAAATGGGGAATGTGTCAAAGAGACAACAACCCGACCAAAGAGCAGAAAACATGCATAGATAACAAAGTCGTATATGGCACAACATTTCGGAACTTTTTGTTGCAGTACTTTTCAAATTCCTATTTGATTTAGGCTTCCAAATGCTTTAATTGGAACACCACTTATGAGACCGATGTAGATGAAACGCATGTCTCAAATATCAAATTATAAGCCTGATATCTCTGACAAGTCTTTACTACCACTCGGTCGATGCCAATGCTGGTAGACGTTTCGTACTCGAATGCCTCTCAAACCCGTAATCATCACTTTTGTGTTGACACGAAATATCAATGATTCTGTCATTTTTATCGACATTTTGTTGCGGAAGCGAGATATACCGATCTTCCATTCAAACTTCGGCAGCGTCAACATTAAGGGCCAGTCTGTGGTTTAAGTTATTTATTAGACACCAATAACTTTTGTCAAAACTTCTTGGAATTCAATGTCTCTTGGACAAATTTTTAATGAGTGCCCAGAGTAAAATATTTTCCCCTCCATTTTTCCGTATTTCACTGGTAAATGGACTTCGCTGCATTAAGATATAGTCTTAGGTTAAAAAATGTCAGACATTAATAAATTTGTTAAACCTTCGTGTAATTTTATGTATAAAAGCTTTTTTTTTTTACCAAAAGACAGTATCCACAGTAAACTTTGAATTATTTTTTTTACTTTCTGGATTTTACTGATAAATTGACTAAATATGACAGTTAACATCAAGATACATTTTAAGGTTGAAGTTATCAGATATCAATAACTTTGTCAAATATTCATGGAGTCATGAAACCTCGACAGAGCATTTTTATGATCAAAATATAGAATGCAGAGTTAAAAATTTTCTTCAGTTTTTCTTGTTTTACTGATAAAAATACTTATTTTTTTTTATTGCAGTTAACATTTAGTTACAGAATAAGGTTAAAGTTTTTTAGACATAAAATAACTTTGTCAAATCTTCATAATACGTGAGGAAACTTTGGCAGAAGCTTTTAAGTAAGTTGATTTAGTATGTTTTGCAGTTGACAATTACATACAGTCTTCCATTTCAGTGATTACCAAATATAAAACTTAATAAATAAAATTAGCCAAAACCACGTAAGATAACTTACATTGTGTATTAATTCATTAAATTGTTTATCTAATTCTTCTGTTCTCAAAAGATAATTCGAACACGCATGCAGTAATATTAATGAAGCCGAATTGTATAAGTTTGTTATTTGATAGAAAATATAAGAGGAAAACAAATCAAAATTGAAATCCATCAAAATTGTTAAAAAATCGTGAAGTTGACCTTTAACTTTAGTTTTAAAGAATTTGGACCATATCTGATCCTAATGTCACAGTGTATATAAAGTGCGAATCCAGTTAGTTCATTTTCACTGCATGCGAGTATGTAAATTGTAGAATAAAGGATGATGGG
This sequence comes from Mytilus coruscus, assembly GCA_017311375.1. Lineage (NCBI taxonomy): Eukaryota > Metazoa > Mollusca > Bivalvia > Mytilida > Mytilidae > Mytilus > Mytilus coruscus. The sequence goes on from CM029601.1 coordinate 53,302,294, forward strand.
AAAAACTGCGTTTGTTTACTTTTTGAAAAAACAAAATAATAAAATTGAATGTATTTTTTAACAGAATTTCATTAGAATATAACTTTTTAATGTATAATAACAGGATTAAAGTCCAAAAAAGTATTATTTAAGCAGCAGAATCCATAATATTGATTACTGAATGCGATTCATTTTAACTATAGATGCGATGAATTATCACTGTAAGTGCAATCATTTCTGATGTGGAATTTTTGGAAGTGCGATGAATTTTTATTGTCGTTTTATATGATTATTCGACATACAACAACTGAAAATAGTTTTTAAATGACTTTACTATTGATGATATTTACAATTTGAAATGCAAGCTAGTCGTAGATGTTCACTTTAATATAACCACGTTCATATCATGAATATTCAAATACTGTTGGTGAGTTTGCTATTAGCTTGTCATGGATCCGAAAATTTACTGGAGCAGAACATCCATGAATATAACGTTTTTCTACGACGAATTTTCTTTGAAAAGTTTTATAACTCGCTTAAAAAAGCTTTGAACATTTGTCACGCCGTGTCATACATATTTCTACCGTATTGATAGGCTTTTGCACAACGAACAGTACAAGAATGTACAACGAACGGTACTAAAGAAAGAAAACAAACTACAAACAGAATGAATCGTACAGTGTCAAAATTTTGAGGTCAGTTTTTCAAGTAAATGTCTTCAAATAAAATTAAAACAACGGGTTTCTCATTCGTATTATGTATTTTAACAACAACAAAGCACAAAATACACGGTCACATTTAGTGAAAGAGCCAACCAACTATGCTCTTTTTGTAGTTTAATCAAGTTTGAATTACACATAATGTTTGTTTCGCGATGTTTACAAGTAATTCACAGACCTGTCTATTTAAAATAGTCACATGGTGTTCATGTACTATAAATGATATACAATGCTGCCAGGAGCAGTAAACTTTGTTTTCATAAACATTGAATACTTAACTGAACAGTTCGTCAATTAGTCTTTGGTGTAAATATAAGAACGGTATATCTACCAACATTGCTTCGCGATGTAGCAATTAACGTCCGGAATCAACTGTACGGCGGTTATACCCCGTGGTATAGAACCATTTAAACATGTAACAATAAACTGTTTTCAATATTTCTTTGTATTCTCACAATTGCGTATTGGCTTATTTGTAACACCGACTTATAAGAAATTCAAGCATATTTAAGGTGACTTGACTGTTGCTCGAACTTTCTTTACTGTATAAGATTTATATACAATGGCATGATAAATGTCTATTATCCAGTCATCCAAGCGTCAATTGTTTGTGCAAGATGAAAACGTTTCCACTCATTCAATCGTGAAATGAAGATCGTTTTGTGAATGCTCTTTGTTATCTCAAATGCATCCATTAGATCTATTTTCCTAACGCTTGTAGTTTAAAGGTTTGGTTGGCTTGCTTGCTTTGTTTGTATAAACGTTTGCTCAATCTTAATTACAATGCTTAGGCAACATTTACACAATCAAGGCCAACCACACCTTTTAACTACAAGCAATAGGAAATTAGCTCTAATGACGTTTAATTTATTAGTATGCGATGTAGATTTAGACCGAAACAGAAACTTTGCTTTTCCGGTGACGTGGATTGGCTTAACTGTCCAAGATATATGTATTTTATGATGACGTGTCATAGGAAAGAATAGATTTAATCCTACATATAGATCAGGACAAATTATTTGAGAAAATAGAATTGACTATATTAGCAATAAATACCATGTTTAAGGAATTTATTGATATATTACCTCAGACTTTTACTCACTAAGTATGCATATATAATCAATCCTTCTGACTTCATAAATTTTGTTTTGTTAGAGAGTCGGCTGAATTAAGACTTTATATAATGAAAATTAATTAATTTCCTTCTGTGAAAATACATTGCATATACAATAGAAATTAATCGCCCTACGGTGAAAATGAAAGTCTAGTATCATTATTCGACAGTAAACATGAATCGCATAACGAAAACAGCATAGTGGAATTTGATTCAATATCAACAAGCTGAATAACAAAACCTGTTTTAAGTTAAACAACATTAATAATTATGTTAAAGGTACATTTTCTGCAAATGAAACTTAACTGCTCCTTTTAAATCTCTTGCACGCTCTGTTCGTGAACTATTCTTAATATTTATCTATTTGTGTATCAATTTTGCACCTGGATGGCTGTAGGCGCGATGAAAACCCGTCCGCATCTCATACCTATATCATGAATTTATAAAACAGTACACATTATATATTATTTCTTATTTTATTCAAAAATCTTGAATTTGTCGTCTGTTTATTTATCATTCTACATCAGAAATTCATCACGGATACAGTAAAAATGACATTTTAGGATTCGCACATTACATACACTGATGTCAGGCGTATTCTTATAGTACAATAATTGATATATAATTAAGCTGTGTGTTTGGTGGGGAGATTAAATCCAAAAAATAAAACCTGTCCTTGGTCACCGCACTATCAGTCATTGTTAACATTTAATTATGTATGGAACTTCAAATAACGATACTAAAAAAACATTTATTGTAAAGTTGATATTCAAATTTAGGTAAAACTACAACTGGGCGTAGAAAGATGGCATTCGGTTGATTATCTTGACAAACGTGCTAGTCTATTGTTCTTAGTGCAAGTGCTTGTACTAATGTTATCAACTAACAATTTCATTTTTAAAATCAATGATTTTCCTCACCGTAGCAACAGTATGCCAATTTTACCCGCGTATGGAGAATACATTTCTCAACTCATATATTCAAGAGCTTGCTACTCAGACTTCGTAAAACATCATAAGTGTATGAGCAAAAAAATAATGGGGCCAGGGTTTTGTCAAGGAACGTCTAGTCCTTTTTCTCAAAAAGCAACGTGTATAAAACCCCTTCCTATTTCACAGTCAAAATTCTACGTCTAATACGAGAACTTAGAATATAAAAAAATAAAAAGGAACATTCTAAAATGTTCCACTTCCTTTATTTTTTATATATTTTTCAGTTTGATACCACGTTTGTCTTTTGCTCATTTTTGAAGGATATACAGTGACCTGTAATTGTATGTGCTTTGGTCTGTAAAGGATAGTTGTCTCACTGATAAACACTATGAATCTCTTTATTTTTGTATACATTATTCTTAAAAGTTATGAAAATTAAAATAAACGTTTATTTGAGTTATCTTGAATGACAGTTGACATATAGTTGAGTGACAACTTTAAAAAAAATCTCGTATTTTAGGACTTGAAAAACGGTTATATTATACTTTTATATACCAACCGTAAGATTATTATTTATGCTTTCTGTTTTGTCCGGTTTGTATAAAATTGTATAGGGTGAAATGTAAGTTAAATAAAGGTCAGACGTCATTGAAGAAATCTGCTTAATTTTGCAAACATTTATTCAAATTATTTTTTATTCTCTGAATGACAGGTAGTTAGATGACTTTCCAACCCCATAGATTAGGGTATGATGATACCATATCCAACTTGCATTAAAATGTCAATCACAAAATTATTGCAAGATGTAGCATTTTTTCTTTCTTTTGAAAATAACATAATTTTGTGCTTAAGTATAATATTTCTGGATGGATTAATATACCTACGCCTATATTAATAGACTGGTAGACAAAAATCAATTGTATATTTGTCTTAACTCTTTTCACTTTGGTTGATATAGAAACAACTCCAATTTTGATTGAGCAATAACAGAAGAAGCGCATTCTTGAAATGAAAATGCATGTTATTCTAATTTTCCTATTCGATACTTCTGCCGGTTAACTGTTAGTCCCCAAGAAAATTTTATTGTCGAAACGTAAAATTTGCAGTTTTACTAATCGCATCACAGTTCCAGTAAGTAAATCTATGATATTGATCGTTTTGATCACAGATGAACGCCTTACATTTACCCTCTTTGGTCTTTGGTTGATAGTTGTCCCATTAACAATCATACTTCATCTTCTTATTCTTATATTAATATGAGTTAGAGTAAAACGATTTGTATTTAGATATTTCGATTCAATCTACATATGGCAAAGAGACTGTACACATCTATAGCCATACTCAACGAAACCTAAACCGAGATACATCCGGGTTCTCTTGAAGGGCAATCAGTTCTTATTTAACTTGTTCTTACTTTGAATATATAACTTTTCATGATTTCAATCTTAAGTTATGTTCATATGTGAAAAAAATGGGCATAATAATGTGCAAAAATAACAAGTTCATCATAGATTTGGATTAAAATACTCATGTGACACGTTGTGCAATGCAAATAGTACTTATTTCAATTTTGCATAGTATGTGTAAATCCTTTTTATACGAGGTTAACGAAACATTATACTACTAGAAAGGACAGGACAATTTGTCATTGGAAATATACGGTATTGATTTCTGTATTGTAATTTGTATGACTGAACAAAAATTGCCAACAAGAAAAGGCTACAAATTGGAAATATGCTCGAAACACATATTTCAACGAAATATTTAGCAAATGCTTAATGTTCAAAATATGACAATATTTCATTTCAGAATTGTGACAAAATTTTTATAATATTGGCGCCAAAAACAAATACTGTATTTGTTTTGGCGCCAATATTATAAAAATTTTGTCACAATCTGAAATGAAATATTGTCATATTTTGAACATTAAGCATTGCTAAATATTCGTTGAAATATGTGTTTCGACATATTTCCAATTTGTAGCCTGCTTGTTGGCAATTTTGTTCAGTCATACAAATTACAATACTGAAATCAATACCGTATATTTCAATGACAAATTGTCCTGTCCTTTCTAGTAGTATAATGTTTCGTTAACCTCGTATAAAAAGGATTTACACATACTATGCAAAATTGAAATAAGTACTGTTGCGTTGCACAACGTGTCACATGAGTATTTTAATCCAAATCTATGATGAACTCGTTATTTTGCACATTATTATGCCCATTTTTATCACATGAACATAACTTAAATTTGAAATCATGAAAGTTATATTCAAAGTAAGAACAAGTTTAATAAGAACTGATTGCTCTTCAAGAGAACCCGGATGTATCTCGGTTTAGGTTTCGTTGAGTATGGCTATGATGTGTACAGTCTCTTTGCCATGTAGATTGAATCGAAATATCTAAATACAAATCGTTTTACTCTAACTCATATTAATATAAGAATAAGAAGATGATATGATTGTTAATGGACAACTATCAGACCAAAGAGGGTAAATGGGCGTTCATCTGTGATCAAACGATCAATATCATAGATTTACTGGAACTGTGATGCGATTAGTAAACTGCAAATTTTTTCGACAATAAATTTTCTTGGGGACTAACAGTTAACCGGCAGAAGTATCGAATAGGAAAATTAGAATAACATGCATTTTCATTTCAAGAATGCGCTTCTGTTATTGCTCAATCAAAATTGAGTTGTTCTATATCAACAAAGTGAAAAGAGTTAAGACAAATATACAATTGATTTTGTCTACCAATCTATTGATACTTCGTTTCATTCTCTGTATATACTACACCTTTGAAATTTACAACAATGTAATTCTATAAAACTAATAAAAATATAGTCATTGCAAGTGAATAATACATCAGTGATGTTTTGAGCTTATTTCAACAAATTTGGGCAAAACTAACTGCTAAAAACAAAATATTATTTCAAAATTCCGCTTTTATGAATACTTGAAACCAAAAAAGTCGTATTTCAAAATTTTGTCTAACTCATAGCTAAGGTCCTCTAAGGTTTCAAATAAAATATACCAGATGGCATTCAGTTGATAATCTTGACAAAAGGGCTGGTCTATTGTTGCTTAGTGCAAGTTCTTGTATTAATGTTATCAACTAACAATTTCATTTTAAAATCAATGATTTTCCTCGCCGTAGCAGCAGTATGCCAATTTTACCCGCATATGGAGAATACATTTCTCAACTCATATATTCAAGAGCTTGCTACTCAGACTTCGTAAAACGTCATAAGAGTATGAACAAAAAGCCAAAAAAAAAAAAAAAAGAAATGAGCAAGGGTTTTGCCAAGGAGCGTCTCGTCTCAAAAAGCAACGTGTATAAAACCCCTTCCAATTTTCACAGTCAAAATTCTACGATTAATACAAGAACTTATAATATTAAGAATAAAAGGAACATTCTAAAATGTTCTATTACCTTTATTTTTTTTATATATTTTTAGTTTGATATCCGGTATGTCTTTTGCTCATTTTTGAAGGATATACAGTGACCTGTAAATTATATGTGCTTTGGTCTGTAAAAGATAGTTGTCCCACTGGCAAACACTATGAATCTCTTTTTTTTTGTATACATTGATTCTTAAAATTTTTTTTTTTAATGAAAATTAAAATAAACGTTTATTTGAGTTATCTTGAATGAAAGTTGACATATAGTTGAGTGACAACTTAAAAAAAAAAATCTCGTATTTAAGGACTTAACAAACGGTTATATTATACTTTTATATACCAACCGTAAGATTATTATTTATGCTTTCTGTTTTGTCCGGTTTGTATAAAATTGTATAGGGTGAAATGTAAGTTAAATAAAGGTCAGACGTCATTGAAGAAATCTGCTTAATTTTGCAAACATTTATTCAAATTATTTTTTTTGCTCTGAATGACAGGTGGTTAGATGACTTTCCAACCCCATAGAATAGGGTATGATGATACCATATCCAACTTGCATTAAAATGTCAATCACAAAATTATTGCAAGATGTAGCATTTTTTCTTTCTTCTGAAAATAACATAATTTTGTGCTTAAGTATAATATTTCTGGATGGATTAATATACCTACGCCTGTATTAATGGTATTTGTTTTTGGCGCCAATATTATAAAAATTTTGTCACAATTCTGAAATGAAATATTGTCATATTTTGAACATTAAGCATTTGCTAAATATTTCGTTGAAATATGTGTTTCGAGCATATTTCCAATTTGTAGCCTTTTTTTGTTTGCAATTTTTGTTAAGTCATACAAATTTACAATACTGAAATCAATACCGTATATTTTCAATGACAAATTGTCCTGTCCTTTCTAGTAGTATAATGTTACGTTAACCTCGTATAAAAAGGATTTAAACATACTATGCAAAATTGAAATAAGTACTATTTGCATTGCACAACGTGTCACATGAGTATTTTAATCCAAATCTATGATAAACTTGTTATTTTTGCACATTATTATGCCCATTTTTATCACATATGAACATAACTTGAGATTGAAATCGTGAAAAGTTATATATTCAAAGTAAGAACAAGTTAAATAAGAACTGATTGCCCTTCAAGAGAACCCGGATGTATCTCGGTTTAGGTTTCGTTGAGTATGGCTATAGATGTGTATAGTCTCTTTGCCATATGTAGATTGAATCGAAATATCTAAATACAAATCGTTTTACTCTAACTCATATTAATATAAGAATAAGAAGAAGATGAATTATGATTGTTAATGGGACAACTATCAACCAACGACCAAAGAGGGTAAATGTAAGGCGTTCATCTGTGATCAAAACGATCAATATCATAGATTTACTTACTGGAACTGTGATGCGATTAGTAAAACTGCAAATTTTACGTTTCGACAATAAAATTTTCTTGGGGACTAACAGTTAACCGGCAGAAGTATCGAATAGGAAAATTAGAATAACATGCATTTTTCATTTCAAGAATGCGCTTCTTCTGTTATTGCTCAATCAAAATTGGAGTTGTTTCTTTATCAACCAAAGTGAAAAAAGAGTTAAGACAAATATACAATTGATTTTTGTCTACCAGTCTATTGATACTTCGTTTCATTCTCTGTATATACTACACCTTTGAAATTTACAACAATGTAATTCTATAAAACTAATAAAAAATATAGTCATTGCAAGTGAATAATACATCAGTGATGTTTTTGAGCTTATTTCGACAAATTTGGGCAAAACTAACTGCTAATAACAAAATATTATTTCAAAATTCCGCTTTTATGAATACTTGAAACCCAAAAAGTCGTATTTCAAAATTTTTGTCTAACTCATAGCTAAGGCCCTCTAAGGTTTCAAATAAAATATACCATTATAGCTGTTAACTGTTTAGACATTCTGATATATCTAAATCTCCCCGTTGGTCTTGTGTTTTTGTTATTGTGCAAATATTCCATAATTTCTAATTTCAGAGATCAGATAGAAAAATAAGAGCATAAAACACAAACAATACTTTGGACGTCAATTTACTCAAATGGAGCAAAATAACGAGACAATGGATCTAATATAATTCGATATAATTCGAGACAAAATAATTAAAGTATGCATGCTTTGTAAGATAAATACCGGATATAGTATTGATTTTTGTCATTCATATTTCGTATTATTCTATGCATGTGTTCTGTACCAAAGAAATTTACAACAATGCAAATCTATATCGTCATTCAAATAATTAATAATAAATAATAGATTTATGTGCAGATGATTCTACTTTACATAAGAAATGTAATTATAATGTTCACGAGTTAAATGATAACATTCAAAATGATATTTAAATATTTAAAAACTGGTGTTCGGATAATTGTATGAAACTATAAATGCCAAAAAATGAAAATCAATGATTATTGGTTCAAAACAGAGACTTCATTCAACTGAGAACAGTTTAGATATCAATATTTCAGATGAACAAATAGAGACTGTAGATTGTGAAAAACTTCTATATCGACAATAACCTATTAAAATTGGAATGAGCAAATAGACAAAATGTCACGTACAATATCAAATAGAATCAACTTATTACAAAAGATACTAAAGTATTTACCTATGCATATACGTATTATTTATTTTTAATGCTTATATTCTGCCATTGTTTGATTATTGTTGCAATATATGGGGTAGTTGTAATGAAAGTGAAATAAATAAACTTAATAAGTTATTAAAGAGATATGCTTTGGTTATAGTAGAAGCTGACATAATGACATCTCCACTTTATTGTTTAATAGATTAGTTTAAATTGGTTGAACGTGGACAAACGAATTCAATGTCAAAAGGCAATACTTGTATCTAAATCATTAAGGTTTCTAATGATTTAAAGAAAACTTTCATTTTACTGATAATCAAAATTATAATTTACGTTCAGCTGATGAAAAACTATTAAAACTTCCGAAGCAAAAAAACACAAATTTTTTGAAGAATTTTATATTCTGAATCTTAAATATGGAACAGTTTACCAAATGTTATAAAGATGAGTAATACACTTTTAAAACAACATGTTACATTTTTTTCATGAAGAAGGCAGATTAATATGCTTTTTCTTTTGTATCTATATAAAATTGTTTCTCTAATTCTGGGGAAATTTAACCCTTTCTAGACCCATTGTATAAAAAAAATTAATCAACGTGTGGTTGCCGATGATCTCAGAAGATGATTGGATGAGTTTGTATTAGATCATACAATACAAAGGTAACAAAGAAACAGGCCGGTAACAACTTTTGCCGGATAGTTTTTCTGCACGAGTAGTCCGGTGATAGCCGAGGACCTTGACCTGACTACAAGTGCAGAAGAACTATACGGCAGTTTGTTATAGTGTTGATCAGGATTAAACACGTGTCATAATATGATCCAATCGCAGCTTACCGTCCAAAATTGGTGACATAAGTTGAATTATTTTCTTCAAGATTTGCTGCCTATTTGAACATGTATTACACAGACACTTTTTATTTATAGGATCAATCGTGCAATGGCGAGTTGATAGGGATTTTATCTTTTGATTAGATTTGATTTTTTTATATATCATTCCTGTCTTTTTTATTGAAATATAAACGTCGGTACCAGCATATGTTTTTTTCTGAGTAAGAAAATTATTTAGTTTTTCAACGCTATCACTCAAATATTATTTTTCGAAATTAGCACTTTTATATACGGTATTCGGAAAGTCAGGAATCAGACCATTATTTTGTCATCTGCTTGACCACAATATATTTTTTCTCATAAAATTGGCGATCAGAATATTTTTTTCGGAAAAAACCATAACCCTCTTTTGAAGTTAAATGGTCAATCCCTTAGCGTACTGATATGAATACTAATATACTGGAATTGTTTGAAAAAAATATAGTTATTGATGCCAACGTAATTATTTTAATAAAAAAGACAAGAAATATGTCGGTGAAACAAAAAGTTCAAAGCTAATTGAATGAACTCACTGATCATGCACGAGTGATTCTATTCATAAAAAAGTGTCCGTGTAACAACTAAAACGTGTCCGTGTATCATCTAAAAAGTGTCCGTGTAACACCCGTTAATGTACTGTTTTTCTATAGCTCTGCTGGGGGCAAAGTCGTACAAACGGGACATAATTAACCTTTATCAGCTCACTGACTGTTAATGAAATTGACAACCTTGTGGAATGTGGAAGGCACTCGAAAGGATTTTCGTCTATCAAAAATGAAAATTTATTTGATAATCATTAGAGAAACAGATTCTTACATAGTTACTGTGGATTATCGGATTTATCCAATTTCGATAGTTAAATTATCAATTTTAAAGTCCTCGCCAAGGCACGGACTTTAAAATTCGATAATTTAACTATCTCGATTGGATAAATCCGATAATCCACTGATACCAATGTAAGAATCTATATATATTGCGTGTATACATGGACATCCATAGTCGATTTTAGTTATTCTTAAAAGTCTCAATAAGAATAAGCAAATCATTTTTTTTAACATAAAAATAATATTTTTTTTTCTCGTTTTTCTCCCCCTTTTATAGGGTATGTAATGTTGTATTATTGGATTTCATGACGATACCTGTACTTTTAGACCAGTGTGAAGTCGGTTTTATAACGAATTTTTGAGGAAAAAGGGGAGGGCTATAAGGAATACTATTATCAGTTGATCTTGTTTGAATTCTATTTATATATTAATCTACCGGCATATTGCTTCATTTATTTAATAATTACTTTTGTTTATTTCTAGTCACGTTCAGATAATTCAAATTTGTCACAAGAAGTCTATAAAAGGACCAACCAGCAAATTTGATATGTACAGGATCGTCTAGAATAGACGATACTGCGCAGATAAGGAAAAATATATACGTCTTAAGATTTGCACAACAGTACTTATATAAGATGGTAATATACGAAGATGATGTTATAAAACACGATTTTATAACATCATCTTCGTATATTATCTTATATTAGTACCGTTGTGCAAATCTTTAGACTTATAATATATATATATATATATATATAAAACGTCTGACAAATAAGGAGAATTGGTATGATTGCCAATGAGATAACTTTCTACCAAATTTCAAATAAAGTTGATGCAAGTAATTATAGGCAACAGTACGGCCTTCAAAATGAGAAAACCCATACCTATTACAGTATATTCGGCTGTAAAACTAAAAGGCACCGACATGAAAAGTATGAAACAATTCTATTGAATAAGCAACCGTACGGCCTTCAAAAATGAGAAAAAACCTATATATATATAATATATATATATATATATATATATATATATATAAGTACGTCTGAACCAGTGACAACTCTACAACAGATTTCTCCATCGGATCACCAGCAGTGATGGCGATGCATGGCTGTAATCCCGGCGAGGAAGAACAAAAATTTGCGAAAGCAAATTTACAGATCTAACATTGTTGGGCTGATGTTTAGACGAGTTGTATATATATATATATATATATATATATATATATATATATATATTTAAGTCTAAATTGAAAACAACGTTCAAACCTATGATTGCGTTGGATAAAACCGCAATTTTATACGTGTGCATGCAAAACAAGTTTCTTGTTAGAGGGTCTAAATACAACACAAACAACATTTTCCAAAAGACCAAAAAGTGAAAAAGTATATTTTAACAAAACGCATTTGACTAACAGGTCGAACAACAAATGTTCTTAAACCCTGCTGACTGCCATTGGCGATTGCCAAATAAACGGATCACCGATGTAATAAATGGATCTTAATTAAAATTTAATACTAAACAGAAAACAATAAACTTGCGGAAAAGATGATATACCGCAAACAAAAGGTGCAAAGGTTTTGTACACCATATCCGGATTTCGACAATTAATGTCTCTTCAATGATGTTAGGAATCGAAACGGTATTTGGAAAGCCATACAATTTACCTCCATTTAGGATAGACTCTTGAATTTTGAGGAGTCAAAATAGGATGAACGGATCATATAAACCCGAAGGTAAATATAATACAAGCCCAAACGAAAAATATAAACAAGTCTAAATTGAAAACAACGTTCAAACCTATGATTGCGTTGGATAAAACCGCAATTTTATACGTGTGCATGCAAAACAAATTTCTTGTTAGAGGGTCTAAATACAGCACAAACAACATTTTCCAAAAGACCAAAAAGTGAAAAGTATATTTTAACAAAACGCATTTGACTAACAGGTCGAACAACACATGTTCTTAAACCCTGCTGACGCCATTGGCGATTGCCAAATAAACGGATCACCGATGTAATAAATGGATCTTAATTAAAAATTTAATACTAAACAGAAAACAATAAACTTGCGGAAAAGATGATATACCGCAAACAAAAGGTGCAAAGGTTTTTTGTACACCATATCCGGATTTCGACAATTAATGTCTCTTCAGTGATGTTAGGAATCGAAACGGTATTTGGAAAGCCATACAATTTACCTCAATTTAGGATAGACTCTTGAATTTTGAGGAGTCAAAATAGGATGAACGGATCATATAAACCCGAAGGTAAATATAATACAAGCCCAAACGAAAAAATATAAACAAGTCTAAATTGAAAACAACGTTCAAACCTATGATTGCGTTGGATAAAACCGCAATTTTATACGTGTGCATGCAAAACAAATTTCTTGTTAGAGGGTCTAAATACAGCACAAACAACATTTTCCAAAAGACCAAAAAGTGAAAAGTATATTTTAACAAAACGCATTTGACTAACAGGTCGAACAACACATGTTCTTAAACCCTGCTGACTGCCATTGGCGATTGCCAAATAAACGGATCACCGATGTAATAAATGGATCTTAATTAAACATTTAATACTAAACAGAAAACAATAAACTTGCGGAAAAGATGATATACCGCAAACAAAAGGTGCAAAGGTTTTTGTACACCATATCCGGATATCGACAATTAATGTCTCTTCAGTGATGTTAGGAATCGAAACGGTATTTGGAAAGCCATAGAAGTCTATAAAAAGGACCAACCAGCAAATTTACTATGTACCGGATCGTCTAGAATAGACGATACTGTGCAGATAAGAAAAAAATTATATAAGTCTAAAAATTTGCACAACGATACTAATATCAGATGGTATTATACGAAAATGTTGTTATTAAATCGTGTTGACAAATATTTCGGCTTAACAAATAGCCTTCGTCGGTGTCAATGATTTTAACAATACTGATTGTAGGTTAAAAATAGTAATACAGGTAAGTTTTAGTCTATTGATTTTAATCCATAATCTCGAACATTATAATATAAACAAAACTCGATACTCTAATATACGTGACTGTGTATATTTACATTCCAAAATGAGTGAAAAACAAAACTTAGTATATCTTATTGATGCCGTTTGGATGATGTACATTTAGTTCCTTTATCCAAAAGCTTTCCCGAACCTGTCGCTGGGCATCACTCCAGTGAATGTTCTGTTCAATCACTAGGATTTTCATGCGATTAAAGTCATCAAGTTTGTGACCTGATTGTCTGAAATGCTTAGAAACTGGGAGAAGTGGCTTCTTAGAGATATCACTTCTATGGCCATTGAGGCGTTTGTGGAAAGGCTGCTTTGATTCACCAACATATTGGAGGCCACAAACCGAACATTCCAGTATGTAAATAACGTTCATACTTTTGCAAGTAACATTGCAAAATATCTTATAGTTATTTTCGGTTGCCTAACTGTGAAATGTTGATGAATGCTGCATCTGTAGGCAGCATTTGCAGCGTTTTTCCTCACACGAACGACATTCTCCAGAAGTACTTCTATTATCAGACACTTCAGCCCGCACTAGCAGGTTCCGCAGACTGTTGGGTTGCCTAAAAGCTATCATGGGAGGCTCAGGAAAAATCTTGGATAGTTTGGAATTCTTTTCAACTGTTTTCCAATGCTCACGAATGACACTAAAGCTGTTTTGAGGGATGGGTGGTAAGTGAGAACACATGGAGTCCTTTTATTTTTCTTTTTATCTTTGTATTCTAAAAGTTTACTCCTAGGAATTGATTCCGCTTTCTGAAAACTTTTTTTGATATTTCTGTGTTTGTATCCCCTTCTCTTCAAGCGGGTTTCAAGTTGACGTAGTTGTTTTTTGGTTGTTTCTGTGTTGGAACATATTCGCTTGACTCTTAGTGCCTGACTGTACGGGATGCTCTTAGTCAGATGAGGAGGATGGCAACTTTTAGGGGACAGATATTGATGAGTGTCAGTAGGTTTAGAATATAGATCTGTGGATATGATGCCATCTGTGAGCGAGCTGGAAGTATCGAGAAAGGCGATTTTGGATTTAGATTTCTCATGAGTAAATTTGATACTTGGATGTATGTTGTTTGCATGAGTGATGAAAGTATCTAAATCCTCGTCACTTTTATTCCATTTCATATCCACATCATCTATAAATCTAAACCAGGAAAGCGGTTTTTCGATGGAAGATTCAATGAGTTGTTTTTCTAATTTGCCCATGAATATGTTGGCATATGATGGAGCCATTTTGGTGCCCATAGCAGTTCCATTAACTTGCAAAAAATGATCGGGAAAGCTTTTGGATAAAGGAACTAAATGTACATCATCCAAACGGCATCAATAAGAAATACTAAGTTTTGTTTTTCACTCATTTTGGAATGTAAATATACACAGTCACGTATATTAGAGTATCGAGTTTTGTTTATATTATGATGTTCGAGATTATGGATTAAAATCAATAGACTAAAACTTACCTGTATTACTGATCTATTTTTAACCTACAATCAGTATTGTTAAAATCATTGACACCGACGAAGGCTATTTGTTAAGCCGAAATATTTGTCAACACGATTTAATAACAACATCTTCGTATAATACCATCTTATATTAGTATCGTTGTGCAAATTTTTAGACTTATATATATATATATATATATATATATATATAAACAAGTCTAAATTGAAAACAACGTTCAAACCTATGATTGCGTTGGATAAAACCGCAATTTTATACGTGTTTATGCAAAACAAATTTCTTGTTAGAGGGTCTAAATACAGCACAAACAACATTTTCCAAAAGACCAAAAAGTGAAAAGTATATTTTAACAAAACGCATTTGACTAACAGGTCGAACAACAAATATATATATATAACCAGTCTAAAAGGGTACAACATCACCAAAAAATAACAATAAAATGAACAAATGTAACTATAAATATTTCGGATAACAGATATCCTTCATCAGTATGATCACGATGTAAAATGAATCTTATCAATCTATCCTGATTATAAAACTATAGCAATCTTGAATTCTATACAAACAAACAAAAAACAGTTTTACCAGAACATCATAGAGACGCTAGTACAATTCTAAAATTTCCAAACACGGCGCAACGACATACCTAAAATAAAAATGGTAATAATTTGCGATATGAGCTTGCACAACTTTAAAATGCCAAAGGTGACGACAGTTAAGATGTAACAACAACTACGTGGAAATACATTCCCAATAAACAGCACTGACCGATCTAAGCTTGTATAATATTTGAAATTTGACAACGGTAGAGTAATTAAAACAGATGCTGCGTATTTAAACACCCCAAATAAATAGCAGTTTGATAATGATAAGAAAAATAATTGAACGTGACTGCGTACTTTTACATCTTTCCCAAATGAGTAGAACCCTGTAATTAAAACTAGTATAATTAAAAAAATTCCTTAAAAATGTAGGAGTCTAGTACAGAAGCCGGAGTTACTGGAAACAAGTGATGGCAGGAAAATGAGTGATGGTAGGGAAAATGAGTGAAACATTCTATGTTTTTTTTTCATTTATACCCTCTGGGAAACTGTCCTTAGCTTTCTTATCCAAAACCTTTATATATATATATATATATATATATATATATATATATATATATAAAGTGCCTAGAAAATCAACTTACAATGTTAGAGTAGATTTGATTCTTTACTTCCTCCCCGGCCGGGCTGGAACCTGTACTTTTCACTTCATACTTCTATGACAACACCGCCTAGCATTGCGCAGACGACTTATCCCCTTCTCTAACTATAGCTGATATAAATCAGCTTTCGTTTCGGGAGGTGTTACCTTCTCGTAGGAATTAAACGAGGACATCTAGACGCATTTCACAAAGTATTTTTAAATCCGAAGGACAAGGTATAATTTAGAGTTGTCACTACACATAGGCAGACATAAATTTATTATTAGTCGTTCGAAATCGACAAAGAACAATGGCATCTTTAAAGTCCAAAATATTAAAATATTCCTCAAATTCCCAGTTTTTCTTAAAAATTTTGTAGTTAATAGCTTTTGACGAATTTTGGATTAGCGAATTCCAATTCTGAAGAAACTGGTCTAACAATCTTTGCTTTATAACAGTTTTTAACCAGTCTTTATTTATGAAATTTTGTGTTTCCCATATATATGAGAAACCACAATCTTGAAATATTTTTTTGACAAATAGAATCCATTTAGTCTGCATGTTATAATGAGCGTTCATATGGCGAGAAAGTTGATATAATATAAAGGAAAACTTTGCTTGTTTGCCGGATATCAAATTGTATCTAAATCATTAAGGTTTCTAATTATTTACAGAAAACTTTCATTTTACTGATAATCAAAATTATAATTTACGTTCAGCTGATGAAAAACTATTAAAACTTCCGAAGCAAAAACAAATTTTTTGAAGAATTTTATATTCTGAATCTTAAATATGGAACAGTTTACCAAATGTAATAAAGATGAGTAATACACTTTTAAAACAACATGTTACATTTTTTTCATGAAGAAGGCAGATTAATATGCTTTTTCTTTTATATCTATATAAAATTGTTTCTCTAATTCTATGGAAATTTATCCCTTTCCGAACCCATTGTATAAAAAAATTTAATCAACGTGTGGTTGCCGGTGATCTCAGAAGATGATTGGATGAGTTTAAGGGTCATAACCTTAATTAGCTTACTTGATGAATCAAAATATGCTAACAGGTGTTAATGAAATTGACAACTTTGTGGAAAGTGGAAGGCACTCGAAGGGGATTTTAGTTTAGCAAAAAAGGAAAATTTATTTTTAATTATTAGAGAACAGGTTCTTACATAGTTACTCAGATTGTCGGATTTATCAATCTCGATAGTTAAATTATAATTTTAAAGTCCTCGCCGAGGCTCGGACTTTAAAATTGATAATTTAACTATCTCGATTGGATAAATCCGATAATCCACTGGTATCAATGTAAGAATCTATATTTCTCTAATTCTGGGGAAATTTAACCCTTTCCAGACCCATTGTATAAAAAAATTTAATCAACGTGTGGTTGCCGATGATCTCAGAAGATGATTGGATGAGTTTGTATTAGAATATAGCAAAGTGCTCTCGACCAATGAAATTGTAGAATTTGATGTCTCTTAATTGTGAAGAATGAATGTAAATCATGTTCTTAGTAAGGATTATCCTATTATTTGTGTATTTACTGTTCAAAACAAAGAGTTTCTATAAATGAGTTACAACTGGCCCGAAGCACATTTATCAGATTGAAAGGATTTATCACACAATGATTGAAACTGGCTAAAAGTTGAATTGTGAAACAAAATATCAAAATTCTACTGGTGCAGTAAAACTGGTATCTTTAATGTTATTATAAAATATTAATAACTTCAAATTACTAAAAATTAAACAATATCAAAGCAATGCAAAAAGAAAAAAAGTTTTAAAATCAAAAACAACCTTAATCTTTAGCTTTCCAAAACTCTGATAACTGGACTAGCGGTTGGGAAGAACAGTTATTTCAATATTCCGATAAAATAAAATAAAAATAGAAATTTAATTTAAGTTTTAATATATTCAAAACTTTTAAAGGCATTTTATTTGACCATTCCCTGACATAATGAAATAGTATTTGATTTAAAAGCTGGACCAAAATATTGGCTGTGAAATAAAATTAGTTGTAACTCAAATATAGTTATTTATTCAAACTGTAAATGAAAAAAGGATAATTCCTCACTAAAATATTACATGATATACATTCATACTACCAATCAGGAAACATATACAATTCCTACCTTTTCTTTGTACTGTTGTGTCACCTAATGTCTATAACGCATTTTTTTAATATTTCCCAAATTATAAGAATGTCCTTACATCACTAAAACTAATCCATAAATGAAATGCCGAAAAGGAAGTCATGCATCAATTATAAACATTGCACTTACAATGACACTAATTCTTGAATACAACCAATCAAGAGATCATTTGAGCCTTGAGCACTTTACAATATTCTAAGTTTGTAAGAGAATGATAATCCCTTACTTCATGATAAGTACGAGCGTTAGCGAGTACTTAATCATGAAGAAAGGGATTATCATTCTCTTACATATATTAGATCATACAATACAAAGGTAACAAAGAAACAGGCCGGTAACAACTGTTGCCGGATAGTTTTTCTGCACGAGTAGTCCGGTGATAGCCGAGGACCTTGACCTGACTATAAGTGCAGAAGAACTATACGGCAGTTTGTTACCGGCCTGTTTATTTGTTACCTTTGTTTTGTATCTGACTTGTACGACGTTTAAAGAAAGAAGTAGTACTTTTTACATTTAGAAGAGGTAGCAAAATTAAACAAATTAGAAACTTAAATGGCCATATACCAGTTAATATAAGTTACAGTTCAAACAAACTTTTTCACTTCTCTTTAGCCGAGAGTTTTTCTCAAGAAATGAAAGAATCTAATAATTTTATAAAAAGAACCATGTCAAGTAAAAGATGAATGTCGTACACATTTGAAACTTTTAAAATGCAGCTTCGCATGTAAGTAATGTATGAACAAAATTTCAGAGGTAAGCAAGCTAACATTTGATTTTCATTTGGGAAAACGGAAAAGGGGTTAAAATAAATTTAAAATAAACAGGCTTGATCCTTTTTTTGTTGAAAAATGCAGGATGTGCCATTCCATCACCCCATCCCCTTAAAGAAATTATAAAATCGTACGTTTGTTCCCAAATATATATATATATGAATTCAATATATATGAATTCAATATATATGAATTCAATATATATGAATTCAATATATATGAATTCATTAAATATGAATGTATCAAAAGAATGAATTTCCTATTTCATTAGTGAAGGAAATGTTATGAAAATATGGATTTTGTTTCATTAAAAGATATATATGGGCATATATTTTGGACTTTTTAAAAGATGTTCATGCTTATAGGTTTTATATAATATGATCCAATCGCAGCTTACCGTCCAAAATTGGTGACATAAGTTGAATTATTTTCTTCAAGATTTGCTGCCTATTTGAACATGTATTACACAGACACTTTTTATTTATAGGATCAATCGTGCAATGGCGAGTTGATAGGATTTTATCTTTTGATTAGATATGATTTTTTATATATCATTCCTGTCTTTTTATTGAAATATAAACGTCGGTACCAGCATATGTTTTTTCTGAGTAAGAAATCATTTAGTTTTCAACGCTATCACCCAAATATTATTTTTCGAAATAAGCACTATTATATACGGTATTCGGAAAGTCAGGAATCAGAACATTATTTTGTCATCTGCTTGACCACAATATATTTTTCTCATAAAATTGGCGATCACAATATTTTTTAGGAAAAACCATAACCCTCTTTTGAAGTTACATGTAAATGGTTAATCCCTTAGTGTACTGATATGAATACTAATTTACTGGAATTGTTTGAAAAAAATATAGTTATTGATGCCAACGTAATTATTTTAATAAAAAGACAGGAAATATGTCGGTGAAACAAAAGTTCAGAGCTAATTGAATGAACTCACTGATCATGCACGAGTGATTCTATTCATAAAAAAGTGTCCGTGTAACAACTTCAACGTGTCCGTGTATCATCTAAAAAGTGTCCGTGTAACACCCGTTAATGTACTGTTTTTCTATAGCTCTGCTGGGGGCAAAGTCGTACAAACGGGACTTAGCACATACTTTTTCCGTGTACTAAGTAACTACGCATGAATGACCACAAGGGTAAGATTTCACTGTATCGTAATCAAGATATTAAAACAAAAATTGCCACTGGCTATTTTGAAATAAAATGCTGTGTTCCAAATTAAATTAAATAGTTTGTAATTAGTTTTCACATTGATTTTTAAATATCCTGCTATTAAAATCTTTGGATCTAAATAATGTTTTTGACGATTGCAAGTTTATTTCATTTAAATAATAAATAAGAAGTAACAAATATGGTTCTTTATACCTTGATTAGAGTACAACGCCATCTTAAAATATCCATGCAATTACTTTGTACACAAAAAAGTGTGTAATGTGAAACCTTGTGAAGGGAAATTAAGGCAACTTGTGTGAATTGATTGATTATTGGTTGCTTAATGTCCAGTGGCAAATATCTCGTGCATCTTCAGGACGATGTCATGAATTGAAAACCGTGATAATGTCTGAAGAGAATGTGCCACCTATATATGTATATATATATACATGTTCTGATAAATCTTTTAGTGTTTACTTTGAAATAAAAAAACATAAACCCTAGTATCTTTGATCTATGGGCTTTTAATGGCTATCCACTAGACTATCTATGGGGACATACCAGGGAGGATCCAGAGATTTTTAAAGGGAGTTCAATCCAGGATAAAGGGGGTTCCAACCGTATGTCCTCATTCAAAAGTATTGATCGTCTAAAAAGGGGTTTTCCAACCCCGAAACAACACCCACCCCCCGGATACGCCACTGCATACTATCTATATGTTTTAAATTTATTATAGCTTTTGTTTTACTTTGAAATTGAAAAATGTTTTCAAGACATGTAAAGCTTCCACTGCAATTTAATTATCGCCTGCTTTTGGTCAATTTATCTGTCATCTTACCATGTAAAGAAGTACATGTATAGTAAACCACCGCTTTATATCAATAAACAAACTTACACCAGCAGCTACCATCTTTTCATTCTGGAGTCAAGGGCCTTTTGAAATCACATATTTTACAATGCTACTAGTGAGTAGATTTACAAAACTTCGTTAATGAGCTCCGGTTTACAAACACCTGTGATATAAGTAGTCAGCCAAAATAAACTATCAATAGACCAATTAAAAGATTACTGAGTTGTAAATATGTGCTAATTGATAGTCTATGAAAGGTATATACTATGAAATTAAGAGCTCGGGGCAAGCCCCCGCTCTAAATTTCATAGTATATACCTTTTCATAGACTAACCTAGACATAATTAACCTTTATCAGCTCACTGACTGTTAATGAAATTGACAACCTTGTGGAATGTGGAAGGCACTCGAAAGGATTTTCGTCTATCAAAAATGAAAATTTATTTGATAATCATTAGAGAAACAGATTCTCACATAGTTACTGTGGATTATCGGATTTATCCAATCTCGATGGTTAAATTATCAATTTTAAAGTCCTCGCCAAGGCACGGACTTTAAAATTCGATAATTTAACTATCTCGATTGGATAAATCCGATAATCCACTGATACCAATGTAAGAATCTATATATATTGCGTATATACATGAACATCCATAGTCGATTTTAGTTATTCTTGAAAGTCTCAATAAGAATAAGCAAATCATTTTTTTTAACATAAAAATAATATTTTTTTCTCGTTTTTCTCCCCCTTTTAGAGAGTATGTAATGTTGTATTATTGGATTTCATGACGATACCTGTACTTTTAGACCAGTGTGAAGTCGGTTTTATAACGGATTTTTGAGGAAAAAAGGGGGAGGGCTATAAGGAACACTTTTATCAGTTGATCTTGTTTGAATTCTATTGACATATTAATCTACCGGCATATTGCTTTATTTATTTAATAATTACTTTTTGTTTATTTCTAGTCACGTTCAGATAATTCAAATTTGTCACAAGTTAAAACATGATAAATTCTAGCATCAATACAAAATTAATAAAAGCAAAAAGGAAAATTTATTTTTAATTATTAGAGAAACAGGTTCTTACATAGTTATCAGATTATCGATTTATCCAATCTCGATAGTTAAATTATAAATTTTAAAGTCCTCGCCGAGGCTCGGACTTTAAAATTGATAATTTAACTATCTCGATTGATAAATCCGATAATCCACTGGTATCAATGTAAGAATCTATATTCTCTAATTCTGGGAAATTTAACCCTTTCCAGACCCATTGTATAAAAAATTTAATCAACGTGTGGTTGCCGATGATCTCAGAAGATGATTGGATGAGTTTGTATTAGAATATAGCAAAGTGCTCTCGACCAATGAAATTGTAGAATTTGATGTCTCTTAATTGTGAAGAATGAATGTAAATCATGTTCTTAGTAAGGGATTATCCTATTATTTGTGTATTTACTGTTCAAAACAAAGAGTTTCTATAAATGAGTTACAACTGGCCGGAAGCACATTTATCAGATTGAAAGGATTTATCACACAATGATTGAAACTGGCTAAAAGTTGAATTGTGAAACAAAAATATCAAAAATTCTACTGGTGCAGTAAAACTGGTATCTTTAATGTTATTATAAAAATATTAATAACTTCAAATTACTAAAAAATTAAACAATATCAAAGCAATGCAAAAAAAGAAAAAAAAAGTTTTAAAATCAAAAACAACCTTAATCTTTAGCTTTCCAAAACTCTGATAACTGGACTAGCGGTTGGGAAGAATAGTTATTTCCAATATTCCGATAAAATAAAATAAAAATAGAAATTTAATTTAAGTTTTAATATATTCAAAACTTTTAAAGGCATTTTATTTGACCATTCCCTGACATAATGAAATAGTATTTGATTTAAAAGCTGGACCAAAATATTAGCTGTGAAATAAAATTAGTTGTAACTCAAATATAGTTATTTATTCAAACTGTAAATGAAAAAAAGGATAATTCCTCACTAAAATATTACATGATATACATTCATACTACCAATCAGGAAACATATACAATTCCTACCTTTTCTTTGTACTGTTGTGTCACCTAATGTCTATAACGCATTTTTTTAATATTTCCCAAATTATAAGAATGTCCTTACATCACTAAAACTAATCCATAAATGAAATGCCGAAAAGGAAGTCATGCATCAATTATAAACATTGCACTGACAATGACACTAATTCTTGAATACAACCAATCAAGAGATCATTTGAGCCTTGAACACTTTACAATATTCTAAGTTTGTAAGAGAATGATAATCCCTTACTTCATGATAAGTACTCGCCAACGCTCGTACTTAATCATGAAGAAAGGATTATCATTCTCTTATATATAGATCATACAATAAAGGTAACAAAGAAACAGGCCGGTAACAACTGTTGCCGGATAGTTTTCTGCACGAGTAGTCCGGTGATAGCCGAGGACCTTGACCTGACTATAAGTGCAGAAGAACTATACGGCAGTTTGTTACCGGCCTGTTTATTTGTTACCTTTGTTTTGTATCTGACTTGTACGACGTTTAAAGAAAGAAGTAGTACTTTTACATTTAGA
The DNA here is from genome assembly GCA_017311375.1 of Mytilus coruscus. Taxonomy (NCBI): domain Eukaryota; kingdom Metazoa; phylum Mollusca; class Bivalvia; order Mytilida; family Mytilidae; genus Mytilus; species Mytilus coruscus. The sequence continues at coordinate 53,325,968 of CM029601.1, forward strand.
AGAGGTAGCAAAATTAAACAAATTAGAAACTTAAATGGCCATATACCAGTTAATATAAGTTACAGTTCAAACAAACTTTTTTTCACTTCTCTTTAGCCGAGAGTTTTTTCTCAAGAAATGAAAGAATCTAATAATTTTATAAAAAAGAACCATGTCAAGTAAAAGATGAATGTCGTACACATTTGAAACTTTTTAAAATGCAGCTTCGCATGTAAGTAATGTATGAACAAAATTTCAGAGGTAAGCAAGCTAACATTTGATTTTCATTTGGGGAAAAACGGAAAAGGGGGGTTAAAATAAATTTAAAATAAACAGGCTTGATCCTTTTTTTGTTGTTGAAAAAATGCAGGATGTGCCATTCCATCACCCCATCCCCCTTAAAGAAATTATAAAAATCGTACGTTTGCTCCCAAATATATATATATATGAATTCAATATATATGAATTCAATATATATGAATTCAATATATATGAATTCATTAAATATGAATGTATCAAAATAATGAATTTCCTATTTCATTAGTGAAGGAAATGTTATGAAAATATGGATTTTGTTTCATTAAAAGATATATATGGGCATATATTTTGGACTTTTTAAAAAGATGTTCATGCTTATAGGTTTTTATATAATATGATCCAATCGCAGCTTACCGTCCAAAATTGGTGACATAAGTTGAATTATTTTCTTCAAGATTTGCTGCCTATTTGAACATGTATTACACAGACACTTTTTATTTATAGGATCAATCGTGCAATGGCGAGTTGATAGGGATTTTATCTTTTGATTAGATATGATTTTTTTATATATCATTCCTGTCTTTTTTATTGAAATATAAACGTCGGTACCAGCATATGTTTTTTTCTGAGTAAGAAAATCATTTAGTTTTTCAACGCTATCACCCAAATATTATTTTTCGAAATAAGCACTATTATATACGGTATTCGGAAAGTCAGGAATCAGAACATTATTTTGTCATCTGCTTGACCACAATATATTTTTTCTCATAAAATTGGCGATCAGAATATTTTTTTAGGAAAAAACCATAACCCTCTTTTGAAGTTACATGTAAATGGTTAATCCCTTAGTGTACTGATATGAATACTAATTTACTGGAATTGTTTGAAAAAAAAATATAGTTATTGATGCCAACGTAATTATTTTAATAAAAAAGACAGGAAATATGTCGGTGAAACAAAAAGTTCAAAGCTAATTGAATGAACTCACTGATCATGCACGAGTGATTCTATTCATAAAAAGTGTCCGTGTAACAACTTCAACGTGTCCGTGTATCATCTAAAAGTGTCCGTGTAACACCCGTTAATGTACTGTTTTCTATAGCTCTGCTGGGGCAAAGTCGTACAAACGGGACTTAGCACATACTTTTCCGTGTACTAAGTAACTACGCATGAATGACCACAAGGGTAAGATTTCACTGTATCGTAATCAAGATATTAAAACAAAATTGCCACTGGCTATTTTGAAATAAAATGCTGTGTTCCAAATTAAATTAAATAGTTTGTAATTAGTTTTCACATTGATTTTAAATATCCTGCTATTAAAATCTTTGGATCTAAATAATGTTTTTGACGATTGCAAGTTTATTTCATTTAAATAATAAATAAGAAGTAACAAATATGGTTCTTTATACCTTGATTAGAGTACAACGCCATCTTAAAATATCCATGCAATTACTTTGTACACAAAAAAGTGTGTAATGTGAAACCTTGTGAAGGGAAATTAAGGCAACTTGTGTGAATTGATTGATTATTGGTTGCTTAATGTCCAGTGGCAAATATCTCGTGCATCTTCAGGACGATGTCATGAATTGAAAAACCGTGATAATGTCTGAAGAGAATGTGCCACCTATATATGTATATATATATATATACATGTTCTGATAAATCTTTTAGTGTTTACTTTGAAATAAAAAAAAACATAAACCCTAGTATCTTTGATCTATGGGCTTTTTAATGGCTATCCGCTAGACTATCTATGGGGACATACCAGGGGAGGATCCAGAGATTTTTAAAAGGGGAGTTCCAATCCAGGATAAAGGGGGGGGGGTTCCAACCGTATGTCCTCATTCAAAAGTATTGATCGTCTAAAAAAAGGGGGTTTTCCAACCCCGGAAACAACACCCCCACCCCCACCCCCGGATACGCCACTGCATACTATCTATATGTTTTAAATTTATTATAGCTTTTGTTTTACTTTGAAATTGAAAAATGTTTTCAAGACATGTAAAGCTTCCACTGCAATTTAATTATCGCCTGCTTTTGGTCAATTTATCTGTCATCTTACCATGTAAAGAAGTACATGTATAGTAAACCACCGCTTTATATCAATAAACAAACTTACACCAGCAGCTACCATCTTTTCATTCTGGAGTCAAGGGCCTTTTGAAATCACTTATTTTACAATGCTACTAGTGAGTAGATTTACAAAACTTCGTTAATGAGCTCCGGTTTACAAACACCTGTGATATAAGTAGTCAGCCAAAATAAACTATCAATAGACCAATTAAAAGATTACTCGAGTTGTAAATATGTGCTAAATTGGATAGTCTATGAAAAGGTATATACTATGAAATTAAGAGCTCGGGGCAAGCCCCCGCTCTAAATTTCATAGTATATACCTTTTCATAGACTAACCTAGACATAATTAACCTTTATCAGCTCACTGACTGTTAATGAAATTGACAACCTTGTGGAATGTGGAAGGCACTCGAAAGGATTTTCGTCTATCAAAATGAAAATTTATTTGATAATCATTAGAGAAACAGATTCTCACATAGTTACTGTGGATTATCGATTTATCCAATCTCGATGGTTAAATTATCAATTTTAAAGTCCTCGCCAAGGCACGGACTTTAAAATTCGATAATTTAACTATCTCGATGGATAAATCCGATAATCCACTGATACCAATGTAAGAATCTATATATTGCGTATATACATGAACATCCATAGTCGATTTTAGTTATTCTTGAAAGTCTCAATAAGAATAAGCAAATCATTTTTTTAACATAAAAATAATATTTTTTCTCGTTTTCTCCCCTTTTAGAGAGTATGTAATGTTGTATTATTGGATTTCATGACGATACCTGTACTTTTAGACCAGTGTGAAGTCGGTTTTATAACGGATTTTGAGGAAAAAGGGGAGGGCTATAAGGAACACTTTTATCAGTTGATCTTGTTTGAATTCTATTGACATATTAATCTACCGGCATATTGCTTTATTTATTTAATAATTACTTTTGTTTATTTCTAGTCACGTTCAGATAATTCAAATTTGTCACAAGTTAAAACATGATAAATTCTAGCATCAATACAAAATTAATGGATAAAATTTAACATTCTAGAAATCAGACTGTACAAATAAACAAAATGTACATTTTACTTTACAGGTTAATGTTTATAAAAATAAAAATAAATATATATATATAATAGAAGTTTATAAAAGGACCAACCAGCAAATTTGATATGTACCGGATCGTCTAGAATAGACGATACTGCGTAGATAAGGAAAAAATATATACGTTTTAAGATTTGCACAACGGTACTTATATAAGATGGTAATATACGAAGATGATGTTATAAAAACACGATTTTATAACATCATCTTCGTATATTACCATCTTATATTAGTACCGTTGTGCAAATGTAAAACGTCTGTTAAATAAGGAGAAGTGGTATGATTGCCAATGAGATAACTTTCCACCAAAGTTCAAATAAAGTTGATGTAAGTAATTATAGGCAACCTTACGGCCTTCAAAATGAGAAAAACCCATACCTATTACAGTATATTCGGCTGTAAAACTAAAAGGCACCGACATGAAAAGTATGAAACAATTCTATTGAATAAGCAACCGTATACGGCCTTCAAAAATGAGAAAAAAACCTATGCCGTATAGTCGGCTGTAAAAGGCCCCGACACGAAAAGTATGAAACTATTCATTTGAGAGCAACTAACGGCCTTATTTGCAACAAAATGTATGAAAAACAAATATGACAGACATGAACAAACCACAACCACTGAACTACAGGTTCCTGACTCGAGACTGTCTAAATGTGTATAAATCCGACGTCAAATGTTGATACTGTTCTACTTCAATAACTGTAGGAGAACAAATCAGATTACAGCAAATTAAATTCCAGAAACAAATTAATTGCAATGGTCAATAGAAGGTCAATGGAAGACTTTCCCGCGCAAATATCATGTGTTAAACGGTATATACCATTTTCAGGTCTATGTTGTCGTTCATATTCGGACCAATTTACACAGTTAAATAAAATATAAATGTCAACTTTATATAATGGTTTTGAATTAAGTTACTTTGTCAGAAAAATGATTTTGTTTTCTCACAAACAACAATAAATACTATCCATTAACTCGGAAATAACTATTGAATCGTTCGAAACAGGTTTTCTTAACATCGATAAAGGTGAAATACGTAGATTCAGAATGTTGCACAGAGAAATAGGATCAAAGATAAAGCCCTATGTAAAGTGGAAACCAAAAAAACGCCTGAATTTAATCATCGGTTATCAAATTTGCTTGCATAAGAGCATTAAAGTAAAACTACATACGATTATGTGTATGCTGTCACCCATTAAAAAAAATAATACTGTCTACTTCCGCGCGCCATGAACTGAATTTTTAACTTAGTCTTATAGATAGATATAAGAAGATGTGGTATGAGTGCCAATGAGACAACTCTCAAATCAAGTCAAAATTTGTAAAAAGTAAACCTGTATAGGTCAAAGTACAGCCTTCAACACGGCGCCTTGGTTCACACCGAACAGAAAGCTATAAAGGGCCCCAAATTTACTTGTGTAAACTATTCAAACAGGAAAACAAATGGTTTAATCTATATAAAAAACGAGAAACGAGAAACACTTATGAACCACATCCAACAAACGACAACCACGAATATGTTATTATTATTTTGAGGACTCTCAGGAAGATAAGTTTTAACTAATGGGATTATTCTGTTGAAATAAAGATTATCTATCTATTTATTTATTTACTTATTTGTTAGTTATTAATGTTTCATATGAAAATAAACCGTGATAGCTGTAAAACATTGATGACGTGCCAGTCCAAAATATATATTTCGTGCCAGTCCAAAATATATATTTCGCTCCGTTGGTCTCTTTTCTTTACTTTTTGCTTATCACAAACTTCATCATATCTTATTTTATTAAGTTTGGGTATCAGTCAGAATAATAAGGGCGTAATACAATAATAGACGTTGGACGTCGATTTGAGAAAGATAAAGAGACAATGGCCTATAGCTTGCAATGCAATTCGAGATCATCCTTTTATTGCAACAAAACCGTTTAAGTATACATGATTTAAAAGATAAAACCATCGTTAACAACAAACTCAAAATTAAAACGCGAACCAATACGAATGTCTATTTTTTGTTTTTTTTTAAATTAAATAACTGAATTGAATGTTGAATGTTTGAGATTTCATTTAAAGATAAACATCATCATCGCATTCAAACATATATGGATAGTTTATTTACATTTCAAATGATTTGAAAAAGATATTAAAAGATGACTCACTTTAAACAAAATGTTTTGAACAAAGCTATCAATATAAAAATAATACAACCAGAAAAGAGTAAAATAACAAAAATACCGACCTCCAAGAAAAATTTAAAACGGTAAAATGGCAAAATCAAAAACATTGTCATAAGTTTGTTTTGGCCAGTGACTGTTTCAATCACAGTAACACCATGTCTGCTTATTAGCCCTATATAATAATATAATAAAACATTTGTAAAAATTCTCTTCTGCTGATAGAATTCCTATGTTGCCCAGTGAAATTAATGCGGCACTCAAAATTGTTGTATTAGAATGCAGTGTTTCTGTACTTTTAACACAAAACTCTAATGCCTATGGTGTAACAGCCTTACAATCTATACCATGTTTAAAGAACTCATCTAAGATATCAGGCTTAAAGTCTAGTAACACAAACGCGCACATACGTCTATATTAGACTAATCTGTGGTGTTCAAATCAAAACCAAACCGATAGCGATTTTAAAGAGCATTTAAAACAAAAATATCCCAAACCTTATGTCAAAGACTATCAATGATTGGAGGTAGAAACCCTTAATGTTTCGAATAATCTCAATATTTTAATAACAGAATTTAATTAAATTAAAATTAAATTCGTTTATTGTTTTGTATAGTGTGTTCTTGTCTTGTACTGTTTCACAACTGTCCCAGCTAAGGGGGAGGGTTTGGCGCTATCTAACTAGTTTAAGCCCGCCACATTATGTATGTGCCTGTCTCAAGTCAGGAGTCTGTAATTCAGTGGTTGTCGTTTGGTGCTGTATATCTGATTTGTTTTTCGTCTAGTGTTTTTTTTACATAAATCAGGCTGTTAGTTTTCTCGTTTTAACTGTTTTACATTTGTCATTTCTTTGCCTTTTATAGCTGACTATGAGCATAGGTACTTGGGGACAGGACAATTTTTTTTAGCCCTCACCCTTTTTTCCAAAATCCGTTATTTTTTTGTTTTCCATTTATTTCAATTATTTTCGCCTTTTACTGTATAATATGAACATAAATATACTAAAAATAACTTGTATTTGCTATTTACTATCAATTTCAAGTTTACTATCCACAGCGGCCACTGATATATTATCCACCAGCAGTAACATCGAACCAGTGGTTGTAAAAACTGATTAAAGATGGTCAGATTAAATTCAATGTGATTAAAATCCAAATATGTCATTTTTAAATTGTTAAAATTTAGAGATGTCTTCGTATTCTTGTGTCAACATTCGATGGAGAAATTGAAGATTACCAAATTCGCTATCCGAGTATATTATTCGTATAAAATAATGTAAAACAAAGTAAAATTAATCGTTGAAAATGTCATAAATTTCATCCAAGTCCCATTTTAACTAATTTCTTGCCTAGTTTAATTGCTTTTCTGATAGTTTATATATGCATTGCTTTTCAATTAATGAAAACAAAATATTTAATGCTGTGAAAATGGGGTTGATATACAATCCAAGAACCATTCGAATGATATGCTAATCTAAAACAAGATCACAAGCTTGTTGTCTGTAATCAGGAATAAGACAGATGTAAACTGATTTGTGATAATAGTATAAAAGTACAACACTGACTTCAGTTCGAACAACACATTTTTCTTGAATATTTTATTCAGGTTCCGAGGAGTAAAAAAAGACATAAGTAGAGAGTATCTAAACAGAAAAGTCCTCAAAGGAAAAATAGATAATCTTTTCTTGAGACGGAATATTGATTTAAGGTCAATTACAGTAAATGGGTTATGTCACAGATTTTCTTTTAAATATGGCACACACCTTTGGCTCGTTTAACTGTATCTGAAAATCGAAAAAATAATGCATTTATCTCTTTTTTTTCTGAAATATTATTGATTGAATTCTTTCAAAATAAGTGCCCATTTGTATAGAAAGCACATGAAATCGACGAAAACGTCTTTAAATCATCAAATTTCCAATTTTACTCGGTAGAATTTTCTTAAAAAACTATATGTTCCTGGTACAAAAAGTTCCGTTTCTATGATGTAAAGTAAATCTTCACAATAAAAATGTTCTTATGTTTAAGTAATTTCATGAACAAAATGGAGTTTATTGACTTTAATAACTTATCGGAAGGGAATCAGAATTCGTGAAAACTCTGCAAATTTCCAAATTCGATTTATCAATTTTAATATACATCAATATCCAAAATGTTTGATCTAATTATATTTCAGAAACAAGTTGAGGTCACTCTAGTTTTAAGTGGGGCTCATGTTGTCTATAGTTTTCTATTGTAGTTTTGTAGTTTTGTGATTTTTTTTCATCTTTCTGTTTTTGTATTAGCGTTGTAAGTTTCACTTAACTTGTTTTGTATGTCACCATAGTATATTTTGTTTTTTTTTCTCTCCCTTTAGAAACACAGACAAAATAACTTACTTGTCATATTTGATTACTTCTTATACGTAATACCAATTTCTGCAATTATGCAGACTGGCAGATATCATTTTAAATAAGATAACTGACTTTTTAATAATCAATTGTGGAACAATATTGATAAAATATTAAAGTGTCATATCATTTATTTGTTCATAAAAGAAGGTCTGGGTTTCTTATTTATTTATATTAATGTGAATATATTTAAACGATGTTTATCTTACTGATATACTAATAATGTGTCTAAATGAATAACAATAATTTTTTAATCTTATGTTTTTTTTCAATAGAAAACATAAGTAGATTTCAGTAAATGGTAACTTACCTTTAACTGGAAAAGCTGAAATACTTTTATATACTGAAGATCGTGTATTTAAACCAACGCTCGTTCGAATTATTCACATATGACGACGTAGCATTGGGTTTTATCCCTGGCATTTCATTCGGAGAAACAGGTAAGATATGATTAAGTTCACATTTATAATTAGTCAATACAAATATTATTTACATTTAGATAATTACATTCTGTAGAAATTAACATTTAAAGCACAAATTTTTCAAACATATATTCTGATAATTTTTTTTTCTTTTTTCGCCTGTTGATACTTTGTTAAGGGTATGTAGTTTTATATTGCAGTACGAATTTGAAAGTCAATGAAATACACAAATATGCATTAGTACAACAATAGTAGAAAATACCATATTTTCAAAAGTTCTAAACAAAGTTCCGTAGGGTATAATGTTTTTGACCCGTCCGTCCGTCAGTCTGTCCGTTCGTCCGTCCGTTATTTTGTCCGTTAGTCATGTTCTTTTCATCGCAACTCCTTTGAAACCACACAACAGAATTTCATGAGACTTTGCAGATGATAAAGACATACTATGTAAATGTGCACATTGACAGGAAATCATGATTTTGACCAAAATTGACTACTACAAAAGTTTGTCATCACAACTCCTCTGAAACCACACAACTTTGTAGATATTAAGGACATACTATGTAGATGTGCATATCGACAGGAAATTACTATTCAACTTATTTTCTAGGAGTTAATCCACTTTGAACTTAGAATTTTGGCCTAAATATACTTCTGCAACAGTTTGTCATCGCAACTCGTGTGAAACCACACATCATAATTTTATTAGACTTTGTTGATAATAAGGACATAATATTTAGATGTATATATCCACAAGAATTTTTAAGCAGTTGGCTTTTGTAGGAGTTCTGAGTCTTTGAACTTAAGAATCTAGTGAAATTGTGTTTGCCCGATGACAATGTAGGGGCGTGGGGTATATGAGCGTGCTCACAAAGATTCATTAATGAATATATGTACCAAGCATTTATTTTGAGAAAAAAAATATTGGGGAAAACATAGAATAGCAGCAATCAGTAAGACAGCAACTGAATCTGAAAGATTCATTTTCAGTCTTGAATAAAACGAAAAATTATTATCTGTAGATACTCAATAAGCAACTGCTGCTAAAAGTGCTCAACATGTGACAAATGTGTTTAAATCTTGTGGTAAAAAATCCATGAGAGAAATATATTCATATGTTTCATATAATGGTTGTTGATTGATATTATTCGAGTTATTTAATTTTGATATAAAACTATTTCAAATAAATAACTAGAGATGAAATCAAGCAATATCCAGTTCTCACGACTTGTTCAAGTGTATTTCTCTTATGGTAAACATTTTCGAAGTGTTATATAGAAAACTTCGCAACTTGTTCATCAAGTCTTTTGCACGTACCAGGGTGACTTCATATGTCATATTTGTTGGTCTAACTTTAACATCAGACATTTCAAAACTTTTTATACGCTTTATTATGTAATAGAATGTGACAAAAATTAGGTTTTGAGGTGAAAAGGGCTGGAGATTTGTATACTTTTAAATCTGATATACTCGGAATGAGTTTGTTATAAGCCGAGTTCTAGACAAAGTGAGTTAAACAGAGGTGACCACTAATGTTAATTTATTTTCGAAATGTGTGTAAATACTGGATTTAGTAATTTTGATGAAAAAATCATTTGAAAGTCAAGAACTAGCTACTTACCGCCAATGGTAAATTGTCTTAAGTTCACAAGTTGTACTTTGATTATATCTGTGGTAGTCGTAACAGTGATAGCACTTCAAAAATACTATTTATTTTTATAGAATTAATGAGTGTTTTCATAATGGCACTGTTATATGTCTAAGGTCTGTTATAATTGCTTGGTAAATATATTCATAAATGAATCTTTGTGAGCGCTCATATACCCCTCGCCCCTACATTGTCACCGGGCAAACACAATTTCACAAGATTCTTAAGTTCAAAGACTCAGAACTCCAACAAAAGCCAACTACTTCAGAATTCTTGTGGATATGTACATTTACATATTATGTCCTTATTATCAACAAATTTATGATGTGTGGTTTCAGAGGAGTTGCGATGACAAACTGTTGCAGAAGTATATTTAGGCCAAAATTCTAAGTTCAAAGTGGATTAACTCCTAGAAAATAAGTTGAATCGTAATTTCCTGTCGATATGCACATCTACATAGTATGTCCTTAATATCTACAATTTGAAAACACTCATTTCTTAACACTTTTATTAACCAAAGTGTTAATGTGTAATATTTAACCAAGCCAAATATTTTTTTGTGGAATAAATGTATATATATGTTAGCGGCAATAAGTGAAATTTGGCATCAAGCTTAAATTCTAGGCAATAAGATAACGCATAGGCATTTATTAACTGCCTAAAATTTTCAGGCGTTAAGCTTATTTCCTGAAATCTGATGAGGCTTATTCAACCTTTGCCGAACATCATTTCAGGCAATAAGTTAAACTCGGGATTTTGTTTTATATTTCAAATACAATGAAATATTCTTTTGAATAATACCCCAAAAAAAAATGTATTCCAAAATTTAATATACATTTACTTATAAGATCTTCAATTTTTCGTATTCAAAACAGAGCTTACTCGTATTTCTTTGTGGTATTGCAAAAATAATGAGTTTTAAACAAGTAATTGTTTCTAATATAAAAGGGGGAAATGAAGATTCTATTTGAAAATTATGTAAAGAAAGTTCTCTCTTCTTCACTAATCGAGCAAATTAGAGCTGGTCACAAATAGATAATTTCAGATATGAATTTTTGCCAGTCACATTATCTTTCCATCGGTTTTATTGAATACCCATCTAGTCCTGGATTATAAGCATTTAAGCGACTACAAATTTCTTGAATTTTTGCGGAATATAAATTTGAATCAGAGAAAACAAAACTTTTGGCACCAGAAAAGAAGGCAGTTTTAAACTATTACAACTAAAAATGGTTTTAATTTTTTTTATCATTGGAGGTTTGAATGACTGGTTAATATAGTAAACAAGAATGATGAGGGGCATTTCAAAGTTTATGTTTTTCTAGAGGAACAGTATGGTATTTTGGGAAAACACATAAAGAAATACGTCATAGTGGCCTATCATTATTGTAGACCGTTTAATAAAAAAACCCTAATAATGGCTTCTCAAATATTTTCCATGATTCCATTGTACTATTTCTTCCATTTTGTTAAAATCGTAACATGATAAATAACGCATAGAGAGGGGTAGTAGTAAAACCAATTTTTATCGAAAAGTTATACAAAAGAGGACAGGTTAATTTAATGGATTTCCAATCAAAGTAAGATTGAAACTATATTGTCTTATGGTATACCAAGATCACATAACAAAACTTTATTTTATTAGAGCTCTTATTTTAAAAAGTGCTTCAAAGGTGGCTTCTAATTTAATTGATGTTTTCACAATATTTGGTGTTCCACATAAACAGCAAAGTGACAAAAGTCATGTATTTACAGCGTTAGTTATATCTGAATTATTGCTAATGTAGCCAGAACTAGTTATTGTTTACGGGAAGCCAATACATCCCCAATAACACGGTAGAATTAGTGGTCAAAAGGAAATGTTTATGCCATGCTTACTGCACGGATGAGGGACAATGAATTAACTAAGTTGTCAAAGTCTGCCTCATATCTTGACTTACATCTAGAAATTGACAATGAGGGTCGGTTGAAAACAAAACTTTACGACAAAAGAGATGATTTCAGCTTCCTAATTGTGAACTTTCCATTTCTATGTAGCAACATTCCAGCAGCGCCTGCATACGGAGTATATATCTCCCAATTGATACGATATTCCCGGGCTTGTGTTTCCTATCATGATTTCCTTGATGGAGGATTGCTGCTCACAAGGAAGCTATTAAACCAAGAGTTCAAAATGGTGAAGTTGAAATCATCCCTTCGTAAATTTCGTAAATTTTGCGGACGCCATCACGAGTTGGTTGACCGTTATGGAATAACAGATTCACAGATATGTTCCTTATGTCGTAACTACAATACCCTTCCCTTTTCACGAATCTGACTTACCGAATTAGACTATTTACCGGATTTGTAATACCATAAGCAACACGACGGGTGCCACATGTGGAGCAGGATCTGCTTACCCTTCCGGAGCACCTGAGATCACCCCAGTTTTGGTGGGGTTCGTGTTGTAGTCTTTAGTTTTCTATGTTGTGTCATCTGTACTATTATTTGTCTGTTTGTCTTTTATTTTTGGCCATGGCGTTGTCAGTTTGTTTTCGATCTATGAGTTTGACTGTCCCTCTGGTATCTTTCGTCCCTCTTTTGTCAGCTGGAACCGAATAAGTCCATATACAAAAAATTCTGCTCTATACAAATGTACTGGACGATCACCAGATGCAGATGATACAAACTTAAAACTTTGCAATCGTCTGTGCCATATCTCAGCATCAATTGGTAATAAAACAAATTCAATACAATTTTCTATCAATATTAAAATAAAGAGATGTGGTATGATTGCCAATAAGACAACTATCCAACAAGTTTACATATATTTTATGAGGTTTATTCAATGATTTTTGTTATCAATATTTTACTTATGATTTTAGTTCAGATATAATTAACATTTAAACTTTAGTTCTTATTATTTTTATTATGTATCACATGTATTTTAACTTTGGATAAATTTCTTTTATTTACTCTCATTTTCAATATAGGCATTAACATTAATGCCTGTACACAATTTTCATGGTTTAAGTTTAAATCCTAAGATTTAAGAGTAATGCCTAACATTATTTAGGCAATAGACTTACTGCTTAGACGTTAGCTTATTGCTTAGGATGTAAGCTTAATGCCTAATTTCACTTATTGCTGCTAACATTTATAATTATGCCAAATGAAATATTAAAAGAAACTTTTAAAGTGATTTGATTTAATAACATGTAAGTAAAATAACAAAAATACCTAACTGCAAGGAAATTCAATACAGAAAGCCCTTTATAAAATGGCAAAATCAAAAGCTCAAAGGCAAACACAATTTCACAAGATTCTTAAGTTCAAAGACTCAGAACTCCAACAAAAGCCAACTACTTCAGAATTCTTGTGGATATGTACATTTACATATTATGTCCTTATTATCAACAAATTTATGATGTGTGGTTTCAGAGGAGTTGCGATGACAAACTGTTGCAGAAGTATATTTAGGCCAAAATTCTAAGTTCAAAGTGGATTAACTCCTAGAAAATAAGTTGAATCGTAATTTCCTGTCGATATGCACATCTACATAGTATGTCCTTAATATCTACAATTTGAAAACACTCATTTCTTAACACTTTTATTAACCAAAGTGTTAATGTGTAATATTTAACCAAGCCAAATATTTTTTGTGGAATAAATGTATATATATGTTAGCGGCAATAAGTGAAATTTGGCATCAAGCTTAAATTCTAGGCAATAAGATAACGCATAGGCATTTATTAACTGCCTAAAATTTTCAGGCGTTAAGCTTATTTCCTGAAATCTGATGAGGCTTATTCAACCTTTTGCCGAACATCATTTCAGGCAATAAGTTAAACTCGGGATTTTTGTTTTATATTTCAAATACAATGAAATATTCTTTTTGAATAATACCCCAAAAAAAATGTATTCCAAAATTTAATATAGCTGGAACCAAATAAGTCCGTATACAAAAAAAATTCTGCTCTACACAAATGTACTGGACGATCACCAGATGCAGATGACACAAACTAAAAACTTTGCAATCGTCTGTGCCATATCTCAGCATCAATTGGTAATAAAAGAAATTCAGTACAATTTTCTATCAATATTAAAATAAAGAGATGTGGTATGATTGCCAATAAGACAACTATCCAACAAGTGTACATACATTTATGAGGTTTATTCAATGACTTTTGTTATCAATATTTTACTTATGATTTTAGTTCAGATATAATTAACATTTAAACTTTAGTTCTTATTATTTTTATAATGTATCACATGTATTTTAACTTTGGATAAATTTCTTTTATTTACTCTCATTTTCAATATAGGCATTAACATTAATGCCTGTACACAATTTTCAGGATTTAAGTTTAAATCCTAAGATGTAAGAGTAAAGCCTAACATTATTTAGGCAATAGACTTACTGCTTAGACGTAAGCTTATTGCTTAGGATGTAAGCTTAATGCCTAATTTCACTTATTGCTGCTAACATTTATAATAATGCCAAATGAAATATTAAAAAGAAACTTTTAAAGTGATTTGATTTAATAACATGTAAGTAAAATAACAAAAATATCTAACTGCAAGGGAAATTCAATACAGGAAGCCCTTTATAAAATGGCAAAATCAAAAGCTCAAACACATCTAACATTTTAAATGTAAATATAGTTTTATTGTTGTCCTATTCAAAGCAATTTGTTGCATAAAGATTTCATTCTGGATTTTAAAACTCAAAATTAAATAAATTGATACACATCATTGAATGTATTATGTAAAAAACTTGCTCAAATAAATGTTAAATAGATATAAGAAGATGTGGTATGAGTGCCAATGAGACAACTCTCCATCCAAGTCAAAATTTATAAAAGTAAACCATTATAGGTCAAAGTACGGTCTTCAACACGGAGCCTTGGCTCACACCGAACAGTAAGCTATAAAGGGCCCCAAAAATTACTAGTGTAAAACCATTCAAACGGGAAAACCAACGGTCTAATCTATAAAAAAAACGAGAAACGAGAAACACTTATGAACCACATCAACAAACGACAACTACTGAACATCAGATTCCTTAATAGTGCGGTTACCAAAGACAGATTTTTTTGGATTTAATCTCCCCACCGAACACACAGCTAAATTATGTATCAACTGAAAGAGGAAAATTCGTACTACTAGAATACTCCTGTCGTAAGGATCAGATATAGTCCAATTATTTTAAATCTAAAGTTTAAGATCTGGATTTCAATTTGGATTTGTTTTTCTCATTTATTTTCTGTCAAATAACAAACCTATACAAATTCGGCTTCATTAAAAGTTGATTGTTATATAAGAACTAACTTTTAAATAGTTGTTCTCAACTAATTTCTCAAAACGACGTTTTAATTACAAAACTCAAAATATGAAGTTTTCAACCATATAAAGTCAAATGACCTTGACCTTACAAATAATGTCAATTTCATGTAAAAAAATCATTTTTCATGAAAGACAAAACTGAATATTTATCTTTTAGCCACTATTGTATACGATGCATCAGTTCAAAAGCAGTAAGGTTAAATGTGACATTATACTGAAAAGTCTGTGGGTTTCCGAATGATTACTTGAGTTATTATTAACAGAAAATATAGAAATAGTCAATGTAATTTGGTTTTTTTTTCTTGGTAAAATGGTTGAGGTACACTTGATGGATTGCCAGTTGCTCCATAGTCAAGTCACGTAACAGTTGTTAAAATTCCTTGATATACTTTAAATTTTACTAAATACTAGTTTCTTCACGAAATCTATGGCTTTTATGTTTTCATGAATATTGTTATCTTCGGAAAATGTCTGTATCAAGTCAGGAATATGACAGTTGTTTTCCATTCGTTCTGTTGGATTGGTATACTAGTAGTCTAACTTTTGTCAGGCTTTATTTATGAACTTCTGCCTTTTTAATTTACTTTGGAGTTAAGTATTTTTTGTTCATACCTTTTTTATTGTGCATTCAGACCTAGTTTGAAATCAAGATTTATGGGAACCCATGGCTCGCTATGGTGATTCTGTAAATAAAGGGTATGGAGCTCGAGAAAGCATCTAAAATATATAAGTAAATATAATAGAATTGACTAAAAATCATTAAATTTTGGTTTCTGGATACATTATCTCGAAATATAACTGATATCAGTTATTAGTATAAAGTTCATATATGCACTATATCAGCAGTATTGCGATTTGCCTCCAGATCCGGCAGAAATGTTAGGTCAAAAATATATTTTCTTTGCCTTAAATTCAAACTATCTGTGAAAAGTATATAACGTAATTTTAGATTTTGTCTCACCAGAACGTTTGCTTATAGTTACATGTATTTTAAAAACCAAATATATTTGACCTATTATTCATCATAAATTAGAAACTTAAATGAAGTTGATTTCTATTTCATTTAGGTGAAATCATTTGCACGAACATGGAAGAAAAAGCAATTCCAGCCTTAGGCAGACCTTTTAAACTAGGAATGCTGTATGACTGTCGAACCAACAATTTGTTATCAAACACAGCAATATGGGATGAAAATAGCATAGAATCATACACTGTTTCACAATCCCAACCTATGTAAGTCAATAAAAAATACAAAGAAGGTTTCGTTTTTAACCGACGGGGTTGCTCTAAAATTCTTTGAATTAATGACCAATTTTAAATTAGTTAAATTCAAAGAAATTAAACGTAGAAATGTTTAGCCATTAATTCAGATTATAAATCAGCAAAAATATCTTTAACAATTCTCAACATTCTGACATAAGACAGGCAAATAAACATTTAGCAAGGTTTGGTTAGTCATGTAAGTAGTCAACCGTTTTCCCTTCTTGAATGAAACAATACATCTTTTTGTCGGAATATAATTAAAGATATTACACTGACATAGACAGATTTCGCACACATTTTTGAACTTATGGTTTTCATAGATCTCTAACTTTTTAATCTATGTGGCATTTCAGCTAAAATTAGAAGCCTGGTATCTTTGATGTTTGTTTTTATAAACAATTGCTTGTGGACGTTTCATACCGGAGGGTATCAGTAGCCTAGTTGCCAGAACTTGTGTACTGACTGAAATATCATAAACACGATCTTTTGTGTAAAGTAACTGGTCAATATTGAAATCATTTGAAACACTTTAAGTTTATTATCCAATGAAATCTGGGCTATATTTGGCACAACGTTTTAGAATTTTTTCTTTTGCAATTTTCCTTAACTCCGGTATAAATTGGCATTCTAACTGTTTTAGTGTAACTGACAATGCTGAGTCTGGTTTCTCAAATGCACTTTTCATAATAAGAGACAAGCCGAACATTTGATTTACAATGTAGCTATTTAAGTGGTTAATTCTTCTTCATTTTAGGTGTGATTTTGATTTTACTGCAGAGGATACAATATCTGCAAAAACCTCATTCTTGGATATCAATGCTGATCTTAAGCTAAGCGTTTTATTTGGTATGTTTGAAGTTCATGGATCAGCTAAATACTTAGAAAATCACAGAAAATTTACACGACAATCACGTGTAACATTCAAATACAGATGTAGAACTCATTTCAAAGAACTTCAATTAAAAGAAATAATGTCTGAGCGGCAGTTACATCCAGGAGTACCCAATTTAGAAAATGCCACTCACGTGGTTGCTGGTATTATATTTGGGATCGATGCCATATTCGTATTTGACCGAAACACGACCGATGAAGAAGATGAACTGCAAATTCACAGACAACTCGAAGCAATGGTAAAATTTCTCCCGAAAGTATCAAGTGGTTCAAATTCAGAAGAAGGAAAAAATAAGCTACTGGATAATGTTAAACTAACATATCATGGTGATATTCCGCTAGATTCCGAACCAACTTCATTTGAAGAAGCCATTAGAGCTTTTAAAACGTTACCTTCAAAAATAGGAAAAAAAGGAGAAAATTGTGTACCAATGAGTGTATTGTTATATCCATTGCATAAGCTTACAAATAAGACATTTACATTGAACGAGCCTCTTGGTGGTAAACTTGTTAATCAAATTCAGGATAGATTTGAGAAAATAGAAGTCCTAAAAATGAAATGCAACGATCTCACTGTTAGACCTACATGTGAATACGATGAGACATATCGACAAAAAGTAGATGAAATGAAAACCACTGTTGAAAAATCTGAACAGATGCTCAAGAGTCAGCTCGCTTGTGAAATTATAACGGCGGTAACATCAATAGATTTAGTAAAAGGCAACGTAAGGGACCTCTTAGATGAACACGACAAGTCACCAAAAAGCCCTGAGAAGCTAGATAACAATCTATCAGAAATGAGAACAGTTATAAATGTTCTTGACACATGCGTTAGAAAAATTCCGTCTTCCAGTATCGACAGTCAGTCGAATACACAGAATTTTGGACAATTTAAATTACCACCAATTGAAATTATTTTTGGTGACCTACAAGAAAATGATAGTCGTACAGCTGCAAAGCGTAAACAATTCCTGAGGAGTAATATCTCAAGCATTAGAAAAACCGTGAAAAAGGACCTAGATAAATTCGTTTCAAAATTTACTGAAATAGAAAATAATCATATTGAACTTTCAATTCCGCTGAGACCAGGCAAACCGTCAGTTATACGAAGACAAGATGGTACAATCGAAGTTGCATGGCTGGTCCCGCCGAATGTACCTGATGATTATTCTTACGAGGTGTCATATCGAAGTTATTATCATGTAAATTGGCAAATCTTGCCATATCGAGTGAGAAATCCTTATGTGAGATTTTCCAAGTATGATTGGTTTTCCGAAACTGACTACTTTTTAGAGTCAGGTGCATATGTGGTGGTGTAATCGGACAATATAGCGAAATTTCGGATCCATTTTTCACAGACAAATGTATCATTTTATGAGGATTAACGCTCGTGCATTGAATCATTTGCAACTGAAAAACTCATAAATGCAAAGACTATCGCCAAACTGTTTTGTAAAAGATGATTTTTTGTGGTTTGTGTTTGAATATGTTTGTATTCATTTCGCTCGGAAAAACATGTAATTATAAACAAACACAACGTTCAACACACATGTCTTTTATACCCACCACAATTTTTTAACAATGGTACATTTTACAATTTATCCATTAGAATCACAAAAGATTATCAAACAACATAATTTTTATCGAAATCTTGCATACTTTAAGCTTTAAATTCAATATAAACTAAGTTTTTACGTTAGAAAAATTATGAAAGAAGCGTAAAATAAAAATGACAAAAAAAAAAAAAAAAGATTGATTTACACCATACTGAATACAGAGATTAAAGCTTTATGAGTTTCTCTATTTAGTTTAAAAAGGTTCAAAATATGCTACCGTTTGATGCAACTATAGAAAATTTCCTGTACATTATGATCCATTATGCTGTAGTAAAAACGGTGTTAGATATTTGAATCGCATATCAAATCTAGATTGATTTTTTTCTTTCCTTTTTGTCGATGCTTATAGAGTTCAATGAGATTGGCTTTTAAGTTCTTTTTTCATATTGAGGGAATAGAGTATACATCATCAGTTCAGAAATATAATCAGTTTAGTCTCAAAAGTTCTATTTAGTGAACGACTTTATTTGACAACCTTGGAGATATTTTATTTTAATTTGATTTTCAATTCAATTTGATTTTATTATTATTCTCTTTTGATTCCATTCATTTATTTGATTTAATTAATTTGATTTAAATTTCTTTTATTCATTTTATATTATATTCATAACATTAGTGAATAACTTTATGAAATAAAAGTCGGAAAATAATATCTTGGTTTTTTTTTTTTTTTGTATTACATAGTTTCACATTTTGACATGTCGGGGAATTTTATAGCTAACTATTCTGTATAGGTTGTGCTCATCGTTGAAGGTCGTACGGTCACTTTTAATTGTTTAAGTCCACGTTATTTGTGCTCTGGTTGAAAGTTGTCTAATTAGCAATCTTATCTCATCTCCTTATTGTTATTCTCTAATATGTGGATAGATACCCCATATCCTTTGTATTTCTAGTATTTCTGATAATAATTTGCAAGCATACCCAAAATAAGATAAATCGATATAAACTTCATTGTTTATCAGGTTTAAATAAGAAAGTCGATAAATCATTTGTTTCCCCTTATTTCAAATTCGATCTCCCAAAACTGTTATTTTCCATTTTTGCTACCTACATTTTTACTGCTTCCATCTTCAAAAACATAATTACAAAATCATCTTGTCGGATTGCACCGATAAAAGAGGTATTCCCAGGATCAAGTTTGCATACATTATCTGTACAGGAAATAGCCGAACACTTGCGCGATGCATTTGGATTTTCTTCTAATATGAAACTTGCACTTTCCGCCTGTTTGAGCTTATATCAGATCATGTATCGAAAAAAGACTGTTCAACATGTCTAACTAATTTGCGACAAGAAGCACCAAGAAGAAAAAGCAGCGTCACGAAAGATTATAAACTATCAAAACATTTCTTAACAGATATATCGATCTACAACATTATTTTACGTGAATTTAAACATTAAAGAATTAAGAATAAACTGCTTTCAAAGTGCATATGTGTGTTATTGTCCAGAAAATAAAGACATAGTATACGATAATAAGTACAATGAACTTGAATAAATACAATAAAACAAAAAGAAACTGAAACATTACAAAAAAACTCTTACTTTTATCTAAAAACATAATTGTATGTGTACTACACCATCGAACGATATATAAATTATTGTTGATTAAAGTAATTCAAGTTAACATGACTGTTGAAGCAAGAAACGGTGTTTTTGTCCGTTTCTTGCTTTTTGTCTGGTGTTGCTTTTTGTGCGATAATTTTGCTTTTCGTCCGATAATTTTGCATACTTTTGCTTTTTGTCCGTTGCACATCAGCATGAAGTAACAACCGCAGTATTGACTCTCTAGTGATTGCTATAGTTGATCTATTTCGATCACTTGGCCACCCGGGCCAAAACTTTAAACAAAACTTGTTAAGCTTTACCCTATTCCAGGTTAGGGGAGGATTTGTTGGGAGAAAACATGTTTAACCACGGCACATAGTATATACGTCTGTCCAAAGTTAGATTCTTGCAATTCAGTAGTTGTCGTTTGTTTATCAAATTCGTTTTGAATTGTTTTACACTTGTCATTTTTTGCTTTCATAGGTTGCAATGCGATGTGGGCGTTTGCTCCGTGTTAAAGTCCGTACGACAACCTATCCATGGTTGCTTACGCAATTTGGTCTCCGTTGGAGAGTTTTCTCATTACCAATCATACAACATCTTCCTATTTTTATGGTTCAGTCCTTCATTTTTCCTTCATTAGCTTGATAATACCTGGCTGGGGGTATTTTTGATTTTTATTAAATGGTGTATCCTTTCCGAGTTTGTTACTCACTATACGTCCAAATTTCAAAAACATGAAAATGTACATATATCATCTTATATATTGCCGTAAAACAAAAGTTTGGGTTATCTCGCAAAGGTTTGTGTTATCGCGCAAACACAGAAAAAAGTATGCTAGACGCTTCCGTACTATTGAGTGTACCGAATGAGCAAAGCAAAAGTGAATGTGCACCAACTCCCTCCACGTGCATTAAGGGTGCTATAAACAGTTAATAATAAATCCCTTTAAATTATCAAATTGGTGAAAAAAATATCATGGTTTTTGTATTTGATGGTAAAATTTGTTAGATAGCTTTCAATTGAAACAGGTTGAATGATCAAAATAATTTTTCAACGACGACAAGGGGACTGGAGTTTTTAACGACCTTGTCTACCCATTAGTCAAACTGGATTAAATACACATATTTTAAGGGGAGACAACACTGTTAACATCCTGTTTTTTTGGTAGTGAAAATTGAAAACTTATTTGTAGCTACTGTAGCTCTTTCCGAAGCAGGCGAATTACCCAGAAGCGAGAATTTGTTCAAAGACCAGGTAAAAATTTATGAAATTCATACAGTTTTGTTTATCTGAAATGTGCCTGTATCATGCCTACATGGGTGTGCACATGACCTAATTTCACGTTTTTCATGTTAAAATTGGGCATTTGTTTTTCATTTCTCTGGATAGATTTTTTTTTATAATGTTAAATTTACACTTTATATTTAAATTATTATAAACTAGAGGAAATTCTGATTCCAGTGATATCTAGTTTTATACAAGTTTCTTTATTAACAATACCCCCACTAAGGGTCACTTATGCATGGTCTCTCAAAACATGACGTCATAGAAAAACTGTTGGTTGCACCCTGTATATTATTTGTTGTTGAGTAATACGTGAGACAGCTTTTATTTTTTATCTTAATATTTTGATTCTAAAATCGATTGTGTGCACTTGTTTTCTACAAATGAGTTACTCTCTATCGCAAACAACCCTTCCTATCTTTATAAAGGCACTGGCTACGATTACCCGCAAAAAGTAACAAGAAGATAAAATTATTGATTAAATTAATAATTAAATGATTAAACTTCCGTTTTCTTGACCAGTATGACGTTCACTTTTTCCATAGGAGGGTGTTTAAAATAACTCGCTATTCTTAAGTTTAGATACAAATGAGCAAGGTGTTCAATTTTTGCATGGTCATTGAATAGTTTATATCCTTTTAAGATTTTAATGATAAACTCAAACAGTTCCAAGATGCATATTTTGTGCATTTATATAGAAGAAGTTTTTGTCAAAAACAAGTTATCGCTGAAGAAGTATATAGCAGAGTAGAATATTTTACTAAGTGGTATAGACGTGCACTTATGTAGATATAGGAAGATGTGGTATGAGTGCCAATGAGACAACTCTCCATCCAAGTAACAATTTATAAAAGTAAACCATTATAGGTGCATTTTTAAATAATAATGTGACATACAATGCTTCCTGTTTTCTTCAAAGTATTTACATTCTAATATGTAATGAAATTCATCACCAATGTCATTTTATTACATAGAAGACACAGTCTATTATTTCTAACTATATTGTTCCATCTACCCTGTTCAATAGGGAGCTTGTGATTTGTGGTCCTAAATCTACACAAATCAATAGATAGTTTGTTCCCAAGAATTTCAAAATAATCTTCTTTTCCAAAAATCTTTAAAAGTTTATAATTAAGTGCTTTTGGTGAGTTTTCAAGCAGAGAATGCCAGACTTGTACAAACTGATCTTTAAGTCTGAGCTTGATGAATGAAACTAACCATTTGCAATTATAAATGACTGTGTTTCCATACATTAGGGATACCACATTCATTTAAAATAGTCTTTACTCTGTTTAACCATGAAAATTCACATTGTCATTAATATATAAAGTATATGATAGTTTCGTCACTTTACCAGAATTTAATTTCCCCCAAAATGAGATCAATCTAGTTTTAATGTCCAAGTCTATAGGATATCTTCCAAGCTCCCCATAAATCATGTAAGAGGGTGTTGATGTTTTCAGACCTAATAATAATTTACAAAATTTCAGTTGTACCCTTTCAATTATGTCATTATTTCCAATACCCCATACTTCACAACCGTACAGTAATATTGGTTTCACCATTTTATCAAATAAGTCCAACTGACTACATATAGAAAGATTATGAAGACGACCTAGTCTTAACACTTCGTAAAGAGCCTTAGTGGCCTTTTCTACGTTAAATTGTTTTGTTTTATTAAAATTGCCTGTTCTTGTTAGAATAATGCCCAAGTAGTTAAATTCATCAACGATATCCAGTTTTTTTTCATTAAAGAAAAATTGAAAATTACATGATGGTCGTTTCCTTGAAAAAACCACGACCTTTGTTTTATC
The DNA here is from genome assembly GCA_017311375.1 of Mytilus coruscus. NCBI lineage: Eukaryota > Metazoa > Mollusca > Bivalvia > Mytilida > Mytilidae > Mytilus > Mytilus coruscus. The sequence goes on from CM029601.1 coordinate 53,349,757, forward strand.
AACATTTACTTTTAGCCTCCATACATCTGTGTAATCTAGAAAACAATCTAATAATTTTTGGAGTTCAGGTGCGGATTCGGCCATCAACACAGTATCATCAGCATACAGAATAATAAAAAGTTTTAAAAATATGTCAAGTTTTTCTTCAAGCTCTGTTGACACTGATTTTAGGCCCTCTATATTACAGGTTTGCAAAAATGAATCAAGATCATTCAAAAATAGAGAAAAAAGAAAAGGCGATAAATTTTCGCCTTGTCTAACCCCGTTACTACATGGGAAAAAATCAGACATGGAATTGTTATATGAAATACATGACTTAGTACCTTGATACATATTTACAATTACATTATACATACATCCATTCATATTATTCAAAAGCATTTTATACCACAGTGCGTCTCGCCAAATCGTGTCAAACGCTTTTTCAAAGTCGACGAATGCACAAAATAATTTTTCTTTTTAATTTTGAAATTTCAAACAATGAATGAATTACAAATAAATTATCAATTGTTGAATAACCCTTTCTAAAACCACATTGGTTTTCGTTTAAAATCATAAATTCTTCAGAGAAAAGATTTAGTCGCTCGCATAAAATTGCGGTAAAAAGTTTCCCCATACAACTCAAAATGGTAATAGGTCTAAAATTTTTGGGGTCCAACTTGCTACCTTTATTTTTATAAACAGGCTTAATGTAACCAATTAACCAACTGTCAGGAATAATACCAGTGCGAAATATAACGTTAAATAATTTTTCGTATAATTCAATGAATAAGCCAGATGTCGACTTGATATATTCATTTATTATATAGATCATCCCCAAATGCTTTATCATTTTTCAGGTTTTTAATTCCCTTAAGAATTTCGTCTTTTGAAATTCTCATGTTTAAATTTTCGTTAAGCCTGTCAACATCATTCGGATTTAGAGTTGGAATATTTGTATTTTCTTCATCATCTGGGGCCGAGTTCAAGTTTTTGAAAAAATCGAACAATTTAGTAATAGGGATGTCGGGTTGGTCTCTTTTTTTTCTACTGTTCAACAATTTCCAATACTCTTTTGAGTTATTGGATCTCAATACGTTTATTTTTTTAGCCATTTTTTTTCTATGTGCAATAATTGCTTTATCTAAAGATTTTTTGTATTGTTTCTCCGAAGATTTCATAATTTGGCAGTTTTGTTCTGATCTATTGTTTTTAAATTTTCTTTTGAGCTTGCGATAATTTTGGAGCAAATTTACAGTCACTGTCAAACCATTCTTTATCCAATTTTACTGGCTTGTTTTAGATTTCTTCGAGCCACTAGTTTTAGTAACCCCAAATGTTGCCTTGGCAGAGTCCAAAAATAAGTCACACATGTTATTTACAATCATGTTCAATTCATTTTTGTTCATATTTGCTTCAACTTTATCAATTTCTTCAATTAGAGCGTATACCCTTCCACATCTATCCAATTTTGAAAATCTAAATTTTATCATTGTCCCACTTTTGATCTTTTCTGGACGGTTACATGTATCTGTTCCAGCATTTAAACACTGATTGTTTTCAACTTCTTGCTTAGTGCTCGCCAAAGTTATCTCTAATGGCAAGGTACGGCCTTCAACACGGAGCATTGGCTCACACCGAACAGCATGTGTCTGTATAAGTGGACTTAGAGTTTGCGACAAGTGTCTGAAGTGGTATCACCTGACATGTTTTGGCCTCAAAATGCTCACATAGGTTACATACTGAATGTGCAGGAAGTGCCACCAAAATAAATAGCTAAAAGAATTCTAAATATGTATAAATGTGCTTTCAAGTTTTAATTTTTAACTGTTACCGTTCATGAGTTATGCACCTTTGTTTTCTCAAACATAAAATACAGTTTACTGCGAGCGTTGGTATTTGCTGCTATTATTTCATTTCATTCAAATACACAGTCTTACAAATAATGCTCATTGTAATTCCGTGTCATATTATCGACCAATATGATGGTTTTTTCAAACGTAGGTTGATATACCTTGATGTTGGATACTTTTTACTAGGTACTAAATGTTTAAATGTTGTTATACAACGAAGAGTTGAATATATATATAGAATAACCATACTTTGTCTCGAAATTAAAATTGTAGTTGTATAAGGCTTAGAAACAGGTAGAAAGCGAGGCTTTATCGAGCATTTCATTCTTTTTTTTGAACATTTATTTTTCGAGACAACGTATGTTTGTTCTTTATATACTGCAACTCCTACAACTGTTCCAAATGAAATATTCAGGGTAAAAACACCATTTTTAATTTGGAGCGAACGACATGAAAATTCCGCGAACCTGTACTTTTAATGATAATTCTTTATTATCATATGTCATATAAGTAAGACATGATACTTGTGACAAATACAAATAATAACAACAAAAAATAAACTGATTTGAAACTCTACAGAAACGCCATAAACAAGGCGATATACGGTCAGTGACTGGATATATCACAAATGATTATACGGTCAATGCAGTTTTAAGATAATGATAAAAAAAAACTGTTACGTATGTTTTGTAAATACAGTTTTCGTTTAATTGATGTCCTAAATTGCAATGAACAATCCATTCATAAGTTATTGTCCCTTAATTGAGGCAGCAAACCACTTAGCACAAACTGGTAGTTTTTCCCTTCTGCCAAGGTTGCTTTTTTATATAAATTTTTCACATTTTTATTTAAAAAAGTTGTGTTTTAAGTTTATATTGAAAGTGTTTAATATGACGTGTACAAATAGTAATTTTGTACGAATTTTTATTTTTATAGAGATTTTTTGTAAAGGTTATCAGAATGTTTTGAAACCCCTTATCATGAGCAGATAAGACGGGGAAACTCTAAATTTTACTAACGGGTAGATTACACTTACCGGTATACAAAAAGTATTTTAATACTTGTAAAGACTTTGAATCTTGTGCAAGGTAAAACATGTAAGCTAACCAAATAATGGTTTTATATGCAGCTTTACAAGAAGGATAACATCATTAGATTTAAGTGAATACCTTTGTAACTAAAACATTAATCTGGTCAATGAAAAATTTCAAATTGTCTCTCAGCGTAGTCGTGAAAGTACTGATTACTTGTACAAATTGTTCAACATTTTATGACATTTAAAACAATGAGAGGGATTTGTATGCATAGTACACATATTAATGTCATATAATTTTCACTATTCTTTTCCTACCAATTTGACTCTTCGTTTTGACTTTTAATGTTATTAACTTCTGTAAGTGGTACACAAGACACTTTTCTTATGCATTTACTGTGTTTTAACACATCAGAAAGATGTAGTTTTCTTTGATTAAAACTTGTTCAGAATTTTCTATTTCTTATTATGTTTCGTATTTCAATGTATACATGCAAATACCAAACCAAAAAATAGCGCAGAGTTTGACTTCTTAAGTGAATAAAAAAAATCAGATGACATCACACATTTCCCGCCAAGCCCATGGATTGATTAAACGGTTGTGGTATTTTGGCGTATGAGATGTCCAGTAAAGGCAAATGATCAAAATTGTGATCATTACAAACCGGTTATCGCTCGGCTTTTAAAAATGAGTAAACCCAATACCAAAAAGCTCGTTTAAGCCCTGGAATTATTAATATCAAAAATAATGGCATTTTTAAATTTGCAACCATTATATAACACGTCAACTGACAAAACTGACCGATAAGTAATAATATTTGAAAAAATGACCATACCTCTAAAACTTAACAATATTAAAGTTATGTCAAGGTCAAATAAACACTACAAGTCAAATATTTACCACTTGCAATCTTTTTGTTTTTAGGTTTATTATAATTCCTGCCGTTGATTTTCTTGTTATGAATTTTCTTTAAGGTGTAGACTTTCTCCGCGTTGACATGTAGTTGCTTGAATCAACGACATTTGTTCTCTTGTAGAGAGTTGTCTCATTGGCTATCTCACCAAATATTCTTAGTTTTATATTTAAACGATTTTGATCGAGCGTCACTGATGAGTCTTTTGTAGGAAAAACGCGAGATTGGAGAATACAGTTTTAAGTCTGTATGGTATCTTTTATAAATGTTTTTATTATCTGAGAAACAAACGTACCACCAAATTTTAAAATTGACCAATGAACTATAAAACTGAGGTCAAGGTCGGATAGACACTTCTTGTCGGATATATCAATTTAGCCTCTGTCTACTTATTTCTGAGAAACATAACTTAATAAGAACTCAAATTTACGACAACAGGACGATTTTTCGTTCCCTATTGTTAATTTTCATTTTTTGGATGGTGATGTTCCTTTGGCACCATCGTACAGTGTTTATATATATCACAACTCGTTCGCTATGCCCGTGTCTGTTGTGACATTTTGGATTTTAATGAACGCAATCTATGTATTACTGGTAAATAATTAAGTCAGGGATTTTGTTACCACAAATTACTTAAAACCTTCACTAAATTCTTCCATAGATATAAAGATTTGGTTTTGAAGTTTGGTTGTACCTGTAGAATACTTATTTCAAACGGGATAGCACATCCTCATTTTTACGGAGATGTTGTTTCCCGAGCTCGGAAATTTAGAAACGATCAGGGTAAACTTATCGATCCTTTAAATAAACTTATTCGAAAAGGTTACTAATTCAACACTGTAATTAGATCTTTGAATATTGTTTTTATTGGTATTAATATTGATTTTGTTATCAATAGATTAAAGTCAAACTAGATATTATTATTACATACATATGCACATTATTATTGTTACATACATATGCATATTCATGGCTCTACAGTCTGTCGATACTTGTATCTTGGAATTGCACAAGGTCATGTTTTCTCTGACTGTTTATGACGTCTTTACACTAAATCCATTGGATGTATATTGATTGATAATTTAGTCTCAAGTGCATATTTTTTTTTATTAGTTGTTATTTGCTTTGAACTAGCTGTCAGTAGCTGTGAGTACTCTCAGATCTGTACTTAGTGTCTTTTTATTGTTGGGATGTACAAATACCCGTCCACGTCCACTTTGTTAGATATATTTATATTTGTATCCATCTGATGAGTTAAGCCTTTTTCAACTGATTTTATAGATTTTTATTATATTGTACTGTTACACCACCGTCCCGGGTAAGAGGAGGGTTGGCGCCTTCAAACTAGTTTAACACCGCCACATTCTGTATGTGCCTGTCCAAAAGTCAGGAACCTGTAATTCAGTGGTTGTCGTTTGTTGCTGTGTGACATATCTGTTTTTCGTTCATTATTTTGTACATAAATTAGGCGGTTAGTTTTCTCGTTTGAATTGTTTTACATTTGTCATTTCAGGGCCTTTTATAGCAGAATATACGGTATGAGCTTTGCTCATTGTTGAAGGCCGTACGGTGACCTAAAGTTGTTAATTTCTGTGTCATTTGGTCCTTTATGGAGAGTTGTCTCATTCGAAATCATACCACATCTTCCTTTTATATCAAGTTTGATCGATGAATGATGGAAGTAAGGGCAATGTCAGTTTCATTGCCGATCCGACATCTGAATATTACAGTCATCCAATACAAGCAAAATTTTTTTGTCCAAACATTGTATTTAGTATCTGAGATACAAACCACCAAACTTATTAAGACAAACCAATTAACCATAAAAAACGTTGCTGAAAAGGTATCAGACCAAAAAAACGAACCATGAAAACTACTACTAGTCGCTGCACCATGAGCTAGTGGGCAAGGCCTGAAAATGGTCGACAAACTGAGAGGTACAGACAGTAACGTAACGTTATAGAAAATATCTTTGTCTATTGCAAGTAGTTCCTATCAATCTAACTGAAGTAGAAAACTTAACATTGAAAATTGCAAATAAATTTAAAGTCACTGGACCATGTCCTAGGGGACAAGGCCTCAAAATAGTCGTCAAACAAATATGTACTCATAATAATGCAACTTCTACAAAATATCATTGATCTATCACAAGTAGTTCTTATCAAACTGACTTAAGCAGAAAACTTAACATTAAAAAATATTTATTAATTGAAAGTGGCTGACCCTGACCTCCAGATTTGCATCCCTATGTTAGCATTCTGTGGCTTTCTTCTCAGGCGAATCTTCTTTCATATTTATAGATAGAGGAATTGCAATGCTCATAATAACGATCGTCTAAATATTTCTAATGAATTATTTTTAACCGAAGCGTACGGATAATTAAAGCATGCTTGGCTTTTCTTGGCTTTTCTTGGCTTTAGCAGCGGTTAATCCAGAACATATCGACCACACTTGTCTAAAAGCCAGATACTCCATGTACCACTCATTTATAGAAAGACACAATTTCAAAGATGTCGTGGAGTTTCGAAGTTCAAATGGAACCTACAAAAAATATGCACATTTTGAAATGGACATAAAGCAGAATCATTGGAAACACAGCAAATAGGACCAAAAGCAACGGACAAAAGGCAAAACGGACCAAAAGCAACGGACATAGAGCAAAAGTGTTGGACGATAAGCAAAATTATCGGACAAAAAGCAAAACGGAGCGAAAGCAACAGACAAAAATGCAAAAGTGTCGGACGGAAAGCAAAATTATCAGACAAAAAGCAAAACGGACAGAAAGCAACGGACAAAAAGCGGAAGTGTCGGACAAAAAGCAAGATTATTGGACAAAAAAAACATGAGATGTTTCACCGAATTTGTACTTACGATGAGTAGCATGACGTGTGCCATCAAACCAGACGGACATTTATGTGATACTTGCATAAAAGTGTGGATATTGCTTTATATGCTGCTATACAACATAGAAGAAGGCGGACTATTAATCTCCCAGCTGATCTTCAGCCCATTTGTCATGACATCGAAAACTATGGGATTTTCTTTGCAATTCTGTAACCAAAGACAATGAAATTCTCATGGTATCTCCTTTTACGGCATATATTTTACCACTTTTACTATATAATTAAGTAAAAAAATGTATCCTGGAATGCAAAGTGTACATGCTCTACACTGATTTTACATTTTACCTCAAAATTTATTACTATTTTCAGTTTTCGTTTCAACTCAAAGATAATACATTCGTTTTTGTCAAATGTAATGGCAAGACGGTCACTACCAGACTATAAATAATTTCTTAGCTCCGGGATTTTTATGTGAAAACAATTTAGTGCTGCCATCGGCGTAGGCAAGCGTTTACAGTCAGATTGAATAATGATGCACATACAGTTGACATATCATAAAATAAAAATGGTCAAAGAAAACTTCCTTTGAGGACTCCATATGTATCATAAATGAGTTCAGATTCGGTCACATTAACATTTACAAGCTGCTTCTTTCCTGATGAGGTATAACTCGATCTATTTTACATCTTTAACCTCAATAGTTCTTTGCTTTTTTACAAAGTATTTAATGGACGGCAGTGTCAAAAGCTTTATGTAGATCCATCATAACCATTGCCATTAATAACCACTTTGCTGTTTGCGTTTTTGTCTAATAAAAAAACCTAAAACCAAATATCAGAAGAGTACGAACTCCAATAATTGGACTGAAATCGATATAACAAATCATGTTCAAGCAAGTGTGTCTCCAATTGTTTATAAATAGCAATTTCAAGATTTCTAACTATAGTTTCCCATTTCCTTTCTACTATCCTTCTGTTTAGATGTTTTACTTTACCTAGCTTTAATTCATTTGACATTATTCAAGGTTCCCAAAATAAGTTAATGCTTAAGCCAGAATTTTTGCGCAATCTTTTATGAATCTGACTTGAATGTTATCTATATCAGTCCTGTACTTTTACATGACTTTAACATCGATTCCCTGTAAGAAGGACCCAAATATGAAAAATAATGGTTAAAGTTAATTTTTGGGGGTTTGCAATTAAAAGACTGAACCATGAAGTCATAAAACAGACCATCTTTTTCAACAACATGGTCTTATTGAAATGGAAACAAGGCTGTCCTTAGATTATTTAGGCATTTTTGTGACCTTATATTGAAAGAAATTCAGAAAAAAAATAATACAATTACTTCCACTGCAGCAGTTGAGTTTAGGGTGATACAGTTGTAAAAAATCATTAAAACAACATATTGATAAAATTTTGAGTCTAATTTTTAGATTTAAGTTGTTATTTAGTATTTTTGAATGAAGAAATACTTGATTGTTGACCATTTTGAACAAGTTATTTACTCAAAAAGCAGAATTTCTCAATTATATCATTACTAAAAATCTTATCAAATTTACCGAAAAATAATATTGAGGCAAATACTCTAAATACCACCTACAATAGAGGTTATATTGACACTTATCCTTATATATAATGGTAATATTATTTAAAGCTTTACTAAAATATTATTTAATATTCAAAATTTAAAAAAAACACATCAGTTTTAATTATTTGAAAACAGGGTCTACACAAATGGCAGACAAACTTCTGCTGTCAACTTAAATATCTCTTAACCATTATGAGTGTTAAATGCTCTTCCTGAAGGTAATTTGCATCAATCAATTGTAACCCAGGAAAACCCTTTAACTGAACAGTTTCAATCAACAGACTAAAACACATTGTTTGCAGAGCTAGAGCCTATACACTGTGACTCCAATCCTCATGATAAAACTAACATTTGCCAAAACCATTTAAACTTAAATCACCACAGATCAGCAAACAGGAGTAGAAACAATCGTGTGCGTGACGTTCCAGAATTAATAAATTCACACAAGAAACAAAGTAGGAGCAAAAGAACGGCTATTTCAGCAGACAGAAAAATTTGGGGGAGAATATGTTCCCATTATTTACAGAAATATCGAATATGTTTTGGCAGTTTGAACAGGAAGGTAAAAATATGTAAAATTGATAATTAAATAAAAAAAAGTTTCATGAAATGTTTATGCAACTTACTGACTGAAAGTGTAGGATAATATCAGTGAGACATCAATCCAAAACCAAGACATGCCGAATTAACAATATGGACATTGGACAAGTACCTGCTCTGTTTAACATGCCTTTGTTAAGTCATTGCATATAGTTGTTCTCTCTTAGTATTTCAACCGTATTGAATTCATTTTGTAGATTTAAAATCAAGGTCAATGACAGATAATTTTTATAATTTAAAGAGCTCTGAACCACCATATTTATATTGAAAAAAAATAATACATGTACATTTTTTCTTCAGGCTAAAACATTGTTATCAGATAAACTTCAGAAGCCAACACTAGCCTCTGGCCTTTGTTAGTCTTGTATCATTTTAAATTTTAGTTTCCTGTGTATAATTTGGAGTTTAGTATGACGTCCATTATCACTGAACTAGTATACTTATTTGTTTAGGGGCCAGCTGAAGGACGCCTCCGGGTGCGGGAGTTTCTCGCTGCATTGAAGACCCATTGGTGGCCTTCGGCTGTTGTCTGCTCTATGGTCGGGTTGTTGTCTCTTTGACACATTCCCATTTCCATTCTCAATTTTACTCAAGGTAGCTTATTCAATCCAGATGATTTTTCGCAGAAAACAGACAGTCAAATTCACAATAAAGAAAATTAAGTCCACTTAAATCTTTTAATGCTTTCCTTGCTACTGTTCAGAGAATGCATGTTTCATTTTCAAATGCTGGTGACCGCACAAGACTACTTTACATCTCCAAAGAAAAAGCATGTCATCTGCTGTTCTGAATACTATTTGCAAAAGAAAATAAGCTTTAGTTTCAACAGAAATAGTAGATGATTAGTATCTTGAGGAAGCAATTAAACAAGCATATGAAATTCTGACACTTGGCATTACAAAGACAAATACTATCAGTCACTGCTACAAAGAAATCGTACAATGTCCTTAAGAAACTCATCACAAGTGTAACCTTGAATGTGACCTACCGAATTAGACTATTTACCGGATTTGTAATAACATAAGCAACACGACGGGTGCCACATGTGGAGCAGGATATGCTTACCCTTACGGAGCACCTGAGATCACCCCCAGTTTTTGGTGGGGTTCGTGTTGCTTAGTCTTTAGTTTTCTATGTTGTGTCATCTGTACTATTATTTGTCTGTTTGTCTTTTTGTTTTTTGGCCATGGCGTTGTCAGTTTGTTTTCGATCTGTGAGTTTGACTGTCCCTCTGGTATCTTTCGTCCCTCTTTTACAGATACAAAATGGCAAAAAGACATGGTCTCAAATATGGTAATCCAGTACCTTTTGAGCCTGAAAAAAAAATGAAAGCTTTGTGGACTTATTACCTCCTCTGAATAAAAGCCTATTTAATGATTTGGGGATTTTCAATCGTATTTTTTTTTAACAAAAAAGTGTTTCCCTACTGTATAGGAATAATATTTGGAAAATTGTACAAATAATCCGCATTTGCTGCTAATTGCTTAGCAAACATCACAATTCATGACGTATTGGTCTTCATACATCTGCATTACTTTCAAATACTTATCTGAACACACACACATATCATATATATAAATCTGAAATACAAACAGCATGTATGAAATTGTAGTATTGGAGAATAAACTTCATTGAGCCATGTATTTGAAATTTGATTAAGTGTATTATCCATAACAAAAACAAATTTAGAAGATATCTCGAGAGTAAATAAAACTAGCAATACACCAGGGTTATAGGTCAGGGTCATATATTATACAATTATTAAACCGTTAGATCAGAAACATCAATACCATGAAGGAATATTTGAAGAATTGTTTATCTATGTGCAAAAAACTTCTTGTGCTAATAGTACGTTCATGTTTTTTGCGAGAAGAAAAGAGGGGGTATACCTTTTCTTACAACATTATCCAAAATAATTCGATAATGACCAGCAAATTTGTATTCATTGATGTATAGACCAAAGTTAACTATTAGTGATTTCAAAGGCTTTCACGGTCTACACTTCTGCAGAAAAAGTTTTGATGGTCCATTTTTGTCTAAATTAAACATATTCTTTAAGACCTGAATTTGTGTCATGTATACTCAAATAAGATATCACATATTGCAAAGTATCTTGATATTCTTTTACTAAGCATATTATGTTGTTTATCAATAATATTTTGTATTTAACTTTGATTGCATTAAAACCTGAGTTTCACCATACTTAAAATTTCAGTTCGGAGTTTATTTTTGCCCTGGTTGCTAGGAAAAGCCATACATTATAATCGACATTTCTTCTTTATTTCTAGATATAACACAACTAGCGCTTGTACAAATAGAGACATTTTCCAGTTGCAGTATTTTTTCAAGTGGTCACCTATTGGTTGATTCTTACAGAGAATTGATGTTAAATTTTTAAGTTCTTTATAAACATGATAAATGATTATATTTACACGTACTAAGTTTAACTAGAGATGGTTTTTTGTTACTTTTTGCAGAATTATTTGAACACTATAGAATTGACGTCTAATAGTTATGGAGCTGTTGGTAGTTAGGGGATACAGCGATGAAAAAAGAGTTGAAAATTTTGCAATGTCGATCAAATGTTTGACACGTTTATCCGGCTACGTTTCAAATTATACTTCATTCTTCCTTCTGCTTGGAACTATTTCCAAGGGATTTTAGCTGTTTTTTATTTTCTTCGATCGTATTGGATATGAACTCCTCCTTAGTTCTTTTGTATCTCTGGTCACTTTGTTTCTTATATTTTTAAACAGTTTGTACTACTGTTAAAGTCCCATAAAGCGATTCAGAAGACTTATTAAGGTAACTGACAAAAACTGCGGGAATCACAAGCACTCTAAAAGATGCGAGACCGGTGCGTCGACTGGGAAAGCGTTTCCTGCTATGCATGTACCAAACACCTTACGAATCCACACTCAGTGGATAGGACACGATCGGGAATAAAACACAATCGGCAATTTTACAGATTAGACGATCTTTTTGGTCTATAAAGCCTTTATATAAAGATCTAAGACTGCGAAAACATGTCGCTAGTGAATTGAGACATATTGTACAGGTCAACATATTCGTGGTGGTGACCGTAAAAAGGGTGTAGAGTCGATTCCAGTTGTTCTTCCTCATAACTCTGTTGGATCCGTTTTGTGTAAGAAGCCCAGCCCTAATAATTTAAACAGTAAAATTGGTGCCGTTAATGTTACTAATATCATTGGGTCGATACATCTCTAAGATAACGGTTTATCCCCGATGGTATCATCAGCTCAGAAGCTCAGTTCCTTGGTACTGGCATCGAAATATGGATCTTTTTAATTTAAAGTTGCTGTAAAGAAAAGTAGGAAGCGTTTTTAATTAGGACATGTCTCTCCCTTGTTCATTTTATTAGCTTTTGAAAGTTTGTCAAAGGTTTGGGATTTTAAATATTTAAGCGTCAAGCATCGGTTCAAACAAATCAATTGTGGAAATGAATATTATAAACAATATACACGGATATTTGACCCAAGACCAGTGTCCTATTTCACAAAAAAAAAAAAAAAATATAGATCGTAAGTTATACTTAAATGTTCATGACTTAGGAGTATCTTTTTTTTTAATTGATCGCAGGCTGGTTAGGCAGGATTAAGAGTATATCTAACAGATATTCGTAAAAAGGATTTTTCTGTATATTCTAATCCTAAATAAACGTAAAATTTATAACGATTTTGGTTTCATGATATCTGACATTTGATACTCCCTAAAGTTGTCGCTTATTCGTATTTCCGTTTTAAAGAATGGTATACCATAGGAAGTTGCATATTTGGCCCAACCATTTTTTAACATTATAGTAAATTACCTTTCTGATTTTTAAAACACTCTGTAATGTAATAATTGGCGACGATTGGGCAATCTCGAAATCTAGCTCATCGTGAATATTTTACAGAAAAATCTTAAATGATTTGGATAATAGAAGTAAACGGTGTTCAAAATTTATTTTTGTTTACTGTCACTTTTGAAAACAGAAAATTAAATTTTCAAAATAAAATTGTATTGAAAATGCGAAACGATATCTTTCTAAGAAATAGTAAAAGAAGTAGAACTTCTCGGAAATATTTTTTTATTGACCATTGAATTGGAGATGTCATATGCAGTGTGTAATTATAAGATGTATAAAAGTTTTCCGACTCTTTTAGCTGGGACAAAGAAAGGAACTACTTGTGTCCCATGGATTGAAATTTTATGCTTTAATAAGGTATTAGATTGACTATGAATGCAAGATTTTTAATACAGTGTCTGATGCTTTAAAATGAGAGCGCCATAAAATACAAACACAGAATTTACGTTAATGTACAGGTTCCGAGAAGTTAGCTTCATTAACAGCATTAAATGTAAAATCCTTTCGATACAAGAGGAAAACCATTATTAGCAAAATCATTCTAAAATATATCTACCATACTTTAAACAACATGCTACAAAGCAATAAAATAAACATGTACTTTTACAAACAAAAAAAAATTTTTTTTAAATATAATACATAACCCACTATCTTTTATTGTAAAAGAAGGTTTAAATAAAAATCACACGATAAAGTAACAGTGTGTAAAGGCAGTCAAAGACCATATTGTATTTTTAATCTTATTAACAAAATTTTATTGCTAAAAAAGATTTATCACATGCTTTTGAAAGTAAACGAACATTTTTATGGAAATTTTGATCAAACATCATTTAAAAGTAGTCTCCAATGGATCAAAAGATCCACATAACAACGCCAGTTGTGTCTTTGTTATAATGAATCAATATGGCAGACAAAAAAGGAATTTGATTTTAACGATATTAATATGATTGTACCATTGTTTAAAAACAATGACTAAATATTTTGTAAAACTTTATCACGATTACGTAGTAGATAGAATTTAATGATAAAAAAGAAAGAGATTAAATTTCGACTGAAAATTTAAAAATGTCGAGAAACAAAGACATTTATGATTTAAATTAAAATTCAGTGTGACAACACTTGACACACATTTAAATAAAAATAAGATCATTTAACAATAAACAATGTGAAGAAAATCATTAAAAATACTAGGCGTATAATTATATGAATCACGTAAAGTTGAAGAAAGACAGGATTATTTTTACTAAATTAATTGCAAAATATACGACTATTTTATGAGTGTACCAAGTCAAGAATATGACAGTTGTATTCCATTCGTTTGATGTGTTTGAGCTTTTTTTTTGCCATTTGATCAGGGACTTTCCGTTTTGAAATATCCTTTTGAGTCCGGTAGTTTTGTTATTTTACTTTTCTTTTAATTGACAGTTTGAATAATTCATTTACCAAAATTATTATAACATTATATATTTCTACCAATCTATGCATACGTTAAAGCTACGAATAGACATAATCTCTTATATTGTAATTTATATATATTAATATATATTTATTAGTGATAAACCCATATTTGGCAGAATTCTTACACATTTTGTAAGGTAAATTGTTGGGCTTTCACCATGTGGAGTATTTAAAAGCAGAACACAACCAGTCTTGATCTTCAATGAAACATGCAAATTTTGAGACACAAATGCAATTCATTTGTAAGACTAAATCTAATTAAAGAAAATTTGTGGTTTATCTAATGATTTCAGCTGTTTTTTACAAACCAAGTATTTTTGTTTGATTCAAATATTTTTCAACTAAACTTAGTATGGAAATATATATCTGATGATTTAATTTTATAAAGAAATATACATATTTTATTTTGTAATATATAAACGGAGTACAGAGACCTTAATTTGTCTTTTATATAGTTTAGTTTTCTTTCTAGTGACCAACAGTTTTTCCTTATATATAATCTTTACAAAATCTTACAACTTCGCAAAACATTATATTCATCCCAACACCTGGTCTTGTTCCTAATTATCATCGCAATAATAGGGTATCTGCAGAATTTCAAAAATACATTCATCAGTAACAATATACAGCAAAACAATATATGTAGGACAATATCTCGTTGTTATATCTGTGAAAATTTTTGTCAGCCTTTTTTTATAGAAATATTCGATATATATTTCTTTGTCTTAAATATCAAATACTTTTGACAAGGAAAAAGGTTACCCTTAGATACAAATGAATCACTAAAAATCCTTATGTCAAAGACAAACAATTACATGGATAAAGAACCCCCAAAAAACAATAGATAGACAAATAAAGGTAAAAAAAAAATAACAAAAAACTCCGGGCTGAGCATTATTAACCGAACCAAATCCCATCAATTCAGTTGCTCCTCCTTAAGGATGAACAACTCCTACTCCACTTGTGGCACACCACGTCGAATTGTTTCTGATAAGTAAAAATACGATAATAAGTCACATTCCATAATGTCACAATCGACAGGACGGGATTGTGGCTTCGACAAAATAAACATATATATGGTCATCGGAGACACAAATATATTCCATAACTTACAACGAAAACCTGATAGCCTCCGTACAAATTTCGAAAGGGATTTTGAACTATTATTCTAATGGTTTCCTCGTAAGCAGCAACCCTTTGTCAAATTAACGTATACCCTTGAATTTCATTTCAACTGGAGATTTTTACTCCTGTGCAGGCGGTATTGACATGTTATAAAAAGAAAGGAAAAAAAATCACATCGAAAAAAAAAAAATCATCTCTTCCGTCTTCACAATTAGTTATCAACTGACGCTCATTGTCATTTCGATATGTCAATTAGAGGCAACAGTGATTTACCAATTTTCAAATCTCTTAAATCCATCAACACAGGGTAAGTGTCTCCTGTTATGAATGAATCATCCGCTACGCGCATACACACTAAATCTAAATGTCACAATCGGGAATAGGACACAATAGGTAGCTATATATAGGTCAAAAAGTGAACATGTTGTGAAACCAACGTCAAGTGTGGCGCTTCTGTACACTATATGAAAAATAAACCCAAACTTCTAGTGGAAAGTTTTCTCATTTTTCACTTCGCCTCAATGGTATTTATAATAAATTGTAGTGCAATGTTCTTTATCCGATGAGAGATATCGTTCAAGTTATCTAAGTCACAAACACAATGTTAGCTTCTCAAAAATGTCTTCGTCCGCTAAGGAGTGTTCCCGGTAACACTTAAATATTACGCCAAAAAGAGAATTACTAAAGTCGAATATATAGAAACTCAACATTGCCAACCAATGAAGGACAAAACATTGCCTTTACCATACTTTTCGATTGAGAACTGTTGAGTCGTAGAAGGTAAACACTCTGTATTAAACATTGTTGACCATATATATAGGAAATGACTGACCAAAACTCACACTACTTTTAAGACTTTAATGACTTAGGTCGATAACTGTCATCCGAAAAAAAAGAACTTTGAGGAAACAAATTATAACAGATTAAGATACGATCCGGTTAAACTTATTCTAAAAGGTTACTTATTCAGCACTGTACTTAGATCTTTGAATATTGTTTTTAATGGTATCAATAATGATTTTGTAATCAGTAAATTTAAAACCATACTAAGTATTATTGTTCTACACATGTGCACTTTAACAGTTCTACAATCTGTCGATACCTATATTTTGGCATTTCCCGAGATTATGTTTTTCTCTGAATGTTGATGACGTCTTTACACTAAATTCATTGGATGTTGGATGTGTACTGATTGATATTTAAGTCTGAGATACATGATTTCTGTATTAGCTGTTATTGGCTCTGAACTCGCTGTCAGTAACTGTTATGACTCTCAGATCTTAGAGTTAAGCCCTTTTCACCTGATTTTTAAAGTTTGTTATTATGTTGTGCCCGAACACTACTGTTCCAGGTTAGGCGTGGGGTGGGGGTTAAATGCTTACAAACATTTTTATCCGCGCAACATTCTGTATGTGTCTGTCCTAAGTCAGGCGCCTGTAGTTCAGTGGTTGTCCTTGGTTTATGTCTGTCATATATGTTTTTCGTAAATTTTTTTATTATAAATTAGGCCGTTAGTTTTCTCAATTGAATTGTTTCATATTTTTCATGTCGGGGCCTTTTGTAGCGGACTATAAGATATGGGTTTTTCTCATTGTTGAAGGTTTTCTATAATTGCTTACATTCACTTCATTTGAAATTTGATGGATAGTTGTCTTATTGGCAATCATACCACATGTCCTTATTTTCACATTGTGATCAACAGAAATTGAGCAACTTACCGTAAACCTAGTTTTTTGGTCGCCATTTTTGTATGCGAAAATCACTGTATGTGACGTCGATGTCCACAGTTCAATAGTATGCTCTTAGTATTTGTACTTAGGTTGGTTCTCGGTTTCTATGAGTTATAGATCGACTTTATTAAGTCTATCGAAAGGCTATAAGCTGTACATGTCCGTCAGATAGTAGTAATCCGTTTTTGACACATAAACTGTTTTTTTATTCACTGTAAGTATTATTTGGTTCATAGCCTGGTTTAAAGTTGTTCATGTCCGTCTGACCGGATTCTCATGACGTTGGCCTCTTTGCAAGATACACATATCAGCGTATGTCATTTTCTCATTTACAATGTGCAAAAGGTAAAATGCGTTAAGTTTGTTTTCTTTTAAAATTTACATGTACAGTTCCATCTGCCATGATCACACTGGTCATGACCTCCTATCATTGTTAAGTAATTCACTTTTATTTTTGTATTTAGGTTAATTTTTTGTTAAGTAAGATGGAATGTTAAGGGTACAAATTTGCTTTACGTTAGTTATTTTTCCGTCATTGTATAAAATCCAATGAATCTTTCTCGATTACAAATGTTAAAAGAATTCAGTTTCTTTTTAAATTAGGTGTTAGCACTTGCATGAATACACAATATGGACGAAAAAGAAATTCCGGCCTTAGGCAGACCATTTGAGCTGGGAATGCTGTATGACTGTCGAAAGAACAATTTGATAAAAAATAGCAGAATCTGGGATGTAAAAGAATAAAAATCCATACTGCTTCACATCGTCAACCTCAGTAAGTAAAGTAAAAAAAAAAACGATAACCTAAATGATTCGTTTTCACCGATTTGGTTGATATCAATCTTGAACTTGATTAGATTAAAAGGGGGTAAAAAATGATTATCACATCTTCTATAATCCACAACATTATTACTTATTTCAACCGTAACTGATATCAACTCAGGGTCATTTTTGTTCACGTCTAATCTGCTTTTTACATGTAGCAAATTTTAATAGAATGTCTGTTCCTCATTTGAGTTATTGAAGAAGTCTTTGTTATAATGACTTCACCCTAAAAAAAGATTAAAGGTGTTAGAAGTAACATTTCAATCACAAAATCATTTTCGTTTTAAGAGGCTTTATTTCAATCAATTTTCAAAGTTTATTCAATTTATGTACCAAAACTGATCGGTCGGATGATAACTTGATGAGTGGCAAATTTTTTCCCAGCAAAATGAGATATATTTTAATTGTGCTGTAGTTATATCAAAAGTTGATATCAAAACAACTCTACAATTTGTTGATTTTATAAAATTTTACTTTATAATTATTTTAAGAACTACCTTCTAATATATATCAAAGAAGCTGGAAATATATCACATTCTCACAAAACTGTATTATCCACCCTAATTAAAACTGAATTATAATTACAAGTTGATTTTGGAAATTTCTGTTACATTCTAATTTAGTAATAAAAATTTAGTTTTTTTTTTGTGTGAAAAGAGTTATCCAATGGACTGAAGTACCTTGAGCCTAAATCAATGAATTTGAAAATGCATCAAAAAGTAAAATAACAAAAATACGGAACTCCGAGGAAAATTCAAAACGGAAAGTCCCTAAAAAATGGCAAAACCAAAAGCTCAATCACATCAAACGAATGGATAACAACCGTCATATTCCTGACTTGGTACAGGCATTTTCTGATGTAGGAAATGGTGGACTGAACCGGGTTTTATAGCTAGCTAAACCTCTCACTTGTATGACAGTCGCTTAAAATTCCATTATATTGACAACAATGTATGAACAAAATATAAACAGACATAAAATGGTAAATATAAGGGAACAGCAGTTAACATTGTGTGATAATCTCAATCACTATAAAAATAAACAAAAATGTCAACAAAGAAATATAAATAGGTATATAGACAAAGCACATAAGCAAAAACGAAAGACAAGAATACAAAAATTACCATAGCACAATAACACAATGCTGGGATGTGTAAGTACCGAGCCACGTCAAATGGATATTACCAAAAATGGACTAAAGAGTAATAGTAATAATATACTAGTTATAAGACAAATAAAAGAACACTATAACACGTAATTAAGATGATAAACCACGTCAGTACCTATTATCTATACTTAAAGACCATCATGTATATTTGTGAAGTTGGTACGGAAAATTTATCATCAAGGTCTTCCGATAAACTTTTTTAGAAAAAGGACGAGACGTTCTTTGACATTACCTTGGTTCATCAACTTTTTGCTCAGACACTGGTCGTCATTCTGTGTAACGAAACAAATACTTGTGAATGAAACGGTTCTCAAATATTGCAATTGACTCATGTGGGATCTTGTTTTGGATCGTGAAGTTATCAAATATAATTCAACTTCAAGACTTGTATAAAAAATAAATTGTTACAAAAAATAAAAAAGGCAAATGATTAAAAGTGATTAACATTACTCAATACTACTGCGTACTTGGACAGAGCAAAAATGCAGTACGGATTTAATATAGCACAAAAGGCAGCACATTACCATATGCAAATAATTCGAATGTGCGAAGTAGGAGGGGGTCTAACTCAAAGATGTCCTGAAGTAATGGTCCTGTGGACTGCTAGACCTTTAAGGCAGGTCCTTCTTTTAGTTGCATCATCCATATATTCCATCACCGTTATAAGATCTTTTGTGGCATTGAAACGTTTAAAACACAACAAATAAAACAAGGAATTATTTCAGGACTTTTCCTCTTTATTATATAAAATTCCTTCCGTGAAATTCTTTATACATTTTGCCAGTCAATTCGAAAATGGCAGCAAACGGATAATTTTTGACACCGGGAATCAATTCAGAATGGCATACAGAGTTTCTTCAAATTTGTTTATTCAAAACTGTTTTAATATCGAAAATTATAAAATAGAGATATAGATTGTTGTTGAAATCCTAGCACATAAAGATAAAACCATAATATGCCAATTTTCAAATATATACTAAATGTTTACTACATTTCCATAATTTTCACATGCCGAACATTTAATATTCCAGGAATAAATTATCAGTATGCAATTAATTTCTGCTCCAAAAATAATCTCAAAATTAATGATTTTTATATCAAAACGAATGAACTTTTACAGTAAAAAATACCCCTTTTAATAAAAATCTTCCTCTTAGAGACAAAAATACTGTTCATTAATATTATTGTTATCAAAATGGACAATCTTGACTTATAATAACGACATAAAATGTTGACGGACAAACATACAGGCAGTAATGGCTTTAGGGCTCCGCGGATTTGTCAGCATGGTAATATCAGAAAAAACAAACCAAATAGCATTGAATCATCATAGCTGGTACACGATCTTTCACGACCATAAATATCAAATGTATACTTATATTTCAATTTTGAACCACTTTCTGAAAAAGCTACTACAAAATAGTTTTGAGAGCAGTTTGAAACATTGTTCAGAGAATAGTAATTTAGTCATGATGAAAAACAACCATTTTCCAGTTTAACAAAATCGTTTTTGTGTGTTTAAGAACTTTTCAATACATTCTACGTCTATTGGAACATGTATTTTGCATTACAAAGGAAAGACCTCTCAATTGTTCAAGAACAATGGACATTTTAATTCACTTTTATTTTTGTATTTAGGTTAGTTTTTTGTTAAGTAAGATGGAATGTTAACGGTACAAATTTGCTTTACGTTAGTTATTTTTCCGTCATTGTATAAAATCCAATGAATTTTTCTCGATTACAAATGTTAAAAGAATTCAGTTTCTTTTTAAATTAGGTGTTAGCACTTGCATGAATACACAACATGGACGAAAAAGAAATTCCGGCCTTAGGCAGACCATTTGTGCTGGGAATGCTGTATGACTGTCGAAAGAACAATTTGATAACAAATAGCAGAATCTGGGATGTAAAAGAAAAAAAAAATCCATACTGCTTCACATCGTCAACCTCAGTAAGTAAAATAAAAAAAAAAACTATAACCTAAATGATTCGTTTTCACCGATTTGGTTGATATCAATCTTAAACTTGATTAGATTAAAAGGGGGTAAAAAAAATCATTATCACATCTTCTATAATCCACAACATTATTACTTATTTCAACCGTAAATGATATCAACTCAGGGTCATTTTTGTTCACGTCTAATCTGCTTTTCACATGTAGCAAATTTTAATAGAATGTCTGTTCCCCATTTGAGTTATTGAAGAAGTCTTTGTTATAATGACTTCACCCTAAAAAAATATTAAAGGTTTTAGAAGTAACATTTCAATCACAAAATCATTTTCGTTTTAAGAGGCTTTATTTCAATCAATTTTCAAAGTTTATTCAATTTATGTACCACAACTGATCCGTCGGATGACAACTTGATGAGTGGCAAATTTTTTCCAGCAAAATGAGATATATTTTAATTTTGCTGTAATTATATCAAAAGTTGATGTCAAAGCAACTCTACAATTTGTCTTTTATAAAATTTTACTTTATAATTATTTTAAGAACAACCGTCTAATATATATCAAAGAAGCTGGAAATATATCACATTCTCACAAAACTCTATTATCCACCCTAATTTAAACTGAATTATAATTACAAGTTGATTTTGGAAATTTCTGTTACATTCTAATTTAATAAATACATAATAACAGTTTTTTGTGTGAAAAGATTTATCCAATGGACTGAAGTACCTTGAGCTTAAATCAATGAATTTGAAATATATTTCAAATGACATGAGTTTATTCTTATGAACTCTGTCAATAATTCTGTCCGAAAATGCATCAAAAAGTAAAATAACAAAAATACCGAACTCCGAGGAAAATTCAAAACGGAAAGTCCCTAAACAAATGGCAAAATCTAAAGCTCAATCACATCAAACGAATGGATAACAACCGTCATATTCCTGACTTGATACAGGCATTTTCTGATGTAGGAAATGGTGGACTGAACCGAGTTTTATAGATAGCTAAACCTCTCACTTGTATGACAGTCGCTTCAAATTCCATTATATTGACTACAATGTATGAACAAAATAAACAGACATAAAATGGTAAATATAAGGGTACAGCAGTTAACATTGTGTGATAATCTCAATCACTATAAAGATAAACAAAAAATGTCAACAAAGAAATACAAAAAGGCATATAGACAAAGCACATAAGCAAAAACGAAAGACAAGAATACAAAAATTACCATAGCACAATAATAAAATGCCGGGATGTGTAAGTACCGAGCCACGTCAAATGGATATTACCAAAAATGGACTAAAGAGTATTAGTAATAATATACTAGTAATAAGACAAATAAAAGAACACTATAACACGTAATTAAGATGATAAACCACGTCAGTACCTATTATCTATACTTTAAGACCATCATGTATTATTTGTGAAGTTGGTACGGAAATTTATCATCAAGGTCTTCCGATAAACTTTTTTAGAAAAAGGACGAGACGTTCTTTGACATAACCTTGGTTCATCAACTTTTTGCTCAGACACTGGTCGTCATTCTGTGTAACGAAACAAATACTTGTGAATGAAACGGTTCTCAAATATTGCAATTGACTCATGTGGGATCTTGTTTTGGATCGTGAAGTTATCAAATATAATTCAACTTCAAGACTTGTATAAAAAATAAATGGTTACAAAAAATAAAAAAGACAAATGATTAAAAGTGATTAACATTACTCAATACTACTGCGTACTTGGACAGAGCAAAAATGCAGTACGGATTTAATATAGCACAAAAGCCAGCACATTACCATATGCAAATAATTCGAATGTGCGAAGTAGGAGGGGGTCTAACTCAAAGATGTCCTGAAGTAATGGTCCTGTGGACTGCTAGACCTTTAAGGCAGGTCCTTCTTTTAGTTGCATCATCCATATATTCCATCACCGTTATAAGATCTTTTGTGGCATTGAAACGTTTAAAACACAACAAATAAAACAAGGAATTATTTCAGGACTTTTCCTCTTTATTATATAAAATTCCTTCCGTGAAATTCTTTATACATTTTGCCAGTCAATTCGAAAATGGCAGCAAACGGATAATTTTTGACACCGGGAATCAATTCAGAATGGCATACAGAGTTTCTTCAAATTTGTTTATTCAAAACTGTTTTAATATCGAAAATTATAAAATAGAGATATAGATTGTTGTTGAAATCCTAGCACATAAAGATAAAACCATAATATGCCAATTTTCAAATATATACTAAATGTTTACTACATTTCCATAATTTTCACATGCCGAACATTTAATATTCCAGGAATAAATTATCAGTATGCAATTAATTTCTGCTCCAAAAAATAATCTCAAAATTAATGATTTTTTTATATCAAAACGAATGAACTTTTACAGTAAAAAAATACCCCCTTTTTAATAAAAATCTTCCTCTTAGAGACAAAAATACTGTTCATTAATATTATTGTTATCAAAATGGACAATCTTGACTTATAATAACGACATAAAAATGTTGACGGACAAACATACAGGCAGTAATGGCTTTAGGGCTCCGCGGATTTGTCAGCATGGTAATATCAGAAAAAAACAAACCAAATAGCATTGAATCATCATAGCTGGTACACGATCTTTCACGACCATAAATATCAAATGTATACTTATATTTCAATTTTGAACCACTTTCTGAAAAAGCTACTACAAAATAGTTTTGAGAGCAGTTTGAAACATTGTTCAGAGAATAGTAATTTAGTCATGATGAAAAACAACCATTTTCCAGTTTAACAAAATCGTTGATCTTTAATACTCGGATTTTCTTATATACTGATAATAATGTTGATATATTCAGATAGACAGTTTTTTTCTTCTTCAAAATTTGTCCTCATAATTCGATAAATTAGATTTAGATAATCTATTGACCTTGCATGAGTTTTCTCGATCTGATTTCCTTCACGATCCCATACCAGATCTTTCACGATTCTAACGCAATACTTGACCACCGTTACTCATTCTTTCATGACATTTTTCTCGATATAAAGAACGACAGCCATATTGACTCCATCATAATAAGAGCATAAGTTTGTACGCAAGTTTAAAGTTAAACCTCTGCTGGTACGTCAGCCATTTCATTTACCGTGGTTTAGACCATACTCGTCAAATATCGTCCAATGAAAAATGATTATTTTCCTTTCTATTTTTCATATTACATGGCTTTCCGTGCACTATAAAATGCTATTTATGAATGACTTGTTGTGCATATGTCTATACTCCATCTATTGTCCAGTTAATCAATACAATTTACTACAATTGTTTACATAGGCGAACATCTCAAACATTATTCCAAACTTAGTTTATTTTGGCACCTTCTGTCGGAACGAAAAAAAGGAATCTCAAAAAACAGAAAAGTTTATAATGTTCTGAAACATAAAATGTATCTAAAATTTAATTATCTAGTTCCTGTTACGAATTCAAAAATTCCCAGGTGCACAGGAATGTCTGTACTCAGAGTAAAATTTGTGGTGTAAATACGACGATATTAGCTAAAAGGTTACGATGAACTTAAATAACTGTCCTAACGAAGTGTACAATCCCCCGATGCAATTTACATAGGATAAGACCAAAACAAAAAAATCATAAGTATTGTGTTTTGTTTTATTATTATAAATGAAAACAGAACAGATTTATGCATTTTAAGTTGAGATTTGAATATTGTAAACTTTATATAGAAAAAAAAAACAGAATTGAACAGGGGTCAAACTTTCAAAGATGCAGGTAAAATATTTACTTAATCTAATTTATGTACACCTTAAAATCAAAAGATTTTTTAAGTAACAACGACTGTTGATAAAACAAAACATTGTCAATACGATTAACAATGAAAAAAGTAAGCATCTGATGTTGAAACGATAATAATTTTATAATATTTTTAATGAAGTTTTGTTATTATTAAAGTTTTACCTTTTTTATAAACTCTACCGTGCATACATGTAATTATAAAGTTTCGGTATCGTTAAATTGTTTTCAAACCTGTTCTTACTAACTTACTTAGTGTTTTAATTGGATGTCTAGATGTTAATATAAGGAAAATGGCGTCACTAAAACAACAATGGAACAACGTATTGAATTCACAAGAGGCACCTGTATGTCCTGTACGGCCTTCAATAATAGATAACAGCGGATATTATGTGTCAAGCTCTAAATCCGTTTTATTAATGAATGAAAGAATGAAATCGACATTGACTTGCACGGCATTTGCCTTGCATACCAAAACGTCTGAATTAAACACTTTATAGACAACCATCATGACGATCGCTTGACTTATAGTAGACATATTTTAACATTTGGTTTGGTTAGTCTAGTCATGTGAGTACTCAATCATATTATATCTGTATAAAACAATATGTTTTGTCTTTTGACTATCATCAGAGACAAGTAAAAGGGATGTATCGAAGTTTTTAAATCAAAATTTATTATATTTTCCCTTTTAGATGTGATTTTGATTTTACTGCAGAGGACACAATATCTGCAAAAACATCATTTTTAGACATAAACTCTGATCTTAAGCTAAGCATTCTTTGTGGTTTGGTTGAAGTCCATGGATCAGCAAAATACTTAGAAAATCAAAGAAAATTCACGAGACAATCACGTGTAACATTCAAATACAGATGTAGAACTCATTTCAAAGAACTTCAAATAAAAGAAATAATGTCTGAGCAGCAGATACATTCAGAAATACTCAATTCAGGAAATGCTTCGCATGTGGTAGCTGGTATTCTTTATGGAGTAGATGCCATATTCGTATTTGACAGAAACTCGTCTGATGAAGAAGATGAGCTGCAAATTCACAGAAAACTCGAAGCAATGGTTAAATATTTCTCGAAAGCTCCAGTCGAATCAAATACAGACGAAAGAAAAAATAAATTATTGGATAATGTTAAATTTACCTATCATGGCGATATCCCGCTTGATTCCGAACCTAAATCATTCGAAGAAGCCATTGCAGCTTTTAAAACTTTACCTAACAAAATAAGACAAAAAGATGCAAAATGTGTTCCAATGAGTGTATTGTTAATTCCATTACATAGACTTACAAATTCGACAGTAACATTAAACGAGCCTCTTCATGTGTCACTTGTTAATCAAATTCAGGAAACATTTGAAAAATTCGCAGTTCTGAAAATGAAATGCAACGATCTAACGGCTAGACCTACATGTCAGTACGATGAGAGGTATCGACACAAAGTAGATGAAATGCAAGCAATTGTTGAACAATCTGAACAGAGGCTTAAAAGTCAGCTCTCTAGTAAAGTAACCGCGGTAACACCAACAGATTTAATAAAAGGAAATGTAAGAAACCTCTTAGATGAATACGACAAGTTACCAAAAAGCCCCGAGAAGTTAGATAACAACTTATCAGAAATTAGAACAGTTATAAATGTTCTTGACACATGCGTTAGAAAAATTCCGTCTTTCAATAAAGATAGTCAGTCGAATACACAAGAGGACAATAAAAATCAATCTTCTCAGAATTTTGGACAATTTGAATTACCACCAATTGAAAACTTTCTTGGTGACCTACAAGAAGATGATAATCGTACAGCTCCACAGCGTAAACAATTCCTGCGGAATAATATCTCAAGCATAGGAAAAACCATGAAAAAGGACATAGACATGTTTGTTTCTAAATGTAATGAAAAGGAAAACAACTACATTGAACAACCTAACGTCCAACAGGGCGCACATGTTGAACTTTGTGCTGATGATGTAAGATCTCGACAAAAAGTAGATAATATGCAAACAACTGTTGAACAACCTAAACAGAAGCTTAAGAGCCAGCTCTCTAGTGAAGTAACCGCGGTAACATCAATAGATGTAGTTAAAGGAAAAGCAGGTAACATCTTAGAGGAATACGAAAAGTCACCGAAAAGCCCCAAGACGTTAAATAACAACTTATCAGAAATGAGAACAGTTATAAATGTTCTTGACACAAGCGTAAGAACAATTCCTTCTTCAAATAAAGATATTAAGTCGAATACACAAGAGGACAATATAAATCAATCGTCTCAGGATATTAGACAATTCGAATTACCACTTATTGAAAACTTTGTTGGTGACCAACAAGAAGAAGTTATATATAATCGTACCGATGCACAGCGTAAATGTCCGAGAAGAAACCCCGTGAAAAAAGACAGAGACATGTTCGTTTCAAAATTTACTAAAATAGAAAACAACTATATTGAAAAATCTTACGTCAAACGGGACGCAGATGTTGAACCTTCAATTCCACTGATACCAGGCAAACCGTCAGCAATACGGACACACATTCAGGAAATCGAAATAACATGGGAGCCTCCGCCGAACGTACCTGATGACTATTCTTACGAGGTATCATATCGATATAGTTCTCACGAAGAGTGGATTATCTTACCATATCACGTAAAAAATTCCAGTGTGAGACTTTCTGAAGTTTTTTGGTTTGCCCAGCCTTACTACTTTTTTAGAGTTAGATGTGTATGTGATGGTGTTTACGGACACTACAGCGAAGTTTCGAGTATGTTTCTGACAGAATATTGTATTATTTTATGATAATTAATGCTTGTGCATAGAATTATTTGCAACTGAAGTACACATATACGTAAAGACTATCGTCAAAGGGTTTTGTAAAAAACTGATGTTTTGTTGTTTGTGTTTGCATATGTTTTGCATTCATTCGCTCATGACTCTGGTGTTCCACGGGGAACAGTATTAGGCCCAACATTAGTTTTACTATTTATTAATGACTTACCAGAACATGTAACTTGTAATGCAAGACTTTTACAGATGACTGCTTATTGTATAGAAATGTAAATAATAATTTTGATGCACAATTACTTCAAAAAGATTTATCTAGTTTAGTGCAATGGGAACAGGACTGGCAAATAAATTTTAATTCTGAAAAATGTTGTGTAAATGTTATGTAATACATATCTCTAAAAAAATTAACCTTCTGCTTTTGATTATACATTGCATAATCATGTTTTAGAATCAGTAAAAAACAGTAAATATTTAGGTGTAACTATACGCCATGATCTTGACTGAGGAACACATCTATACTACTAAAGGAAGAGACCGATTTCATTGAGCCGCAACTCCTCTGAAACCATACAAAGTCGGAAATATTTGTGATATGACGTATAAATGTAGTGTTTTGTACTTTCTAAATTTGTCTTTGAAACAATCTTTTTTCCACAGAAAACACCAATTTTTGAGAAAATATCCAAATTCGGAGACCGTTATCGATCCGTGTCTTATACGTTTTTGCGCATGCTCAGTCGACGTAATGCCCGCGAAATCCAAGTGAAAGTAAGAAGAAAGAATAGAAAATAGGACAGTTAGGTCTATAAGGATCCTGTCTTGTATTGTTAGTGCATCATTTTGCTAAATTAAACGACATCCATCCGTTTTATTCAGGTGCAGAACTGTCCAAAAATGAAATGGGTGTTGAACGTGTCGAAGAGATCCTCCCCCCTTTTTATGTGTAAACACAGGCACCCGACGTTCAGACCCCTCCCCCTTTTTATGTGTAAACCCCCCTACCCAATGTTTTGACTGAAAGATGAAATTTTCTAATTTGATTTGCACAATTGTACCGCGATTTCGGACATCTTCTAGTATAAACAATATTACCTGCAAGGCAAATAAAACCTTAGGTTTTCTTCGTAGAAACTTAAGACTGCACACGTAAGGTTAAAAACTTTACGTACACATCACTTGCCCGTTCAGACGTCGAATACTCTTCCCCTGTCTGGGATCCGTACAAAAAGCACCACATCACTCAGGTTGAGCAGATTCAGCGTAAAGCAGCCAGATTTGTCTTTAACGATTATAAAGACAGAACACCGGGAGCAGTTTCAAACATGATAAATTCTTTACAATGGGAAAGTTTATATAATAGACGAAAAAAAGCTAGATTAACAATGCTATATGAAATTAATTGGGGGCTAGTAGAAGTTCCAAAGGACAATTTAACAAAATCTGATAGACGTTCTAGGTGGCAACATAAATTTCGGCAAATAGCAACTAATAAAAATTTTATAAATATTCTTTTTATCCGAACACTATATCTGACTGGAATTCCCTACCTGAAGCAATAGGTAGATCTGACACCCTGGAATCCTTCAAAGGTGGCATATCCACTCTAATATTTGAAGGATCCACACCAACTTATTAAACTACCAAAGCCACTGTACATACTGGTAATTTTAATTAAGTCCTTATGAACATAGCACACGAGTTCCGGGAAGTTTTACACTCCTACCTATTCCCGTATTCGGAAGAATATAACAAACATATATTATAAACGAACACAACGTTCAAGGCAAAGTGTATTACCTGGACTGGACTGGACTGGACTGTGTACTGGACTGGACTAGACTGGACTCTCACATAGTTTTTTTTACTGACATGCACTTATTTTTTATTTGTATATATGTTATCTTCTTGTTTATTACAACTGTACTTAATACTTTTTTATTATAATAATATCATTTTAATTTATAATCTTGTCTGTCAATAGAAGTTGTATTAATTAATGACATTCGACCTTAGCACAGATGTTTGTTTTATCTATTTAGGTACAAATTGAAATGTCAGCATCAATTTTATTGTATAAAGCAGATACAAGGACAGATAATGTTATCCTGTATTGTGTATTGTTATGTGTACAATACATTTATCACCTTATTCTATTTTATTTCTGAAATTTATCTATATTGTGAACTTTGTTTCACATAAAATTAATAACATTATCATTTCATTAAAGGGCCCATGATGAGAAAAACTAATATTTAATAATTGAGAGACACAAATTTTAAAGTTAAAGTTTAAAAGCTATAACTTTTTTAGATATGACTTCTTTAGTATTTTAACTGTATCAAAATTACATGCGTATTTAGTTTGGGCACGAGTTTAAATTTTAATCCCATGCACAGTGAAAAACAAAAGTTATACAAAAACATCTTGGATTAAATTATAAAATTGAGAATGGAAATGGGGAATATCTCAAAGAGACAACAACCCGACCAAAGAGCAGAAAACAGCCGAAGGCCACCAATGGGTCTTCAACACAGCGAGAAAATCTCGCACCCGGATGCAGGCTTCAGCTGGCCTCTAAATAAAAATGTGTACTAGTTCAGTGAAAATGGACGTCATACTAAACTCCAAAACATATAAATGAACTAAAATTAAAAAAAACATACAAGACTAACAAAGGACAGAGGCTCCTGACTTGGGACAGGCGCAAAAGTGCGGCGGGGTTAAACATGTTTTGTGAGATCTCAACCCTCCCCTTTACCTTTAGCCAATGTAAAATAAACAAACACACAGCTATACGCACAGTAAAATTCAATTTAAAAGTCCGAGTCCGATGTCAGAATAGGTAACAAAAGAAACTAAGCAAAATGACAATGATACATAAATTAACAAAGGACTACTAGCAGTTACTGATATGCCAGCTCCAGACTTCAATTAAACTGATTGAAAGATTATGTCTTCATCATATGAAAATCAAGCAAAATCCCTCCCGTTAGGGGTTTAGTATCATACCATCATAAAAAATATGAGAAGAACATAACCCGTATCATACCAACAACTGGTTTTAGAACAAATGTGTTTATTTCCGATGCAAAGCCTTATGAGTGAATCAATATTAATACCAAAATATGCCATCTTCAATGACCTGACAACAGTATCGTAACTATATCCCTTCTGAATAAGTCTGTTTAAAGGTTTAGTTAGCTTTTGAGGTGAATGCCTACATGTTTGTGCTTTGTAAGGAATATTACCATAAAGGCTGTAGTTAAGTGTTGTTCTAGAATCAATCTAATCTGTCATTAGGACAATGCTGTGTATCTGTATATTATAAATCATTAGAATGTCATTCAGTTTCAGAGGTTTGTCAAGATTTCCTGTATCATGTTTCCTATTGTTATTTTTTTAATTTTGACTGTCAAAGGCTGACCTTAGGAGATACTGTTTTTCTGATCATATCATTTTCTTTCAATTGTGTTTGCATACATTGTCAGACAATTTAGAAGTGTTAAGTTCAATTGTCTTTTTATTCAAGAAAACCTAGAGGTATTGAAAGTTATTGGAACTTATATATTATTAAATGTTTTGAACTCGGAAAACTATCAATAAAGTAAAGATATGTTTATATATAACCTACTATGAATATTTGCTGTTAGTTTTTTTATATCATCTGTTTTATTTATGCTTTTGCACATGGGTTTATGACTCTGGAGTCGGTTTCACAAAAAAAACTTACGACTAAGATTGATCGTAAATCATGAACAATTCAGTATACTTGCGATCAATCTTAGTCATACTTTTTTTGTGAAACCGACACCTGGTCTGGAAGTGGCTTAAGATTAAAAAATAAGTTGAACTTATCCATAATTTACTGCTTGACAAAATTATTTGTGTCAATTATAAAAAAAAATCTTTTCTCACCATGTGTCATTTAATTGGTTTAAACAGAGTACACAATATAAAATTTCGGAAATAAAATATAAGAAGGCGATAAATGTACTATACACATAACATTACACAATGCAGGATAATTTATCTATCATATCTGCTTTATACAATAAAATTGATACTAATAATCCAATATGTAACTTAATAGATATAAGACATCTGTTTCGGCGGTCGAATGTCATCAATCTGGGAACAGTATATCTGTCAATATATATGTTCCTGCGTCAATTAATACAACTTCTTTGACAGAAAGGATTATATAAATTAAAAAATTCTATAATTGAATAAAAAAAGCATAAAGTACAGTTGTAATAAACAAGAAGATAATAAATAAACAAATAAAAAATAAATGCATGTTATTTAGAAAATAAACACGCGAGAGTCCAATCCAGTCAATAGTTCAGACCAGTCCAGTCCAGGTAATACACTTTGCCAACGTTTCAATAGGGTCGGTCTTTTCACCACCGAACACCACCGCACACCCAAAAAGACCACTTACCCTTAAGAAAAACAGTAATGTTACACAATAAAACAATAAAATCTATTAAATTACGTAAAAGTTAATCCTATTGTCATGTTTTTTTCACATTTTTATGTGCATTAGTCATGTTTAAGTTGAGAATCGGATCCACAAATATTTTTTTTCCGGATTTACATTGTCTGTATTTTATTGTATATTATTTTATGGTCTTTACTTTTCAATTATTGAAATAAATTGTTCGAATAAGTTAAAACATTTTATTTAATGTGAAATTGTCACAATAATTATATTTAAAAAAATGTTAGACTTGAAAGTGTACTGTTCTGAACACAGCCCTGCAATACTGTTCTTTTTGGTTCTCTTGTTATCATTTCTTATTAATTTGTGTATATATATGTATAAACATATTCATCCTCGTTCAGAAGGTAAGTCAAATATATAAATAAAGATGAAAACAATATATTTAGGTGTGTTAGATGGTATTTTAATGTGTTCGGTGGTGTTTGGCGGTGTGCGGTGGTGTTCGGTGGTGAAAAGACCTACCGGTTTCAATACGCATATTCATTGTGTCATCACGCTTTGTGTGACAATTGTAACTTTTACCTTAGTTTCACAAACGATTATCAAACAATGTTTTAATTAATTGAAATCCCTGCATATCAGGTGCTTATCAAATCTATGTCTCTCATTTACTTCGTTCGGGGTTTGTATGAATTGAATTCGGCTGCCTTACTTCTCGGATTAGCATATGTATTACCAGACGAAGTGTGCAACCCGCTATATAGTAAGGCGATCACGTTGTCCCCGTACTTCCAACTGTGAACGGGATTTGAGAGAGATTGCTATTAATAGTAACAAAAATCAATGGCCAAATTTTTTGTGATGCATTCTGGGTAGAGATAATTTATTCAAAACACTCTATACATTAATTAGCACACAGTTGAATATAATGTTTGACCATCGACGTGTTAATGAATAGCAGATCCTAGATGCGATATTATATCAGTGTCATGAGTCATTATGATGGTTTAAATATTAAACGATAAAAATGTTTGTATAATTTATCAATTTAAAAACTACAATTATAACGAAGTAAAATTGTCAAACGGAATAACAGAAACCTCACTTCTTAATACAATAAACGTTTGGTTTTAGAGTTAATGGTGAAAAAATTCCCATTAAAAAGTTGGCAAGGAAAAATAAGGTCGGAAAATTGTGTATCCATAAACAGTACAAGTAACACTGTACGTATTAGGAATGACGGTTTAATAGGAATAAACATTATATTATATTTATTTTAAGAATATATGTTACGATTTACAAATTTCAAGAAATAAGATTTTTTTTTAAGTTACAAGGGATTTCTGTAGATATTACCATTTTTAGCAAAATTAACAAATTTTATCCTCAATTTTGAAAATAAGAGGGGGAAATAATTGTATGGCCTTTCTTCAATTTCGAATATCTTCGATCCTGCGTAACTGAGATCTTGACGGTAATACTACCTTGGTGATAGTGTGGACGAATAGAGGTTATCATTTCAGTCAGATATTGTTACATTTATCCGTTAAAATACATGTAAAAAATGCAGTTGTCAACACGTGCGTTCGACATATACATTTTATAGGTTAAAATTGTAGAAAAAGTTACGATCACGATCTTTGTAAACAAATGAGTAATAAATATATATTCTTTATGTAAGTATACTTTATACTGAAATAAGACGAAGTCCTATTTCAAAAACCTAGCTGTAGGACAATTTGATTTAATTTGTTCAAATACTAAATCAATCTCAAGGGTTAAGTTGTGCCGTTAAGAAATAAAGTCAGTAATTCCTGGAATTGTCCGGTTGCAACAGTAAAACCCTTTCTTACAAGTGTGGGATGTATACATTAATAGCAGCCGCGTCAGGTCGGAGGAGAGACTAGCCTGACATCCTGACCCAGTCTAATACTTCGTCGAGCAGTTAGCCAGGATCCCAGGCTACTTCAAGTGAAATCCAGTACCTCGCGTATTCAGGATGAATGTTACGATCTCTGATGTTAAATTACACTTGAGACAACTCTGTGATGGGATATGCATATTTGTATTTCCCACTGAACGTTACGCTAGCAACACGAGATAAATCAATTTTTTTAATCCACATGATCTACAGATGCCTTTCAGTTTTGTGAGTATAAAACAACAAAAAGGACTTTACGCGTTGCATCACTGACTCACGTATACCGTGATCTTGTGATAGCAAACGTAATGACGGACAACATGAGAAAAGTATGTCTCTTAATTTAAAAAGGTAAAAAAACAAGAGACTTTTGAAATTCGAAATGGTTTCGAAGTCATCTGAAGCAACAAATGGTCGGATATTATTGTTTTTCTGTAGAAGCGAAGAAAAAACCCTGTCTTATGCTTATTCATCACCGTATATAGCTTCCTTGGTGCTGTAAATGACCGAGACATAATTCGTCAACACAACGAGGTTCTATTTAAAAAAAGGAGACAGTTATGACTTTATTTTGACAAAAACGACTATATCTTTTAGATAGACGATACATTTTAAGTCCGACACGGCAGATTTTATAGTTCTCATTTGCCTTTGCGCGATGAAAAATGGTACCAATGAATTCTTTTATAAAATTTTACATCATTTTCTAAATATTGAATTAAAATGAAGAAGTTAACTAACTGGCAATAAGAAACCAGCGCACTAAGTCGGTTGACTTCATTTACACCAAACTGATAATTAATCAAACGCTCAAGGAGACTAATTAACAGCTATCTGTTCGATGATAATATTTTTACCCATAATTCCATAGTTATAAAACGAGATTTGGGGGGACCACCAATGGCGCTTTCCACTGATAAAGGGGACATCGTGATCGCCTTACTATATAGCACAGGTTGCACACTTCGTCTAGTAATGGACTTCTGGTATTACTGATACTAACATCGTTATACTCGGTTTACATGTAATATAGATTTATTTTTAACATTAAAATATATATAAAGAATCGTAAAATATAAATGACAAAAAACAGATGTTACGTCATACTGAATACTTATACAGGCATTCAAAGGTTAATATAAGTCCCTCTAGTTGTTTGAAGGTTTGACTTTCCCTCTGCTTCATCAAAACAATATAAACGAATCAAAGTTGAACGTCTGGAAAATAACTACAAATTAATTTTGAGTTTAAAAAGTATTTTACGTTTTGATGCTACTTTCGAGCAGGGAAGATTTTAGTACATCATGTATGATCCATTATGCCGTAGTCAACACAGAGTAAGATATTGGAATTGCATATCAAATCTAGTTCGGACAGATGATTTATGTTTTGCGAATGCTAATAGGGTTCAATGAACTTTTCTGTGGAAAGACCTATTGTATTTGTTCTGATTATTATTATTAGGTCTTTCCACTTTTCTGTGGAAAGACCTATTGTATTTGTTCTGATTATTATTAGGTCTTTCCACTTTTCTGTGGAAAGACCTATTGTATTTGTTCTGATTATTAGGTCTTTCCACTTTTCTGTGGAAAGACCTATTGTATTTGTTCTGATTATTATTATTATTATTTTCTTCCGCCAAATTTTGTTCTCGCGTAAAATATTTGTTTCCAGGATGTCGCTTAGATATTTCTTATATAGTATCATACAGTTTATGCGCTTTTTATTATTTTTATTATGAACACTCCATATGAGACATTAAATTGGAGTTTTCTCCCCTCTATTATTAAAAGTTAATCAGTATCAAGTAAACTATCAAATAATACCGGAAGTGACAATTTTCAAACCGGAAGTAACAATTTGTATCCTTTATTTAGAAAAAAATGTATAGAAACCATATATTTTTGGAATCAGTGTCAATAAGTTATCATTTGACGCTGGATATGATATATCTAACTGAGTTTTAATATTTCAATATCAAAATTGATCTTTATGGGTGGAAAGACCTTTAATTGTTCTCTGAACAATTGGTTTTTAATTATTATTATTATCTTCTTCCGCCAAATTTTGTTCCAGCGTAAAATTTTATTTCGCAATATGTCGCTAAGATATTTCTTATATAGTATCATACAGTTTATGCGCTTTTTATTTTCACCCATTGTAAGCCAAACAATTTTCTTTGTAAGAGTTATCTTCCCGAACACTGTTTTCCTTGTGACTGCATCTCCTCCGTAACCACAAAAGAAAGCGACAAATTTATTTTATAAAATTGCTTGTTATATCCTTCGCATGATTTGTCCTATTTTGCCTCACTTCTTAATACAAAAAACGTTTGGTTTTAGAGTTAATTGTGAAAAAATTGCCATTAAAAAGCTGGCAAGGAAAAATTAGGTCGGAAAATTGTGTATCCATAAACAGTACAAGTAACACTGTACGTATTAGGAATGACGGTTTAATAAGAATAAACATTATATTGTATTAATTTTAAGAATATATGTTACGATTTACAAATTTCAAGAAATAAGATGTTTTTTTTAAGTTACAAGGGATTTCTGTAGATATAACCATTTTTAGCAAAATTAACAAATTGTATCCTCAATTTTGAAAAAAAGAGGGGGAAATAATTGTTTGGCCTTTCTTCAATTTCGAATATCTTCGATTTTGAACTGATATCTTGACGGTAATACTACCTCGGTGATAGTGTGGACGAATACAGGTTATCATTTCAGTCAGATATTGTTACATTTATCCGTTAAAATACATGTATAAAATGCAGTTCTCAACACTCGCGTTCGACAAATAAATTTTATAGGTTAAAATTGTAGGAAAAGTTGCGATCACGATCTTTGTTAACAAATGAGTAATAAATATATATTCTTTATGTAAGTATACTTTCATGATACTGAAATAAGACAAAGTCCTATTTCCAAAACCTAGCTGTAGGACAATTTGATTTAATTTGTTCAAATACTAGATCAATCTCAATGGTTAAGTTGTGCCGTTAAGAAATAAAGTCAGTAATTCCTGGAATTGTCCGGTTGCAACAGTAAAACCCTTTCTTACAAGTGTGGGATGTATACATTAATAGCAGCCGCGTCAGGTCGGAGGAGGGACTTCAGATCTAGTCTGACATCCTGACCCAGTCTAATACCTCGTCGAGCAGTTAGCCAGGATCCCAGGCTGCTTCAAGTGAAATCCAGTACCTCTCGTATTCAGGATGAATGTTACGATCTCTGATGTTAAATTACACTTGAGACAATTCTGTGATGGGATATGCATATTTATATTTCCCACTGAACGTTACGCTAGCAACACGCGATAAATCATTATTTTTTAATCCACATGATCTTCAGATGCCTTCAGTTTTGTGAGTTTAAAACAACAAAAAGGACTTTTACGCGTTGCATTACTGACTCACGTATACCGTGATCTTGTGATAGCGAACGTAATGACGGACAACATGAGAAAAGTATTTGTCTTAATTTAAAAAAGGTGAAAAACAAGAGACTTTTGAAATTCGAAATTGTTTCGAAGTCATCTGAAGCAACAAATGGTCGGATATTATTGTTTTTCTGAAGAAGCGAAGAAAAAACCCTGTCTTTTGCTTATTCATCACCGTAAATAGCTTCCTTGGTGCCGTAAATGACCGAGACATAATTCGTCAACACAACGCGGTTCTATTTAAAAAAAGGAGACAGTTATGACTTTATTTTGACAAAAACGACTACATCTTTTAGATAGACGATAGAGTTTAAGTCCGACACGGCAGATTTTATAGTTCTCATTTGCCTTTGCGCAATGAAAAATGGAACCAATGAATTCGTTTATAAAATTTTATATTTTCTATCATTTTCTAAATATTGAATTAAAATGAAGAAGTTAACTAACTGGCAATAAGAAACCACCGCATTAAGTCGGCTGACTTCATTTACACCAAACTGATAATTAATCAAACGCTCAAGGAGACTAATTAACAGCTATCTGTTCGATGATAATATTTTTACCCATGATTCCATAGTTATAAAACGAGATTTGGGGGGACCACCAATGGCGCTTTCCGCTGATAAAGGGGACATCGTGATCGCCTTACTATAACTGACAGGTTGCACACTTCGTCTAGTAATGGACTTCTGGCATTTTATTAGGTCTTTCCACTTTTCTGTGGAAAGACCTATTGTATTTGTCTGATTATTAGGTCTTTCCACTTTTCTGTGGAAAGACCTATTGTATTTGTTCTGATTATTATTATTATTATTTTCTTCCGCCAAATTTTGTTCTCGCGTAAAATATTTGTTTCCAGGATGTCGCTTAGATATTTCTTATATAGTATCATACAGTTTATGCGCTTTTTATTATTTTTATTATGAACACTCCATATGAGACATTAAATTGGAGTTTTCTCCCCTCTATTATTAAAAGTTAATCAGTATCAAGTAAACTATCAAATAATACCGGAAGTGACAATTTTCAAACCGGAAGTAACAATTTGTATCCTTTATTTAGAAAAAAATGTATAGAAACCATATATTTTTGGAATCAGTGTCAATAAGTTATCATTTGACGCTGGATATGATATATCTAACTGAGTTTTAATATTTCAATATCAAAATTGATCTTTATGGGTGGAAAGACCTTTAATTGTTCTCTGAACAATTGGTTTTTAATTATTATTATTATCTTCTTCCGCCAAATTTTGTTCTAGCGTAAAATTTTATTTCGCAATATGTCGCTAAGATATTTCTTATATAGTATCATACAGTTTATGCGCTTTTTATTTTCACCCATTGTAAGCCAAACAATTTTCTTTGTAAGAGTTATCTTCCGAACACTGTTTTCCTTGTGACTGCATCTCCTCCGTAACCACAAAAGAAAGCGACAAATTTATTTTATAAAATTGCTTGTTATATCCTTCGCATGATTTGTCCTATTTTGACCGAAGCGATATGAACACTCCATATGATAGTTATTTCCCCTTATGCATGTGATATAAGTGATATGCATTTCTATCTTGTAAACCATAAGTGATAGAGACCTAGGATCTTTTTGATTTGAGGTTCTTGATCCAAAAATTAGAAAATTAGGTCAAGGTCAAGGTCATATTTTAAATTTTGATTTTGGCTTATTTTCAATTCTTTTCAAAAACTGTATAAGATATCGACAACATATTTTTACAAAATTGTAAGTTGCGACATGTCGTAACACATAAATTTTGGTTAAAAGGGTACGCTAATATTAAATTGGAGTTTTCTCCCCTCTTTTATTAAAAGTTAAGCATATAGTGATATAACTCATTAACCATATATAATTAAGACCTATAGTCTTTTGATTTGAAGCCCTTGGTTTATGACCTTGAAATTGAGCTCAAGGTCATAGGTAAAATTGACGTTCTAGATTTTAACCTTTGCTTTTACCTCATATGTATACATGATAAAGCCATGGGACTTTTTGCATTACGTGGCAAGCCACTTGACTATAGAAAAGCCAACCGGAAGTGACCTGGTGTAAACCGGAGGTAGCTATTTTTTGTACTTATTTAATGTAAAAGTATATTGAACCATATATTTTTGGAATCAGTATCAAGTAAACTATCAAATAAAACCGGAAGTGACATATTTCAAACCGGAAGTAACAATTTATCTCCTTATTTAGAAAAATGTATAGAAACCATATATTTTGGAATCAGTGTCAATAAGCTATCATTTGACGCTGGATATGATATTTCAAACTGAATTTTAATTTTTCAATATCAAAATTGATCTTTATGTGTGGAAAGACCTTCATTGTTCTCTGAACAATTGGTTTTAATTATTATTATTTTTTCTTCTTCCGCCAAACTGAAAAAATTCCCATTAAAAAGTTGGCAAGGAAAAATAAGGTCGGAAAATTGTGTATCCATAAACAGTACAAGTAACACTGTACGTATTAGGAATGACGGTTTAATAGGAATAAACATTATATTATATTTATTTTAAGAATATATGTTACGATTTACAAATTTCAAGAAATAAGATTTTTTTTTAAGTTACAAGGGATTTCTGTAGATATTACCATTTTTAGCAAAATTAACAAATTTTATCCTCAATTTTGAAAATAAGAGGGGGAAATAATTGTATGGCCTTTCTTCAATTTCGAATATCTTCGATCCTGCGTAACTGAGATCTTGACGGTAATACTACCTTGGTGATAGTGTGGACGAATAGAGGTTATCATTTCAGTCAGATATTGTTACATTTATCCGTTAAAATACATGTAAAAAATGCAGTTGTCAACACGTGCGTTCGACATATACATTTTATAGGTTAAAATTGTAGAAAAGTTACGATCACGATCTTTGTAAACAAATGAGTAATAAATATATATTCTTTATGTAAGTATACTTTATACTGAAATAAGACGAAGTCCTATTTCAAAAACCTAGCTGTAGGACAATTTGATTTAATTTGTTCAAATACTAAATCAATCTCAAGGGTTAAGTTGTGCCGTTAAGAAATAAAGTCAGTAATTCCTGGAATTGTCCGGTTGCAACAGTAAAACCCTTTCTTACAAGTGTGGGATGTATACATTAATAGCAGCCGCGTCAGGTCGGAGGAGAGACTAGCCTGACATCCTGACCCAGTCTAATACTTCGTCGAGCAGTTAGCCAGGATCCCAGGCTACTTCAAGTGAAATCCAGTACCTCGCGTATTCAGGATGAATGTTACGATCTCTGATGTTAAATTACACTTGAGACAACTCTGTGATGGGATATGCATATTTGTATTTCCCACTGAACGTTACGCTAGCAACACGAGATAAATCAATTTTTTTAATCCACATGATCTACAGATGCCTTTCAGTTTTGTGAGTATAAAACAACAAAAAAAAGGACTTTTACGCGTTGCATCACTGACTCACGTATACCGTGATCTTGTGATAGCAAACGTAATGACGGACAACATGAGAAAAGTATGTCTCTTAATTTAAAAAAGGTAAAAAAACAAGAGACTTTTGAAATTCGAAATGGTTTCGAAGTCATCTGAAGCAACAAATGGTCGGATATTATTGTTTTTCTGTAGAAGCGAAGAAAAAACCCTGTCTTATGCTTATTCATCACCGTATATAGCTTCCTTGGTGCTGTAAATGACCGAGACATAATTCGTCAACACAACGAGGTTCTATTTAAAAAAAGGAGACAGTTATGACTTTATTTTGACAAAAACGACTATATCTTTTAGATAGACGATACATTTTAAGTCCGACACGGCAGATTTTATAGTTCTCATTTGCCTTTGCGCGATGAAAAATGGTACCAATGAATTCTTTTATAAAATTTTACATCATTTTCTAAATATTGAATTAAAATGAAGAAGTTAACTAACTGGCAATAAGAAACCAGCGCACTAAGTCGGTTGACTTCATTTACACCAAACTGATAATTAATCAAACGCTCAAGGAGACTAATTAACAGCTATCTGTTCGATGATAATATTTTTACCCATAATTCCATAGTTATAAAACGAGATTTGGGGGGACCACCAATGGCGCTTTCCACTGATAAAGGGGACATCGTGATCGCCTTACTATATAGCACAGGTTGCACACTTCGTCTAGTAATGGACTTCTGGTATTACTGATACTAACATCGTTATACTCGGTTTACATGTAATATAGATTTATTTTTAACATTAAAATATATATAAAGAATCGTAAAATATAAATGACAAAAAACAGATGTTACGTCATACTGAATACTTATACAGGCATTCAAAGGTTAATATAAGTCCCTCTAGTTGTTTGAAGGTTTGACTTTCCCTCTGCTTCATCAAAACAATATAAACGAATCAAAGTTGAACGTCTGGAAAATAACTACAAATTAATTTTGAGTTTAAAAAAGTATTTTACGTTTTGATGCTACTTTCGAGCAGGGAAGATTTTTAGTACATCATGTATGATCCATTATGCCGTAGTCAACACAGAGTAAGATATTGGAATTGCATATCAAATCTAGTTCGGACAGATGATTTATGTTTTGCGAATGCTAATAGGGTTCAATGAACTTTTCTGTGGAAAGACCTATTGTATTTGTTCTGATTATTATTATTAGGTCTTTCCACTTTTCTGTGGAAAGACCTATTGTATTTGTTCTGATTATTATTAGGTCTTTCCACTTTTCTGTGGAAAGACCTATTGTATTTGTTCTGATTATTAGGTCTTTCCACTTTTCTGTGGAAAGACCTATTGTATTGGTTTTAATTATTATTATTTTTTCTTCTTCCGCCAAACCCTTTTCTTGCGGTATAAATTTGTTTCGCAAGATGTCGCTTAGATATTTTTGATATGATATCGAACTGTTATTGCGCTTTTAAAACTCATCTTTTTTAGACGAAGACTTTTTTATTGTGAGAGTTATCTTCCCAAACACTGTTTTCCTTGTGAGTGTATCTCCTCCGTAACCAAAAAAGAAAACGACAAAATTCCTTTTCCTATTTGTTCGTTACATCTTCAGGAATTTTTGGCTGATTTGGATCGAAGCGATTTGGTGAAATCTTATAGGAGTTATCTACCTTTACGGAATAAATTTGTCTTTATGTTTTTGTAACTCATAAACCGTTAGCCGTATAAACCTAGAACCTTTTTATTTGAGGTCCTTGGATCCTAACTAAGAAAATGAGGTCCAGGTCAAAGGTCAAGGTCATGTTCTCAATTTTGACATTTGCTTGTTTTTGCATATTCTCCGACACTTTTTAAGATATTTATGAAAAAAATAGTGCAAAATGTTTGCTTTATTGTGATGAAGATATGATACATTAGGTCTGAAACAATCCAATGATATCTTATAGGAGTTATTGCCCCTGAAATGTTTTATTTTATGGTTAATTGGTTATTACTTCAAATTGGTACATGATAAATCCATAAGATCTTCTGCAAAATGTCGGATGACATATGACCTTGAAAAATGTCAACCGGAAGTGACCTTGAGAGAACCGGAAGTAGTCATTTTTGCACTTATTCCATGGAAAAGTACCTAGAAACCATATATTTTTTGAATGGTCATACATTAATCTATCATTTTAGACCGGAAGTGACTTTTTATAAACCGGAACTAGCATATTATCTCCCTTATTCAGGCATAAGTATATACAAACTATATATTTTTAAAATCAGTGTGCATAAAGCTATCATATGAGACCGGAAGTGACATTTTCTAAACCGGAAGTAGCCAATTATCTCCCTTTTTACGGGCAAAAGTATATATAAACCATATATTTTTTGGAATCACTGCAAATAAAGCTATCATATGAGGCCGGAAGTGACATTTTCTAAACCGGAAGTTAGCAATTATTTCCCTTACCATTTCAGGCAAAAGTATATAGAAACTTATATTTATTGAATCCATATGAAGAAACCCATGATTGGACCCCAATAGTAACTTTTAGTAAACCAGAAGTAGCTTCTTATCAATAATTTAAAATTTTGATATGGAAAGACCTTCAATTGTTCTTTGAACAATTGGTTTTTTAATTTTATTTATTCTATTTCAAGTTCATTTATTCATTTTTGTTTTTATATTCATAACATTAGTGAATCACTTTATAAAAGAAGAGTCGGCAAAAAGATATCTTGTTTATGTACGTGTACATTAAATTTATTTATATTGCTTGTTTCACATCCAGTGGCAAATATATCACGCATATTTAGGATGAGAACAAGTTATCAATAAATACCATCTGTAGGTTCTGAAAGGTAAGAATCAGTATAGAGGGTAGGAAATTCAGATTACCCCTGGAAAATTACAGTATGTTGGGCAGAGGCAGAAAGCTTCCCTTCCAATTGGCTACTTACAGCCCCCTAAAAGAGTAGCTGAAAGGGTTCCTTAAGTGCAGGGAGCATGAACCTTTCCCTAACATTCCCACTGGCTGCATATTTATACATCAGGCACAGCCAAACAGACGCCCTATTTAATCAAGCCTTTCATTGCTAAATTGGAGAATTCCAATGGTGACCACAATTCTATACCAAAGACAATACAAGTTAATGTATTATAAACCAATTGGTGGTGCATCAAACCTGATAATGTCTGCATTGTATTGAAATTGCTAC
This sequence comes from Mytilus coruscus, assembly GCA_017311375.1. NCBI lineage: Eukaryota > Metazoa > Mollusca > Bivalvia > Mytilida > Mytilidae > Mytilus > Mytilus coruscus. Next base: position 53,393,709 of record CM029601.1, read on the forward strand.
CTTATACCATTTCTAAAGACCTTAGTTAAAACACTGACTTTGTTTCATGAAATGAACAAGTTATTTATATTTCAATCTGTTCTTACAAGGTACATGTAGTCACCAAGTAAAATATTTGTTTCCAGGATGTCGCTTAGATATTTCTTATATAGTATCATACAGTTTATGCGCTTTTTATTATTTTATTATGAACACTCCATATGAGACATTAAATTGGAGTTTTCTCCCTCTATTATTAAAAGTTAATCAGTATCAAGTAAACTATCAAATAATACCGGAAGTGACAATTTTCAAACCGGAAGTAACAATTTGTATCCTTTATTTAGAAAAAATGTATAGAAACCATATATTTTTGGAATCAGTGTCAATAAGTTATCATTTGACGCTGGATATGATATATCTAACTGAGTTTTAATATTTCAATATCAAAATTGATCTTTATGGGTGGAAAGACCTTTAATTGTTCTCTGAACAATTGGTTTTAATTATTATTATCTTCTTCCGCCAAATTTTGTTCTAGCGTAAAATTTTATTTCGCAATATGTCGCTAAGATATTTCTTATATAGTATCATACAGTTTATGCGCTTTTTATTTTCACCCATTGTAAGCCAAACAATTTTCTTTGTAAGAGTTATCTTCCCGAACACTGTTTTCCTTGTGACTGCATCTCCTCCGTAACCACAAAAGAAAGCGACAAATTTATTTTATAAAATTGCTTGTTATATCCTTCGCATGATTTGTCCTATTTTGACCGAAGCGATATGAACACTCCATATGATAGTTATTTCCCCTTATGCATGTGATATAAGTGATATGCATTTCTATCTTGTAAACCATAAGTGATAGAGACCTAGGATCTTTTGATTTGAGGTTCTTGATCCAAAAAATTAGAAAATTAGGTCAAGGTCAGAGGTCAAGGTCATATTTTAAATTTTGATTTTGGCTTATTTTCAATTCTTTTCAAAAACTGTATAAGATATCGACAACATATTTTTACAAAATTGTAAGTTGCGACATGTCGTAACACATAAATTTTGGTTAAAAGGGTACGCTAATATTAAATTGGAGTTTTCTCCCCTCTTTTATTAAAAGTTAAGCATATAGTGATATAACTCATTAACCATATATAATTAAGACCTATAGTCTTTTGATTTGAAGCCCTTGGTTTATGACCTTGAAATTGAGCTCAAGGTCATAGGTAAAATTGACGTTCTAGATTTTAACCTTTGCTTTTACCTCATATGTATACATGATAAAGCCATGGGACTTTTTGCATTACGTGGCAAGCCACTTGACTATAGAAAAGCCAACCGGAAGTGACCTGGTGTAAACCGGAGGTAGCTATTTTTTGTACTTATTTAATGTAAAAGTATATTGAACCATATATTTTTGGAATCAGTATCAAGTAAACTATCAAATAAAACCGGAAGTGACATATTTCAAACCGGAAGTAACAATTTATCTCCCTTATTTAGAAAAAATGTATAGAAACCATATATTTTTGGAATCAGTGTCAATAAGCTATCATTTGACGCTGGATATGATATTTCAAACTGAATTTTAATTTTTTCAATATCAAAATTGATCTTTATGTGTGGAAAGACCTTCATTGTTCTCTGAACAATTGGTTTTTAATTATTATTATTTTTTTTCTTCTTCCGCCAAACCCTTTTCTTGCGGTATAAATTTGTTTCGCAAGATGTCGCTTAGATATTTTTGATATGATATCGAACTGTTATTGCGCTTTTAAAACTCATCTTTTTTAGACGAAGACTTTTTTATTGTGAGAGTTATCTTCCCAAACACTGTTTTCCTTGTGAGTGTATCTCCTCCGTAACCAAAAAAGAAAACGACAAAATTCCTTTTCCTATTTGTTCGTTACATCTTCAGGAATTTTGGCTGATTTGGATCGAAGCGATTTGGTGAAATCTTATAGGAGTTATCTACCTTTACGGAATAAATTTGTCTTTATGTTTTTGTAACTCATAAACCGTTAGCCGTATAAACCTAGAACCTTTTTATTTGAGGTCCTTGGATCCTAACTAAGAAAATGAGGTCCAGGTCAAGGTCAAGGTCATGTTCTCAATTTTGACATTTGCTTGTTTTGCATATTCTCCGACACTTTTAAGATATTTATGAAAAAATAGTGCAAAATGTTTGCTTTATTGTGATGAAGATATGATACATTAGGTCTGAAACAATCCAATGATATCTTATAGGAGTTATTGCCCCTGAAATGTTTTATTTTATGGTTAATTGGTTATTACTTCAAATTGGTACATGATAAATCCATAAGATCTTCTGCAAAATGTCGGATGACATATGACCTTGAAAAATGTCAACCGGAAGTGACCTTGAGAGAACCGGAAGTAGTCATTTTGCACTTATTCTATGGAAAAGTACCTAGAAACCATATATTTTTGAATGGTCATACATTAATCTATCATTTTAGACCGGAAGTGACTTTTATAAACCGGAACTAGCATATTATCTCCTTATTCAGGCATAAGTATATACAAACTATATATTTTAAAATCAGTGTGCATAAAGCTATCATATGAGACCGGAAGTGACATTTTCTAAACCGGAAGTAGCCAATTATCTCCCTTTTTACGGGCAAAAGTATATATAAACCATATATTTTTGGAATCACTGCAAATAAAGCTATCATATGAGGCCGGAAGTGACATTTTCTAAACCGGAAGTTAGCAATTATTTCCCTTACCATTTCAGGCAAAAGTATATAGAAACTTATATTTATTGAATCCATATGAAGAAACCCATGATTGGACCCCAATAGTAACTTTTAGTAAACCAGAAGTAGCTTCTTATCAATAATTTAAAATTTTGATATGGAAAGACCTTCAATTGTTCTTTGAACAATTGGTTTTTAATTTTATTTATTCTATTTCAAGTTCATTTATTCATTTTTGTTTTTATATTCATAACATTAGTGAATCACTTTATAAAAGAAGAGTCGGCAAAAGATATCTTGTTTATGTACGTGTACATTAAATTTATTTATATTGCTTGTTTCACATCCAGTGGCAAATATATCACGCATATTTAGGATGAGAACAAGTTATCAATAAATACCATCTGTAGGTTCTGAAAGGTAAGAATCAGTATAGAGGGTAGGAAATTCAGATTACCCTGGAAAATTACAGTATGTTGGGCAGAGGCAGAAAGCTTCCTTCAATTGGCTACTTACAGCCCCTAAAGAGTAGCTGAAAGGGTTCCTTAAGTGCAGGGAGCATGAACCTTTCCCTAACATTCCCACTGGCTGCATATTTATACATCAGGCACAGCCAAACAGACGCCCTATTTAATCAAGCCTTTCATTGCTAAATTGGAGAATTCCAATGGTGACCACAATTCTATACCAAAGACAATACAAGTTAATGTATTATAAACCAATTGGTGGTGCATCAAACCTGATAATGTCTGCATTGTATTGAAATTGCTACCTTATACCATTTCTAAAGACCTTAGTTAAAACACTGACTTTGTTTCATGAAATGAACAAGTTATTTATATTTCAATCTGTTCTTACAAGGTACATGTAGTCACCAAGTGTGCCTAACAGGCAGACTAATTTAATTATTTATAAATCCTTCGTCACAAATTTGTAGCTAGAAACATAACTTAAGGATATTTTATCCAACAATTGGTTGTCCTGTAGGTCTAATGACAGAAATGACAATATTGCATTAAAGCAGTATATCACAAGCATTCTGTAAGTATTGCCAGGCAATACATATTCCCCTACATGTTAAAAATTCATTGCACTGGAACAAAATGCTAACTTGATCTATAACTTATCATGGTGTAAACAATATAACAAATATCAAGTTAATATCTTCAAGCATGACGAAAAAAATGTGAAAAATTGATTATTTGAGTAAATTTCATTAAAAAAAATCATTAGACCGGACCAAAATTCGAACTTGATACGTAACTTATCATGATAAAAGTATATACCAATCATCAAATCAATATCTTCAAGCACTAAGAAAAAAAACTGTTGAAAAGACAGACAGACAGACAGACAGACAGACAGACAGACAGACAGTGCAAACCTAAAGTCCCCTTCGACTTCGTCTGTAGGGGACTAATAAAATCCAATTGCAGTATTTTAGAAAGTTTATTATAAACATATCTAATTAACAACATTATAAAAAATTAACATAGAAACTGATACAATATAAATCCAACATAAAGCAATAATTTTTGTATAAATATAGCTCAGTTTCTAAATATTTCAAAGCAAAAACTACAATTTTACTGACAAATAACTGATTATTTCTTAATTGAAACATTCATTACAAAAATGATGGTTTCACTTTGGCTGTTTAACATTTAAATGGAAAATGTTACATGATTAGTCTGCTAGGGAACAAATTATAAATATGCCAAGGGGTTTGTTCTAAAAAGTAATTTAGTTTTTATATTATCTAGATTTAAAAGCTGTATTACAATTCAACTCATGTCAATTAGATTAAAATACAAATCTTTAACTTTTAATAAAACTACCAAAAAATAGTTCATTTTTAATAGCAAATCCAATTATTATACCTTCATATAAAGAACCACCACAATTTTCATGTTGTAAAAAAGTGCAGTGACAGAAGAAAAGAATGAAGAACGATGGTTAATTTTAATGTGACATGAATACCTTCACCTTCAGGAATTTAGACAATATTACAAGGTCCACTAACCCTTGGATTATTGAATTTTGGAAGGGGATCCAACAGTATTCATTATTGTTTGACCAATTTTTCTGGACATCGTAAGTTAAATTGCAATTTATTCTATTACTACTTCAAAACTGTACAGTGTTTAAATCAATATTGCTCAGAAATAAATTTTTATTGTGGAAATTGTACCTATCAAAGATTTACATGAAATCTGATTTCAGTTGAAAAAAATTTTAAATATCCCATGTTTTAATTAAAATGAGATAGATAACTTGAAAGACATTTGGTTTAAATCTAAATTGATCCAGGGTTTAACAAAAAGTAAAATAGATATGTAGTGACATACAATAACTACGGAAATTAGCCAAAACACATATATTACCTACAAAGAACTTTATAAGGTTTCAACTCCCTCAGGCAAAGTTGACCTTAGATGAATTTGGCTATTTGTTTTAGGTATTTTTGTCATATAGCTCTTCAACTGCTTCGGTACTTATACATCCCTCGGATTTCAAATGTTTGGCATTGAGCGTTCCTGATGAAGGTAAATCCAGAAAAGCGCTTCGGACGCATGGAATTATTAAACGTGTTGTTTTCAATTTTTTATAAACTATAACTAATTTTGATTATCTTAATATATCACAGTCCTTCAATCATTTAAAAATTTTTGAATTAATTCATCTTCATGACTTCATTTACTAGATTGAATGAATAGAATGTATTCTGGCATTTATTGCATTTACAAACGATGACAATACCAGTGTTTTAATCTCTTTGCAATTGTCTCATTAATTAGTTATGAACATAATCACTTCCTGCATAGCACCAGTAACCTTAACCTTACCAGAAACTTAATTATTTTCACTCGACATTTGATGATAACCACGTGGTCGATGATGATGATTGTTTAACGTCCAGTGGCCAATTAAATGCATATTCAGGAGGAAACTATGTTAATGTAATTTGAATATGAGCCCTGCTGTGTAATACATTGACATGCTGAGCTGGGTTTTTAATGAGCAAGTTCACAAGGTAGCAGTCCACAGGAGAACATTACACTCTTCATAAACATATTATTCTGACTCCAGACTGACCAGTCTCTATTCTTACTCCTAAATGCCGTGTGCTTAGTGGTGAACCAGTAAATACCAATTCACAAGTCTTGCTTTGACCGAGTCACAGGGATGGGGTCGATTACTTTAAAATGTAATAATTAAATTACAATTACTTTGCTAATCTAATGTAATCGATTACATCACAATTACACCTAAATTCAAATGTAATCGATTACATTAGATTAGTTTTCTGTAAAGTAATCATGATTACTTTGAATTACTTATTATTACATTGTATTTTGTAATACTAAAGAGTTTCTTATAAGCTTTTTATCCTAAACAAAGCTAATGTTTGTGAAAATTTGTGTTTTTTCTATATCTTTAATTTATTCATCTTATTAAGAATTTAGACTAGGAGCAGTGTTACATGTGTAAAGTTCGATAGCATAGACAAGTTTCCTTTCTCTGTAAAAGAAATAACATTGTTTTTATAAAAATGTTTAGCCAACTGCAAATTTCCAATTAACAAAAAACCTTAACAATAATGAAAAAATAATTAAGTAGTTTTATTATCTATGGGGATATAATTGACACATACAAATGTTTTTACAGGTGTTAATCACTACTTCATTTTTTTGGAGAAACAATAGTTGAGCTTGGATATTAAAAATTAATTGTCTTAATTGCAATATCAATAAAGTTATAAGTAGTTAATTTTCATTATGTATATAATTGTTTAAAAAATTTATTGATATAGTTAGAAAGCACATATTTAAATATTATGGAAAACAAAATTTATACAAATTGTGAAAAATAAAATTTGGTTCTTAATTCCTTTATTAACAAAACAACAGAGTTCCAATGTCCCCCGCGTTGCACATATTTTATCTATCCAAGGGCAATAACTTAAAAAAAAAACACTTTTTGGTCTTTAAAACAATTTATAAATAGCTTAGAGAAATGAAGGCTTCAGAGCAATTGCATTGCAATTTCCGTTACAATTAATTTTTCCAAGGGCATAACTCGTTAAAAAAATTTGATCAGCACTCATTTTGGAAAGTGTCAAAGACATTGCTGATATAAACCTATGATATAATTTTCATAAAATTCTGACAAGAATTGTAAACATGAGAGCGCTAACAATGCAATTTTTCATATGATCAATATTTCTAAGGGACATAACTCTTTTAAAAATAATTGATAGCACCAATTTTCAAATTTGTCGGAGACATTAATGATATAAACCTATAATATAAATTTCATAAAAATCTGGCAAGAATTGTACACATGAGAGTGCTTACAATGCAATTTTACGTATAATCAATATTTCCAATGAGCATGAATCTTTTGAAAATAATTGATTGACTCTGATTTTCGAACTCGTCAAAAACATTAATGATATAAACCTATGATATAAGTTTCATAAAATTCTGGCAAGAATTGTACACATGAGAGCGCTAACGATGCAATTTTTCATTTCATTAATGTTTGTAAGGGGCATAACTCTTTTAAAAATAATTGATCTGCACTGATTTTTGAACTCGTCCAAGTCATTGCTGATATAAACCTATGATATAAGTTTCATAAAAATCTGGCAAGAATTGTACACATGAGAACGCTAACGATGCAATTTTCCATATAATTAATGTTTCCAAGAGCATAACTCTTTCAAAAATTATTGATCGGCGCTGATTTTTGAACTCGTCCAAGACATTGCTGATATAAACCTATGATATAAGTTTCATAAAAATCTGGCAAGAACTGTACACGTGAAAGCGTTAACAAGACCAGACGGACGGACGAACAGAGGGACGCCCGGTATTTCTATGTTCCCCGCGCAACTGTTAAGATAAAAATAAATCACACATTTTCACTCTACATACCGAACTTTTTATACTAAACTTGTCATATTGAACCATGATCAATGATAGTGAATACTGATAATTTTTCATTCATGCTTCACATTTTCTTATATTTCTATATTGTACATCAAAAACTATTTTCATATACAAATTTGTAATCAGCAAGTAATAAAATGAATTTAATCTTAAAGTAATCATGATTACACATGTTTTTTTACATTGTAATTGATTAAATTACGATTACTAGTAATCAGAAATTGCATGATCACAGAACAATGTGATTACATAGGAAAATGTAATCGATTACAGCTGATTGCAATTACTGATTACGATTACCCAATTCCTGCCTAGTCATTGATCAAAAACCAATAACCTGCTACACTTATGGCCATCACACTACAATAAGACCACTGAAGCAGAGTCTCTACATTTGATGTTTATTTACAATAAATCAATAAGTATTAACTTCTAAATGCTTTTACAAATCTTTTTTTCAAACAGTCAACATCTATGGTAGGTTAATTGATTGCAATGTGATGTCCTTTTGAAAATTAATATATGAATCACAGAGAACTGCTATTATGAGATAATTGTTACCATACAATCATTTAAACCACAAACAGCAGGACTATGTTTTCAAGGTGTTAACTTCAAGGACTAAGATCAAATGAACTGTAATTGTGATTGATTGATTGGTGTTTAATGTAACTTTCAGAACTTTTGGCTATTTCGTGGTGGTCAGTTTTTATTGGTAGAGGAAGCCTGCGTGCCCAAGAGAAAACAACATTCCGCAGAAAAACTGAAATCTTTGTCAATTAAGATTGGAGTCAAGCGCACCTGCCATGTGCGGGGTTCGAACTCACAACCTCATTGTTGACAGGCTAGCAATTGAGTTGTTGAGCTACTTAGACCACTAAATGCCCCTATTGTAATTGTGAATCTTAATATAAAAGTATAGTATAAAATTTCATTTTCCCTTTAACTGCTCATTCATTGCTTAAGATTAAAAAAAAAGACATACAAATGAATTGACTGTTGGATTTGAATTCACTTTCAGCCTAAATACAGTATCAATGTATGACACTGATCTCTAGGCACAATTGTGTCTGGAATAATAACCTCCATCCATATCCTCAAGGCAAAAAGCTGTAGAAACCAAATTCTAGCAAGTTGACAGGTATATTTACTACACATTGTCTTTTATGTACAGCATTAACCTTGATGGATGCAAACAATCAAATCACTTAATATCAAAATGAAAGCCAACTTCAGTATAAAAGTTGTTTATCTAAATGTATATATTGAGGGATTAACATGTATTTATAGAAAAAAAAGACTAGCAATCATATGGCATATTTTCTATAAATTCAAATTTTACAAATGACAAAAAATATAACAAAAAATAATTGATCTGGAATTATCAATATTCCTCAATATTACAATCATATATTATATCACTTAAGTCTAACCTCTCATAGATGGTGGTATGACATATAGCTGCATACAAAAATATATCATTCAAGCATTTTGAAAGAGAATAAATACAAAGGTTAAATTATATTTTCGACTTTTTACTAGTTAAAAAAATTGCCAGACGCTTACATTATTGCTGTATAGCATAAAATGGGCAGAATACATCATTATAATTCTGATACAAGCCATTTTGCTGAATTTGAGAATAAAATCCACAGCTTGCAAAAATTTCAAATTCTCCATGTTTTCTGCCAAAAAATTGAGGGAGTGCATCTACTATTAGCCAAGAGTTTTATATCATACATAATCAGAGTTAATATTGCTCCATTATCAATTCTTTTGAAAACTATATTTTTTTGAATCTCCAAAACGATTTATTTATTTATCAGCAAATTTGTAAGTGATGAAAAAATATAATGGTATGACCTCAACTGACAACTCATCATTAAGGAAACCAATAAAACTTGACTTTTAGTTTTTTTTAATCATACATAATAACACCCATTTATTGCCAATCATTGAATTTTTTTATAAACAAGGTAAAATGACCAAATGCTATTGTTAAATTCAAAAATATAATTATCAAAGTATGTGCGGAATTTAGCTTAAGTTCAAATCTGAGAACAAACTTAAATTAAAGGATGTGCTGACATTAAAAATGATAATGACTCTAAGACAAAGGTCTGTTTGGGTAGATTTTGAAAATGCTAATGCAACAAAACATGATATCACAAGGAAGCTTTGATTGTAATATTACATGTACATAGTACATAAAGGATGTTTAGAAGGACAAAATGCCGCCAAATAAAATAACGTACACAGGTAAATAAAAATCATTTTGTTGTAAGGTATACATGGAGTACGGAAATAATTTTTAAACATGTTAGCGGGCGCCCAACCCTCCCCCTAACATGGGACAGTAGTGTAACAGTACAACATATGAACACACTATAAAAATCAGTTGAAAAGGGTTCTTCATGTTCCTCGAATTTTCTTTTGATAATAGAGATGAGTTCATTCATCATTTTGGCAACTGTTCTGTACTTATTTGTTGTCCATATCTTATACATGATGGGGAACATATCTTCAACAAAACCTTTTCCTATCATTTCATTTGCTTCCTTGCTAAGTTTCATAAATATAATAAGCTCTGGATCATCTAATTCAACACTGAAAAAGGTCGATACGATAAATAACATTTACAGCCTAAACTGGATGAATTGGGATCAACATTGCTTGTAAACCTATCATTTATACTTGAAAAACACCAATGAGCTACCTACATACCAGCATAGAAGAAATTACTATTCAAGGCCACAGTGCCCTCGAATCGTATGCTTTTCAATATTTCCTAATTTACAATATCAGTGTAGAATCTAAGAAATTAAATACAATATATTTTTGGAATTTTGAGTCCTCAGTGCTCTTCAACTTCGTACTTTATTTGGCCTTTTTATATTTTTTAGATTCGAGCGTCACTGAGGAGTCTTTGTAGACGAAACACGCGTCTAGCGAACAAAATTGTAATTCTGGTATCTATGATGAGTATATATACCTATCTCTCTTTCTCGAGGTTTACAAAAACAGTTAAGACTAACTACTGTACAGTAATTTAAAAGAAAAACAGCGAAATATTAAAAAAAAACAATACAGAATTGATAATCTATGTCTTTTTTCACTAGAGTCCTGCAATGTCTGAGGAAAGCTGTTGAATTTAAAAGTTTTACGTAGTCTTGAGTTTAAATTTGATTGAACTGCCCAAATCGGCCTTTGGGAAATGTCAAAATATACCTGGGCTCTACAGTAACTCTTGTAAAATTGTTGTTTACCTTTTGCCAAAAAATACAGCAGTAAGGATATTAAACACCATTAAATCAATGTACTTTTCTTGATTAAATGCTCCATGTTCTTCAACCATTAACGGTAAACATTTCTTCATTGAAGCATGCAGAACTTCCTCTAAACGATTTCCTGCCAAATATTGCCTACAAAAAATAAGCTTCCTTGTTATTATAATTGCTGTATTGATTGTATTTTTTTCTGTTTTAAAGTTAACAATTATCTTGTTGAACATAAAATAGACAAAGCTTTGACAGGGAACCATTCTAACCTAGTACACTGGTGTAACAGCACTACATAAGAACAAACTGTAAAATGCAGTTGCAAATGGCCTAATTCAATAGATCCATACGGAGTGTATATGAAATATCAGCATTTCTTATCTTACATTGGCCTTGCTTAATTCCTTCAAGTCTTCAACATGCTTTCATTTACTCTGAATTGGGAATTACTAAATTTTTTGGGGCCCTTTATAGCTTGCTGTTCGGTGTGAGCCAATGCTCCGTGTTGAAGGCCGTACCTTGACCTATAATGGTTTACTTTTATAAATTGTAACTTGGATGGAGAGTTGTCTCATTGGCACTCCTACCACATCTTCCTATATCTATCACATTTCACCCACCTACCGTGGGCAGACTATTCCTGCCAACTCTAATTTCCCGATAGATTTATAAAAAAACTACTCCCAACAGAGGAGTGTGACATGCTTTTTGGATGTAGGATATAGAAAGTATAAAAAAGTGTGGATGTGGGATATAAGGGGTAAAAATGTGGATGTGGGATATGGGGGTAAAAAGTGTGATCAAGGAAAAAATAGGAACAGAAGTGTGAAGTAGGAAAAAGAAGGAAAAACATGTGGGAAGTAAAACGGGGTTTTGGAAATGACCACCCCGTGTCTATCCCTCTCACCAAAGACGGAGGGACATAACATAACAAATGTGATAAGTTCTTTATAAGATGATAGATTTTAAAAGAAAACAAACTTAACAATAGAGTGAAAACATTTTAAAACATTTAAGGAATGACTGTAATATTTTTTCTATCTATGAAGAAATAACATCAAAAATGTGGTGCACACTGAATAACCCGCGTAGCGGGTTATTTTAAAGTGTGCACCAAATTTTTTATGTTATTTCGAATAGACAGAAAAAATATTACGGTCATTTCTTATAATTTAATTCTAAATTCCATTTTAAACCGGAGTAAACCATGAAAAAACGTTGATGACGTCACGGTCACATGATAAAATTATGTCTATGAGCTGATAAACAAAACAACGTCAGCCAATCAGAAGACGCGTTACACCCAAAATTAAATTATTCAATGATATGACTTCCTTTTACACAACACATTTACTTAAATAAAACGAAGTGATCTAGCTAGAAACTGAAGTCAAAGGGAGCAGTTATAATAATCAAATTCAAAAACTTTGTCAAACCTTCATGGAATTTTACAAAACTTGAACAGAAGCTTCTTGATGATAAAGAAATAACGTGTGAAGATGAGTTTTATGTTATTTTTGTCAATGTTTCATGTTCGCCACTGAAAAGTCTTTTTATTTCTAGCTTTTGTATTTGTTGCTGTTATTTAACAAATCAAACATGCAACTTCCAAGCAAGGACAGAAGCTCGTAAACTCGACAAAGGCATTACTGAGGCAAATTTCGGGAAGTCGACGATCTTGCATCGGAAATTTTACTAATATGTTTGGACTTAAATATGTTTAAGAATATATTAGGCTCTTAAACAATTTTTACAGTGTATTGTCTAGCCCTTTAGCAGATTACGGAAGTGAAAACGTTAGTAACATCACACAAGGAAGACAAAAACCTTGAATATTCATCGTATTACTACTTATTTCTATTATCCTCACAGTAATGCTAAAGTTGAAAGATGTCATAGAATTTCACATGAAAATTAAAGATAATGCGCAAATGATGGATTTATATTTCAATCAGAAGTTAAAATTGAATGCATCTCACCTTATTTTCTGCTATATAACAGAGATCTTGTGCCACTGTTGAGAATATTCTAAAACCGAGAAGAAAATATTATGTAGAAGATCACAAAATAGCTATGCAAGATCAACATAAATCATTTCTTGTAGAGAATAAACATTTAAAAAGGAGTTTAAAAAAGAAAAAAAAAATAATAAGCCAAATATGCTAATAAAAATGACCAAAATATAAAAACTTGAGGCTCTAAAGAGCACAGGCGTTTGTGGAGTGGATCCGTGGATCCCCCTTTTTTTATTTGTGTGTTTATGTTAATTTATTTGAAAATATTTTTTTCATATTTCAACTTATATTATTTTAGTTTTACTTATTTAAGGTGTTCAAAGTCTTTTCAATGCGATTTAACAATATTAGTAAAAAAAAATTTCCCTCTTTCCTTTTTGAGGGAAATGTTTTTACTAATATTAAAATCATTGAAAAGACTTTGAACATCTTAATAATGCATTGATGTCTTTTACGAAAGTATCAGATGTACACACGGCTCTAATTGGCGATTTTAATGCAAAGACAGGTAATTTGAATGTTTTGTATTAGCAGATGAAACTTTGTTAAATTTATTCCACTTAGACACTGACAACGAAATTATTTCATATATGTAAGATTATGAAAATCTTAAGGATGAACTTAGGTGAGGTTTAGGAATTTGTGTCAGATGTTCGGACTCCTGGTTTTTCCTACAATACAGGGTAAAATATTTTGCCCCATAACACCCATTTTTCTTTTCATATAAGACTCAATAAATCATAAAAGGTCATTTACCAAAATTTATAAGCAGATTCTAGATTTCTTTTCTTTCGATTTGAGACCCAAATAATACCAATGCAAATATAAGGTAAAAGTCCGAGTCAGCCTTTTCCCGCCATTTTTTATAAATCAAATATCTTGAAAAGGAGCTCCATTATAACCTATCAATATTTTTAGCTTATTTTGTTCCTTAACTTATGCTCTTCCGACTAATAGTATCAATTTTACATTCTAGATTTTTTAAATTTCACCTTAAGTCTTATAATATTCCATTACAAAGAGTGACACAGTGTTGTTGTCAACCTAATACTTACATGTATGGGTATAAATTATTTAATTGCTGTAAAAATCGCCAATAAGAGCCGTGTGTACATCTGATACTTTCGTAAAAGACATCAATGCATTATTAAGATGTTCAGTCTTTTCAATGCGATTTAACAATATTAGTAAAAAAAAACATTTCCCCTCAAAAAGGATAGAGGGGATTTTTTACTAATATTGTTAAATTATTGAGATGATAGAAATAAGTAGTAATACGATGAATATTCAAGGTTTTGTCTTCCTTGTGTGATGTTACTAACGTTTTCACTTCCGTAATCTGTTAAAGGGCTAGACAATACACTGTAAAAATTGTTTAAGAGCCTAATAATTTCTTAAACATATTAGTAAAATTTCCGATGCAAGATCGTCGACTTCCCGAAATTTGCCTCAGTAATGCCTTTGTCGAGTTTACGACCGTCTGTCCTTGCTTGTAGAAACTGAAGTCAAAGGAGCAGTTATAATAATCAAATTCAAAACTTTGTCAAACCTTCATGGAATTTTACAAAACTTGAACAGAAGCTTCTTGATGATAAAGAAATAACGTGTGAAGATGAGTTTTATGTTATTTTGTCAATGTTTCATGTTCGCCACTGAAAAGTCTTTTTATTTCTAGCTTTTGTATTTGTTGCTGTTATTTAACAAATCAAACATGCAACTTCAAGCAAGGACAGAAGCTCGTAAACTCGACAAAGGCATTACTGAGGCAAATTTCGGGAAGTCGACGATCTTGCATCGGAAATTTTACTAATATGTTTGGACTTAAATATGTTTAAGAATATATTAGGCTCTTAAACAATTTTTACAGTGTATTGTCTAGCCCTTTAGCAGATTACGGAAGTGAAAACGTTAGTAACATCACACAAGGAAGACAAAAACCTTGAATATTCATCGTATTACTACTTATTTCTATTATCCTCACAGTAATGCTAAAGTTGAAAGATGTCATAGAATTTCACATGAAAATTAAAGATAATGCGCAAATGATGGATTTATATTTCAATCAGAAGTTAAAATTGAATGCATCTCACCTTATTTTCTGCTATATAACAGAGATCTTGTGCCACTGTTGAGAATATTCTAAAACCGAGAAGAAAATATTATGTAGAAGATCACAAAATAGCTATGCAAGATCAACATAAATCATTTCTTGTAGAGAATAAACATTTAAAAGGAGTTTAAAAAGAAAAAAAAATAATAAGCCAAATATGCTAATAAAATGACCAAAATATAAAACTTGAGGCTCTAAAGAGCACAGGCGTTTGTGGAGTGGATCCGTGGATCCCCCTTTTTTTATTTGTGTGTTTATGTTAATTTATTTGAAAATATTTTTCATATTTCAACTTATATTATTTTAGTTTTACTTATTTAAGGTGTTCAAAGTCTTTTCAATGCGATTTAACAATATTAGTAAAAAAAAATTCCCCTCTTTCCTTTTTTTGAGGGGAAATGTTTTTTTTACTAATATTGTTAAATCGCATTGAAAAGACTTTGAACATCTTAATAATGCATTGATGTCTTTTACGAAAGTATCAGATGTACACACGGCTCTAATTGGCGATTTTAATGCAAAGACAGGTAATTTGAATGTTTTTGTATTAGCAGATGAAACTTTGTTAAATTTATTCCACTTAGACACTGACAACGAAATTATTTCATATATGTAAGATTATGAAAATCTTAAGGATGAACTTAGGTGAGGTTTAGGAATTTGTGTCAGATGTTCGGACTCCTTGGTTTTTTCCTACAATACAGGGTAAAATATTTTGCCCCATAACACCCATTTTTCTTTTCATATAAGACTCAATAAATCATAAAAGGTCATTTACCAAAATTTATAAGCAGATTCTAGATTTCTTTTCTTTCGATTTGAGACCCAAATAATACCAATGCAAATATAAGGTAAAAGTCCGAGTCAGCCTTTTCCCGCCATTTTTTATAAATCAAATATCTTGAAAAGGAGCTCCATTATAACCTATCAATATTTTTAGCTTATTTTGTTCCTTAACTTATGCTCTTCCGACTAATAGTATCAATTTTACATTCTAGATTTTTTAAATTTCACCTTAAGTCTTATAATATTCCATTACAAAGAGTGACACAGTGTTGTTGTCAACCTAATACTTACATGTATGGGTATAAATTATTTAATTGCTGTAAAAATCGCCAATAAGAGCCGTGTGTACATCTGATACTTTCGTAAAAGACATCAATGCATTATTAAGATGTTCAGTCTTTTCAATGCGATTTAACAATATTAGTAAAAAAAAACATTTCCCCTCAAAAAAAGGATAGAGGGGGATTTTTTTTTTTTACTAATATTGTTAAATTATTGTGAGGATGATAGAAATAAGTAGTAATACGATGAATATTCAAGGTTTTTGTCTTCCTTGTGTGATGTTACTAACGTTTTCACTTCCGTAATCTGTTAAAGGGCTAGACAATACACTGTAAAAATTGTTTAAGAGCCTAATAATTTCTTAAACATATTAGTAAAATTTCCGATGCAAGATCGTCGACTTCCCGAAATTTGCCTCAGTAATGCCTTTGTCGAGTTTACGACCGTCTGTCCTTGCTTGGAAGTTGCATGTTTGATTTGTTAAATAACAGCAACAAATACAAAAGCTAGAAATAAAAAGACTTTTCAGTGGCGAACATGAAACATTGACAAAAATAACATAAAATTCATCTTCACACGTTATTTCTTTATCATCAAGAAGCTTCTGTTCAAGTTTTGTAAAATTCCATGAAGGTTTGACAAAGTTTTTGATTTGAAAAAAAAAATAAAAAATACCGAACTCTAAGTTAATGTAATCTGCAATATTTTTTAGCTTTACAAATACGAAGTACCAGTAAAAATACGGAAATCCCCTCCCCACAAAAAATTAAATAATTATGAATCAGATATTATCTGTAATTAATCAGAAAGAGCTCCTATCCAATATTAAAATTCTATTAAGGATTTACAAAATTAGTGATGAATATTAAAAAAATAACCACAGACTGTATCTAAATGTAAACTGCCAAAAAATCAAACGAAAACAGGATCATCCGAATACATTTGGTTTCTAGACAATAACTTGAGTATGTGTATGGATCTCTATGAAATTGTACCACATGGTTCCATACCACTAAAGAAAGGTTAGGATTGATTTTGGTTTTTTTTGTCCCAACTGTTTAGAAATAAGGGGTCAAAAAGTGGTAAACAAACAAGCATTTTTTCTTGTTTCAGGACAATAACTTGAGTATAAGTCTACGAATCTCTATGAAATTGTTCCACAAGGTTCCATACCAAAAAAGGAAGGTTGGGTTGATTTTGGGAGTTATGGCCCTAACCGTTTAAGAATTAGGGGCAAACACAATACTTTTCTAATAGTTTGTATAAATTTCTTATTTCTTGACCAATTTCAAATGGTATAATTCAAAATCTTGAATTGTTGGGGTTCTTTAATATGCTAAATCTAATCGTGTATTTAGATTTTGGATTTTTGGGCCCTGTTTTTGAATTGGTCCACACTGAGGTCCAAAGGGTCTAAAATTAAACTTTATTTGATTTCATCAAAAATTGAATTATAGGGGTCGTTTGAAATGCCCGAATTTAACCGTGTGTATAAATTTTTTTTTGGGGCCCCGTTTTCAAATTGGTCCACTTCAAGGTCCAAAGGGTCCAAAATTGAGCTTTGTATTATTTTAACAATAAATGAATTCTTGGGGTTTTTGGTATGCTGAATCTAAACATGTATTTACATTTTTGATTTTGGGCCCTGTTGTCAAGTTGGTCCAAAATTAAACTTTGTTTGATTTCAACAAAAAATAAATATACAGGGTTCTTTGATATGCTGAATCTAACCGTGTACTTAGATTTTGGATTTTGGGCCCCCTTATCAAATTGGTCCACATTTAGGTCCAAAGTGTCCAAAATTAAACTTTGTTAGATTTCATGAAAAATGGAATCTTGGGGTTCTTTGATATGGTGAACCTAACCATGTATTTAGATTTTGGATATTGGACAATAATAGGTAAATGTCCAATTTCAAATTTTTAAGTTCTTAGACCACATTCATTCTGTGTCAGAAACCTATGCTGTGTCAAATATTTGATCACAATCCAAATTCAGAGCTGCATTAAACTTGAATGCTGTGTCTATACTTGCCCCAACTGTTCAGGATTCGACCTCTGTGGTCGTACCAAGCTGCGCCCCACGGAGCATTTTATTTGATTATGAAAAAGCTTCTAAGTATAAAAAAATTCCATGAAGGTTTGACTTTGATGTTGATGTATGAAAATCTTTAACCTCAAACTGAACCTACATGACGACAAGACGACGCGTATAATCGCTATGTGTAGCCTTTGCAACTTTCGTCCCAGGTGAGCCAAAATAAGTACGGTGTAGTTAATATATATATATTTATAGTGCCTGAAAAATAGCAACAATCAACATTCAATCTATCTAGGCGTGGATCAGATTGAAAATAAACTGATGCAGTTACTAAATTAAATTATATAAATGCCCAAGAATGTAACTTTAGCACGCCAATGAGTGTTATAAAAATAGTTGTTATATTTTATATATTCACGCAATATTTCGCTAAACAAATTACTAGTAGCTTCATCAGGCGCGTGCAGCCTGCAGGTAAAATCGGATGCTGTTAAGAAAATTTTGCAACTAATCATACATGTCCTTTAAATATATTTTTGCAGCTTATTGTAAAAAAAACCCTCAGTTTTATCAAAAACCAAAGGAATGAATCTTGAACTTGACACTATTTTACTGACATAATTATTGCTTTGATTTAATAATCACAATGTACAATAAGCTGAAAAAATATATTTTTACTTATAATCCAATCCTGACCCTAATGTCTTATTTTAAGTTTCGCTTTTTTTAGTCCAATATTGTTCTGACGTCTGGTGGCCTTCTTTTAGGATTTATTGGGGCCATTGAACGTCAGATCACAGCAGCCAACATAGGAAAACATGGCAA
Source organism: Mytilus coruscus (assembly GCA_017311375.1). Lineage (NCBI taxonomy): Eukaryota > Metazoa > Mollusca > Bivalvia > Mytilida > Mytilidae > Mytilus > Mytilus coruscus. The sequence continues at coordinate 53,412,696 of CM029601.1, forward strand.
TTGCGGATCCAGACTTGGGACGGCAATGTTCTGTCTAGAATTGTGATGGTTCCATTTTCAAGTAGATAATTCATACATCATTCGATTCCTTGTTTGTTTTCCTACACGATGAGTACTACCCCCTGTAGACTATATAAACATTTCACAATTGGGTCTCCCCCTAAGTAACTAATTTCCGTATCTTGAAAATTAAAAACTATAACTTTCTTATTTCTCGGTGTTAAAGTTGAGTACAGTTTTGTTCTTGGAAAGATATAAAACGTTGAAAGATTTGATATGTTCTAATTCTATTTGAAATATGATTATCTATTTTATCATATTTCAACACTATGCGTTTTATTCGTTATAAAATTAATATTGTAGATTACACATATTGTGAAGAAGGAAAAGGAAAGATATTCTACATGGTGTATACAGTATCATCATTAGGTTTAGCGAAATAATTTTAGTGTAAAAAGTGTCTAAACAAATTTTATTGAACACATTTTACAAAAAATCTGTCTGGATTAAATAGATTTGTTCTTCCATTGGATACATTTTACCTGTAAAATTCCTTAGTGCTAATATGGCTACTGCTGGTTCAACAGGTAACAATACTGGAAAAACCATGACAAATTACGCCAGACTTGGACATGCTGCTCAGCATGAACTTCCGAACTTACTTCGTGAGCTTCTCGTATTTAAAGAACCACCGCATCTATTAGACGGTCATGTACATGCCAATCAATATCTTTCAAAAAACCTTCGTCCTCATGAATGGGCAGTGATTCAAGGTGTCCAAACAAATTTGTATAATAATGTCGATGTTTCATTGATGTATAAGATTATAAGAATCTTAACTTAGTTCCTCCACCAACACGTGGATGGGATAATCAGATTGATCCAATGGCATCTGAAATAACTATCGGTGATGATATCGAACGTATCCGACGCAGAAGAAATGAAATAGTGCACAGAGGAAATACAAAGGTTGATAATTCAGAATTGGCTAACTACTTTTAACTCTTCAAAGATATTGCGGGAAGATTTGAGATATATTTATGTAAACAAAACCAAGAACTCGTATCTCGTATATCAAATATTGAAACCTGTTGTATGGATGAAAAAACGGAAAAGATGTATCTCGAAAGATTATTGGAATTATCGGAGAAAGAGAGAAGTTTCAACAGTGACTTATCTGGTTTAAAAAAAGATATCGAGGATATTAAAATAAAAGGTAGTAGTAATATATATGTTGCACAAAGCCGATCATACAGAATCTTTGGTTGACCGAATGCGATTTCGACTACTTTTTAATCCTCGACTGTTGTTCCATTTTTAGTTTTGTGATGAATGCTATGTAGACTGGTGATTGTGTTGTCTTCTTTTTTTTATAGACCATTTAAAGATATTGTGAGGAAAGCTACTTGAAAAGTCCACGCTTCTTATTTTCATATATATTTTGGTAAGGGAAACTCTAAAAATAATTCAGATCAAAACTAAATAGGAGGTCCACAATAGCATTATATGGTTATGATTATGAAATAAAGCAATGACAAAGTCCACTCTTTGGTAAGGGAAACCCAAAAATTAATTCGAAACGATTACAAAATAGGAGGTGCGCAATATCATTATCTGGTTGAGTTAATTTGAGAATGCATAAATAAATTGCAAGAAGGGGTTTGAGAGGAGTTACAGATGCAATTTGGGTACCCCCAAATAAAGCGTGAATAAGTCGATGCTTTGGTAAGGGAAACCCAAACATTTATTCAGAACAAAAAGTAAAATAGGAGGTCCACAATGACATTATGTTATAAAGAAATCCTGAAAGTCTGATTGAAATCCATTCCCTGGTTTAGAAGGGGTAGTGGATTGGGATGTAACTATCACAATTTAAAAAGGCAAAGTCCATGTTGTTATAAGGGACACCCCAGGAATCAGTCTGATTAAAATTTGAAATAAGAATTGCAGAATGGCGTTATGTCATCAAGAATCTGCAAAAGTAGTATAATAATTTATTACAAAATTGAAACGTCCATGTTTTTGCTTGGAACCCCCAGAAATAATTCTAATCAAAAATTGTAATAAGAGGTTCACAAATACATTACGTAATAAAGATTATGTAAAAGTTTCGTTGAAATTCATTCTTTGGTTTATTGTCCTCCACGCTACGGAACAGACAAACCAGTATCGTGTGTATAGGGCGTAAAGTTTCACGGTTGACAAAATTACCCTATTTGTCCTATTAGAATCGAAATAACTCGTGGCAGCCGTCTTCGTATCGCTCGGGATAAAATAATCGAATATAAATGCCCAACCCATGGTTAAATGAAAACAAATCTACGGCTGCCATGAATTATTTCTTAATTTTTATATCAGATGTTTTGTAAGCCTAGGTCATGAGATCAGCACAAGAGCCATGGGCTCTCGAGATTGATTACGACCGAGGTCTGATAGTACATCTGATATTAAAATGACATGTTTTTATTATATACTTCCAATGTTTTGGTTCTTATACATCCTTAGCTTTCAAATATTCGGCGTTGAGCTTCCTGATGAAGGTAAATTCAGAAAAGCGCTTCGGACGCATTAAATTTATTACGTGTTGTTTTCATTTTTTTCCACATAGAAAGTATCATTGAAATTGCATAAATATTTTACCAAAAATATATCAATCTAAACTACGCAAATTATACTGCAAGTCAAAAACACCTATAGCCAGTTTAATATATCTAATAATACTGCAGAAGTATTCAACCGTCCATGTATTTTCTAGATATTTAACACTGGAGTTCTTGTACTGACTTAAATGAATTAAATCATTTTAGACAGTCTGAGACCTTAATTGTTGAAATAGTTTGAACTTTGCAAGACTTTAATAGAGCATACGAACGGTTTTTTATTACTTGTTTTGCGTTTTCCATAATAGATATTTCTGTCTCCTAATATTTGTCTCTGATCCTACTGTGTTGCTTTTTTCATTTAAAACCTAGCTTTGATGTACATTTTCCGGAATTTGCCGAGTGACGACGAATTGCTACGCAATAACGTAACGAACAGACATGCGATAATTAGCCTGAAGCAGTCAATAAATTATTCATATTAGTCCACTAAGTATAAGTACATGTATATGATAAATACATGTATTGACCCCCCCCCTTTTTTTTAAGGGAAATTATGATTTTTAGAAATTGATAGAAATACACCAACAGTGCTCTGCTGCTCTCCACAATATTAATCAATACCAATACATATATGCTTAACTGTTCTTTTTGGAAGACATTACATGTTTATAATTAAAGATGAGTAGTTTATCTGCTTTCAGTAAAGACAAAACCAGAACAAGATGCAACAATACCGAAAAACATAAAATGTAAGTACATGTTTTTATATGTTACTATGTTTTGAAATAAACTATCTGTTTCAAATCTTAAAACGTCAATAAATGGTTGATAAATTAAAGCCAACAGTAGTTTACCAATGTTCAAATCTCGTGAATCGATTAAGAAGAGACAAATCAAGGTAACAAACAAAAACTGAGGGAATCGTATGAACTCCAAAAGTAGCGAGACCGCATGCGTCGACATGGTAAGCGTCTTCTGTTATGCATACACCACCCGACATGCGAATTAACACTCATTCAGGTCTTCTACCATCTGAAATATAAAGCTTTATACAAATAGTTTACACCGTCGCCGTAAATTATCTTATGTGGTTAATTTTTACCAAAGTATGCAGATGCTTTATTTTACGAAATGTCCGTTTGTCATATATCCCTTGTCATTCAACTAATTTTCATGGTTCTGCAACTTGTTAAAAAAACCCAGTTCCTTGTGAGGTCTACATGTATGCAAGAGAGGGCTTCACCTGTCCTCGACCTCATTTCATTGTTCAGTGATCAAGTTTATTTTTTGTGGTCAAGACCGTATATCAGATACTATAAGCAATATGTCAACTATATTTGGTGTATGGAAGGATTGTTATGTGTACATGTCCGACTGGCAGGTTTCATCTGACATTGATCTTTTTTCATGTTCAGTTTTTATTTGGTTTTATTTTTGTCTATTTTTCAGATACTATCAGCAATAGGGCTACTATATTTGGTGTACTGATTGTAAAGTGTGCATGTCTGTCTTGCAGGGTTCATATGACTTTTACCTCATATTGTGTAGTGGTTAATGTTAAGATTTCATGGTTTTGTCTGTTTGTAAGAGACTATTGGCAATAGGTCAACTATATTTTTTGTATGACTGATTGTTAGGTGTACATGTGACCTTGATCTCATTTTGATTGTTCATTGGTCAATGTTAGTTTCTCATTGTTATGTCTATTTCTCAGATACTATAAGTAATATACCAACTGTATTTGGTGTATGGAATGATTGCATGGTGTACACGAATCAATATGCGCAATTCATTTCAGGAAGGTGGAATTGGTAGCCCTTTCCTCAATTCATCCACCCTTATCGCAGACTTGGATATATATGATGGCTCGTTACGAAGCTGAGACATTTTCACATATTTGGTTTTATTTTCGGGATACGAAGTGAGATTCATTTTCCCGTAATTAAGCATACTACAAAAAGCCCTTTCTGATGCGGCTTCTCGAAGTAAAAAATCCTTTTTTTCACACAATAAGTTCTTTGAAAATTTAGTTCTCTGCATACTTTTAATAACTCCATAGTTTTTAACCCTTTATTTTATGGTCCTCTGCTTTTCAAATCAGCACTTATGATTAAGCTCAGTCAATTGTTAAAAATTGAAACATGCCAAATATCACTGCACAGAGATTTCTCGTTCCATATTTTAGTTCCTCAATTTGAGGTGCATTTGGGATGTAGACCCATATGTTGTCTGGCAGGATTCATCTGACCTTGACCTCATTTTTATGGTTCATTGGTCAATGTTCAGTTTTTGTCTCGCCTGCGACGAAAGTCGCAGTATGCGAGACATAGGTATAACTATCCGGCGGCGGCGTAAACTATTTGTGTATAGCTTTATATTTCAGAAGGTAGAAGACCTGGATGCTTCATACCTTGTAAGGAGATACCTTATATTACGAAGTTTCCGTCTGTCATATGTCCATTGTCCTTGACCTCATTTTCATGGTTCAGCGACTGCTTGAAAAAATTACAGTTTTTTTTGTCATGTGAATTTCTCACTTATTATGAGTAGAAGGGAAACTATATTTGGTATATGGGTTCCTTGCAACGCCTACATGTCCATCAGACAGGGTTCAGTTGACCTCGACCTCATTTCATGGATCAGTGATCAAGGTTAAAGTTACATGATTAGGTCCGTTTCTCAGATATTATAAGCAGTAGGTCAACCATATGTGGTGTATGGAATGATTGTAAGAGGTACATGTCAGTTTGGCAGGTTTCATTTGACCTTGACCTCATTTTCATGGTTCATTGGTCAATATTAAGTTTTTTGTGTTTTGGTCTGTTTTTTAAGTACTATAAGCACTAGGTCAACTATATTTGGTGTATGGAATGAATGTAAGGTGTACATGTCGGACTAGCCGGTTTCATCTGACCTTGACCTCATTTTCATGGTTCATTGGTCAATGTTAGGTTTTTGTGTTTTGGTTGTTTTCCAAATACTAATATCAATAGGTCAGTGTATGCGACTGTCTGACAGGTATCATCTGACCTTACCCTCATTTTCATGGTTCATTGGTCAATGATAAGTTTTCCTAATTTTGTCAGTTTATCAGATACTATAAGCAACAGGTCAACTATATTTGGTGCATGGAATGATTGTAAGGTGTACATGTCTGTCTGTTCTGGTTCATATGACCATGACCTCATTATCATAGAACATTGATAATGTTAAGTTTATGTGATACTTGTAGTAAAACCTTCATGTTACAGACTTTCAACATAAATTCAATGATAAGTAAGACAGGCGAGACATTTCAGCGTGTGCTCTCTTGTTGTATTTAGGTCTATTTCTCAATTGCAATTATCAATAGTTAACTATATTTGGTGTATGGTATGGTTTGATGTGTACATGTCTGTCTGGTGGGCATCTATGACCTTGACCTCATTTACATAGATCATTGATAATGATAAGTTTATGTGATACTTGTATTAAAACCTTCATATTACAGACATACAACATAATTAACATAAGTTCAATCACGATAAGTAAAGCAGGAGACATTTCAGTGTTTGCACTCTTGTAAAAATTAAGAAAACAATATGACAGATATGTTTCCTTTTTGTGCTGTTACTCGTGCATAATAACAACCCGAGTTAAATTTATCCTTAACTATCTGTCATTATAAAAAAAAAAGCAGATAATGAGACTGATGTTGATAATTAGCGGTTTGCTATTATAAGATGTCAGAAATTCTGTCGATAAATATAAGACCTCCTAATGTCCCTGCATGATGAAAAACACACTATATATTTCATTTGTGCGAAGAGCTCTTCTAAGGTCCAAAGCGTCCAAAATAAAACTTTGTTTGATTTCAACAAAAATTTAATTCATGGGGTTCATTGATATGCTGAATCTAACCGTATATTAGATTTTTGTCGAGCCTGCGACTTTTGTCGCAGAAAGCTCGACATAGGGATAGTGATCCGGCGGCGGCGGCGGCGGCGGCGGCGGCGTTAGCTAACTTCTTAAAAGCTTAATATTTCAGAAGGTAGAAGACCTAGATGCTTCATACTTTGTATATAGATGCCTTATGATATGAAGTTTCCGTCTGTCATATGTCCATTGTCCTTGACCTCATTTTCATGATTCAGTGACTACTTGAAAAAAAAGTTAAGAATTTTTGTAATGTTAATTTCTCTCTTATTATGAGTAATAGGATAACTATATTTGGTATGTGCGTGCCTTGCAAGGTCCTCATGCCTGTCAGACAGTTTTCACTTGACCTCGACCTCATTTCATGGATCAGTGAACAAGGTTAAGTTTTCATGGTCAAGTCCATATCTCAGATACTATAAGCAATAGGTCTACTATATTTGGTGTATGTTATGATTGTAAGGTGTAAATGTCCAACTGGCAGGTGTCATCTGACCGTGACCTTATTTTATGGTTCATTGCTCAATGTTAAGTTTTTGTGTTTTGGTCTGTTTTTCTAATACTGTATTCAATAAAGAAGACTTTTTTGTTGAATAACCTGAATGTGATTTTTTCCTTTGTAATACTGGTTATTTCAAGCATTACAGTCAAGTTTAGTCATAATCAGTTCAATAGTTTGAGAAAAATCTAGTATAATGTAAGATGACATCTACAGCGATTCGAGCAAAATTTCTTCGAAAAAATCCAAATCAAGCCGCATCATGATAGAATATAGTGTGGACCAATAAATGATCAAATATTTATCTCATCTACCTACACACAGTTGAATATGATACAAAAGATGACTCTAGGATTATAAATACCACTAATGGAGCTACATTTGTATTTGTCTTCATTATAAGGTCCCTTTTTGTACATTTATGCCTCTCATTTCCTCAAAATTTCAACTTTTTAGGCCAATAAATCAAAATTTTGGGGTAACTTTCACTCATTTATGAAAGAAATGTGATAATAAATGAGTTATTGAAGTATTCAAGCAGAATGAACCATCCATATAAAAGTTTATTGACTCCATGGAGGTTTCAATTAGTCTTTACGTAAAACTTAAATTTACGCCACGTTCAAGAGAGGGAGATAAAAAGCTTCCCTTTTAGTGAATAATTTGTTGTAAATGCTTCAAAAATAATTTCATTTACTTATAACTGTATATTTATTAAATTATTACTTAGGAAAAAGTTTTCTATTATAGCAAAATATAAGAAATAAGAAGAAAATGTCAGAAAAAGCTCCCCAAATAACTGCGTATGACTTGCTCTGTCTATTAAAATTCACGGTAGAGCCTATTTCAAGGCAATTTTCTCATAAAATGTGTTTTTGAGGCTCAATCCATTCAGAATATTTCATTTTTGTAATATTTCACTTAAATAGCATGAAATTTTAACAAATGAGAGTACACACAAGGTCAAAGGTTAATGTGTAGTTTCCCATAATAGGTGTCATACCACCATTGATTTTCCCCTATTAGTCTTTGTTAAATTTTCACTTTTCAAAAAATGTGCAGAATTTATCTTTGTTTCAAATAAAGAAATACTTGGCATGAGTAAAGTTTTATCCTGTCCAGTACTATAGACAAAATTTTACATAACATTTCATTGCATATAAGAAAATAACCACCACTGGAAGTTAACCAATCAAAGTTTCACCCTTTTTTTCCCTGTGTACAAGCTTTAGTAACCATGTAACCTAAAGTTTCCAAAATATTCTATAGAAACACCAAATAACAAAAATAATGGTGCTTTGAAACACTTAAGATATATCTTTATGACTATGAATTTTTTTACTGCAATGAAATGTAGGATTAATTTCCTACAACTGTCAAATTCAAGGGAATATTTTTTTCGACCGTTTTTCGTATGCAACCGAATGTGACGTACTATGATTTGGTGGTATTACACCAATAGGTCAACTATATTTGGTGTATGGAAATATTTTACGATGTACATGTCAGTCTGGCAGGTTTTATTTGACCTTGACCTCATTTTCACGGTTCATTGCTCAATGTTAAGTTTTTGTGTTTTGGTCTGTTTTTCTAATAATGTTTGCAATAGGTCAACTATATTTGGTGTATGGAAATATCCTACGATGTACATGTCAGTCTGCCAGGTTTTATTTTACGTTGACCCCATTTTCATGGTTCATTGCTCAATGTTAAGTTTTTGTGTTTTGGTCTGTTTTTCTTAAACGTTAAGCAATATGTCAACTGTATTTGGTGTATGGAATGATTGTAAGGTGTATATGTCAGTCTGGCAGGTATCATCTGACCTTCACCTCATTTTCATGGTTCATTGGTCAATGTTCAGTTTTCCTGGTTAACTTTGTTTCTTAGATACTATAAGCAATAGGTCAACTATATTTGATGCATGGAATGATTTTAAGGAGTACATGTCTGTCTGGCAGGGTTCATCTGACCTTGACCTTATTTTCATGGTTCATTGGTCAAAATAAAATTTCCATGGTTTGGTCTGTTTCTTTTATACTATAAGCAATAGGTCATCTATATTCGGTGTATGGAATGATTGTATTAAAGGTGTACATGTATTTCCAGCTTGGTTTATCTGACCTTGACCTCATTTTCTTGGATCATAAATGTTAATGTGATACTTGTAGTAAAACTTTATATTACGACTATCAACATAAAATCAATGGTCAGTATAGGAGGCGAGACATTTCAGCGTGTGCACTCTTGTTGATTTTGGGCCCGGTTTTCAAATTGGTTCGCATTAAGGTCCAACAGGTCCAAAATTAAACGTAGTTTGATTTTAGCAAATATTTAATTTAAGGGGTTCTTTGATATGCTGAATCTAAACATGTTTTTAAATTTTTGATTTCTCGCCCAGTTTTCAAGTTGGTCGAAATCGGGATCCAAAATTTATCTTTGTTTGATTTAAAAAAAAAAGGAATATATGGGGTTCTTTGATATGCGAACCTAACCGTGTATTTAGATTTAGGATTTTTGGCCCCATTATCAATTGGTCCACATTGAGCTCCAAAGGGTCCAAAATTTTACTTTGTTTAATTTCATCAAAAATTGAATTATTGGGGTTCTTTGATATGCTGAATCTAACCATGTATTTAGATTTTGGATATTGGACTATCATAGGTAAATGTCCAATTTCAAATTTTTAAGTTCTTAGAACACATTCGTTCTGTGTCAGAAACATATACTATGTCAAATATTCAACCACAATCCGAATTCAGAGCTGTATTGCACAATTAATAGAAATTGTAAATAGATTCATAGTTAAAAATAGATACAGCATAAATTCTTTTTTTAGAAAAGAAATTATGTATAAATATGGTTTTAAATTTACTGTTCATTATCAGATATTTTGAAAATGATGAAAGGAAAGTTTGTCAATTTTTAAGAAACTAAACGTATCATGAGCGGTATACATGATATCATAAGTTTTTTTCAATTCTATGAAAAACATAAAAAGTCAAAGTAATATATCATTAAAAAGAACTTCAAGCCATTAATTTTCCGTCAGCAGAACCGCCATTTTTCCACTTCGACGGCCATTGACAAATTTTCAGCTCTGGACGGATTGACACAGGCCTGGTTTACCTAGGAAAAATAAATTGTGACTGGTTTATTTTAGTATACTTGGATATGAATAACAGAATTAGAATGGTCGTTACCATTCGTTGTTTTCACACGAGCACAATTTCAATACACATCACAATATATTTGGTGAGGCCGCGCAAGGACTCCATATTTTTTTTTCTTAAAACCTCAATCTTCTTGACCAAAACGGCTCAGAATTATGACAAACTTGTCACAGAGGAAAAGACCGTCAACTTGTTATTGAAATGACTAAAATCTGTTATTGTTTTTGTGATTTATTTTCCCTTTTCGTGTCTCAATGATGTCTTTTAGTACATAAAATTACAAAATGTGAACATTTAGAGTTGTCTACTTTCTTAAAAATCACACATTCTGAATTCAGCACATTATCCATAAATGGATATGTATTTAAACCTCCCAATCATATCCTTAAATCAGTGCATTGTTTTGAGAAGTCCAGTTGTAAATTATTGTGATCTGTTAGCATGTCAGGATTTGTCCTGGATGACATGACTCAACTGTAAACAACCTTAGATCTGATGTATATTATGAATAAAAGACAGAGGAAAACACAATTTGAACAGAGTCAGATCTTTATGCTGTAACGTACAGATGAAATTGCAAAAGAATGAAGATGATATCACATCATAATTTAATTGTTTGTGCTCATTCCCTATTCATCTTCTCCAATTAATCCTTCATTGTTTTTGAATTTGTAATCTTCATTATTCCACATATTTATGTATATGGTAGCAGAGATGGTTTTATATATCTCCCATGGTACAATGTAAACTTTATAAAAAACTTTTTATACCCATTATATAATTATTTTTACACCCCATGGCCTTGTTTGTGTTTTGATTTTTTTAATTTTGATTACATTTGTGAAAGATACACCTCAATTAGATATTATTAGTGAAATGCAATTTTCAGGCTTTTCACGGTATGTTGGCATTTTACTTTATCATGCTTATTGCATGTTTGCAATATTAAGTTATTTGATATACATTTTAGGGGATTGGGGTTTAAGTTGACAAATACATAGTATCTGTCACACCCAGAATACATCCTGATACTCTTGGCATTGACAATAACTGTTATTGCATATATATATACAGATGTTCTATACAGTAATTTGACATTTCTGTTGGAGCCTGAAAGTGCATTTTTTTATCATATTATTAAGCTTTCAACAATTGAGGAACTGGTGGTTTCATTTAATAATTGGTTGACGGTTTTATTTTCTGTTGAAAAATAAAATTTAATATATCTTGTTAAATACAGGCATGACAACTCAAGGGGGACTGTAAATGGTGGATGGGTATCCATGTCATATGTCAAGCTCTATATCTCCTAGGTCCTGAAAAGTTCTGAATGATTAAAAACAGAAACAACTACATTTGAAGTGTTTTTTTATAATCCCTTCTTTTCTTAATGTTGTTTTCTGAGACAACACACAACAAAACATATGACAGATTTGAAATCATTCTCAGGCCAAAGGCCAAGTTAGAATGAAAAACAACTGCAAAGAAAAAAATCTTCAATGAAAAAAATGCAATTCTGACATTAATTTGTTCAACCTATCATTATCAAGCGTCCTTTTACAGTGATAGGAGAAGAAAGAACATGAGGAAACGATTTCACTTTTTCACTCAGTCTCTAAATAAACCCCTGATTATATTTTTGTTATTTATCAATTTTTCTCAATTTTTATTACCTTGTAATATTGCTACCTACATACACACAGAAATTACGTGTTTGATGAATGGGAAGCCTTTTTATAGAGTACCTTGATATTTCCATTTGTAATAAACATTGTCATGGGCATCATATGCCAGTGGCCAGGAGTTACATTTCAGTGTTCATCATTTGACCTCAGATACATAATCTTTATTAAACTATTGCATTTAGAATGGGGGAAAATTAGCTCACAGATATAACTGACAATGGGTCTTAACAGAAATTCTCTAAAAATATTACTATAGAATAAAATATATAAAACATGTACATTTCATAGCCATAATCTTTATATTTTTTCATGTAGATCTACAAAGAAAAGATCTGTTTCTGAATCATTGAATTCTGAATCAATATGAAGTCTGTATGTGTATTCAAGAATAAAACTTGATTCTTCTAAGGAGATGTATGCCTTAAAAAAATCATTTCTATCAAAGTATGACAAAATAGAGGTAAACATGCAAGCGGGGAAAATGCTAAAACATTTTCACCCCTTTATTGCTGTAAATTTTTCACCTAAGCTTGGGATCAGTATTTTTTTCTTATAATTTACTGGTCTAAAACCCGTTACTTTATGTTAATATTTTTTACCACATGCTTCTTTTTATTTCTTTTGCAGCTGATTGTGTGTAGTATTATAGTTCTAAATTTTTATGTGCTGGTTAATGTTGTTTTATGTATCCGTTTTTATTCTGTAGTTAGTTACCACTTCGGTGTTATCATGTATATCGATTGTATAGTCATTTTTATAAATTTACTGTTTGCAAAAGTATGAATTATTGTAAATACTAAGGATTTTCTTATCCCAGACATATAACCTTAGCCGTATTTGGCACAACTTTTTGGAACTTTTGGTCCTCAATGCTCTTCAACTTTGTACTTGTTTTGGCTTTCGAACTTTTTTGATCTGAGCGTCACTGGTTAGTCTTGTGTGGACGAAACGCGCGTCTTGTGTATTAATTTTAAACCTGGTACCTTTTGTTAGCTATTATTCGTATGTTTCTCTGTCCTATATGTTCTCCCATTTATTTGTATTGTAGTCCTGTCATGTAATGTTGTCATTTTAATGTTAAATTTAACATTGCCATAAAAGCGGGAGGTTTGGCTAGCCATAAAACCAGGTTCAACTCACCATTTTTTAGCTCACCTGTCCAGGGGCCAAGTGAGCATTTCTCATCACTTGGCGTCCGTCGTCCGTCCTCCGTCGTCGTCGTCGTCGTCGTCCGTCGTCGTTAGCTTTTACAAAAATCTTCTCCTCTGAAACCACTGGGCCAAATTTAACCAATCTTGGCCGCAATCATCATTAGGGTATCTAGTTTTAAAAATTTGTCCGATGACCCCGCCAACCAACCAAGATGGCCGCCATGGCTAAAAATAGAACATAGGGGTAAAATGTAGATTTTGGCTTATATCTCTGAAACCAAAGCATTTAGAGTAAATCTGACTAAGTAAAACTGATTATCAGGTCAAGATCTATCTGCCCTGAAATTTTCAGACAAATCTGACAACCTGTTAATGGGTTGCTGCCCCTGAATTGGTAATTTTAAGGAAATTTTGCAGTTTTTGGTTATTATCTTGAATATTATTATTATATATATAGAGATAAACTGTAAACAGCAATAATGTTCAGCAAAGTAAGATCTACAAATAAGTCGTCATGACCAAAATTGTCAGTCGACCCCTTTAGGAGTTATTGCCCTTTATAGTCAATTTTTAACAATTTTTCGTAAATTTTTGTAATCTTTTACACAAATCTTCTTCTCTGAAACTACTGAGACAAATTTAACAATACTTGGCCTTAGTTTTAAAAATTTGTCCGATGACCCCGCCTTCCAACCATCATGGCCGACATGGTTAAAAATAGAACATCGGGTAAAATGCAGTTTTTGATTTATATCTCTGAAACTAAAGCATTTAGAGCAAATCTGACAGGTAGCAAAAATGTTCATCAGATTTAGATTTATCTGCCCTGAAATTTTCAGACGAATCCGACAACCCGTTGTTGGGTTGCTGCTCCTGAGTTAGTAATTTTACAGAAATTTTGCAGTTTTTTGTTATTATCTTAGATATCATTATAATATCTTATATCTTATACTATTAATTATGATTTTAACCTTATTTTACATGATTTCCAAAGCATCAGTAAATACAGGTGAGCGACACAGGCTCTTGAGAGCCTCTAGTTTCTAAAAAATGTCCTGTACCAAGTCAGGAAAATGGCAATTGTTATCGTATAGTTTGTTTCTGTGTCTGTTGCATTGTCGTTTGTGTTTTGTTCACTTCGTGTTTCTGTTGTTTCGTTGTCGACAGGTACTATATTGTATTGTTTATTTGCGTAATTCTCTGTCCCGAATATTCTTGCATTTATTTGTACTGCATTCCTGTCATGTAATGGTGTCATTTTAGTGTTATATTTAACATTGCCATAAAAGTGCGAGGTTTTGGCTAGCCACAAAACCAGGTTCCCTTTATAGCTTACTGTTCGGTGAGAGCCTAGCCTCCGTGTTGAAGACCGTACTTTGACCTATAATGGTTTACATTTATAAATTTTGACTTGGATGGAGAGTTGTCTCATTGGCACTCATACCACATCTTCTTATATCTATCAACCCACCATTTTTTTCTTAAAATGTCCTGTACCAAGTCAGGAAAATGGCCTTTGTTATATTATAGTTCGTTTCTGTGTGTGTTACATTTTAATGTTGTGTTTCTGTTGTGTCGTAGTTCTCCTCTTATATTTAATGTGTTTCCCTCAGTTTTAGTTTGTAACCCGGGTTTGTTTTTTTCTCAATCGATTCATGAATTTCGAACAGCGGTATACTACTGTTGCCTTTATCTAAAAACAATGTAATTTTGTTTTAAACTAGAATATGTTATAATTGGCAATTTCTCTAGCAATATCCATGATTTCTAGATGATTAAAAGAAAAAATTGGGAATATTCAGATTAAATAGGGATCTAACAAAACAGACATACATTCTGTAATACTTTTTCTCACTGTTTAGATCCTGAAACTTGACAGGTGCCCTCATGCCAATGATTAATTATAATTTCAAAGATATTTTGTATATTTACATATTTTACTACCTCATACGGATAACTTATTGGATATTATGCCCAAGAAACACTGTTTCCTTTACTAAAATTGAGCGAAATGCTTATTTTCACTCGTTGCTAATCAGCCGTCCCTTGAACGAGTTATCATTCGAGTTATCTCCCTTTGTTTGGTCGCCAATTTTGGACCTGTTGAATTGACACACGGCCGGTTTACCTGGCGAGTTTTGATAACAATAGGCATTTCATGTTCATAATAACAGGAGGTATCATCCCAAATAAGTTACCATTCCGTGTGTCATTTCAATTTACATTAATTAACTGACAAGTGTCACGGCCGCGGCACGTTTTTTCATCTTTGCCAATCAAATTTTTAAGGAAATTCTACCTCTCTATTCGTAAAAGAATAACGTAGTGAAAGTTTGAAACCTGCCGTATCAAATGATATATCGTCGATATCTTGCCAAAAAGTCAAACTATAAATCCATAATTATATCACATACTTTTACAGTTTTTAAAATACAATAAAAAGCATGATTTACTTGATAAACGCAGTTTAATAATAGTTTCCATCGCAATTGCAAGAGTATTTCCCACCTTAACGGATTAAATTCTGTCATTAATAAGAATTTTTTGTTACCATACGTATGATCCTCGTACAGATATAGATCGGAAGGTCAAAAATGTTATTTTATGCACTTGAATATGTCATTAGGGGCTTGCTTTTGTATATAAACATATTGTATTAATTAATTTGAATGCACGAAAAATTATACCGCCATACTTAACTGGTACAACTCTATGACCTATTCAATTCTACACTTTTGAAAAACCTATTAATTTAGCTACAATTTAGTTCAATCAGGAGTTGATATTGAAAACAATGCACCAAATCCTGATTAAGCAATATGTAGGTCCATAATGTTTCTACAAATGACATCCACTGTGTTGCTCAGAACTTTGGTACTAGCAAGATAATACGGATACTATTTTCAGTGAAAAATTAGAGTGACAGTAGTTTACCGATTGTCAATTATCGTAAATCGATTTAAAAACGAGGGAATCGTATAATCTCCAAAAGGAGCGAGAACGAGTGCGTCGTCAGTGTACGCTTCTGCTATACACGAATTACCCACCACTCGAATTCTAATTCAGTCAGAATGTCACAATCGAGAATAAGACAAACAACCAGAAAAATAACAGATCAGACGACTATACTGGAGATCTTAGACCGCGAAAGCATTTCATTAATGAGTTGAGACATTAACACATCATATCGGTCAACGAATTCGTTCGTGATAATGACCGTAAAACTGATGTTTTGTAGATTTCAGTCGTTTTAACCTCATAACTCTGTAGGAGCAGTTTTAAACTTTGGAAATCCTTTTGAATTTAAAAATGTATCTACCTTAAGTACAATTTTCATTTCTTGACCGGGTTTGGTTGTTTTGTGTGTAAATCACTTTATATAAACTTAGGTATGGACGACAATCAACCAAATATATATATATATATATAGATACCAAAAGAAAATCTTGGGCAATCATTGACAAAGATTAGAACTTCATCTCCCTTAACACATTTTGATACCAAAATATCCAAGTATCCTGAAAGAAACGTTTACAAAGTAGCTATGGAAGCAAAGGTTCTTCATGGTAAAGTTAAAGTCATCCCGTCAACAATTTTGCCGAACATTTGTGTAACTGATGTTGCAGGATAAGTTCCGTTTGCCGTAGTCACACTATTGTTCTTTTCATCGTTTATGATTTATCTAGATCTTCCAAAAGCACCATATCATATCATATTTTTTATTTTTTTTTATTTGAGCGTCACTGGTAAGTCTTTTGTAGACGAAACGCGCGTCCGTCGTACAAAATTTTAAGCCTTGTATTTATGATGAGTTTATTGACACGGATGCTCGACTTCAAACTAGTATCTATGAAAAGCGTGATGATTAACTTAACTTTCCAATTATCAACTTCCCATTTCTCAGCATTAACATACCCTCTGCTCTATTGTTTGGCGTTTACAATTGTCAGTTAAAACGTTACGCTCATGCATGTTCATTCTATAAGGACTTCATTAACACAAAAACTCCAACAGTGTTATTAAATAGAACGACTGAAATCGACACTGCATAAGTTTTACGGTCACCATCACGAATTGGTTGACCGATATGATGTGTAGGTGTCTCAACTCACTAGCGACATGTTTTCTTGGAGTAAGATCATTAGATACCAGAAAAGGCGTCTGATCTATACTATAGCCGATTGCGTCCTATTCTCGATTGTGACATTTTGAATGAGTATGAATTTGCAGACAGGTGAAAATGCATAGCAAGAGACACCTACTCAGTAGACCCACCCGGTCTCATTCCTTTTGAAATTCATGCGATTGCCTAAGTTATTATTTGTTACCTTGATGTGTCTCTTTTTAATCGATGAACGAGCTTTTGAAAATTGGTACACTACTGCCGCCTTAATTTGGACCCTAATTTTAAAGGAAATTTTCAAACAAAGTTCGCTAAAATAATATCCTTTATGTTATATTTCAATATATTCAGCAACCCAACGGCAAAAAACATAAACAATCTTTCGTCTTTAGTAATGGAAAAAAATCTATATACAATAAGCCAAGTTCTTCATTACCTAGATTTTGAAAAGTAATACTTTTTTAAGGAACTATTACCGTAAATGTCATCAAAAAAATATTACACACAAAAACTACTCTTACAGACTTATGAGGAAGTACAACTTGATTCTACACTAAATAAGTTTTTCACCACAACGAATTAGTATACCAATATGAGGTGTCTGTATCTCAACTCGCTTGCATGTTTTCGTGATCTTAAGATACAAATGAAGTCGTCAGATCTTTAATTTTACTGATTGTGTCCTTTTCCCGAATGTGACATTTTGACTGAGTGTGGATTCGCTTGGTCTTGGACCTTTTATAATGCATGCAATGCCCTCAGTTTTTGTTTGTTACCTTAATTTGTATCTTCTTAATCTACTAATTCCTAAATTTAAGTGACAAAATATATAGTTTTCTCAATTAAATTGTGTCATATTTTTCATGTCGGGGCCTTTTATAGCCGACTATACGTTATGGGTTTTCTCATTGTTGAAGGCTGTACGGCTGCCTATAATTGCTTACATCCGCTCCATTTGAATTATCCCGGTTAAGAAATATCCCAGAAAAGAAAATATATGAAAACAACCATTATGTCTGAATTTACAAAATTAGCAATCAGAACTCTTCAACAATTAGTCATTTCATTAGAAAGATAAAATCTGGACATCGAAATCGAAGTTGTGTTGTCACAAAGATGTCAAAAATTGCATATTAGACCTAAAATTACTATAACACATTTTGTCTCTGGAGAATAAGATATGAACTACAACCGACACAAAAAGTTACATCACCCACATACACATCTAAGTACAAATATGAGAAAACTATCCAACAGAGTCCAAAGAAAGCGGCTTCAGGCAAATAGGCCACATCACGGCCATTAAAAATTAGCAAAACCCATACTGTGTAGTCAGCTATAAAAGTACCTGACATAAAATTAAAAAAAATTCAAGCAGAATATTTTTTAAGAGAAGGGTTTTGCTCATATTTAGATATAAATGACAAGATCTCATACTGGGGATTAATTGACAGTTTTATGCAGTTTTGTATAAAATAAAGATATTTTCAAGCCTTAGAGAAAACATGTAAGACAATACTCGGACGTAGAAATGTTGATATCTTGCTGGCTAATTTATTGTAAACTGCTGAATAATGCTATTTTATAAACTTAAAATATTTTTTATTTTTGAATTCAATGGACCGTCACCATGCTTTCGCTTTCTGCTTCTTCTTTGTAGATAAGTATAATGATAAATCCTATAGTTATATATACTGTTATTAAATCTTAGGTCTTGTATAGTTATGAATATTGTTTTAATTTTTTACACCTTGTATTAAAACAAAATGGTGTCATTTATTTTTTTTATCTTTCTGCTATCAGTCTTTGTATACGCATCTATCTCATCGTCTAACTATAATGAGAGAAAGGTCAATGGAATGCACAGATCAAACAAGTAAAAGTTGTAATATCTCTGGATTTTTTAATTCATAATAGTTTATCTGTTGGTTCCTTCTATATGTGATTTTGATTTCACTACAGAAGATACGATATCTGCGAAAACATCATTCTTAGATATACATGCTGATCTAAAGCTAAGCGTTTTATTTGGTTTGGTTGGAGTCAACGGATCAGCTAAATACTTAAAAAATCACAGAAGATTCACACGACAATCCCGTGTATCACTCAAATACAGATGTAGAACTTATTTCAAAGAACTTGAAATAAAAAACATAATGTCTGAGCGGCAGGTAGATCGAAGAGCACTCAATTATGGAAATGCTTCGCACATGGTTAGTGGTATTCTATACGGAAAAGATGCCATATTTATATTTGACAGAAACGCGACTGACAACGAAGATCAACGACAAATTAAAAAAAAAACTAGAGGCAATGGTAAAATTTCTTCCGAAAGCTTCAGTTGCATCAAATACAGATGAAGGAAAACTATTAAATAATGTCAAATTTACATATCATGGTGATATACCCCTAGATTGCGAACCTACCGCATTTGAAGAAGCCATAAACATTTATAAAACGTTACCTTAAAAAAACAACAAAGAGGTGAAAATTGTGTACCAATGACTGTATGGTTACATCCATTATGTAAGATTGAAAAATAAGACGTTGACATAATAAAAGCTTCTAGAAGTAACACTTGTCAATCAGATTGAAGAATGATTGAAAAAAGTTCAATTCCTGAAGATGAAATGCAACTATCTTTATGCTAGATCTACATGTGAATACGACGAGAGATACAGATAAAAAGTAGTTGAAATGCAAACGATTATTGAACAATCTGAACAGAAGTTTAAGCGTCAGCTCGCTACAAATGTTACCGTGGCAATATCAATAGATTTAATAAAACGAAATGTAAGGAATCTTTTAGATAAATACGACAAGTCACAAAAAAGCCCTGGGAAACTAGATAACGACTTATCAGATATGAGAACCGTTATAAATGTTCTCGACACTTGTGTTGAAAAAATTCAGCCGTCTATTAAAAGAGATATTCAGTCGAATACACTTAGAGATTTCAAATATCAATTGTCTCATTATGATGAACAATTTTAATTACCGCATATTGGTTGCTTTTTGAGGACTTCACAGAATGCAATTGTCGCCCAGCTACACAGCAAAAACAAGACATTAGTAAAAATGTGTTAATCATGAGAAATAGAGTGAAAGAAGACATTGACACTTTTATTTCAAAATTGGTTGAACAAATTAAAAACCAGCGTGATACAAATACCTTATTTCCATTACCTTTACAACCAGGTAAACCGTTTGTAATACGATCTTTTGAACATGAAATCGAAATTGCATGGCAAGTTCCGTTGGATGTATCTGACGGTTACTTTTACGAGGTTTCGTTTCGATGTCTTGACCACGAAGAGTGGTTAATATACCCAACTGTAACAATCAATCCCCAAATGGTGATTGATTCTTTTCTGAAAAGTAGTACTGTCTACGTATTTCGAGTCAGATGCAATTGCAATTGAGAATTTGGAGAAGACAGTGAAGTTTCAAATGCAATTAGAACAGAATACTGTCTTTGTGATAACTGGTTTGTTCTGTAATTTTTGGTTTTCGTTCGTGCAAAGGAATCATCAGCAGTTGAAACAAATAATGCCAAGATTGTTCTGAAAGTGTTCACCAAAAAACTTTTGTTGTTGCTTAAGCATAATAATTAACAAACACAACCTTCACCACACAATTTCAAATTTTACAGCGTGTCCTCTATTATGAAATAGAGTTTACAAAAACGTGTTCTGTTTCATTAATCTTTGTATGCAATGAGATGTTATGATGTCCTTGATTTTACTCCATTTAAACAACTGTTTTGGTCCGAACCCGTGTTTGTCTGTTTATTACCAAAACTGACATAGAATGCTTTCTTTATATATCACTAAATATGTTTTTACATTGTTATGAAAGAAAAGTTCATCAATCATAAATATACTACAATTTATGACAAACGAGACGATTCTAATTTTGAAATTATAAATCCCCCCACCTTAGCAGCAATATACCAACTTCACCTGCATATGGGATATACATTTCCCAACTCATCATCGGTTTAAGGACATCATTCGTAAATATAAATCAACGTGCAGACATCTCATACGTTCAGGTATTTCACATCCAATCTTTTATGGTAATATTCTATACAAAGCACAAAAATGTCGTCATTCACCTCAAAAGCTGACCAAACCTTTAAACAGACTTATTCAGAAGGGATATAGTTACGATACTGTTGTCAGCTCATTAAAGATGGATTTTTTTGGAATTAATATTGATTCACTCATAGGGTCTTTGCATCGGAAATAAACACATTTATTCTAAAACCAGTTGTTGGCATGGTACGGGTTATGTTCACGTATATTTTATGATGGTATGATACTAAACCCCTAACGGGAGGGAGTGTGCTTGGTTTTCATATGATGAAGACATAATCTTTAATCAGTTTAGTTGAGGTCTGGAGCTGGCATGTCAGTAACTGCTAGTAGTCCTTTGTTAATTTATGTTGATTATTGTTTAGTTTCTTCTGTAACCTATTCTAACATTAGACTTGGGCTCCTTTTAAACTGAGTTTTACTATGCGTATTGCTGTGTGTTTGTTTATTCTACATTGGCTACAGGTATAGGGGGAAGGTTGAGATCTCACACAACATGTTTAACCCCGCCGCATTTTTGTGCCTGTCCCAAGTGAGGATCCTCTGGCCTTTGTTAGTCCTGAATTTTTAAAAATTTTGGTTCATTTATATGTTTCGGAGTTTAGTGTGACGTCCATTTTCTCTGAACTAGTACACATTTTTGTTGAGGGGCCAGCTGAAGTCCGCCTCCGGGTGCGGGATTTTCTCGCTGAGTTGAAGACCCATTGGTTGCCTTGTGCTGTTTTCTGCTCTTTGGTCGGGTTATTGACACATTCCACGTCTGCATTCTCAATTTTTATCATTCGGTATTCAAGAGCTTTTAGCTGCTACTCAGACTTTTATAAAACGTCACCAGTGTATGAGCAGAAAGTTGATGAACCTGGGTTTTGTCAAAGAACTTCTCGTCCTTTTTCTGAAAATCAGAAGATACCACGACCTTGTTGATATATATTCCGTATCAACTTCACAAATAATACATGATGGTCTTGAAGTATAGATTCTAAGTACTGACGTAGTTTATTATTTTAATTACGTGTTCTAGTGTTCTTTTTATCTGTCTTTGTATATTTTTAACCCTTACTGTTTAGTCCATTTTTGGTAATATTCTATTGGCGTTGCTCGGTATTTACACATCCCGCTATTGGGTTATTGTGCTGTGGCCATTTTTTGTATTCTTGTCTTTCATTTTTGCTTATGTGCTTTGTCTATAGAGTGTCAACATGCCATTTTGTTTGTCTTTGTTGACATAGTTGTTTGTTTTTATAGTGATTAAGATTATAACACAATGTTGACTGCTGTGCCCCAATTTTAGACATTTTTACCTATTATGTCTGTTTGTTTTGCTCACACATTGTTGTCAATATAATGGAATTTTATGCGAACGTCATACAAGTGACAGATTGAGCTAGTTATAAAACCAGGTTTAATCCACCATTTTCTACATATGGAAATGTCTGTACCAGGTCAGAAGTATGGCATTTGTTTTTCATTCGTTTGATGTGTTTGAGCTTTTGATTTTGCCATTTGATAAGGGATTTTCCGTTTTGAATTTTCCTTGGAGTTCGGTATTTTTGTTGTTTACTTTTTTTATACCGAAAAACAACTTCAGTAGTTTACATAATCTTCTTTGGTTTCATGTGACAATCATTCGAAATCTGCTTATATCTATTCACCGTATTAAATGCAATTAAATGAAATCAACTTATTCAAACGAATAAAGTTCAATATAAGACCCATAACTTTGTTTCAATTGTAATTGTATTGTTAATTTTGCTCATTTAAAGCCATTGAAATTTCATACTGTGATCAATGCACATTAGATTTTGTAAAATTTGGCAGGTCATTAAAAATATATTACATTTAAGCGCTTTTGATATATTATGATGTCTTCAAGTATCGATATGAAAATCTGGATTGAACTTTTCAACATTCGGACAATGCTTACATGATTCGATAAAATAAACTATAAGAAAAATTCATACGATAAATTTTGTTTATGTGTGCCTGGTTTCTATTCGAAAATTAGTTAAAATATTAATGTATTTGTTTTTTTTTCTAAAACATTTTTTGAAAACTCTGTAACAAAGTTACATATTTTGGCTACTTAAAGTTTTAATTTTTACAAAATCTCCATAAACCAATTATTGACAC
Organism: Mytilus coruscus; assembly: GCA_017311375.1. NCBI lineage: Eukaryota > Metazoa > Mollusca > Bivalvia > Mytilida > Mytilidae > Mytilus > Mytilus coruscus. The sequence continues at coordinate 53,436,069 of CM029601.1, forward strand.
CCACTGCAAAACATTTGATAAAAGAACAAATGACAATTACCATTTAAAAAAAAAATGAGATAACACTTTATGAATTTCATGCGTCCGAGGCTCTTTTCTGGAATTACCTTCATCATTTTGGCTTTTTGATATTTTTTATGTAGCCTGTGATTGATTTTATATATAACTTCGATTACGACAATTTAAAAGACTGCTTTTTTCATTCATAGATCCCCCATTCCAAAAAAAAAACAAAACAACTTCAACTACAAATATCTTGATTTAGTTCTTTGTATTCCCTATAACATTTCGCTTTTAAATTGTTTTTGAAATCGTATGCACTATGTAAACCAATGACTAAGCATATTAAATTAGCTAGTTTCGGGGTAAATTTCTTTTGATTAGTTATCATTGTCTTCGAAACGTTTTATTATCTTACTGATCTTTGTTTTGCTTCTAAATAATTGTTGATGATTCTTACGTGATTTTCTATTTGTTACATTTCATCAAATTCCAAGATATCAAAGTAAATTTGATGCACCATTTGCTCATAAACTTAGTGTTATTGGGGCAATGAGTTACGGGGTTATACAAATACTGGTCTGCCCTCTGTTCGTGTGTCCGTCCGTCCGTCTGTCCTCTGTTTGTGTGTCCGTCCGTATAGTATTGTAAGCGCTCTCAACTATACATTCTTGTCAGATTTTTCTGATATTTTTATCGACGGTATATATCGCTGTTGAAAAGAAATTATATGAAAAATTGCATTGTAAGCGTTCCCAAGCCTACATTTGTAATAGAATTTTTAGTTCTAAAAACAGAGTTGATCAAATACTTTTACAGCAGTTAAATAATTGAAAATGTAAATTTTATGGAAATTTGCAATGTGAGCAGTCTCAAGTATACATTTCAGGTACTACAAAATATATTTGTTAAATATTAGAAGGTATGAGCGCATTTGGATCCGTCAGACAACTACTTCATGTTTTCCAATAATTTGAATTACAAGTGGGAGTATGCTTACCACAACAACACAGGCTTTTTTTTTGGAATTATTGACATTGGACAGATAATGTATGTGCATCGGCGGGGGACATTGGAACGCTGTAACTTTAAAATACCTTTTATGTCTTTCATGTTTACCCAAATATTGAAAATTCGAAAGTTTGAACGTTCAGGATAATTATATTTTATCCGCCTTATAACGCTATTTATGAAATGATATGTATTTTCAGTGTTCTGAATAAAAGTTACTTTTTGTATTTCTTTTCACGATTATTGTTGAATTTTACAAATTTATTGTTATATTTTTAACACTTTTGTTTGGTTAGCATGTATAATTTGAATTTTTCTTCTATATTGAATACTTGATTTACGATCTGTAGATTATATCTTTGAATTGAAATATTTATGAATTTGTTCATTTATTAAGATCATTGTAAATATCTGTTATGGTTTTGTTCAAATGATTAAACTTAAAGGCTAAAATGTTTATGTTGATTAAGTGAAAATTAGGAGAAAATAAATGTGCATTATGTAAGGTCGTAAAATATAATTCACTCAATACAAGCTTCATTTAAATATGTAGTCTCAAGCATACATTTCAGGTACTACAAAACATATATATGTGTTAAGTATAAGAAGGTATGAGCGCTTTTTGGATCCGTCAGACAACTACTTCATGTTTTCTACTTTCAGAACAAACCGTATTTGCAGCCCCTTATTCTCCTTCGTAGAAATTGAAATATCTCCTCGGATGATATTGTAGCTCACATTGATGAACACATATATGTCATGAGTCTTCAAATGAAGAAGAAGGTGTTGTGTCGTTGTGTCTTTAATGTTCCATTTTATCAAAAAAACTACACAGAAAATATTTTGCCCTGTATTGTCGAACTATGCTAGGAAAGTAACGAAACGACTGTTTTATCGATACAGTTAGAAATTGGAATATTTTATTAAACAGCTAGAACAATTCCTGTTGTATTTATCTACCAAATCAAATGAAAAAGATATTTTTTGTGCAATGTCGATTACCACGTCCTTTTCTTCCCAATTTGGGTTTCGTTTAGGGATTGAAAATGCGTTTTGTTTTTGTATAAACATTTTCATAACTTTAATTTAAAATTTTTAGCTATAGCATAAAACAATATTAAGTCAATGTCAGAAAATATCAACTTTTTATATTTGGCACGAAATAGTTGAAGAGCTCGTTAAAACTCGTCATTCTGCAGTTTTTAAGCCTCATACAAAAAAGTTTATATTTTCCGATATTGACCTTATATGCTTATATTGTATCTATATTGACTTGACATAATAACGATATAAGAATAAGACTTAAAAACGGGGAAAATGCGAGGCTTTGTGGAGCATTTTCGGCGTTTCGTGCCAAATCCTTCTATCGTTATTATGTCAAGTCACGTCAGTACACTATTAATGTCTTTATACTGAAATCTAAAACAACTTCATACCCATTTTGGTAACCATTTTGCTTAAAAAAATATATCTTCGAACTTTTAAAGATTCACCATAGAAGAGGCCTCTGACTTTTGCGGAGTAAAATAGTTACGTTCTAAAATGTGACGATAAAATCATGCAGTTCATGCAGTCGGGTGAATGAGTGCGGCAGATTTTGGAATGTATTTTTTAACACAATTTTATTTGAATATGACTTTACAATTTACAAAAACACGAAGTAAAAAATGTGTTATTAAAGCAAAATAATTTAGAATAAAGTTATTGAAAGCGATTCATTTTTACATTTGGTGCGATGCATTATCACTGTAAGTGAGATCATTTCTGATGTGGGATTTTTGGAGGTGCGATGGATTTTCATTGTGGTTTTATGTGATAATTCGATATGCAAAAACTGACAATATTCATTTGATGACTTCAGTATAGATAATATTTACAATTTAAAAATCCAAATTTATCGTACATGCTTACTTGAATATACACGGGGTATAACCATCATACAGTTGATTCCAGACGTTGTGCGTTTTTTAGCGATAAACAACAAGCTGACAGAAGTCGATATATATATATTGTATACAAAGATATATTATATACGTTGCATGCATATTAAGTCATCAATATTTATTACAGAATTTCAATACCAACTGGAACTGTACTTACTGAATGATAAACGCACGTATGTTTACAAACCTTGGTCACAAACACTTGCTTAAAAATGCTTCAAAAATGCAAACATTAAATAACTTTAAATAACAACTGATATATGTGCAGGTTAGTGAGCGTATCTGCCTCCAGAATATATCCCACATGCCTAGTTCATTGTTATTATTATGATTTTCTAAAATAGTCATCCGTTTATGAAATTGTTTATACTGTACCGTTTGTTGCGCGTTTTCGTAACAGTACTGTTAAAAATATCGAGAAGAACAAATGCTGTCTCCTTTGAAATATCAATCTTTTATTTTTACGACTTAGATATTTGACATTTCTAGCATTTCATATTGAAAATTAAAACACTTGAATTGTGTGTATGTTTAATATGAGATCAAGAGGACCCCATTCATCGGGAGCACCTGCATGATTGCAACATCTAGGTTTTGATCTTGAGGTCAAGGCCACACGAATGATATGCGCCATATCTTCCTGAGTTTGCAATTCGTGTGTCAGGGATTCGAAAATATTCGGGAATAGAAATCTATGAATGCAACGTATTTTTATGGCGAATTTTCCTTGAAAAGTTTTAGTACTTGATTGAATAAGCTTTGAAAAGTTGTCAAGAAGTACTGTTATGTTATATAAAATTTTTTACCATATTGATCGGCTTTGAGTTGTCAAAATGCACAACGAACAGTACAAGAACTTGCAATGAACGGTACTTAACAAAAACAGCATAAATACAACGAAACATGACGAAATTCGTAGTTTGGTCTTTATACATGCATGAATGAAATATAACAACGTGTTTCTCATTATTTGTGACTTTTTTTAAATAGAAGTGTGTATGAATTACTTGTAAACATCGCGAAACAAAGATTCTGTGTAACAAAAACTTGAGTAAACTATAAATAAAAGCAGGGTATGTTCACTCAAAAACTAAATGTGCCGTGCGTTTAATGATTTTTGTTGTTGCAATTAATGATGGGTGTTCATGTATTATAAACAATAAACAATGCTGTCAGGAAGCAGTAAGCTTTGTTTTCCTAAACATGTTATACTAACAGTTACGGCCATAAGTCTTTGAAGAAAAAATATTTGGACGTTCTATCTACCAACTTTGCTTCGCTACACAGCAACCTCCGAAATACGTACGGTGGATATACCAGTGATATAGAACCATTAAAACTTGTAACAATAAACTGTTCTCAATATGTCATTGTAATTTCAAAATTGCATATTCTTTTTATGTCCAAGATATACGCATACGCACTGATGAAGTTGCATCGATACGTGATGTATAGCACCTAAGATTTAAACACAAATTGAAAACGTAACCAGTCACCCAAGCGTAAAATGTTGGTCGTTGTGTGTACCTCTTTAGTATCCAAGATGCATTAATTAATGATGTTTCATTAGTATGTGATGTATAGTACCCTAGATATAGACCGAAACTCAAAACTTAAGCATAGTTTTCTGTGGCCGTTAATGTGCTTAATTGTACAAGGTTATGTATTCAATGATGAAATGTCATTGGAATGGATAAATTTAACCCTACATATATATCCTGACGAATTATTAGAAACATAGAATTGAATGTTTTAAGCAATAAATGCTCTTATGTTTACGAAATTAATTTTTGTAATTCGTTAGACTTTCACCAACAAAGTGATCATTATCAAATCCTTCTATCGTTATTTAGTTTGTCAGCGAGTCGGCTGAATTAACACTCTATTTGATGAAAATGAATTAGATTTCTACTGTGAAAATGCACCGCATATACAATTGAAATGAATCGCACCTACAGTGAAAATGAAAGTAATGTATCATTATTCGACAGTAAACATGAATCGCATAACGAAAGCAGCACAGTGGAATTTAACTCAATTTCAACAAACTGAATAACAAGACCTGTTTAAAGTTATACAACATTAATGATTATGTTAAAAGGTATATTTTTTTTTGGAAAATAAAACTTTACAACTGATTTAAAATCTCCTGCACGCTCTGTTCGTGGAATATTCTCAATATTTACCTATTTGTGTATCGATTTCACATCTGGATGGCTGTAGGAGCGGTACATACCCGTCTGCATCTCTTACATGTATCATGAGCTTTTTAAAACAATCCATTTGATATATTATTTATCATTTTATTCCAATATCATCAATTTTCCGTCTGTTTATTTATCATTCTACATTAGAAATGTATGGTATATACAGTGAAAATGGTATTTCAGGATCCGCACTTTATATATATACATATACACTGTAGATGAGTTTTAGTTTTTTTTTTGTATTTCTTGGCGTGGCTGTTTCGTTGAGTAATAGTGACCAGTGACCGTCATGTTTATGTGCCTATATCAGTTTGTGTGAAAGATTTACAGTGATACGCCGATGACCTGTTGAAATATAAGATTAAGTCACCCTGTTTTCATGTGGCAGTAACAATTTTTGCTCTAAGTAACTCTAAAATCAGAGCCCTACAAATCGAAGAAGGATTTGTTTGTTCTCGTGCTGACTTAGTTTTATATATATTGTCATCAGTCTTCTGGCATTCAGTCTTTTGAGATGAGGTTGATAATAATGTGATTTTTTTCTTCATTTTGATAGCATATTATATTTACTGTTAATTTGTCCTCGTCCTGATCATGCATGAAATATTTGCCACTAGACGTTAATCAGTCAAAAATCAACCAATCAATCATTTTTGAAATATTGACATGATTTCAGAAGTACGTGTAAATAACAATTGGGTTTTATTAATTATGTACTAAAGACATATCTTCAAACGTTTGGAATAAGAAAGGCCGGGGATTAAAATCTGTCGACATGGTTAATTGTTTCCATTAGTGCGACCCAAAAATAAAGAACATTGTCCCTATTTGAAATATGTATATTCTTTTCGATTTAGATACAAAAGAGATATCTCCAATAAGAAACATAGAAAAATCCTTGGTCAGATAGCAACTAAACAACAACACAAACAAAATCATAACATCTATCTATCAAAGTAAGATCTAAATGATAGCAAAAAAAGTCGAACGATACCAAGAGGACAATCAGAAATAATAAGTTGAAGAGAAATCGAAAACACCATGAACAAATAGAATAAAACCGCAAAAAGACAAACAACAATCAACAAAACATAACAAGGGAGGCTTTCCTCGATTGTGACATTACCGAATGAGAATTATCACCGAATTTGTACTAACCATGAGTAACACGACGGGTGCCACTTCCCTTCCGGAGCACCTGAAATCTCCTCCAGTTTTTGGTCGTGTTTCTCAATCTTTTTGTTTTATGTAGGTGGTTTTTTGAAGTTATTTGAACTTTGGTCGTCTTTCGTTTTTTGCCAATGCGTTGTCAATTTCTTTCGACTTTGAGGTTTGAATGTCCCCTTGATATTTACAGTCTATTTTCTAAGACTCAGCAAAACGAAACCCACCAAACTCCGTAAGGGCAAGTCAATTCATCGTTTTAACTTTTATAGTCTGGAATAAAGACTGACTATAAAAGTATTCAAATGAAATTATGCAACAGAACTCACATAAGATTGCAATCAACATATAATCCTTTATTCGATGAAAATGGTGTATTATAGAAGAAAAAGTTAAACATATGAATGAAAAGAAATACTAAACTAATTAACCTTATTTTCAAAATAATGTTTTAAGATCATTAAATAACAAACAATAGTTTAGAAAAAAATAAATATTAAACACACACGTATATAGGAAACATCTATATACAAACAAGGTTTTTCTTACATAGGTGCCTATTTCAGAAAGAAAAAGTAGAGATTGTTGCAGTTATTCTGCTATACATATAACAGGATATTCTTACACAAGTAAAATAGCTACGGACGTATCACGGATGTTATGAAAAACGTCCTTAAAACATCCGTATTACGGACGTTTTACGGAAAAATAGTACCACGTCCGTGAAACGGAACTTCCGTATAACAGACATTCTAAAACATCCGTTTTACGTACGTTTCTCAAACATCCGTATTACGGATGTATGTTTTATTTTCATATAAAAAAACATTGTATAATATTTGCCTTATACATTTCTTTTATTAGTTTAGTTTAGTTTAGTTTAGTTTATTAAAGAAAACTCAGCCGCAGAAGACTGCGTAACAGGAGCATATTATACACAATATTAATTACAACATAGTTCATAATACAAACAGTATACATTGTTGAATTATACATCTTCAGAAATAAGTCTTTGTTTATTACAGTTTTAAATTAGACAAGCATCTTTTCTACCTTTTGAATAAAAATTGACAGCTTAGACAGCACATTACTATTACAATATTTAAGCATGCCTAGTACTTTTTTTACATTTGGATATTTTAAATAATATGGAGGTATGAACTTCCCCCTTAAATCCATAACTTCACAATTGGTACATTTACATATATAGTGGTATACATCCCCAAGACCAGCTTTACAAAGTGGACAAATTCTCTCATTTCGCGGTACATTTCTCCATCTTCCTGTTTCGTTGGGAAACTTTGTATTACATATCCTTAATTTACATATATTTACTCTATGACCCCGCCTTAATTTTAACAGATATGGTTCTAAGCAAAACTCTTCTTTAAAATGTAAATAAAATCCCCCCTTGATGAGTTGTTTATATCAGAGAACCATTTTTGAATAAACTGGTCTTGGAGACGCTGCCTTACATTACTTTTAATATAATTATAATCAACTTGCCCCGGAATATTATATAGTTCACAAAAGCCACAATTATTAAACACAGATTTTACATAGTTAAACCACTTGAAATTATAACCTTCATGCTCATGCATGTACCAAAGTAACTTATACAGTTTACCCGATAGTTTTTTATCATTTGTTGCTAGCTTGTGCCAAAAACAAACCATTTCTAACTTGATCCGCAGTTCAAGTGGAAATCTTCCAAGTTCCCCATACACCATAAAATTTGGCGTAGTTGATTGCATCCCCAAACTGCTCTTACAAAACTGTAGATGTAATTTTTCAGTATTATTTTTATTTTCAAACCCCCATATTTCCGAGGAATAGGTCAAAATAGGAACCACCAATGCATCAAATAATTTTAACTGTAAATCAATCGGAAGTGAGATATTTTGTATCTTCTTGCAAAGAGCATAAAGTGCTTTTTGAGCTTGGTCTACCAATTTTTTCCGAGCTTGAAAGAAATTTCCGTTGTAATTAAACAGCAGACCAAGATAAACATATGAATCTTTAATTTCAATAATTTCATTACATAGTTTAAAAGTAACATTCTTATTAAACTTTCTCTTTGAAAAAATCACAATCTTTGTTTTTGATACATTAACAGTGAGTTTCCACTCAAAACAATATTGCTCAAACACATCCAGAGCCTTTTGTAACCCTTCTGCCGACTCCGCAAAAATAATTGTTTCATCGGCGTACAGAAAAATAAATAACTTGATATACAAATCAAGATTCTCTGTAAATTTTTCGTTCATAAATGTTAGACCATCCACAGAGTTTTCATCCAGATATTCCTCCTAGTCATTCAGGTATAAGGCAAAGAGAAAGGGTGACATTTTTTCTCCCTGTCTTACACCTACCTCACACGGGAAAAATCTGTTTTTAGTTCTCCATTTTTAACACAAGACTTAATATCTGTATACATGCTCAATATAACTTTAAACATTTTCCCACCAATGTTATATTTTAATAGTTTTTGCCATAGTCCCACCCTCCACACTGTGTCAAAAGCTTTTCCAAAATCTACAAAAGCACAAAATAATTTCTTTCCCGAACTCAAATATAGTGAAATTAAAGCATGCATGACAAACATACTATCTTGGACAGAATACCCTTTCGAAAACCACCCTGGGCATCAGTTATAATCCCGATCTCGTCTGACAGAGCATTAAGTCTTGAATTAAGTATAGAGGTGAACACTTTTCCTAAATTCGATGTAAGACAAATAGCTCTGTAATTATCCAAATTATTTGGATCCCCCTTGCTTTTAAATAACGGCTTATTGGTATTAAGCCATGAATTTGGAACGATTCCAGAATCAAACACTAAATTGAATAACTTAGTGTAAATAGGCAAAAATTGATTCACCGTGCTTTTTATATATTCGTTGACAATCTCATCTCCCCTGGGGCTTTACCATTACATAATTTTTTAACAGCTGACAATATTTCGTCCTCTGTAATATCCTGATCAATAATTTCAATAACACCCTGACTTTTTATACTATTAGTTAATTCCTCATAATCAATATTATCATCTGGAACATCGCTCTCATTTAATGACTTAAAATACTCATATAATTGATCAATAGTAATTTGTATATCTTTATCTGACCCGCCTCTATCAAATCTTTTCAATATTTTCCAAAATTTACCAGAATCTTTTTTCGAAAGTTTACGCATGTCAGATTCTAGTGCATGTTGAAAACTCTTTAAACTTTTATTCATTTCGGTTCTGTAAGCTTTCCCGGACTTTTTCATCTCATCTCGGTTCTCTTTATTTTTATTAAAACTGTAACGGTTTTTCGCTTTATGTAAAACCTTTCGCTTATCCCTGCATTTTTTATTAAACCAAAGTTGGTTAGAAGATCCAGATGGATAGAATCTTCTCTTTGGTTTAAATACACGATTAGCGGTGCTTTTAAAAATATCACCTATTTTGTCAACGACTGTATTGATTCGTTCTTTTGGATCATTACTGTCCTCCGACAAAAGCAGTGATATCTCGTCTAATTTTGTAACGTCACTGACGAGCGTCTCAATAAACTGGTTTTCCTCGTCTGGGAACCATCGTGCATGACCACGCTGACTACTACAATTATCATCGGAATGTGTAGTAAAAATGTTCACTGAAGCATGAAAACATTAAGAAACTGATACATCAACGTGCAAAATTGGTTTAAAAGAAAATATGATTTTTTATAATGTTAAACATGTTAAAGTGTTTGACATCTTGTCATAAGTTAATGTTGATTCACGCTCTTGTTAATCTCTAAAGAAATAATAATCAACAAGTTTACTTATTACAATTAGAATATAGCAAAGTGCTCTCGACCAATGAAATTGTAGGATTTGATGCCTCTTAATTGTGAAGAGTGAATGTAAATCATGTTCTTAGTAAGGGATTATCTTATTATTTGGGTCTATTTACAGTTCAAAACAAAGAGTTCCTATAAATGAGTTACAACTGCCCCGAAGCACATTTATCAGATTGAAAGGATTTATCACACAGTGATTGAAACTTACTAAAAGTTGAATTGTGAAACAAACAAAAAACTCAAAATAAGTTGAAGTTTACTGTGCATTAAAATTGATACCGTGAATGTTATTATGAAAATATTAATAACTTCAAATTACTAATAATTATACAATATCAAAGCATTTGCAAAAAAAGAAATAAAAAAAGCTTTAAAATAAAAAAAAATACCTTAATCGTTAGCTTTCCAAAAATTGATCACTGAATCAGCGGTTGGGAAGAATAGTTATTTCCAATATTCCGATGATAAGATATAAAAAAAAAAACAGGAATTTAATTTAAGTCTTGAACATATTAAAAACTTTTAAAGGCATTTTATTTGAACATTTCCCTGACATAGTGAAATAGTATTTGATGTAAAAAGCCGGACCAAAATATTGGCTGTTGGTTGTGTCTGTTAAATTAAAATTTATTTGTAACTCAAATGTATCAATTGATTTAAACTGTAAATTAAAAAAAAGAATAATTCCTCACTAAAATATTACATGATTTACATTCATACTCACAATCAGGAAACATATACAATTCTTACATTTTCTTTGTTCTGTTGTAATATCCATAACGCATTTCTTTTAAAAATATTTCCCAAATGATAAGAAAGTCCTTACATCACTAAAACTAATCCATAAATGAAATGCCTAAAAAGGAGGTCATGCATTAATTATACATTGCACTGACAATGAAACTAATTCTTATATACAACCAGTTAAGAGATCATTTGAGCCTTGAGCACTTTACAATATTCTAAGTTTGTAAGATAATGATAATCCCTTACTTCATGATAAGTACTCGCTAACGCTCGTGCTTAATCATGAAGAAAGAGATTATCATTCTCTTACATATACGTACAATGACATCGTTTATTAATGCAGTCAGACTAATTAAGAATAATCTGTCACATGTTGATTATAACATCAGATTGCACGAAAGTAAATAAAACATTCAGTAACTTACACATCGTAAAAAAGGCAAACGTACAGAGATGTAAAAACAAATACGAATGAATTAGCCAATTTGTTCCTAAAAATCATTTTGTAGTCACGTGTTCGGTTCCTTTGATGAACTGCGTCGTAACTTTTTATTGTAAAACCAAGTTTGTAACAATTTAAAAACCTAACGAACCACAGCCTGAGTCAAATAATACTCAACGTCCGGGTTACAACCTATACACACACAATGTTTTTCTTAGTGCATTTCATCCATAGCAATCGAAATGGAACTGCAGTATTTACTGTCCGAACTTTTGTGCGTCGTATCAATATATTGTGATTGGTTAAAAAAAAATACAACATCTACTGAACAGATCTTTCCAAGTTGAAGGATGGACCATGTGGGTATTTTTTTTACAAACAGATGAAAATTAAATCTTGGAATTTGTAATTACTGAATGTAATAAGACGTCAAAGTACTTGTAGCCTTAAGTTTATAAAACTAGCGGAATAGGATAGCGGTCATTTGTTTTGTTTTTGTCATAATGTTGCTGTCTTGATAACGTATAGTAGCAGACATTATCTTTTATGCAAACTCATGTATATTCACATATAGTTTATAAATAAAGAACTTAGTTAACTGTGTTTGTTGATTCTGTGTTCTTGTTAGAAAGTAGCGAACATTCTAAAAGGGTAAATTTTCTTTACATCACAGATCACACTAGCGTTACTTTTATTATAATTAGTACAAGTTTTTATAGGGGAATCCGGTCAAGACCCGGCACATATTCTCTACTGTGCACACCATTATCTCAAATTCAGAGGAAAAACAATCGATTGGTTTAGTTTCCTTCCCATCTTCATATAACACTACAGAGGCACAAGATGATACCTTATCGTGTGGTACAATGCGGTCTGTAAATGTAACAAAAAATTTAAAGTGACTAGCTTTTGTCGAATTCAAAGTGACAAAGCGTTTGATTGTCTTTCGAACATATGCTTTGATATTGGAATCTGTATACCAGCTGTTAACTTCAGCAGATGCAGAAGATGGTTTAGGTTCGTGACGTCTAGACTCTTGCATACTGGGTAACGTTTGTTTAACAGAGGACTCTTGCTGTTGAGTCGTAGAATGAGAGCTTTATCAGGTTCTTTTTGTACATATTGCCCACTTGAAAATGGTAAATTGATGTCTAAAATGATAAGATGATCATGTTCAAACAGTTTCGCATCAACACCTACTTTGGGAAGTATTTCTATTTTCTCTTTCTTAATTTTGTTGATATACATGTTTAACAAACTTATTTCTATTTCGGCATTTTCTGAAATCCAGTGTGTCATATTGTCTATCGTATCCAGCCGCGGTGGCATTTTGTCCGTTGAGTGGTTGTCTTCATTCAAGAGATCATTGAGGACTTGGTCTTGAAAGTCTTCTTGAAAATGTTGAACACTTCTTCGAAATTTATCGATCTTGAATTTGAATTCTGGAATATGAACATAAGCTTGCCCCGACATAATGTCATTACATGAAACAAAGATTCGCTGCAGGTCGTCCAGTGCAATTACAGCCTCCTTCATCTTTTCCTTATTGATTATTTGTAAAACCTTGTTTGCTGGTGTTATTCTTTTATGGATTGGATATAGCCAGACTGTCACTGGCACTGCTTTACCCTCTTTAAGGTAGGATGGAAGATCTTTGTAGACTCGAACAGCCTCTTCATATGTCGTTGGATTAACGGGGAGTATGATGTCACCGCAGAATTTGCAAGATATATTTTGTGCCTTTTGCTTGTCGATATTCTTCATGCTAATTTCTGCTTTCCCGGATGCATGAAAACTGGGTATGCAATCAATCATTCCCGTTAATTCACCTTTGACCTCTTGCATGTCTTCGTTATCGGAAATTGATCTTTCAAATGCAAATGCTACATTTGTTCCATATTCAATAGCAGTAACTATATGAGTAGCATTTGCTTTTGTGTTTGAAATTTCCGATTGAAAATGTTTCATTTCTAATTCCTTATACAACATTATATATTCAGCTGTTAACGTAATTCGCAACTGCTTCTTTGATGAAATTTTGTTCTTGAGAAATTTCCCTGAACTGCCCAGTGTCACTTTTCCAGTTAAAACATTAAGTTCTAGATTTGCATCGCCATTGAAAACTACTGATCTATCTTCAAAAGAGTCGCCATATATTACCTCAAACGAACACCTTGAAGAGAAAGAGAAAATACAGTACTAAATAAAACGTTTATAAATGTCGTGTGTCCAATGCTCCATTCTTAGCTTACCGTCATACGATACTATCAAACCCACTCATTTAAAGGCCAAGGGTGTTAAAATACCTGAATACGTGTTAAATGATCCAAAAACTTAACTTTGCATTTTCTTTATAGTAATGTTTAACAAATGCTATATGCTGTTCCAATTCTATCAGTTATACATTCATTGTATTGCTTGTAAAAGTAATTTATTCTTATATTCATGATAGATACTTTGAAACTATGTTTGCGACCTTACCAAGACATTTCGGTAGAATTTTGTAAACCAAGCATATCGAGCAGTGTTTAGTTTTTGCAAGTAAACCAAGTTCATTTTCTTTGAAAAAAAAGAAATCACGACATCTTTTGATAATCTGGATGAGAATTTATCTCAAGCATAATAACTGATTGTTGAAGTATGATTTTATGAGCAGGATATCAAAAGAAGCTGTATTTCCAATCCAGCTTTTAACGGTAAAAATTCATAACCCAAAGTGAAGTGTCAACGACAGAAATGAATATTTCTTTCAATACACAAAGGTGATACAACAGCAAATGGACATATTTTTTATAATATAAACTAGAACATACCCGTTTCTATTCTCTTTGAATGTATGATTTTCCATATCTTCCATTGTAAGCAACGTTTCTCCAGGAATAATGGTATCATGTACACGGTCATATAACATTCCTAGGCGGAAGGGCCTTCCTAATGCTGGAGTCCGAATAATATCTGTATGATCACTTTTCTTTAATAGGTCATCCCCTTTATTAACCATTTCTCTACCTTTCCACTCGTTCCATTTGTTTTTAAAGCTCATCTGAAAGGAAAAACATACTGTTTTATGTTACAGCTAACTCAATGGAGCATTTAATCTTATCTTGGTATATGAAATCTTAAAACTCTTACAGGAAGAAGAAGATTTTTTCTGTTCAATGTTTCTCTCTATCTATTATCATTTCCAAGATATATATAATATATATGAATATATAAATAGATAAAAACGCAAAAATGTTTAAAACTGAATGGGTCTATGACTATATATGCTTCAACAATCTGTAAGTCACCCAATTGTTGCAAAGCACCGGTCCTACCTGCCTACAAATATGTCCCCGCAGAAAAAGCCCCAAACAACATCATTTTTCTGTGTTAATTACATTACATAAACTGCTTGATAAATGAATAAGGTATTAACAATTCACTTGGAAACTAAACATATACCCCCACTACACTAACCATGGAGAAATCCTGGATAATCATAGGTCTGTTCTATGTTCCTTTAAAATTTCGACCAAAAATGAAGAACTGGATATTCCTTCAATGTAATGGATACCTAAATTGCATAAGTGTCCTTACAAACAACGTTATATTGCTGGTTCTTCCAAGAGCTCCACAAAACCTCTTTCTAAATTATTAGCATCAATTTTATCAGCAATCAAAGCCGGGCTTCAAAGCGTTTGTGAAACTATCTATTTTAAAGGCGGCTTGAATCAAATGTGGATACAACAAAATTTAGAAAATCTGTTAGAGAACATACAATATACGACTCTTTCATCTTGCAATAGTATTAAAACATTTGATTTTTCTACCCTTTACACAAGTATTTCCTATTCCAAGCTAAAAGACAAATTGGAAGAATTTGTCCTCCTTTGTTTCATAAAAAAGAATGGCCAACGTAGATAAAAGTATCTTGTCTAAGGGAGGGATAAATCGTACTTTGTAAAAAATCACTCTGATTCAAACAAAACATTCTCTGAAACTGACATTATCAAGATGCTTGATTTCTGGATTGACAACATATTTGTTACGTTTTGAGGACTTGTTTTTCAACAAACAATCGGCATTCCCATGGGAAACTACAGTGGTCATCTTCTTGTCGACTTATTTCTTTATTCATATGAGGCTGACTTCATACAGGATCTTCTAAGGTAGAATTAAAAGAAGCTAGCATTATCTTTTAACTTCTCCGCTATATAAATGATGCCCTCTCACTAAATAATTCAAAGTTTGGTGACTATGTTGGAAAGCATCTATCTCATCGAACTTGAAATAAAGGATACAACCGACACAGTTAAGTCTGCCTCATATCTTGACGTACATCTATAAATTGACAATGAGGGTCGGGTGAGAACAAAACTTTACGACGAAAGAGATGATTTCAGCTTCCCAATTGTGAACTTTCCGTTCCAGATGCACCTGCGTTTGGAGTGTACATCTCCCAGTTGAAACGATATTTCAGGCCTTGCATTTCCTATCATAATTTTTTTTTATAGAGTATTGCTGCTCACAAGGAAACTATTAAACCAAGTTCCAAGTGGTAAAGGTGAGATCATCCCTTCGAAAATTTCAGATCACCATCACGAGTTGGTTGACCGTTATGGAATATCTGTTTCACGGATGACGACGGATATGTTCCCAATTGTCGTAATCACATTCCCGTCCTCTTTTCCTTGAATGTGACCTACCGAAATAGACTTGTCACCGGGTTTGTACTTACATCAGAAACACGACAGGTGCCACATGTGGAGCAGGATCTGCTTACTTTCCAGGAGCACCTGAGATCAACCCCGGTTTTTGCTGGGATTTGTGTTGCTCAGTCTTTAGTTTTTCTATGTTGTGTTTTGTATACTATTGTTTGTTTTTTGGTCTTTTTCGTTTTTTGCCATGGCGTTGTCAGTTTTTTTCGGGAGACTGGTAGTGATTGGAGAATTATTTCACTCGTCCCTTGCTCTGGGCCTGACAAGTTCTACAATTTGTAGCCTTGGAAAATGTGGTTAGTGGTAACAGTGGGATCTACAGATTGGACCTCCTCCACCATATTTCTTAGAGGGGAGGCCTACACCTAAAACTGGATCATTGGTAATACGAGTGTTTTTCCTTGTCACTCCCCATGGTAGGTGGTGGTGTTTAACTAGCAGGGGTTTTTATGACATTATGTCAACATAAGTCAGCTAATAGCCAATGGTGTAGGTAATCAGTGGTCTCCTTGGTGCTTCAAATAAAAGACTCTGGACCTAGACGATCTCCATGCATATCAGAATTATTTTGTTAAAAATTATATAGAACAACTGATCAGTTTAGTGTGGCTGTCAGTTATGTTGAAGGAGATGAATTATGCTTTAGAAGTGTTTCATCTTTTTCTTCTGGTTCTTGCAATTCGATTATAACTTTGATCAGGATAAAACTTTTTATTTTTCATTTTTTGACACTGGCTTATGACATTTGATCTAAAGATCAAAATAATAAAAAAAAAGTTTGACATTTTATTGTCCGAAATTAAATTGTTTTATCATTTCACATAGGCTTTGATATTAGGCATATATTGTGTTGCGTTCTATGGAATCGAAGATGGCATATGACCTTGATCTTTACCTTCAATGACAAGTAATTGGTTTTTTTATATGTCCAGCATAAAACCATATAAATCCTAACCTCTTACCAACATATAGTCATAACTGCCTTGGTAATATCCTTACCTGGGAGACACATTTCATCATCTTTTGGAGGAATACATATAAAAAATCTGAGACACGATTTTGATGAAACTTAATTTCTTTGATTATTTATTTTACTATCATTTGACCTGAATGTGATATTTTCAAACAAGTTGGGGACAGTTTTATAGTAAATGGTCCATATATTTTAATTCATCATAATGTTATAACTTTTATCTAAAGATATATATAGAAACGTATGTAAGATTTAATAAAATAAGTTAAAGACTATAATATTTCATTGTGTAGTTTTGGAGAAATTAACCTGTTGATTGGTGTAAGAAAAATCAGACTGTTTTGCTACCTTAATTAAGCAAAAAATATATTAATCAATATTACGAATCAATTGATAAAGGACGAGAGCAGAAACTAAACAAAAATGAATTTTTATTTTTACAAATATACTAAAGATTAATTCACAAATCAGATATGATACCAAAATACAAAATTCTTATACTGTATAGTTTGTTGATTCCAGCCCTTTCGAATTAATTCATAAGATTTTAATCCAAGTATGGCCAATGAATAATATTAATTCCAAAGTTCACATTATGATAAATCGAATGGTCATTAGTTCACAAGCAGACTGTTAAAAAATTACGTATCGCACCAGTAAAAATTAAATCCCACAAATGATATTATCCTCAGGTGGAAATAAGTCCAAAGATAATAAATTTACTGATTAAAACATCCAATTCACAAAGTGATGGCACAGAATAATATCTAAAAATCGTCAAAAATAACCGGTTTATAATCTGGTACGCCAAACGCAAGTTTCGCCTGCATAGGAATCATCAATGGCGCTCGACAAAAAAGGAATGGGTTATGTTGTTTTAGTCTCTCTATATATTCTGAACAAAACAGAAATGTCTAGAATTCTGATTTTAGATTATCTTGAAAATTATAAAATGATGTATATAAAATACTTCTAGAAAATTCTCTAGGTTTTCAACCTTGTTTCATAATATTTCTCTCAACAAGATGTGTTCAAGTGTGACATTACGTGACAAAAGTCACATAACCAAAAACCGGCAGAACATGACCAATTAATCGTTAAGCAATATCGGTTAGAAAATAATTTTTAAAAAATATGATATTTATCATTTTACATGAACATGCATATGATAATAGATATACATGGAAAAATAGCATCATGATTCAAAATTAGATTTTTAATGATTCATTTTTGAAGATTTATAGAACTCGCCTGACTAAACGGTATCATCAACTATTTGATTACTTGTACTGGGGTATATATAGCTAATAACATGATTTCAACATTTGTCTAGTATTGAAGACTGTCCGTTTTTTGTGTTTGCTGCGACTTTAAAAATACCATATCACCCTTGTTAGTACCATTAAAATTGTGATAAGGCAAAACGTTTTTGTTTTCAAATCAAAATTTGTATGTCAAAATGAACGCTATAGACTCATTCTTTACCAGTAGAAAGTACAACTAATGAAAAATATAGCATTCTAAGAATTCATTAAATCAAAACAATTAATATTTTGAACCGATTGAGGTACGACATTAATAGGAAACGATGGTGTCATACATGTATAGATTCATTAAGGTTAGTATGTTTAACAAATTTAGTATTTTGTTATACACGATAAATTGAAAAAAAGTATTTTCGATTTAGTTTACATTTTCCAAAAATATTATAGTTATTTCACTTATTAAAACAACGTTATTGTCAGTCGGAAAAATGAATGTCAATATATTGTAACATACCTTTCGACTGAAAAAGCTGAAATACAGGATGTTGATGATTATATATGTTATATAACTTCCCGTTTAAACTGTTTTCTCATCACCACGTGACAGTTTCATGTATTTTAACCTTGACATTTACTAACTCTTAGCAGATGAAGAGGTAAGCATTGTTTTGTTCCCAACTATGATCAGACATTACAAATATAATCAACATTTGAATAATCAAGTAACAATTATAGCATATATTTTCAAATATTGTTTTAGGAAAGATTTTCTTTTGTTTCTATCGGAACTTTCAAAAATGATAAAATAGTAAATCGAATTGCAATTTAACAATAATAGAAAAAAATCATTGTAAATATAAATACAAATATTTAAACATTGAGAAGAGACATTCGGTGTTGTCTTATCACTTATAAGTACATAAAGGTAACATGCGTGGTTTTTTGTACTTAACTTGTTTAAAGAAATTACAGTTTTTAACATCACGTTCTATTATATACATGATGTCCTCTCACTAATTTGAAAAAAATAGTGACTTGGTTGAACACATCTATCCCGTCAATCTTGAAATACAGGATATAAAAGACACAGTTAAGTCTGCCTCATATCTAGACTTTCATCTATAAATTGACAATGAGGGTCGGTTGAGAACAAAACTTTACAACAAAAAATAATCTTTTCAATGTGAACTTTCCATTTCTATGTAACAACGTTCTAGTAGCGCCTGCATATGGAGCATATGTATCCCAGTTGATACGCTATTCCAGAGCTTGCATTTCATATTATTATTTCCTTGAAGCAGGGTTGCTGCTACAAGGAAGCTACTTAACCAAGGGTTCCTAGTGGTGAAGTTGAAATTATCTCTTCGAAAATTTTACGAACACCATCACGAGTTGGTTGACCGTTATGGAATTTCTGCTTCATAGATTTTGACAGGTTTTGGAAAAAATGTGAGTATTTAACCAAAAAAGTATGAAAAGGATATTCTTACCCAAAACCCAAATTCTATTAGTAGAAATTCATTATAGTTTTATTTTCATTTTATATAAAAACTTATACATTTTGGTTAAAGATTTCATTCGGTGCAAAATGTTACAAAAATATGACAATTTTCAATCTATTATCCTTAAAAGAAGTACATGTATGCAGTAAGAATTGTATCATTCTATGGAGATATACAAAACTTTTAAGTATATTTTATAAACTCCTAAATATTCGAAATCAAGAAAGTTCCACCAACTTTCGAATTGACCCTGTGAGTGAAACAATTACACGGGAAATTGTCCTACCTCTATAAAGAGATTCGTTTATTGCCAAACTGTTTTTAGACAATTAAAGAAAGTTCTGTAACCAAAACACTATCTCATTGTTTAGAATATTATTTTATTCAATATAAAAATAAAGAGATGTGGTATGATTGCCAATGAGACAACTATCCACCAAAGTTCAAAAGAAGTGGATGTTATGTTCTTATTATGACCCCTTGTTATCGGTATCTTCTTCCTCTTTTGATAAGGAATTATTTCAAAATAAAATAACTAATATTGTAAAATAAAAATATATGTATAA
This sequence comes from Mytilus coruscus, assembly GCA_017311375.1. Lineage (NCBI taxonomy): Eukaryota > Metazoa > Mollusca > Bivalvia > Mytilida > Mytilidae > Mytilus > Mytilus coruscus. The sequence continues at coordinate 53,456,418 of CM029601.1, forward strand.
AGAATCAATTTTTAGCCAGATGTCATAACATACTATATTGCAGCAAGATGGAGCATTAAAATTAAATACTTCATAAGTAAGAAGGGCATTCCTGATATTATGTTAATTTACATTTGAATATTTTCAAATATTATTTCGTACTGTTTTCAGACTTTGAATGACAGTTATGTACCAAATGCAGTTTCTAACCGTTTAATATAATGTGTTTCAATTGATGTTGATATGCTGTTTTCACTTTATATTTATCGATCCCTTTTATTTCAAATATTTTAATTATGGTAACTAGGAATATTGGTCGGCTTTAAAACAAGACAAAAATTAAAACTTGTAGCTGAACATTTTATCAATAAAATTCAGCAAAATTATTATGTAACCAGTTTATGTCACCCGGTACCTACATTTGCATTGGGTTTTTATTCTTACTTAAAACGACTGCATGTGCATCGACCCAGTGGTTGTAAAACTCATTAGATATATAAGGATTATAATTTATACGTAAGACCAGCGTTTCATCTATATAAATAAAAGACTAGGAAATTAACAGTAGCCTATAAAAGTAATTTGTGCATTGTCCCTCCAAGCAAACCATGATTTCTACGAATAAATGTTCGGTTTTGGACCCGTGCCGACGTTTTACTTATTTTTCTTTTGTTTGTGGTTAGAATGACTCATTGAACTTTGTGTGTTTATATTATTTATCTGAATATGAGGAATTTAAAGACACAATTATCCGTAAAAATATATAGAAAAACTGTACCAATGGATCAATCAAAATCTAGGTGTCGATGAAAACAGCAAAAACCATAGCCAAAAGGAAAAAAAGTCTAAAAGACAAACAAACCTCCACCAAAACCCGAAACTCCGGAAAGATAGCAGTTGATGACAAATACAAATTCGATGATAATTCGTATTCAGTGATGTCACAACCGAGGACAAGTGAACGGGATTGAGGCTTTAACAGACAGAAGGATAATATCCGTGGTCATCTTTGACAAAGATATTTCATAAAGGTTTACCAAAATCAAGTGTCCGTAAAAATTCTCGAAGGGTTGACTTCAACTTTACCAGTTCGGACCATTGGTTCAATTGCTTTCATGAATGCAGCAACCATCTATCAAGGTGATCATTGTGTGAAACGCAAGCCCATGCATATCATGTCAACCATGAGCATTATTCTCCATAGGTAGGAGCTGCCGTAATGTTGATACAGAGAAAGGGAACATCACATTAAGAGATAATCTCTTCTGTCTTAAAGTTTAATGTTCAACCAATCCTTATTGTTGATTTCTAGATGTAAGGCAAGATATGAGGCAGACTTAACCATATATACGGTATTCTTCGAATACTAAGTAATTCAACATTTTATAAACAGTGATTTTACAGACAATACACGTATCCATAATATTTGATGTCAACACAAAAGTGCTGAATACTTGGATGGCAATACCCTGGAGGACGAAACGTCCAACAGCAGTGTCATCGACCCAATGGTTTAACATGTCCATCTGGCAGGATTTATCTTAGATAAGGTTCTGCGCCTCTGATTTGAATTAAACTGTTCAACTCTGTTTTGCGTTTGTTATATTTGCGTCAGTGTATTGAATTAAATGAATATTTCTCGATAACCAAATTCAAATAAGTTCATGTTTTATCTGATTTAGGTGTTAACAGTTGCATGAATATGGATGAAAAAGAAATTCCAGCCTTAGGCAGACCATTTGATTTAGGAATGTTGTATGACTGTCGAACGAACAATTTGTTAACAGATAGGAGAATCGGGGATGAAAAAAACATAAAATTGCATACTGTTTCACATCCTCAACCTCAGTAAGTAAAATCAGGAAATACAAATACCCATATTGTTTCTTTTTAACCGATTGAGTTGCCGTAAAATTATTTCAATTAATGACAAATCTTAAAATTGATTAGATTGGAAATAAAATCTAGGAAATTTTAACCAAATAGTCAAATAATAAATCCTCACTCATATCGTCTACAATTTTCAACCTCTTTTCGCTGTCTTTGAAAGAAATGAAAAACATAATTTGCTTTTTCAACTCAGTTTCATTTAAGTTAACATCTAAACTGCTTCTTACATGTATTAAATTGTAATGGTATGCCTTTACCCCTTTTTGTTATTCTAATAATGTTAAGATTACAAATTAGAAATATAAATGGAAAATACGTTTAAGAATCTATTCTGGTCACATATCAATAGATCATGTCAGACTGGGAACAAATTCGTTAGTGAATGAGGTAAAAGGTAAGTGTTATGGGTTTCTTTTCAGATTATTGAAGAAAGAGTAGAATTTTGATATTGGTCGCAAAAGAAAAGATTGGCATGACTAAATCATCAGAAAATTCTTTTACCAGTTGGTATACTTTGAATGTGTTTTAGCAAATGTCCATTTCAGGTTTTAACCATCACTCTGGATACTCTCCGGAGCACATGAGAGCATGTTCGAATTTTGATGGGGATTGTATTGCACAGTCTTCAGTTTTCTATGTAGTTTTTTTCAAAGCTATTGATGTCTTTATAACAATTTTCCCTGTTGTGGTATGCAATGGTTTTGTCGGTCTCTCGGTGATTATCCCCTTAAATTGTATCTTCCTTTTTGTCTTCTATCAGTCACATCCTTCTTACATAATTTAGGCCAAATAAAGAACCCAATTAACTGGTGTAATAACTAGCGCATTTGCAGAGTGTGGGTTTGATCCTCAGATTGGTCACAACAAAGACTTGAAATCTGATAACCACTTTTTTTACGCAAACCACGCAGCACTTAGAAGTAAGAGAAAAAAGGATTGGATTTAATTTGAGTCAGAATCAGATGAGAAAGTAAACTGAGATGTATTCCTGCGAAATGTGTATTCCTTTTTAAGCTAGCATGTGAAAATTTTCTACGTTAGTACACATACAGCAGGATTCCCATTATATCGTTTCATTTAATGTTTCTACCACCGCTTCATAGACATTGTTATAGATTTAGACGTTTAACCAAAACAATCAAAGTACCGAATGTAAACACGGCATCAACCATTCACCACTGGAAGTGGAGAGATTACCAACCATTTGTTTTAAAAAGCTATAATGCACTATAAATGATTATATTATCGGTCAAGTCGTTATGATTGACAGAAATACAATCATTGTTTCTTCATTTCGGTTTATATCTTTGAATTATACTGTTCAACTCTGTTTTGCGTTTGTTATATTTTATATTATGTCTTTGTTTCACGTACAATTTTCCCATAACATTCTCCTCAAATTTATCTTAATTGATAACCATGTTTTATATTCATACATCTTTGTTTCTGATTGTCTACATACAATGCATACTATTTTTAGATTCTAAAGTACTTTTTTGTATATATTGTTGCATATTTGACTTATATTGTGGTCAAGTATTAAGCATTTCATTTCTAATACAAGTAAAATAACTCACGCTTTATATTAAAACAATCCCACAAAGGAATTAAGTTTTTCTTATGAAAAATATCGGTTAAGTTTTTTATATCTAATTATATCAAACTCTTTATAGTGAGCCACTTGGATTCCTTCACGATTAAAGCAAAATTTCATTCGCAATTGACATATTTTGCCAACTTAGTATGGTGTTTTCTATATGAATGTCTAATATTTCACGAATAATATACCAAACTTGATTTACAGTGCATATTAGCATATATCAGGATTCATTCGCCCATCTGCGGTTGAGAATAATCTTCCCTCTAATATCAGAAAATCATTCACAGTTGTTAAAAAGCTTTTAGGCTAAAATCCTACAATTTACTACTTTATATTTTAGTGGAACGAGAATTGATAATATTTCACATTCACGTTAAGGCAAAATTGCACTAAGAAGTTTGAAATTAGATCTTTTCAAATACAATCTCCCAGATTATCTTTACTGTTGATGTGACAGATATATTATAAACGGTGACGAATTTTTCCTAAGTTGTCGTTTTAACATACAACGGATGCTTCAACTCTCGCAAAACTTCAATAGACTGTGTGTCGAATTTCACATTTATAATATTCTTTTTGAAGATCAACTGTATGTTATATAAAACACTACAAATTATATAATTTCAACTTGCGGTTTGTCCATACATGTACTTTTATTAAGACGTTTCTTCCGACGACAGCAAACCCCCTCACATCACACGCGTGGCGTGGTTTGTGGTGTCATTTTTTTCTTTTCCAATATCATATATTTCTGTGTCAAATATTCTATATCGTAAATTGTCTAAAAATGTAATTATAATTTTGTATTTGAGAAGAACTTAATTTTTACTTGTTTTTTTTTTTTTTTTTTTTTGCAATAAAGTATGTTTAAAGTAAAGTAAAAATAAAACTTGATTCAATGCTAAAAGTGAAGAGGAAACAGTCATGCAAGTTCAATATTCAATTATATCAACTAAGCAATAAATAGGCACTCGTTTCAAATGAGTTAAAGTTGTTAAGTCGTTCATACAAATAAAGTGATAAAATAAAGCATACTTACAATCCTATAAGACTTCAATTCCACTTTTATGAAACGTTATACTGATTTTTCATAAAATCATTGAAGTGGAATTAAAGTCTTATAGAATTGTAAGTATGCTTTATTTTATCACCTTGCACTTTCACCACTTGACCCTGTTTTTCTTCAGCAGTTATTAAAATTTCTGACCAGTTGAACAGTTTGGTTTGATAACACAAACTGCAATTTGGTCAGAATTTTGAATAAACTGCAATAGGCGATGAACAACACTTACAGTCAAATCACAGTAATACACATACACCATCTATCACCTAAGACTCAAGTGTTACTAAATAAATTGAACCAAAGACGAGAAAGGATCTTTCTTCATTCTACCAAAATTACATGAGGTTATATTGCTGGGTATGCCAAAATGCTCTATGAAACCTGTTTCCAAATTATTGTTAATTCAGAAATCAATGCGTACATTTTATTACGAGTCATTGACCTTTGGCAAAAATGCGAAATCTAATTAATATGATTGCTAAAGTTTGATGATGGGAAATCACTACTGAAATAATGAATTAGAGTTTTTATTAATGCAAACCTGGGTTTACGGTCATGCAACTTTCGAGTACGATTATCGTACTCGGACTCAGAAATCAACCAATCAAAATACTGGAGTTTGCGTTTCGAGCACAAATTTTGAACTCAGGTATTGAGTAAAGTTTTACGACCGTGAACCCTGATACTGTCTCATATTTCTCATTTACCAAAACATAGCAAACATTTCTGAATTTACAGTACTTATAGCCATTCTAGCAGCAAATGGACCGATGTTTTAGTGTTACTAGTGTGAATCAGACGGTAATTGAATCTTAGAGATTTTAAAGATCTGTAAACAAACGTCGTTCTCATCATTCAATATTTTATGAAACAGTTAACTTCTCTCATCGTTACACAAGTAGTCATCATATTAAAATTCAAGGAAGAAGGAGTCGAATTTTGTTATGTGAAAAAGACATTAAAACCAAAAACTTTTGATAAAAAATATTTGGTATTTCTATGGGAAACAACTGCGCTTCTCTTTTGTCGATTTCCCGACCTGTTCATTTACTTATTTGAGGCAGTCGTCGTAAACAGGCTTATCAAGAAGAATAAACAAAAACTGGGAATATTCTCTTTCACATTCCTCTCTATAAGTGCAATACTTTCACTGAAAAATTCAAGGTTTTGTGACTATATTAATCGAATATATCCTATTCAACTTAAAATAATAAAGGATATCACATTTACAGTTAGAAATGATGAATACCTTAACTTTCACCTGGAAGTCAACAGTGAGTGTCTGTTAAGGATTTTAATACAAAAGAGTTGACTTCAATTTCGCTATCACGAACTCACTTGCATATAAATTATTCACATCCCACCAGAAACGAAAGAATAAACAATTCCTTCTCCACTGTTTATGGCAAGTAAAATCCGGGGCTAAATCCCGACATTGAAGTCACAATTAAGGAAAAGAGGACAGATATGTGGCTACGACAATTGGAACAAATCCATATTCAATTTGTATGAAGGCGTCTGTGAAACGTCAGAAGGGATGGAATCAATTTTACTTTAAAGAATCCCTGGCTTAAAAGCTTCTTTGTAAGCAGCAATCACCCTTCAAGAGTATCATGATAGAATAACCCCGAATATCGTTTTAACTGGGAAATAAATATTCCATAAAAAGGTGTTCCTGGAATGTTGCTTCAAAGAAATGGAAAGATCAAAGGTGGAAATTTTTAATCTTCTCATTGTCAATTTCTAGATGAAAGCAAATAAATGAAGTGCACTAAGGAATATGGCTATTCTAACTTCCTTTCATTGTTCATGAGAAGTTATTATATGAGGTCTGCCTCATTTTCAATCCCGTAGTAATGCCGCTTGCATTTTAACGTCCAACAAACGTAACAAATAAAATATGTTGGTAATAGAAAGGTCAAGCACTTTTAAGGTGCCAATTAGTTTGAATCATAATTATTTTCACAATGTATAATTTCCAAGAAATGTTTGGCTATTCCTTTTAATGAATGTAAGCTGGACTACTTCTTCCAATCTCTCTTTGGGTTTTGAATGTGGAATACTTGTGTAAAGGGTAGATCCGTCACTTGCTTTATACTATTGCACAAGAAGATGGCCTTTCGTTATCGGGAGAATTTGGTGAAATACAAATCGACATACAATTGTATAATGACGAGTTTTCTATGCCTGTCAGATTCATTCCATAGATCAAAATAATTATCGTCTTATCTATGTAAGATTGTGTTTTGTAAGTCGTATCAGTCAACGAAATTGTTCTTCCTAGTGGCTCCTTTATTTCACTTTTCAATGCTGACATTCTTTTACTTTTTATAAATGAACATGCTAAGCACCTGCACAACCCATAATTGAGCGTCAACTAAAAGACTGCATGCATACGGACCCAAATGAGGTCGAATTATTGTCTTGAAAAAAAAAAATAAAATAACAAAAATACCGAACTCCAAGGAAAATTCAAAAAGGAAAGTCCCTTCTCAAATGGCAAAATCAAACTGAACAACTGATTCAAAGCCATTATATTTTTTTACATGTAGCTACATGCCTTTTAATGGGATCCGAGTAACAACTGACTACTCTGGAAAGGAGGTCCATATCATATCGGCCTATTCATTTATTAGTTGAACAAACATGATTTTGAAAGTGTTAGTTCGTTGAAGAATGCTGCAATTTTGGCAATATCAGAGGTCAAATAATGACTTTAATCGTGCCTCATGCTTTATCACTTCTTTTATCGACTAGAACGATTAAGAGCTCAACATATTTTGTGGACACCTGTTTGTCGTTGAAGACTCTATGTTGCACTCAAGATGTCGTTTGGTTATTTGTCGTTTGATGACTGTCTCAATGACGTAAACCCCTAAAATTTCTTTTATTAACATTAATATCTAATGTATTTTAACAGATCTTTGTAACTTGTGTATCGACGTCTGATTCATACCGCCCCATGGTAGGTAGTTTCAAAGGAACTCTGACGACGATTTGAATTTAAGTTACAACGGAAGTTTCAAAAAGGAATAAGGTTTCGCAGAGCGTTTGGCAGACCCATCAAAATAACTTGTTTATAGGGACTCTTTAATGTAATTTGGGTATCCAGTTGTTCATCTTTAATTGAATTCCAACATTGGCCTTAGAAACATAACATGGAAGTTATCTAATTGTGAGTATATCTGCTATTGCTATTAAAATTAATTTTAATAATGAAATATAAGAAATAATTGTTTTCAATATGAAGGATTTAGTTGAGATTTATCCGAGGGATTAACTGTTATTGCAGTTTGGCTAAACCTGAACATAAAGACCAAACTAATTAAGTCATAACAGATACAAACAAGTTTAGGTCTATCATTTCCTTTCATGATTTCCTTGATAGAGGTTTGCAACTTACAAGGAAGCATAAGAACCAGGTGTTTTCATGTTAAGGTTCATGTCATCATTTCTTCAGATCAACATAATTCTTTTTAACATTCCAGTACAATCTACTTCTGAAATCAAACGAACGTTAAAGTTGATCTTTTTCACTTTTATAAGATCCTTTAAAGGAAGTCTTCAACAAAACAGTGATGCAACCAGGAGGTCTCTTCTTTTGTCTTGTTAATTTTCTATTCCTTACCGTCTATATTCCTTTGATTCCTTCTGATGTGATCTACATTTCTTTGTTGGTTCTATTAATTTTCTCAAATATGAACAAAACAATGATGAGGGACAAGAATATTAAAGCAAGTATGTTAAACTGTTAAACTGTTCATGTAAAGTATTTGTTCTGAGTATATTAATATTGCGAGTTTTCGTGAATTCTACTGATCGAGAGAAATATGGGGAAATTTTCATTTATATTAGTATACACAAAACACTCACATCTGGGACCTTATTGAAACATATTTGATTCACCCTTTTTATTAACTCTATATATAGTACATATAGTTATTAAGTTTTCGGGATCGTTAACTGTTTCATAACTCAGAATAGCTGTTTTTTTTATTACTTTAATGTCTAGATTTCAATATGAGGAAAATGGTATGGGGCGTTTACGTCAACGAGATCGCAATATAACAACATAATGAAACCTAAAGAGGCATCCAATGATAAACTAGTGTCAATATTATATGTTAAGCTCTCAATAGCTTTTGATGATTGTTGTAAACGTAGAATTCCGAGCGTTCATATTTATAAATAAACACCTTCTTTGTAGAAAATAACACGATTTATTCACACTGCATGTACAGACGTTACAAAGTTCACATAAAATACAAAACACCCGGCATACACTCCGACAGTTCACACCATTCCAGCTATTCTGTTCATTCGGCAATAGTCACATCCGAACATCTCTCTCCTCTCAAGTCACTATCAAACAACGTCAAATACGGGAATGTTAACACTGTATTGCATAATCAGGACATGTAGACAAAGTTGTAGTCACAACAATGATTTTCAGTCGCAATTTTTTTAAAGACTACCGCAAAATCGATGCAAAAATAAAGACTGAACAAAACGGGTTGTCATAAACATCGGCCACCATAACGTTGCACTTAACTTTGGACAGGCATATCAAAATTTGGAAGGGTTACGCTATTCATGTTAGTATATCAACGCTATCCCTTTCTGTATAAAACAATATATCTTCTGACAATAATCAAAGTAAAATAAATGTATATAAGATTTTTAATTCATTATGTGCAAAATAATGTACCTAGATTTACATGTTTTCCCTTTTAGATGTGATTTTGATTTTACTGCAGACGACACTATATCTGCCAAAACAGCGTTCTTAGATATAAATGCTGATCTTAAGCTAAGTCTCCTATGTGGTTGGGTTCAAGTTCATGGATCAGCTAAATATTTGGAAAATCACAGAAAATACACACGACAATCACGTGTAACATTCAAATACAGATGTAGAACTCATTTCAAAGAGCTTCTAATAAGAGAAATAATGTCTGAGCGGCAAATAAATCAAAGAATACTCAGTTCAGAAAATGCTACGCACGTGGTCGCTGGTATTCTATATGGGACAGATGCCATATTAGTATTTGACAGAACGACGACCGATGAAGAAGATGAACTGGAAATTCAAAGAAAACTCGAAGCAATGGTAAAATGTCTTCCAACAGCTTCAATTAAATCAAACACAGATGAACGAAAAAATAAACTATTGGATAATATTGAATTTACATATCATGGCGACATTCCGCTTGATTCCGAACCTTCTTCATTTGAAGAAAATATTAAAGCTTTTAAAACGTTTCCCTCAAAAATAGGACATAAAGGGGAAAATTGTGTACCAATGAATGTATTTTTATATCCATTATGTAAGATTACAAATAAGACATTGACCTTACCCAAGCCTCTAGAAGTAACACTTGTCAATCAGATTGAAGAAAGATTGGAAAAAGTTCAATTCCTGAAAATGAAATGCAACGATCTTTATGCTAGACCTACATGTGAATACGACGAGAGATACCGACAAAAAGTACGTGAAATGCAAACGATTATTGAACAATCTGAACAAAAGTTTAAGAGTCAGCTTTCCCAAAATGTAACCGGGTTAATATCAATGGATTTAATAAAAAGAAACGTATGGAATTTCTTAGAAGAATACGACAAGTCACCATTTAGCCATGAGAAGCTAGATAACAACTTGTCAGAACTGAGAACAGTTATAAATGTTCTTGACACTTGTGTAAGAACAATCCCGTCTTCCTTTCAAGATATCCATTTGAATCCACTGAAAGACATCAAACATCAATTTTCTCATGTTGATGGACAATTTCAATTACCCCCAATTGAACACTTTTTTGAAGAACTACGCAAAGATGATAGTCTTACAACTGCTCAGCGAAAACAAGGCCTAAGGAATAATATTTTTAGCATGAGAAAAAGAATAAAAGACGACAGAGGCATCTTCAAAAGAAAACACTAATCAAGAAAACACTGTATCATTTCAATAACAGCTGAAATACAAGGGATTATAGTGAACAAACTTTCGTCAAACAGGACAAAGATGTTAAACTTTCAATTTCCCTTAGACAAAGCAAACAGTCATTAAGACGAACAGAACATTTTGAAATAAATTTTGAAATAATTGCATGATAATTTCCTCCGAATCTACCTGCTGATTATTCTTACGAGGTGTCCTATCGAAATGTTGATGACGAAGAATGGACAAACTATCCGTTTCCAGTAAAATATTCCTCAGTGAAGCTTTTTTCTTTTTTTTTGTTAGTCAGATTCAGGTATAAATGCGGTGGATTTCTCGGAGACGACAATGAAATTTCAGATTCAATTATTGCGAACCAAATGAAACCTTTCCACAGATTCATCTCCTATTGTTCAATCTATTTAAACTTTTGTCAGTTCTATTGTCCCATTTAATAAATACAATAGCTATTGTTCTCTGGGTAGTTTATTCACTGGGACCTTTACATTTCTTCTAAGAGAAATCTATCACTCTTTGATTAATTTACCTGAGTAAACAATTATCTTCTAAATGATGAAAATATTTTAACTCACAAAACTGCATGTGATGTTGTATTTATTCAATATCAATAATATATTTTCAATCTGTTCAATGTAAACAGTAGATTTAAAGTTTTGTTAACAGTTAATTTATAACTATGACCATATCAATGATACTGCATGTCAACATAGATGTTTTTACTACTAGGCTGGTGATACCCTCCAGGAGAAACCTCCACCAGTAGTGGCATCGACCAGTGATTGTAAATAAACTCATCATAGATACCAGGATTGAAATTGTTTGCCAGACGCGCTTTTTGTCTACAAAAGACTCATCAGTGATGCTCGAGTCAAAAATATAAAGGCAAAATAAAGTACCAAGTTGAAGGCCATTAAGGACACAAAATTCCGAAATACTAGTAAGCGTCAAAATTGTAATTTGTCATATAATTTAAAAGTTCACCTCACGATGAAAAAATGTTCTATACAAGTTTCAAGTTGGTGTGACCAAAACATCATGATAAACTATATTATACCGTTTCTATGTTCAATGAACCGTGTAAGGGGAAAACCGTAATCAGCCAAATAATATAAACATTCTCATTACAATATGAGCAATTGTCTAACATTTCAAGTTGATGTGACCACATCTTCATGATAAACTAGGGGCCGCGGTGGCCGAGTAACCGAACTACTGTATCACTAGCCTGTCAACACTGAGGTTGTGAGTTCGAATCCCGAACGTAGCAGGTGAGCTCGACTCCCATCTTAATTGACTAGGAATGTCAGTTTTCCTACCGAAGGTCGGTGGTTCTATCCGGGCGGATATAAAAATGAATGTTACAACAATATTAAGCTCTTTATTATTTCAGAGAGCAATTATAAGCTGTAGTTTCTGCTTTGATAAAAGTTTAAGTTATTACATCATATTCTGTACTGAATACTTGACTTTTGTGTAACATTATTGAATTATATTTTTGGAATTCATTAGGCGATATACTTATAACATTTCCGTCTATAAGTACTGTCTCGTGATTTCAATTGCTTTTTGTCGTGTGACGGAAAACAACTGTCATACTCCTGATTTGTTACAGGCATTTTCAGATGAAAATGTTGAGTTAAACCTGACTTCATAGCTAGCTCAACCTCCCACTTGTATGAAAATTGTTCAAAGTTCCATTATATTGACAAAATTGGGTGAGCAACCCAAACAAACATAATAGTACATACAGAATACATTTTCTCGATAAAGTACAAATGAAATAAGACATATATAAAAGGGAAAACAAAATGAAAAAAACTCATCATAGATACAACGATTAAAATGTGTACGCCGGACGCGCGATAACAACATTATAAAACCTCTGGTGATCGAATCGCATCCCTGCACCCATCTGCACCATGAACGCTCAAAACCAAAGACACAATAGCTGGAAGCATAAATACCGAGTCACATCAAAAGACATAAGACCAAAGGGAATATTACATACAAAAAAGTCGACTCTGATGTGCGGAAACAGTTGATGGTGTGCTTAGTGGGTTTTTGTTGAAAATGTATAATTACATCAGAAGTGAGGTTTTTTTTTTTCCAAAACTTTAATTTTGGTCACTAAATGGCCAAGGGTGTATTTGCATTTCTCTCTTTTTGTATTTATTATTGTGATATTCGACTTATTGTCGCTGCAAGTTCTGTAAAACTTTTCAACAAGACGAAGACGATAACCTTACCGGGTGTAGTAAATGATTATGTTAAACAACTGAACTCTGATGTGTGGAAACAATTGATGCTGTTCTTAGTGGGTTTTTTTTTAATGTACAATCACATCAACAGTGTATTTTTTTCAAAAAGTTTAATTTTGGTCACTTAATGAGCATGGTTGTATGTACATTTGTTTTGTTTTTTGTATTTATTATATATTGGAAATTATTATTGTCATGTAGGGTCCTGGTCTTATTGTCATATTGTGTTTATCATATGCCAACCTTCATTTATTGGAGGAAATTAAGACAATCAATCAATCTCCAGTAGCTACGATATTTTCTCTATCATGAAATCCTTGTAATATTGTTAGTAAATAACAGTAATTAAATAATATGTACATGTAAACAATGCATCCGGTAAAACCATTGTATTTGTTAAATTCAATATCAATTATTTAGTGTTGATGACAGATCCTTGATTGTTCCTGTTTAAACTTTTCACAATTTATTTAGATTCGATATAGAGCTTAACAATTTGCATAGACACCTGACTATTGTTCAAGACTGTATGTTGCACTCCGAATATCTTCTAGTTATTTGTGTTGATGGTTGATGTATTGGTGGTATATACTCTACACCTTCTAAACGTATTCACTTGTTAGTTTATCGGTTTCAGACTAATAAGTCCGGTCTTTACTACACCCCAAGAACACAAAACAAAACGAGTGCATTCAATCTGCACTGCTAGACTCGGTGTAGATCCGGCATTTAATATGTATGATAAAAATGTATGCATCCGTCTACGGCTAGAATGATTTTCAAACTGAAAGAAAATCAGATTTTGCTTTCATCTGATTAACTGGAACTAAATCTTGATGGATACGAAATTATTTTCAAGGAAAAGAAATATTCTACTAAATTGGTTTTGAAGTTTTATGGAAGGCGAGGTTAGGAACAAACTGATTTGAATTGATCAGTTGATGGCATGACTGTGAATGTAAGGTTAAAATTATTGTTGTTGAGCGGTCTGGTATAGGAAAGGTATTCAATTGTGGAAGCTATTGCGAAACTTTTAAAATTGTCCTAAATTTGGTTAAGCGACAGTAGTTTATTTATGTTCAAATTCCGTTAATCGAATTTAAAATGATACAGATATAAGTAACAAACAATAACTGATGGAATTGCATGAACTATTTAACGCGGTGTATTTATTTTCCCGAATTTCGCGGTAGGTACATTTTCGCGAAAATAAATACACGCGAATTCAAATGCAGATTTCATGTATATAAAAATATTAAAACCATTGAATAAATATTACTCGAATTAATAACTGCATGTTCACCTTGTTGACCTTAGATAACATCAACTGAACCTTTAAACTGTCAAAACAACATCAGTTATCTTAACAGAAGTTCAATTACGAATAAAAGGACAAAAGGTGAAAAATAATAGCCCAAGCCAAATATGACAGCTATATTAAGTTATTAACGACTTAATCGGATTATTAAACATCTATCAAAACAGATGACTAATTTGATGATTTAATAATCTTTGGTTATTCTGTTTCATATTGTTAAACAAATAAAGACCTAATTAACGAAAATTTTAAGAATTATAAGTCCGTTATTTACGTTCTGATATATGTGGAAATACCGCGAAATTGAATACACGCGAATTCATCAAAATACCAAAATCGCGAAAGCTAGAACTCCCGAAAAAAAGTACATATACAGTATATTGACAACAATGTGTGAGCAAAACAAACAGACATAATCGGTAAAGGTATAAAACCACTAATTTAGGCCCGGTCGGAAAGAACATACAAGAAAGTAGTACATATTTTTAACAAAATAGTTCCTACGCATAGCTGTATCTTAAATTTGTCAATATGTGAAATATTTGGATAGTTTTGGTATCAAATGAAAGCTTGCATGGGGACTTGGCATCACTGTAGAACCCTTGTTGAAAGTTTCTTTTGGTTAATAAAGAAGTGTATGAAATTATAATAGGAGGGCACATTTGCCCTGTTTTTCAGATCAAAAGTACCTGTTTTTGTACTATCAAACTTCCGGGAACCAGTACGCTCTAATATGCAATTAAAAGTCAGGATAAGGTATAGTTTTGACATGAAATGACTGCCACTTTATTTGAACTTAGGACAAAGTAGCCATTAATCCTTGAAATTGCAGAATTTAACATAGAAAGCAATGGGGCTATGAATTAGTGGTTTTATACCTAAAAATGTCAAAAATAGGGGCACAGCAGTCAACATTGTGTTATAATCTTTATCACTATAAAAACAAACAAATATGTCAACAAAGAAAAACAAAATTGCATACAGACAAAGCACATAAGCAAAAATGAAAGACAAGAATACAAAAGATGACCAAAGCACAACAACACATTGGCGGGATGCATAAGTACCGAGTCACGCCAAAAGGATATTACCAAAAATGGACTGAACACTTTAACAGTAAAGTAAATAATTTACAAAAACAAATAAAGGAACACTATAACACGTAGTTAAGATGATAAACAACGTCAGTACCTAGAATCTATACTTTAAGACCATCATGTATTATTTGTGAAGTTGAAACGAAACATTTATCAACAAGGTCTTAGTATATCCGATGAACCTTTTTTAGAAAAATGACGAGACTTTCTTTGACATAACCCGGTTCATCAATTTCTGCTCAGACACTGGTGACGTTTTATAAAGTCTGGGTAGCAGCTGCAAGCTCTTGAATACCGAATGAGTTGGGAAATGTATATCCCATATGCAGGTGAAGATGGTATATTGCTACTAAGGTGGGGTAAATTGATAATTTCAAAATTAAAATCGTCTCGTTTGTCATAGATTCTGGTACTGAGATAACCGCTTATGTTAAATTCGAGGTATAAGTCTAAAAATGAGGCGGAGGAAGCCGTGTCTGTCGTTTCTTTAATTTCTTGTTATAGAGGATATATTAATGGAACCCAATCAAAAAAGTTTGGATAACTAATGGAAAGAACATCATTTATATATCTGAATGTGAAATTAAATGATCTGGCTTAAGTCTTTGTTCTTCTTGTTTTTGACAAGTGTTTGAAGGAACTCCGACTCATATGAAAATAAGAAGAGGTCGGCAAGGAGAGGCGCACAGTTCGTTCCCATAGGAATGCCGACAGTTTGTTAAAAAAAGTCTACCTCCATATTCAACAAATATGTTGTCAATAAGAAACTCCAGCATACTGATCTCTTGTTCCTCTGTGTAGCATGTTTTACTTTTTTGTTCACTATTAACAAGATATGCCGTATGGTATCCCAAAGTAATATTTTTTTAGCGTATGCTATCATTTCTATATTGAAATCATTGTGTATAATTTCTTTTAGACGATTTTCAATTTCACATGGGGAATGGTGGTATACAGGGTTGTAAAATCAAAAGTTTTGATAGAATTAATTTCAGAGAAAGATCGAGATTTTAAATTATTTAGAAGTTCTTTTGAGTTTTTAGAATCCACATACGGTTAATACTACTACGCAAGTAAACAGTTTCACAGTATTTCTGAAGACCATCTTTCACTGCGGACAGAATTTTTGTCAATCTAATGGACAATTCCTTTGTAGAACATGCAGAAGAGCCGGCAATGTACCGTTGTTTGTACGGAATTTTGTGAGGCGTAGGTATCCAATACAAACAAGGTAAGTCCTCAGATTTGCTGTTCAATGTAATGTTCATTGAAGCCATGAAGGACTTATGGTTCGCCAAAATCTCATCCTTGTCAAATGATATGCTTTTGTATGTGGGATTACCTGAGTGCTCGTTTATTCCTAATTCTGTTACAAGACACTCGTAGTAGTACGATTTACATACAAAGACAATATTATTTGAAGCTTTGTCCGCAAAAACAACAACATATTCATCGTGAAGAGATGATAGACATTTCACAGCTTCTTTGTCTCTGAAAACGGACGTTGGTCGATCATTCACACAGTTTTTCAACTTATAAATTCGACGTTTTATCAGAGACCTGATTGTTTTGACCCATTCTGACAAAATGTCCAGTTCAACTTCTCGTTTAGCCCATGCTCTCGCATAGTCCTAAATGGAATAATCCATAATTATTTTGAAGTTATCGTTCCAATTGATGTGTTGGGGTTCTCTGAACTTAGGACCATGAGATATTACCTTTCAGAGATGTTCATGATGAATTATGTTTAGATCCCCAGTAATAACATGACCAGAGGGGCTGTAAATATAAGGCGAGTGGGAACAGTCACATGTCAGAGAGTTTTTTCAGGTATTCTTCTAAATCAAGGTCCTGCAATGCTTTTTGTAGCTAAATACCTTAGGTGCAATGTTGGTGTAACTGTAGGATACAATAGGAATAGACTGATCTTGAAAATAAAGTGGAATTTTAGATGTTACCTCCTTGTGATGAAGAACGTTGCTGATGTTGATTGCATCAATTCCTTTATTTGAAAACTGACCTCGAAGGAATTTCCTCTTTTCATCATGTAAAGGTTCCGATCTTACCTGTTTAATAAAAGAACAGAGTTCCAATGTCCCCCGCATTGCACATATTTTATCAATCAAAGGTACAAGGGCAATAACTTTTAAAACTTTTATTAATATCTTAAGAGAAATGAAGGCTTCAGAGCAAATGCAATGTGATTTCCATTATAATTAATATTTCCAAGGAGCATAACTCGTTAAAGATATTTGATCAGATCTTATTTTCGAAAGTGTCAAAGACATTACTGATATAAACCTATGATATAAGTTTCATAAAATTCTGGCAAGAATTGAACACACAAGAACGATAAAATTGCAATTTTCCATATAATAAATATTTCCAAGGGGCATAACTCTTTTAAAAATTATTGATCGGCACTGATTTTCGAACTCGTCCAAGACATTGCTTATATAATCCTATGATTTATGTTTCATAAAATTCTGGCAAGAATTGTATATATGATAGCGCTAACAATGCAATTCTCAATATAATTTGTATTTCCAAGGGGCATAACTCTTTTAAAAATAATTGATCGGCACTGATTTTCGAACTTGTCCAAGACATTGCTGATATATACCTATGATACAAGTTTCATAAAAATCTGGCAAGAATTGAACACATGAGAGCGCTAATGATGCAATTTTCCATAAAATTAATGTTTCCAAGGGGCATAACTCTTTTAAAAACAATTCATAGGCACTGATTTTCGAGATTTTCGAACTCGTACAAGACATTGCTTATATAAACCTATGATATAAGTTTCATAAAATTCTGGCAAGAATTGTACAAATGAGAGCGCTAACGATGCAATTTTCAATATAATTAATGTTTCCAAGGGGCATAACTCTCTTAAAAATAATTGATCACCACTGATTTTCGAACAAATGCTAGTCAATTTGTTCCAAGTCCGATTCGTTCCAAGCCTATTCGTCCCAAGTCAATGGTCAATTCGTTCCAACTGATTTTGTTCATTATTACTGGGACTTAATAATTTGTTCCTACTTTTTTTTTAATGTATATGTCTCTGTATATTATAGTTTTTGTATAGATAGATAAATGTATGGTGCATGGCTTAAGCAATTTTCACTTAAAAGATTTTGCTATATATTTCATATAAAACTACGTTTTTTCAATAAATTATTTTGTTATCCATCTTCCCTTTGAAGTAACTTTTTGGTTTCGTACAAGGAAACTGAGTAAAATTTTATATTGTGAAACACAAACAACCAGTGCTAATGAGTTAAGTTACAATTCACTTTAGAAAAATATAGTACACTTGGTAAGTTGGTATGGTTTTAAGTATTATTTACAAGCATTTGTGACCAAAGCTGAGTACGGGTTTATTCTCTTGATGAATGCATATACAACTTTTTACGTGCATACGTGTTTCTCGTTTCTCGTTTTTTATATAGACTAGACCGTTGGTTTTACCGTTTGAATGGTTTTACACTAGTACTTTTGGGGCCCTTTATAGCGTGTTGTTCGGTGTGAGCCAAGGCTCCGTGTTGAAGGCCGTACATTGACCTATAATGGTTTACTTTTATAAATTGTTATTTGGATGGAGAGTTGTCTCATTGGCACTCACACCACATCTTCCTATATCTATATAGTACACAATGTATTAAAATACATAAGCACTTATAATGAAATAATGATTTCTTTGAAAATAAAATAAGCTAGTAGTTTTTATATTAAAATGTCATGAAATATTACCTTGAACATGTTGAATAAATTGTTTACTGCCAATATATCATTTCTAGAATAAACCATAGAAATAAATTTTAAATAAATATTTGTATACATTATAAATTATATAGGTACAGCATTAAAAATAAATGCAATAAGGTTATTTTACTAGTTCATGTGGTTAAACACCTTTCTATTTAAAGTTGGAACGAATTGACCAAGCAACTTGGGACGAATTGGTTGGTATGAATCAAAGTTGGAACGAATCATCCAGATACCTTTCGAACTCGTCCAAGACATTGCTGATATAAACCTATGATATAAGTTTCATAAAAATCTGGCAAGAATTGTACACGAGAGGGCTAACAAGACCGGACGGACGGACGGATGCCCGGTACATGTATTTCCATGTTCCCCGCAACGCGTTGCGCGGGGGACAAAAAGACGGAAAAGAGCTACATCAAAAATTATACTGACCAGTCTGTTTATTGGAGAAAATGTATTTATGCATCCCTTGTCAAGTGCATAATCTCTCAAACATTTTAGAAAATTAACAGGCAGTGAAAAAAGAATAGTTTTAATGTAATGTAACCCTAGCGGATGATGAAGATGTGAAAGAAGGTCATCAAAGCTCCCAGAGGGCGATCTAGATTTGGTAGACTTTTTTTTACATTGGGCCGATGGTAATGTTTTTGCCCATGACTATGCTGGTGTCTTAAAGTAGTACTAAAAAAGCTCATTACATTTACATCACTGCAGGCTGGACTTGACAAATGTCCTACTCCTTTGATGTTATCAATGCAACCATATGGCATTGTAGTACCTAGTTCCCTTATCTAAAAATGTTGTCTTATCTTTTCGGAAAGGAGTACTTAGTATAGGGCTATTGGTGTGGTGCGTACTTTCATAGATAAAGAAGGATCATGATACGGTTGATTAAAATGGTTATAAGAACCCCAAATTGCAGATCTTTATCATCAGACCGGTGTTAATTCATCCTTTTACGCAAAGTTTATCGAGTTTCACCAACATAAAGTAGCCAACACACACTGACTGATCTTTAAAATAGGGAGGCACTTTCAAGTGAACAGATTTATGATGAAGATTATTGCCCAAGTTGATGGCATCGAGACCTTTGTTGGCAAAGGAAAGTTTAAGAAAGGATCTGTTCTCCTTTTCATATTTTCCAATGCGAACTGGTTTGAAAAGCCTGTTACTTGCAATATCCGAAATGATAGCTGTAAGTTTGTATTGGTTTGAATGAGGGTTTGTAACAGTTGTTTCTAAACAACTTGTACAGAGAATGAAGTTTTGAAAGGGGTAGTGAATAAAGCTACGTGCGAATGTGATGAATACCTAACGGCTTTTGTATAAATGGCAGCAGGTCATTTATAGAAACATCATGGAGGGTAGGTGAAGTACCATGACCATGACTGCGTCTACGTTGAGGTGTAGAGTTGAAAATGTTCATCCCATTCATGGAGCTACAGGAAGGACTAGATAGAATACCTATACCATCAATTTTGTCATTGCAATCATATGGTGTCGCAGTTCCCAATTGTCGACTCCAGTAGTCTTCTTTTTGTCTACATAAACATTGACTTCTGTCACGTTTGATGAGATGAACAAGTTATTTATATTTCAATCTGGACTTACTAGGTTGTCACCAAAGGTGCTAAACAGGCAGACTAATCTAATTATTTATAAATCCTATGTCACAAATTTGTAGGTTGAAACATAACTTAAGGATATTTTAGTTGACAATTGCTTGCCCTGTAGGTCAAATGACAGAAATAGTTAATACTGCCTGTAAGCAGTATATAATAAAACACAATTGCAGTATTTTAGAAAGTTTATTAAAAACATATCTAATTAACAACACTATAAAAATCAACATATAAACTGATACAATATAAATCCAAAAAAGCAATAATTTGTGTATAAAAATATAGCTTATGTCTTTAAATATTTCAAATCAAAAATAATAATTTTACTGACTAATAACTGATTATTTCTTAATTGAAAAATTTATTACAATAAAATGCTTCGCTGAGCGCAGCCTGATATGACCGCAGAGGTCAAACCCTGAACAATTGGGGCAAATTTGGACACAATATTCAATCTTGATACTGTCTGAATTTGGATTGTGATCAAATTTTTGACATAATATAGGTTTCTGACACAAAATAAATGTGGTCAAAGATCTTAAAAATCTATTGAAATTTGAAAAATTTTGAAGAAAAAAAAATATGAACCCTTAAAAATTGGAAACCCCCCCAAACTTTTTGACAACCCCCTCCCTTTGGAGCAATTACCCCCAAACTCAATCCCAGCCTTCCCTTTGTAGTATGGAACCTTGTAGTACAATTTTAGAGAGATCTATACACTTAAACACAAGTTATTGTCTGGAAAACTAGAAAAATGCTTGTTTTTGGCCTCTTTTGGCCTCTGATTCCTGCATGTTTGGGGCAATTACCCCCAAACTCAATCCCAGCCTTCCCTTTGAGATATGGAACCTTGTGGTACAATGTCAGAGAGATCCATACACTTACACACAAGTTATTGTCCGGAAACTACAAAAATGCTTGTTTTTGGCCCCTAATTCCTAAACTGTTGGTACCATTACCCCAAAATTAATCCCAACCTTCCTTTTGTGGTATTGAACCTTCTTGTAAAATTTCATAAAGATCCATTCTTTTAAACTAAAGTTATTGTCCGGAAACCAAATGTGTCTTTGGACGACGACGACAACAACATCAAAACATTATACAAACCCAAAATAATTTTTGCGGTCGTATAAAAACGATGGTTTCATTTTGGCTGCTTGACATTTAAATGGAAAATATTACATGAATATCCAGGATGAGAAAAAAATTGCAGCTATGCCAAGAGGTATGTTATGAAAGTTTGGTTAATCAGAAGAACATGTAGAAAATTTTCATTGACACTGAAAAGCAACTGGAATGGAATTGAGCAAATTAAAAAAATGTATAGCCTAAACATTAGCTACCTACAGACCTCTCCAAAAAACATTGTTGTCTGTCTATTTTCTAAATTGTTTTACAAACTTTAATAAAACTCTATATCTAGAGATGGCTTACGCATGAACTAGGCGTGTTCAGTTATTAAATGGAAAAGAATGTAAACATTGGAAGTGAGACAAGGGTAAACCATTTGGTTGACTGATTTGATCTAGAAAAACTCATTCTTATACAGGTAAAAACGATTATTAACATATTTTTTTAACAATAATATGAAATCAAACAGACTTAGAAAAATCCAATTGCATGAGTTCGCAATCTATTTATGTCTATGTTTATGTTTATATCGGGTTATATGACTGTCGGCAGTCTTCGGAGGTCACCTCAATGGTTAATTAGATGGTTATTTTAGACTTTTTATTATTTGGATATGCGTTTTAGTATGTTATAAGTCGAATGTAAGAATTTAAATCAAATCGGTGAACCTAAATTTGACAGCTAATGCCCCTTTAACATGTATTCATAGTAAAAAGGACTAACAATCATATGTCATATATTCTACAAAAATATATATATAATAATCAAAAGATAATGCAAAACAGTGTAAAAATATGATTCAAATATATATATAATTGAACCAGTATAATCAATATACCTTGATATTTATAATATATTATATCACAAAACAGGAAAGACAATAGTTATGTGTAACCTCTCATAGATGGTGATATGGCATATAGCTAGCTGCATACACAAATAAATCGCTCAAGCATAGTGAAAGACAATAAATACTAAGGTTTAAATTATATTTTAAATATTTAACTAGTTATAAAAAAAAAAATGCCAGAGCACTTACAATTTTGCTGTATAGCATAAAATAGTTTAGTACACATCATTATAATTCTAATAAAAGCTATTTGGCTTAGTTGGAGAATAAAATGCACAGCTTGCATTAATTTCCAAATTTATAAGTTTTCTGTCAAAATATTAAGGGAGGGCATCTATTCAGCCAGAATTTTATAATCAAATATAATATTGTAGTTATTAGCAATTTTTTTTTGGTCTCTAAACTGCATCTTTGTAAATTGTAAATTAAAATGTATGAAATATATATTGCATTATTGAATCATAATTTGGTAAAAAAATTGTACTATGTTATAAATCACAATCTTGGGTATTTCCATGACAACAAAGTATGATTTATGAACAATTTCTTGCAATTTTATCTTATCATTTTAAGTTAACCATATTTATGAAATGTTACTATTGAATAATAAGTTTGTGCAAAATTTCATACAAAAATAACATGTGGCAAGACCTCAAATGACATCACATCATTATTGAAACCAATGAAACTTGACTTTTAGCTTTTTTTTCAATCATATAAAATAACAACCATTTTTCGCCCAATCAAAGATTTTTTTGTTGTAAAATGACCAAATACTATTGCTTAATTCAAAAATCCGAACAATTAATAGCAGAATAAAGTTTTAGTCAAAATTGAAGTAAAATGTTAAATTAAAGCATGTGCTGACATTATCACTGACAAAGACTTAAAGACAAAGGTCTGTTTGCGTAGATTTTAAAATGCTTATGCAACAAACATGATATTACAAGGAAGCTTTGATTGTCATATTTCATGTACATAGTACATAAAGGATCTTTAGAATGACATACATCTGTTGACGCATCAAAAGGACATTGAAACTTGCTGAGGTATATTAAAGAAGAAAACATTGTACTGACTTTTTACTAATACCAAAAACTCATTTAAAAACAGTTGGTACTAACAGTAGATCAAATCACAGTAAATATGATTATGAAAGTATTAAATTAAGTAGATTAAACTACACAATGAGTATTGCACAACTAATGGAGTATAAAAAGTTTCATTCATCTTAAAAGAAATTAAGATGACAAAATGTTGTCCATAACATTACAAAATATGGTGGTTATAAGTACAAGTCACTATATTAGGTATTTGGAAACTATGGAAGTATACGTGTTAAGCCTTATTTGAATTATTCAGTCATAAAATTTTTTGTAATATTTAAAATAATTAAATTTTTATCAATGTCAATTCAACAATTTATGAAAAAAGAACTTTTGGCCATTGCAGTTCTACATTTAATTGATAAGAAAATATATTAAACAGATATTTCTACAAAACAATCGATAAATATATATCTATTTTGCTTTTAATATTTGATTACTAAGCTTTCACATTACTCTCTGTTTGGCTCATTTGGCTTGTTATCTATCAAATCTTTGAACTGTTTCTCAGACCTTTAGACTATTAGGCCTTGCATTTCCTTCTCTAACAATTTATTTCTAATTACTTGGCTGAATGGCTACCCATCTAATCTTCAAAATACCAGGCCTTGGAACTGTATATTAGAACTTCTGATTACTATGTTGACTGCATTAATGAATTACCGGTACTGGATTTCATCAAATAGAGAGAAGAAACCTTAAAAAAATATATTGAGGTAGCTATACTGGTTCATGAAGAAATGAAGTTCTCTTAATATCCAATACTGACTGTATATTATTAGATACATAGTGTGTTAGTGACCTAATACGATATATACGGGGTCAGTAAATTCCATATGGGGTGAGAGCGACGCTCAAACCCCATAGGGAATTTACTGACCCTGTATATATCGTATTAGGTCACTAACACACTATGTAACAAATTTATCTTACCGACTATCTTTATGTGTTGCACTTAGACTAGAGTTGTCTCATTTGTAATCATACTACATCTTCTTATTTTTATACTAAAGTGTTCAATTTTAAGAACCTAATGCCATTGGTCTGCACACAAAAAATAATGTCAACAATAACAATTTATTATCAACAACCTTGATATAACAATATTAAACAGAACTTTCAATACATTTAAACAATCAAATAGTGCCAAAGTCGTAACTCCACTACTAACTGTGTATTGAAATAAGCCCTGCCTCCCTACTAACCAAATATGGAATATACACGGTCTCCACGCGGACGATTTTAACCAATCATATTCCTAGAAATGTATAAGAGGTAAGATAAAATCTTTTATGGTTGAGTTCTATCACAATTTTTTCAAAGGCGACCCATATCACAGACAACATGCTACTTTTTGCAATCACATACCAAATTAATTGTACATATCATACAGTTATCTGTGTTTCTCTGTTGGTCACTATCTCCACAGAGCTGTTTTCTCCTTCAATCTGGAGATAATCTGTTTGTGACACTGTGTCTGCATGTGATATCCTACATTTTGATGACAGAATTGCATAAAGTAAAATTAGAAAAGCCTGAAAAAAAAATGTTTATTTGCTAATAAATCTAGATATTTTATTTACCCTTATCATGGCTATATCTTTTTTAAAAGCCAATTTTTTTCAGAGGATTAAAAGTCAAATGGGTCATAATAGAAAGCTGTAAATATACAAATTCTGATTATTACAATTGTTGAATGATCAACAAATGTGAAAGATTAATTATGTTTTAAGCAAATGCTGCATACAAATTAATGTTATACGAATTCGTAATGTGAGTTTAAATTTTTGTAAAACCTACTTAGCTGCAATTTGGCAAAATAAAATACATTGCAAAAATTTCTGAATTTACAGTAGCCTCTGGGAACTGAAACCTCAATCTAGAGGAATAATTCATTTAAGGTGAAGTCATACTTACAGCAAATAAAAACAAACCAGCTACCCCAGTGGATCCCCACTTTAAGGTGAAGTTATACTTACAGCAAATAAAAACAAACCAGGTACCCCAGTGGATCCCCACTTTAAGGTGAAGTTATACTTACAGCAAATAAAAACAAACCAGCTACGCCAGTGGATCCCCATTTGAATCCTAAGGCATCAACAAAAGCACCACCTGCAGTTGGTCCTAAAAATGCCCTGTAAAACAAGACAACTATTGCATAAATCTAGCACATATTTTGAAGATGAAAAATAAATTTAGCTTTTTAGCCTGGATTGTTTAGTTTTTGGTTAATAGTGAGGAGTGAAGAAGATGAACACTTGTCAGAAAGGGACCCTTTATTTATACAAACTTAGTGATTATCAGAAAGGGACCCTTTATTTATACAAACTTAGTGATTGTCAGAAAGGGACCCTTTATTTATACAAACTTAGTGATTGTCAGAAAGGGACCCTTTATTTATACAAACTTAGTGACTGTCAGAAAGGGACCCTTTATTTATACAGACTTTGTGATTGTCAGAAAGGGACCCTTTATTTATACAAACTTAGTGATTGTCAGAAAGGGACCCTTTATTTATACAAACTTAGTAATTGTCAGAAAGGGACCCTTTATTTATACAAACTTAAAGATTGTCAGAAAAGTACCTGACTTTGTGGCTTATGATAATGTTACAGAATTCTGAGGGGTATTACTTTTACCTATTGGTTTCTGTGTCCCTGTCACTGAGTGAACAAAAAGTTGAACTTTCATTAGTTGAAACCACATCAATTATGTGTATTAGTAGAAAAAAATACTACATAACCTACTTTTAATTTATTGGGAAAGATTAATCAATACTGCTTGGACCAATTAATTACAGGAATTTCATAGGTTCAGACATTACTGACTGGGTAATAAAGCCTCAAGATGATGCTAAGACTGCTCAAAGTAGTTTATCAGGATGGAAATTGAATTACTGATTGGTGCATTTAAATCAAGGTAAAACAAGCATCAAGGTAAACTGAACATTTACCTCCTATTACTTCTGTTTTATTTGATTGTGTAAAAAAATTCAAACTTGATCTGTATTTTGTGGTAATAAGCATTGTGTATAAATTTCATAACATTTGGTTGAGGCAAACTAAAGTCAGAGAACGGAAACGGAAAATTCAGCAATATTTCCATTTGTAAAGGGGCAAAACTCTAGAACCGTTAAAGTGAAGCCACCAAAATTCAAACTTGATCTGTGTTTTGTGGTAATGACCATTGTGTATAAGTTTCATAATATTTGGTTGAGGCAACCTAAAGTTAGAGAACGGAAACCAACTTTTGGATGCATGTCAGACAGACAAGGGTAAAACTTAATACCCCCTCCACACGGCTAATCACTTAAATTCTTTAAAGAATTTTATATTGTTCAAATTCTGAACAAATCTTTTTGTTTATTTCTTAATATTGCCTTATTTGCTTAGTTTATTGTTTTTAATTCCAAATGAATAAGTCGAAATGGAAATACATTGAGGTGGCGATAAATGTACAAGTAAGTGATGAATAGTGATTAGTGAAAGACTTATTGTAACAACATGTATTAACATACCCTAATGAGAATAATGAATTAAAGTATCCTGACACTATACCATGGGTATCCATGTTTTCTGGCATTCCAATTTCTCTAAAACAGAAAAAAATAAAATGCTCCGCTGGGCGTGCTTGATAGGACCGCAGAGTTCGAACCCTGAACAGTTGGGGCAAGTATGGACACAACATTCAAGCTTGATACAGCTCTGAATTTGGATTGTGATTAAATATTTGACACAGCATAGGTTTCTGACACAGAATGAATGTGGTCTAAGAACTTAAAATTTTTTAATTTACCTATTATGGTCCAATATCCAATATCTAAATACATACACGGTTAGATTCAGCATATCAAAGAACCCCAAGAATTCAATTTTTGTTAAAATCAAACTAAGTTTAATTTTGGACCCTTTGGACCTTAATGTAGACCAATTTGAAAACGGGACCAAAAATTAAAAATCTAAATACACGGTTAGATTCAGCATATCGAAGAACCCCAATATTTCAATTTTTGATGAAATCAAACCATATCATTATTATTTGCTTTTATATATTAATCAAAAATAACCAACTTATAATGGAAAATTTTAAAGAAAAAAAAACCCTCCCCCAATTTTTTGAAATCCCTTATGATTCATCTACCCCAAACTCAATCCCAGCCTTCCCTTGGTGGTATGGTACCTTGCAGTATAATTTCAGAGAGATCCATACACTTGAACACAAGTTATTGTCTGGAAACTAGAAAAATGCTTATTTTTGGCCCCTTATACCTAAACTTCTGGGCAATTACCCCCAAACTCAATTCCAGCTTTCCCTTTGTGATATAGAACCCTGTAGTACAATTTCAGAAAGATCCATACACTTACATACAAGTTATTGTCATGAAACTAGAAAAATGCTTGTTTTTTGCCCCGTTTTTGGCCCCTAA
This sequence comes from Mytilus coruscus, assembly GCA_017311375.1. Classification (NCBI taxonomy): domain Eukaryota; kingdom Metazoa; phylum Mollusca; class Bivalvia; order Mytilida; family Mytilidae; genus Mytilus; species Mytilus coruscus. The sequence goes on from CM029601.1 coordinate 53,484,491, forward strand.
TTCCTAAAACTTTGAGGCAATTACCCCCAAAATCTATCCCAGCATTCCCTTTGTGATATTGAACCTTGTGGTACAATGTCAGAGAGATCCATACACTAACACACAAGTTATTGTCTGGAAGTTACAAAAATGCTTATTTTTGGCCCCTTTTTGGCCCCTAATTCCTTAACTGTTGGTACCATTACCCCCAAAATTAATCCCAACCTTCCTTTTGTGGTATTGAACCTTATGGTAAAATTTCATAGAGATCCATTCACTTAAACTAAAGTTATTGTGCGAAAACCAATGTGTCTTCGGACGACAACTACGACGACGCCAACGTCATACCAATATACGACCGCAAAATTTTTTGCGGTTGTATAAAAATGAATATAATTGTGTTTTTACGAAACATAAGTACAAAGACAAAACATTTGATGCTATAAAGAAAAATACATTAAGAGATTAATTGACTTGATATAGAAATTAGAATAGAAATGACTTGATACCTGTGAATGATCAATTGAAATTTACTACTACTAGAAATTAGATACAATATTTCTCCTCTTGAAACAGAAGAATGAAAGAACAGATGTCCCGTTTGTTACACATATTTTGTCTGTCCAAGGGCAATATTAAAATTTTGTTTTTGTTTTTTTAGTTCTAAACAAACTTTTTTTTAAACATCTTAGTTGTAAGAAATGTAGGCTTGAGACCGCTTGCAGTGCAATTTTCCATATGATTAATTTTTCTAAGGGCATAACTCTTTTAAAAATAGTTAATCTGCACTGATTTTTAAATTTGTCTGAGACATTGCTGATATATATACCTCTGATATATTAGTTTAATATAAATCTGACAAGAATTGTACACATGAGAAAGCTTACAATGCTATTTTCCATAAAAAAAATATTTCCAAGGGCATTACTCTTTTAAAAATAGTTGAAGGACACCGATTTTTAGAATTTGTCCAAGACATTGCTGATATAATATAAAAACAAGGAGATGAGGTATCATTGCCAATGAGACAACTATCCATCAAAGTTCAAATAGAGTGGATGTAAGCAATTATAGGCAACCGTACAGCCTTCAACAATGAGAAAAACCCATACCGTATAGTTGGCTATAAAAGGCCTTGACATGAGAAATATGAAACAATTCAATTGAGAAAACTAATGGCCTAATTTATAACAAAACAATTAACGATAAACAAATATGACAGACATGAACCAACGACAACCACTGATCTACAGGCTCCTGACTTGGGACAGGCACATAAAGAATGTGGCAGGGTTGAACATGTTTGTAAGTGCTCAACCCTCCTCATAACCTGGGACAGTGGTGAAACAGCACAACATAAGAACAAACTATAACAAGAGGCTGTCCGAGTGACAGCAAACCAGATTTTCCTGCAGAGGTCGAACCCTGAAAAGTTGAGCAAGTACGGACACAACATTTAAGCTTAAAACAGCTGAATTTGGATTGTGATTGAATATTTGACACAGCAAAGGTTTGTGACACAAAATGGATGTGTTCAAAGAACTGAAAAATTTGAAATCAGACATTTACCTATTATGGTCCGATATCCAAAATCTAATAACATTGTTAGAATCAGCATATCAAAGAACCCCAAGAATTCAATTTTTGATGAAATCAAACAAAAGTTTAATTAAGTACCCTTTGGACCTCAATGGGGTATTATCTAATTAATAATGAAAATAAATACAGGTTTAGATTCAGCATTTCAAAGAACCCTATATATATTCAATTTATGTTGAAATCAAACCCATATTTTGGACCAACTTGAAAAAGAATTTTTTGACAACTAATGACTAAAATTAATTGAACAAAGTCCATATACTTATATTATGATTACTGGTTTATGGAAACAAGTTTGAGTTATTTCCCTTTGAACAGAAACTAATTAAGCAAAAATAGTTCTCTAAAATTAGATATGATCTAACTACTAAAAAATTAGACAGTTCTCTAAAATTAGATATGATGTAACACAATGTATATCTATTTTCAAATTATAATCAAATATAATTAATAGTTCCAAGTATTTTTCTTTCATTTGTCACAAACAAATATAGATCTGCAACTTATCTATCATCTACACAATGTAATGTAATGAAATATATCCTTTATTAAAAATAGATTATTATCTAATTAAAAGAGTTCACTTCATCCAAAAAAAATTATATATATAGCATTCAGAAAATTAGTTTATACAGAATAACAAACACACCTACCACAAAATTCTTCAAACAATTTACTAAGAAAAGAAAAAAAAATCCAAAATGTCATTTATCCTTAATACAATGTCTTTTAAAAATCTTTTTAAAAATGAGCTATTTCCCTTTGAACAGAAATCTAGTAATTAATAAGTATTTCTTCAAAAATTTAATTCTTGGGAAAGGGCTATAATTTAACAACAAGAAAAGCTAAAATCGTGAAAATTGAACTTAACCTTCATTTAGTCACAGGAAACAACATATCTAAATTTGAAAAAATTTTGTCAAAGGGTTTTCATGTTAATGAACAGACACTGTTTGGCAGCCGCCCGACGGCCGTACATCTCCAAATGAATAACTGATTTTTACTTCGAAAATCCGGTTAAAAATCAGTTAAAAAAGGCTCAACTCATCAGATCAATTCAAAGCAGAAAAACATCAAACATAAACACAGACCGGACGTGGCAGGGTTTTTATCCATCCCTCATCCTTAACAACAAAAGGACACTTAGTACAGATCTGAGAGTACTCGCAGTTACTGATAGCTAGTTCAAAGCCAATAACAACTAATAAAAAAAATGATGCATCTAAGACTAAAATATCAATCAGTATACTTCCAACAATGGATTAAGTGTAAAGACGTCATTAACAGTCAGAGAAAAAGATGACTTTGTGCAATGCCAAAATAAACCTGGTTAAGTATCAAATTTATTATCAGTTCGACACTAGTATCCTTTTAGATTTCAAGGGTCTACATGATCAGTTCAACTGAGTATTATATCTTTTGTAAACAGCATTAAAATTATGATTATAAACAAATTACTTAAAACTGAAATAAATCTTTATTACTATAAAATAATTCCTCTTAAGGCTACAATTTATTTCATAGTTAAAAGTTGTTGCATCATAAATATTTGATTTGGTTATATATTACAGTCTTGTCAAACAATTACTAATATTTTATTATTTTACATGAAAAGAGCAAAGCTAGTATATTAGTACCTATATAATTTATAAAAATAAAAGAAACAACTGTAGGTTTTCATTTTTGTTGTTCATGTACATTTACTTGTATTATTGGCTTGCAGTCTCATAGCCATTTATAAAACAACCCCTTTTATCCATACACAATACTTACAAAGCACCTTGTAGAACTCCCTTGAATGTTGGAATAAGGGCACATCCTACCATTAAACCAATTAGAATCAATGATATGATCATAAACCATATATTACTGAAAGAAATAATAATCATTAATTCTATTTTTAGGTTTGTATAAACCCCATCTTATCATACATATTTTAACAGGTACACATTTTTCTCTTTCAAACTTATATAAAATGCTCCGCAGGGCGCAGCTTGATACGACCGCAGAGGTCGAACCCTGAACAGTTGGGGCAAGTATGGACACAACATTCAAGCTTGATACAGCTCTGAATTTGGATTGTGATTAAATATTTGACACAGCATAGGTTTCTGACACAGAATGAATGTGGTCTAAGAACTTAAAATTTTAAAATTGGACATTCACCTATTATGGTCCAATATCCAAAATCTAAATACATGGTTAGATTCAGCATATCAAAGAACCCCATATATTCAATTTTTATTGAAATCAAACAAAGTTTAATTTTGGACCTCGATTTGGACCAACTTGAAAACTGGGCCCATAATCAAAAATCTAAATACATGTTTAGATTCAGCATATCAAAGAATCCTAAGAATTCAATTTTGTTAAAATCAACATAAGTTTAATTTTGGACCCTTTGGACCTTAATGTAGACCAATTTGAAAACGGGACCAAAAATTAAGAATCTAAATACACGGTTAGATTCGGCATATCAAAGAACCCCAATAATTCAATTTTTGATGAAATCAAACAAAGTTTAATTTTGGACCCTTTGGACCTCAATGTGAACCAATTTAAAAACGGGGCCCAAAATCCAAAAACTTAATACACGGTTAGATTCAGCATATTAAAGAACCCCAAGAATTCAAGAATAAAACCCCATTGAAATTGGTCAAGAAATAAGCAATTTATACAAAGTATCTTCTTTTGCACAATACTGTGCAATTGAATATTTCTTGCAATTGGGCAATACTGTGCAATTGAATATTTCTTGCTATTATGCAATACTGTACAATTGACAATTTCTTGCTATTGCGCAATATTGTGCTATTGGATATTTCTTGCTATTGCGCAATAATGTGCAATTGAAGATTTCTTGCTATTAGCAATACTGTGCAATAGAAAATATCTTGCTATTGCACAATACTTATTATATAACAATTTACACATCCTGTTTGGTGTGTATCTCCTGCCATATCATTATTATTTACTTTTAAATATAAATCAGAAATAACCAACTTAAAATGGAAAATTTTAAAGAAAAAAAAGGAAAAAAGGGAAAAAAGGAAAAAAGGAAAAAAAATCCCCCAATTTTTGAACCCTTTATGATTCATCACCCCAAACTCAATCCCAGCCTTCCCTTTGAGGTATGGTACCTTGCAGTATAATTTCAGAGATCCATACACTTGAACACAAGTTATTGTCTAGAAACTAGAAAATGCTTATTTTTGGCCCTTTTGGCACCTACTTCCTAAACGTTTGGCAATTACCCCAAACTCAATTCCAGCTTTCCTTTGTGATATTGAACCTTGTAGTACAATTTCAGAAAGATCCATACACTTACACACAAGTAATTGTCATGAAACTAGAAAATGCTTATTTTTACCCCTTTTTGGCCCCTAATTCCTAAAATTTTGAGGCAATTACCCCAAAATCAATTCCAGCCTTCCCTTTGTGATATGGACCCTTGTGGTACAATGTCAGAGAGATCCATACACTTACACACAAGTTATTGTCTGGAAGTTAGAAAATGCTTATTTTGGCCCCTAATTCCTTAACTGTTGGTACCATAACCCCCAAAATCAATCCCAACCTTCCTTTTGTGGTATTGAACCTTATGGTAAAATTTCATAGAGATCCATTGACTTAAACTAAAGTTAGAGTGCGAAAACCAATGTGTCTTCGGACGACGACATCAACGACGACGCCAACATCATACCAATATACGACCGCAAAAATTTTGGGGTCGTATAAAAATGTTTTTAAAAAATACAGTTAAACAGCTCCAACAGTCACCTCAAATCATCTTTCTTCCCATCTAAATGTGTTCACTGTATTTTTTTAAATAGTTTCATCGGCCATCTGTTTTCGTACAAAATCACTGTTCAGACTCCTTACACAAGCAAACTTCATCAGCCAAGGAAATCACACATGTAACATAAAGTGTGCTCCAAACATATGCAAAGCCAAATGAAAGATAGTCTTTAGTTTCTATGATTTGATTGACTACTTGTTGTTTGCTTAAAGCTTTTTTCATATTGTGCTCTTATCAACATGATCAAATAACCATTCTCTTCTATCTTTAATTGTTCAAGTGTGTTAAGTCTAAAACTTATATTTATCACTTCTCTTACAAAAGCAATGTCTTATTTGTAAATAATTGGAGAATGTGTACATGGGATACAGATGAAGCCCTCACTTGCCCCCCCATGGCATTGTCAGGTTATTTTCAATCTATGAGTTTGACTGTCCCTCTGGTATCTTTCGTCCCTCCTTGCATATAACATATAACATATAACATTATAAAGGGCATAACTCGAGAACAGTAAAAGTGACGCCACCCGAACTTAATCTGTGTTTTGTGGTAATAAGCATTGTGTATAAGTTTTATAACATTTGGTGTTAGCAAACTAAAGAGTTAGAGAACTGAAACCAATTTTGGAACATACGGACAGACGGACAAGGGTAACACTTAATGCCCCCTCCAGTGACGACGGGGGCATAAAAACCTGTATGTTTTACAATACTTATAAAGATTGTTTATTAAACTGTGAAAGACAACTGTGCATACCTTAGTAACCACCCATTATTTGCATTATCACACAATAATACAACATCAGGTGTTGGTTCACCACATGAATAATAAATACTTACAATGGAAAGAAAGGTATTAAAGATGATGGGCCTAGCATCAGGAAAGCTAAAACATTTAAAAGATTTCCAAAAAATATCATTGTCCTTACATAACCCTGAAAATAAAATGACAAATCAATTCAAATTTTACTTTTATTGGAATGATTGTTCACGATCTATATTACTGAGTAAGTCATAATTAAAATACTACAGGCTGATTTTTCTTTGTGTGATGAAACAAAATACACCAATATTTTTTTCTTAACATTGCTTCAAATGCACTATGTCATAGTAAAAGTACATTGCTTCCAGACCTGGGGTAATTAAAAATGTAATTGTATTTAGCTGTAATTAATTACATTTTTTAAAGTAATTCAATGTAATGTGTAATTGAACATATTTTCAATTACATGTAATTGAAAGTAATTAATTACATTGCCTTTTGCCATGTAATTATGAATTACATTTCAATTACTTTCAATTACATTTAGACAAGGATTTGTATAGTACTATACAAATCCTTGATTTAGATATCTGCTGGGACATTTTAAACATTTTTGGCTTTTCTGATGCAATCACACATCATGCACTTGTAAATTGTATTTTTTCTACTATTAGATTGCACTTGGTACTTTTTTATCCTTTATAAACATTTGAATGTCTTGAAAAATATTAAACATTCCTTAATACTTCATTAATCATTATAGCATTAATATGATCTCTAATATTTGTATTTAGTTCATTAATATTTTTTACACATCATACATAAAAATCTAAAATTAAAAACAATACCAATTTATTGACATGATTGGCATATAATTTGTAAATATGTTTTCTAACGATTAACAATAATCTTTGCCTCAGGATATTTCTTTCACTTAATTAATTCTGAAGTATAAGTATCTCCATTGATTAAAATGCCAAAGGCAATTTTTATTTTTAACCATAACCATTATATGTTAAAATCTGTTCAGATAGATATTATTTAAACACTTTCTACAAAATTTTAAATATAGCAGTCAAAACATACAAGAATGGAGTCCAATATACTTGACAATTTTCTAAAAGACAAGTTTTGAAATTTAATAAAAGTAAAACGCTCTTTTGTAAAAAAAAAAAAATGGAAGTTTGAAAGTAACCTTTAATTTTGTGACGCACATGTCACGATGAGGTAAGTAAGAAAACCTTTTTAAAAAATCTCAGTTTACATTTTTAATAGAAAGTTGAAATTTTAAGAAAAACATTAGTAAGAATAAAAATATATTCATTTGTATATATATGATATATAATTTTACCAAAAAAGTCTTATTCTAGCGTGTTGTCATTTTTATGATTTTATCCTATATGATATAGCTATGACATGTCTTTGGCCAAAATTAATGAATTGTAATTAATTACATTGGCAATGTAATTGCAATGTCATGTGTAAAATGATGTAAGTGTTCGGTTAACAGGAAGTTGTTGAGTGATGAATCTGAAAACGCATCACACGGTATAGCTGACTCATATAAACCATGAAACCAAATTTCAGAAATCCTTGTAATGTAGTTCCTGAGAAAAATGCGACAAAAAATATTCATGGGACGGACGGACTGACTGACGGATGGACTGACAGATGGATGGACAGACAGAGGTAAAACAGTATACCCCCACTTTTTTAAAGCGGGGGTATAATTAATTACTTTGGCATGTAATTGACCCCAGGTCTGATTGCTTCAAATGCACTATGTCATAGTAAAAATTACATAGAAGTAACAGCAATTCTAAAATTCTATCAAAATCATTAATTTTATCGATAAGGTATTTGTTTTCATTTTTCTTTATTATAACTATGCAATTAGACATTAATTTTGCCTAGTGCTTAGCAGACTAATGTTTATAACAAAATAAATGGAAAAATATATATCTATAAGTCAATACTGCTAGTCCAGGAGTATATATATGTAATCTGCTTAGCGGTCTTTATTGCATGACATCAGATTAATTTTGATGAAAATTCACAGATAGGTTTTGAAATTTTTATAAGAACTAAGATTTTAACTTCTTGAGATCAAGTTGACCTTTAAAGTTGGTTTTAGCTGATTTGAGACAACCACTCAATTTTGTTGCAAGGGTTCTTCAACATGCAAAAAGCATAGCGCTTATCCTAAAAGGAGCATCAGATTTAAAGTCCTCATTCCCATACTTGCCAACTTTCACGATTTAGGTGTGAACTACCTGACTACACGATTTTGATCCCTTGTCAAGATTGCACCATATCGTGATCGTGAAAAAAGCAATAAACACAATTTTGTGAAATTCTTCATGAAAAAAATGATTGTTCCTGATTTTGAACTTTTCCGAAGGTAGACAACTGTGATCAGCCAATCAAAGTCTGTGTTTTCATGATCACATTAATAAACTAATCAAAGTCATTGTTACTCGTGATTATTGGGCATTGAAAACATGCTTAATTTAGAACTTGTTTGGAACATTTATATGTATTCCTCTGTCTGAATTGTAAAAATCGTGATCATGCAAATGAATTTTCATCTGTAAGAAGGTTCTTACACAGCTTAAGAAGAAAAGCATGGCTGATTGACAAAATTCAAAGATGCAGTAATAACACAAACATAATAAATAGTAGCTTATGGACATTACACTTATTGTAACAGATCATACAGTGTTGTCATTCTTGTGATTAAATTACCAAATCATCTAAAGTACAATGTACTATCTTTTATTTTTCACAAGGAATCAGATAAAATTCCTCATATGTGCATACTTTTAAATTGGAAAAATCAACAATAACTTTACTGTTCCTACACAAGACAATATCCTGGTATTCTAGATACATATTCATCTTTTCTACACAACAATGTAAGTATTAGAATCATGGAAATAAAAAGAGTATACCATATAAATAAATACTTTTCTTGAGTACAAAACATTGCGCGCAAAAAATGCAGCAACAAATTGTAATCTTTGAAATTGTTGTCACACACAAAAAAACCCATGGGGATTTTCAAAAGTTGGCAGGTATGCATTTCAGCCAGTTTTGCAAGCAATGCATTCATTGTGACATTTAACAAATTATCTCCCCCTTACCTTACTATCAGTAATCCAGCCCCATAATGGCGCTGTAAAAGCATATATTCCTGGAGCTATCAAAAACATCAATCCTATCTGCCATGTATTTAAATGCAACTGAAAAATACGAAAACACATACTTTGTAAAACTTTTTGTACCACAACATACCTCTAATCTGATTTTTAATTACAAATTCCAGTCAATTTCAAATGGCAAAATATCATGCTTGTACTTTTCATCTGAGCTCTAGAAAAATGCTTTTAATTAACCCTTTGACCTTGACGTTTTTAGAATGAATGTTGTGTCTTACGCTGTAAACTGCACTTTATGATGTCAGATCAGAAATAATGATGTTATACCATTATTCTTTTGAAATTGAAGGATACTAAAATATATTGTTGCTGGGCTTTCAAAATGTTGTAAATAACTAATTTTTCAACAACAAAACTTCTCACAAACAGGCTTTGAAAATTTGGTTGAAATGCATGCTTCCAAAATGTTGTATGTGACCTAGAACAGTTTTTGAAATGGCTGTGAAATAAAAACTTTAACATTTCTGGATAACACAAAAACTAACCTTATTTTCACAGAAATAAAGAAATGTACAAGAATTTGATTCCCAAAGCTCCATTTTACAACAATTTTCAAGTTTATATACAACATTTTGGAAGCAAACTTTACAAACAATTGTTTTGATTGGTCTATATGTATGATGTTCTGAAATATCAAAGATATTCTCCCACCAAGCTGGTTTGTGTGAAAAAGTAGTTTTAGCAAAAAAAGAGATATACAACATTTTGGAAGCCCAGCGTAGATATGTAATAATTATTATCCCTATTTTGTGCATTTTTCCTTTGATCTTTTTTGGTGATAATTTTTCATATCATGCTTCTCGCTTGAGATGGAATATTATCATCAGAAACTAAGAGCGCATGTGACATTGTCAATGTAAACATGAACAACCTCATAAGCATGGTCTTTCAAACTCAAAGATGTTTCTCAGCTACATCTCATCTCAGGGCTTTCACCCTTCAATGAGATTGTAGCTGAGAAACACCCTCTCATTTGAAAAACCATCAATAATCTATAAATATAAATATGAGGTAGTACAAGTTTGTTATTATTAGCGCCCAGCCGAATGGCGGATGCCCTATAGTGATCAGTCTGTCCGTCCGTCTGTCCGTCTGTCTGTCCGTCCGTAACAAATTGTGTCCGCTCTATATCTAGAGAACTGTTATGATTTCAAAGTTTATACTTGACATGTATATTAACCAACACCAGAGGATGTGTCATAATGTATGTACAACTTCCTAGGTCAAAGGTCAAGGTCAAAAACTTTGGTTTTAGTTGACAACCCCATGTCCTATGGTAAAGATAGTGGCCGCTCTATATCTAGAGAACCGTTATGATTTCAAAGTTTATACTTGACATGTATATAAACCAACACCAGAGGGTGTATCATAATGTGTATACAACTTCCTAGGTCAAAGGTCAATGTCAAAAACTTTGGTTTTAGTTGACAACCCCATGTCCTATGGTAAAGATCGTGTCCGCTCTATATCTTGAGAACTGTTATGATTTCAAAGTTTATACTTGACATGTATATAAACCAACACCAGAGGGTGTGTCATAATTTATGTACAACTTCCTAGGTCAAAGGTCAAGGTCATAAACTATGGTTTCAGTTGACAACCCCATGTCCAATGATAAAGATACAAATTTTTTCCCACACATTATTCACAGCGGGGCCCACAGAGATGGCTCCCATCTCAATGATATCTAGTTCTTCATATTATTGCGAACCAAATGATACTTTTCCACAGATTCACTTGAAAGTTACCTGTCGATTTAAACTTTTGTAAGTTCTTTGTCCCATCTAATAAATACAATAGCTATTCTTCTAGCTATTGTTTTCTGTGTAGTTTATTCAATGGGACCTTTAAATTTACCTGAACAAAAAATTTAACTTTTAATGATGAAAATACATGTACCAATACTAAATAAGGACTCACAAAACTGAATGTGATGTTGTATGTATTCAATAGCACAAATACATTTTCAATTTGTTCAATATAATATAAAAAAGAAGATGTGGTATGATTGCCAATGAGACAACTGTCCACAAGAGACCAAAATGACACAGAAATTAACAACTATAGGTCACCGTACGGCCTTCAACAATGAGCAAAGCCCATACCGCATAGTCAGCTATAAAAGGCCCTGAAATGACAATGTAAAACAATTCAAACGATCAAAACTAAAATAAACACTGATTCAAAAATTGAAGTAGATCTCTGATCAAATTTTCAATATTTTACCTATTTAAATTTGCTTTTTTTGTGTGTGTTTGACAAATAAAAGCTAGAAAATGATGATTTAAATTAAGGCCTTCATAAATGTATTCTATAACTGAGCAACCACAAAAAACATGCAAATTCATTGGAACAATACTAAAAATGTTGTCAGAAATAAACTTTTTATAATTGAAACAGGATTTATATTGAACAGATTGAAAATATATTATTGATATTGAATAAATACAACATCACATGCAGTTTTCTGAGTTTTATACATGTATTTCAATCAACAAAGAAGATAATTTTTTTGGTCAGGTAAATTATACGATGAGTGATAGATTTCTCCTAGAAGGTATTTAAAGACTACACAGAGAACAATAGCTATTGTATTTATTCAATGGGACAATAGAACAGACAAAGTTTAAATCGACAGGTAACTTTCAAGTGAATCTGTGGAAAAGTATTATTTGGTTCGCAATAATTTGAATCTTATTTTGCAATTGTCAAACAAGGGACACACATATATATTGTATATATCTATACTGTAATGGATTGTTTACATCAAACAACATTTTCCTAATCAGGTGCTACTGACTATTTTAAGAACACAGTGATCAATGTTTGATAATTTCTGTCTATGTTTGAAAAAACAAGTGAAACTGCGAGCTACTGCTCACTGATGATACCCCCAGCCCAAATATGCATTTGTTGTTGAGTGATGAATCTGAAAACGCATCACATGGTATAGCTGACTTACAAATGTATATAAACCCTAAAACCAAATTTCAGAAATCCTTGTATTGTAGTTCCTGAGAAAGATGCGACGAAATATATTCAAGGGACAGACGGACGGACAGACAGACAGATGGATGGACTGATGGACTGACGGATGGACGGATGGATGGACAGACAGAGGTAAAACAGTATACCCCAACATTTTTTTAAGCGGGGTTATAAAAACATAACTTGAAGGTAATGTTACTATGTAGATATATTTTATTTATGTTTTAGTGATAATGTTTTTTGTAGGGTCGATGTGAACAAAAAAATCACAATTCTTTTTCTTTCTGAAAATTTGAAAAATCTGTCAGCAGAACCAACAAAGACACTTATTGGTTTTTCGAAAGATGAAAAAAATTATAGTAGGTACACTTAATTTATGATATAAAAATAAGAAGGTGTGCTACAATTAGACAACTCTCAACCAGAAATTAAATGACACAGAAGTTAACAGCTATCGGTCACTGAACAGTCTTAACAAATAAGCAAACCTCATACAGCATAGTAATGTAAAATAATTCAAACTAGAAAACTAATAGCCTGATTTAAGTACAAAACAATAAACGAAAAAACAAATATGATTTTCAGAAACAAACATAACCAGGAAGGGACAGTACCAATATGTACAAGTTTCAATTAAATGTGACTAAATATGTAAGTGTTACGGTTCAATAATCCAGATAAAAATTTGTATGTCTGTACAGCCAAAGCTCGTAGTTGCAGTGTTAGGCCAACTAAAATTAATAAGTAGATTTTTATCCAGATTATTGAAAAAAATGGGGCGGGTGGGAGGATTTAATTTTTCAATTTTTATTTTCTCCAAAACCCTTTTGTAATGTGTTCTTCATATGCAAGGGTAATAATAAGCTTATATCATGTATTTATAGGGAATTCTACATAATTTCTCAAATTCTTAAATAAATATTTCTGATTGGCAACCACTGTCCTTCATGTAATTGCGGCTTAAGGAACATATTTTCAGTAAATAAAATTAACGTGGAGAAATGAAATTGAGAATGGAAATGGGGAATGTGTCAAAGAGACAACAACCCAACAAAAGAGCAGAAAACAGCCTGAGGCCATCAATAAGGTCTTCAACAAAGCGAGAAAATCCTGCATCCAGAGGAGGGCTTCAGCTGGCCACTAAACAATAATGTATACTAGTTCAGCAAAAATGGACGTCACACAAAACTCCTAAAAGAACCGAAATTTAAAAAAATGCTCTCTTTTAGACTACCTACATTAAATTTATTTTGCTTTCTAAGTTATGGTTTGTAGTGCCCATAAAGTGAAGCATATGCATTGGTATGCAACGCAAGCATTATGAATTCAGGGTGAAATAAAAACTCAAACTGTGTTGAAAATATTAGGTTTGATGCTTTTGAGATTCCTATGCAAGGTGCAAATATAATTACAATGTAAAACACAAGCTTAAAAAAAAAAGAAGTTGTTTAATGACTCTATTGAAAGCTTAGAACAGAGAGTGTCTGCTGTTTGTCAACAAAAAACGACGGCCTTGAGGTAAATCTAAGGGCTTGCTATAATACATTTTGGACGTTGGCCGACTTTTTGTGTTCAATATATTGCACATGTTCATGCTTGTGTCAATTTCTTTATTCCAGTCATGCTTTTTGTACCAATGTGTTCGACGATTTTAGAGCTTTGGATATTATTCATAGTTCAAATTTCCTGACACAAAGTCATTGTATAAATAAAAAAAAATCCACGGTTTTCTTATTCGCAATTTGTATTCTTGAACACCGCCTATTACTTGTTACCTGAATATTTCATGCCTTTCCCGTATTCAATCTCTATTCTCGGAAGATAATATTGTCATAATAGACCAGCAGAATATGTCGACTCAATTATTTTGGTTAAATTACTCGAAGAAATATGAAACTGAAATTTGCAACAGGAAGTTTTAAATGAAGCAAAATTATTGGCAGTTACTGGTAACTGAGTTGAACAAAATCCGGTAATCATAAATTTAAAAAATTTTTTTAAATCGGGGCAGGACGATTTAAGAGGGGCAGGCGGGGATGAAAATCTACCAATTAATTTTAATTGGACTTAGACAAGCAGAATGCATGTAATAAAATAACTAATTCTTACAGTAATAGTGACAGCTGAACAGAGAACAAATATAAACTTCAACATTGCCTCAGTAAATAGTCAATTATATTGTCTGCTATTTTTATCATTTACCATTGATAAATGTTCTGTTGACAGCTAGATCAGGATCTACATATCCCATGGAAAGTTCTTTCATAAATGATGTAGATTTCATTTGGCTGAGATCTATTCCATTAAAATGGACATGGCAGAGCAGGAAGGTATTCCATCCCCCAAAAAAAACATTAATCAGACATACATGTACAACCATAAACTCCTTTTTCTCCTCTCCAACATTCATTTGAATGAAAGGCCCTAACTGAATTTTAAATGAAAAGAAAAAAAATTAACTCCCGTTTGAATTCATGTGACTACAAAGTAAATTACCTCTGACAAATGTTGAGCTAATGTGGGATCCATAAATCCTAATGAAAATGCTCCTACAACAATGGAGATCCCACTGACTAAAGCTAATGGACTCTTCAGGAGATAATAAAAAGGTTTTGATAACTTGCTATGATGATCTGTAAAAAAAAGTATTACGGTACAATAAAATATTATAAATTCTGAATTTTAAAGCAATGATTTAGTTAATGCGTAAAAAACTACAGGACATTCATTGCATTAATAAAAAACACTAACAGCATGGTTTTAAAACAAATAGAATGGTCAATAGGGATTTGCAACAATAACGATGGCAGTTATTTCTTAATTTAAAGTTTGTATCCCTTTATTATAATGTTTAACTGAAAAATGACTTGTAGAGTTTTGAATATAAGATATTAAAAGACCGCCTAACCCCAAATCAGGTAGCTATAGTAGTCTTTAAAATATTTTTTTCAGAAATTTATTGCTGAAGTTTTTGTTAAAATCTCGGTATTATCAAGATAGTGTGTTTTCTTTTTTTTTCATGATTGTAAATGTATCATTTAACTAAACTTTAACATTCACATTTTTTTCTGGATAATATGTCAAAGGACAAGATTCACTTTAGGCCAAATATGGCCTTGATATTCAACTGTATCATATAATATCAAAATGGCCATAATTTGGTTCTTAAATGGATCTATTTTACAATCCTTATGACTAGGTTAAACAAATCTCTTCATTAGAGTACATTATAGACTTCAAAGTCAGCACATTTTGGTTAAATTGTCAAAAAAAACGATGATTTTGTGCATTTTTCGGACCTAAAAGCTTGAGGAAACCCATGTCCACCACCCAGGATCCAAAATGTTTTGTAGCCAAAAGTTGCCAATGATGATATTGAATCCCTAGACACAAAAACTTTCTGGATCAGGGGTGGCGGCCAAAGTAAATTATGTTAAAAACGGTTAGAATTATTGAAAATTTGACCTAAAAATGACGTTCAACACAAAGTGGCATACTTGAAGGGTCATTTCTTCGTCATTTCTAATGTGATATTCCAAAAAGAAGTTATTTTGTATTAATAGTTATATTGCAACTATTTCTATGTGAAATTTGTAGTATTTTTGCCTGATTTAAAAAAAAAACATAAAATCCTTAGGGCCAATTTTAACCCTTCGTGAACTTACTCCTTTTCTATTTTAATTAATAGTCATGGCAATTTTGGTTGGAAGATAGTGTCAACGCCAATAACTCTTGAAGGGGATCATCAGTGTTTCATTTTAACATAGTTTGTTGGCTATATATATATGACCTTGACATAATAAGTCAGGATTTTAACTGAAAATTTTATTGATTTTACCCATTTGTTCAATATAATGATATAGCATCCATGTTGGTTAGTTTGCAAAAAATCCTAAGGATACTTATGGGCAAGTTTGAATCCTATTGGCCTAGTAGTTTCACAGGAGATGATTTACTTTGAAAAAGTTTATGATCGATGATGTGCCGAACAGATGATTGATGGCAAATACATGAAATAATGAGAAAACCTTATGCTGGCCATTAAGATCAGTAGGTTTTTAAGCCTTCAATCAATTTTACAGATATTTAAACCCTGCCCAATGAGGAGTTTTCTAATCCCCTTTTTTTAAAATCTTACCTTTAACTGGAGGCATTAGATAGAGACATAACAATCCATACAGTATAACTATGGAACCCATAGTAAAGAATGGTAAACCAAAGCCTCCAGCCTAAAATTATACACATATTTATGTAAGAAAAATATTGACCAAGAAAATTAACATGGACTTATGTTTCTGTCTTATGTGATTTAAATATTAAACAATAGATGGACGACTGCATAATCAACTATTTTGCTTTAATCATGCTCTTTATTAAACGAGCACTTGAATTACTAATAACTATTGGTATTTTCTCAAATTTTCCCTTTGATCTTTCTGTATGATAATTTTCCATATCAAATTACTAAAGTGATATTGTTTTTTTTTTTCTAAGTTTAGTAGAAAAAGAATGCAATGACATCATAAGCTCACAACATTGATGTTGCCTAGGAAAACAGCGATAAACATATGATCAATGGTCTTTCAATGAAACTGGAGAATGTTTCCTGGCTACATCTCATTTCAGGGCTATTGCCCTGCGATGAGAATCTAGCAGAGAAACTTCCACTCATTTACCACAATCTATAATCTATAATTATTTGTCTGTCTTCACAAGATTTAAAGTTTGCCTCTATTTTGTTTGATTAAATAGTGAATTGATATCTTGGTAGCTTGCTGGCCTTGAGTAAATGAGGATTTCTCATGTTCTGAGGAAGAAGAGAAAGTGATAAACATCATCTTTGCTGACAATCATTATCTCTTTTTTTCCCCTACTATTCTTATCATTTTTCACTCCTATACAATCTGTTACTATTATTATTTATTTATTTATCTATTTTTATATTTTTTTTAACTTTTTTTCTTTTGATCTGTTCTATAGAAAATGTCTAATATTTCCAATCATAATAAATTTATAATAATAATATTTTATATCTTACATGTATTATGTTGTATGAATGTCATGCATATGCTTTAATTGTTGGAAATAAAAACAAACAAACAAATAAAACAATCATCATCTTCTGTCAACACAGTAAAACTTAAAATTCAGGAATTTAAATTACTAAAATTTCAAAAATTTCAAAATTAAGCATTTAGGACAGAGCCAATCTGTATGTAGGTAGGTACAGTCCGTAACGTAAAGTTAACAATACGAACGATGCCCGAACCATGTACAGACGATGCCCGTGCGATGTACGTCGCTTCCGAACGGTGTACGAATGCAAACGAAACGCTGACCGAACGTTGTACGGACGCTGAACGAATGATGTACGAACGAAACCATGTACCATAAACCATACCATAAACGATAACATAAGCGCCTTTTGTCGTACATCGTATGGTTTTGCGTACATCGTTTCATTAGTGTATACCGTATCGTTTAGCGTACATCGCTTCGTTTAGCGTATCGTATCGTTTAGCGTCGTCGTTTCTTGTCATGCATAGTTTCGTTTAGCGTATATGTTTTTTTAGATATAAAACATGAATTGTGTTCTGTTAAATTTTTGATATATGTGATAATATGCGTAAAATTTAGATTGGATGCATGTTTCAGTTTTTGATTAATAGTTTAATAAATTATAATTTAATCTGACTCGATGTTGATCCAACATTATTTACATAAAAGTTTGAAAAATAAACACTGAAATAAATTTAAACAAATTAAAAGATACAATTATGATTTTTTTAGCCGTAGAAGTACGTACTTGGTGAATGTGCGAGTAAACTACAGTCTGCAGAGTATTCAGTCAACATTTTTGAAAATAGCCTAAGGTATCCCCATTTTTTTCCAAATGAACAATTTATTTTAGATGGAATTGAATTAACCTAATGTTCTTACAAAAGTATATTCGAGTCTTAAGGTTGACCTTTTGTTCAAAAGTGTTGTTAAATATTTTTATGTATTCTCTTTTATAGCATTATTCTAAAATCGACTGAGTAGCAGTTTTATCTATATGTCGTAATTAAACCATTTTGTTTAGATTATAGATTTTTTTTTATTCATTTTCAAATCAGACAAAAAAACCAAATATTCGAGAAATTTCAAATAAAAACAATTACTCATTATGTGCCTCATCAACCCCAAACATAAATCCCTACCAATGTACAAACGATTGTGTACTATTTTAACTATAAATGCACTTGACTTTAAACAATCATCAACAAATGTCCGCAAAAACTAGACCTTTTCCCTCTATTCTTTAATTTTCTTATACCATTTTCCTCTGTTCTTTATTTTGCCTGTTATACTCTATTCTAATTTTATATTTTTTTCTTTATTTTCCTGTATCTATACCTCCTTTATTCAGAGCAACCCACCCTAAATATACATATGATACACGCGGTCTATAGGTCATCGCTTGTGCCGTGATACACATGTTTGCATAACAAAGGATGTCCTTGTTCATATTTATAACATTGTAAATGTCCTCCTAATGATACATCTAATAGTTACCACTGGACATTAAACAGCTAACTATAAATTTATCCGTCATATTCTTAGTTTTGTTATAATGTGAAAATCAAATAACATGATGAAACAATAATTATTGCAGATTTTCACTACGGAAATAATGGGAAATAATTGTAAACAAAACCACTCAATCACATCCCTACGCCACAAATTAAAGTCTAGTCTTTTCACATTAAAATACATTATTTTCATAAACCTATTTCTAAATAATTTTAAACAATTTTAAATCAAACGGTCATTTTCTATTTGCCATAAAAAAACCCAAAAAAAACAATTATTTTCATTTCTTATTTTAAACAGATCGATTGTTTTCAATGGTCGGTACCTGTCAGCATTTATAAAATCTAACACCGTGTTTGCCAGAAAGAAAGCTACATAAAACAGGAAAACAACAATGTCTTAGAAATACTTCCAGGCCCTATTTTCTAATTTCTGTTGTAATGTGGTGTAATGCAAAAAGGTAACTCCTGAATACTGATTTGTACCCTTAAGCATTTGTGGTTAATGACAAATCTATGGTAGTCTCTTTTCTTTACTCGAAAGTATTCGACTAAATCATGTTTTATTGATGAAAATTGCTCATTGCTGACGAATGTTAAACATTGATCCCTAGATTTTCGATTGTTTAGTTGTTAGGTTACTGTCTGATCTCGCAAACCTAACATTTTATGGTCATTATTTTTGCATCCGATTGCACCAATGTATTAAAAGATATAAACGCCACACCGTCACGAGAGTCGTTATTTTACATAAACTATTAGTATTTTTTCTATAACGAAATACGAAACCACTTCTCTAATTCGCTTTGGGGTTATTGTGCTTGCCTTTTGACAAAATATGGCCTTGTCTCAAAAACAAAAGTATAACATAATATAGAGTAATATATAAAACTGGACTAGAGTGAAGAGTTGGGAAGTAGGAATTCAATTTTAATTGAATGTTCTAAATCTTAGTGTATTTCTGATATATGATTGTACAGACTCAAAAATTTCTTTGTTTTGCTGAAATGAAAGGTCACCGTCGCCAGCCAATAAAAGCAAAATGAATATTAGTAGATCTTTCTAATTTTGAAAACAATATTTCTCTTGTTTCGTTGATAAAGGGCACTTAAAAATAGTGAATACTATCCTCATCAGGATGACCACAGCTGCATGCAGGATTGGGTTTAATATTAATAAGGTTTAAATCTGCATTTGAATAACTGCACCATATTTCTCAACTGTGTATCAATGATATTAAGATTTCTATCACCACAACTAAAATAAGAAGTGCGTACTGTGAATAAATACTCAGTTTACTATTATTTACAGCAAGTTATCACGTATAATACCACGTTAACAATTAGGGTGACAGTGTTTGATAGTCTGAAGGAGACAGCATCAAGGATTTAATAAGGCAAATTAAGCTTTTGTTGTACTCAATCTTACTAAAGTTTTCTTTATTATATTTAATAGATATATATCTGAGATACGATAATTATAGATTATCGTTGATCATCTCAACGAGATTGATTTTCTCGCTTGAGCCGGGACGGCGAAAGCGAGAAAGGCAATCGAGTTGAGATGACCAATGATAATCTGTTTATCGCTATTTCACCTATGACGACGTTGTCAATTTCATGTCAATTCGTTAGCAACGCCACGTGCCTCCTTAGTTTCTAGCGATAATTTTCCATCTCAAGCGAGTAGCATGATATGAAAAATTATCACAAAAAAAGATCAAAGGAAAAATGCACAAAATAGCGATAATGTAGTTTTCTTTTCATATCACACCTGATCATCAATGATGGGATAATGTCTACTGAGAGAATTTAACAAGAGACTGGATAACGAGAAATGACCAATCAAAGGTCACTGTACGGCCTTCAACAATGAGCAAAATTCATACAGCATAGTAAGATATTAAAGGCTCGAAATGACAAATGTAAAATACACTCAACACTGTTCAAACATCACCGCACGTCAAACTTTGAACAGCAGAAAACCTGATTGGACATTCGTGACAATTTGGCACGCCCTCATGAATTGGCGTCGTCCTATTATTATTAGTTATTATTTTCCTGTCTATTCTGTCATTTATTGCATTTGATTTGTAATTTGTCCTCATGTAACACATATTTGTGTTTGAGTGTAAATAAAGAATTGAAAATGTATTTTCGTCAAATGTGCAATGAAGCCACGGATCGTCGTAATCTTCAAAAATAGTTCTGAAACGGATGATAAAATGTGGAATGTCTGAATAGAAATATAACAATTATGTCCACTGCGCAATTATAAAACGAGCTATATTTGGACATTTTGAGATTCTATAAGTACTTGTTTTCTGTGATAAAATTTCAGAGGTCAATACGACTTTTAATCAGTTGGATTTTCAATTTTAATAAAAAAATGTGTTTGATTTTCTTCTTTTCTTCAAATTCAAATCATGATTCTTTAGTTTGAACATATTTTATTGTTCAAAAATGACAAATGGATTAGACACAAGTTTTTCAACTTAGTGACGTCTTCTCCAATACATACATAAATATACAATTTAGCATGAAGATATCAAAATAATTACATATAAATTTTAAGAATCGAATCAATGGATATTTTCCACTTAATATAACTAATCGAGTGCGCCTATTTTCAGAAGAAATAAATACAAACACACTGAGCTGTGTAAAATAAAATATGTTAGTGTACATGACAAGTCATGTGTGTGAATTTGTTTAAATGTAAATTATACACTCATAGTTTATGATGTGATATATATTAAGTCGCTTTTCTAGTTACGGATTAATAGGAAAACGGAACAAATCTACATGTAATTGTAAGTATCAATTTTGTTTTTAATTAAAACCATTGAAACGTTTCAGAATACAATAGTCAATCATAAAGATCATTCGATTATTGTATCCTTAAGAGCATAAATTGATCATGTTCTAGTAAGATCTGTTACAGAATAAGGTTGTCAAAGTTGAGAAAACGCTTTGTACTTTTTATATACTTTGTGGACAAATAGAAAACACTATCATTTTCGTCAGAACTCAAAGACTCTTCACCAGAGAGCAATACATAAATTGTAATATTGACAGCAAACACATTGATTTCATTTATCATTATAAGCCTTTGTGAAGAAAAATTGTTACAATATAATAAATAAATAATGATTCTTGATATTTCCATTGTCTTCTGAAAATAAGTTGAATAATTCAAAATTTGTATACCAAACATTTAAAATTTTACTCTGCTTATAAATAGCATTGAAAGTACAACATCTTATAAACGATAAACATTGATAGAGGTAAATGAGCCACTCTTTCTCATGTTGAGATGGAATATGTTCGTTATTTGATTTAACGAGTTTAACAATCGAAACCCTGAAATATCGTCTTATGACAAGCACGAAAAATGGCGAAACTGAACTTCCAACAGCGGACAATGATTTCTAATTATACAATATTCTTTCAATGGATTTTTAAATGCAATGTAGAACTTATCAATTAAGACATTTCTTATCCCTTTTGAAATATGAAGTCACATGCACGAAGAAGTTTGTCTGACGTATGAAAAGTGAAAAAAGGAATGACAGGAGTTTAGAGAAAAAGGCAGTATGGGCATTTTGCCAAAAGAAAAGCATGATGACCATGTAAAACAAGTCAGAATAAATTAATTACTAAGAAAGGCAGGACAGAATAGAGTGTAAAATTAAAAAAGCAGGACTACATTTACATTGAGATTACATTTAAAGAAAATGCAGGACAACATTTTTCATCCTAGCCACCCCCGCAAACTCCATAAAAATTTAATGGTATCTCCCTAGTGTTGATCTCAACAACGAGCTTTGTAACCGCAGAGATAAAAGTCAATTGTGAGTCGGTGTGACTCTATCCACCACCAACACATAACCACAAGCTGAGTGAGGAGACTTTCTTGCTATAAGACGGCTAGAACTATTTCGACCTTGTCGTCTTATTTTCAAAATTACGTCATAGATTATCTGATCACTACAACGTTTTACAAAATATTCGTTCCGTGAAAACTAAGATTTGTTTAACTTTCAAATTTCATCGCGGTCTCTTCTCAGGATATTACGGCTATCTGTATGTTGGCTTTAAAGTCGACAAGATAACAGGTTAATGTATTTAAGTGAATTTAAGATTTGTTGCAATTCTAAAGTACAATGGCTAAATCAATCTTATCTTTAATGTGCCACATGGGCATCCCTATAAAATAAGACAGTCCATGCGTGACCCATGGCATTAGATATATTTTGCATGTCATTGGACATTTTCTATCATAATCCAGGCCAGCTAATAACTAGTGTGAAGCTAGCACTAATAACCTATATTATTTACGTGTCTGAAATTTTTAAAATGAAACTAAACTCTATATAGAACAGACCTTTACGAACGTCGGGTTGGGACTTTATTATTTGTGTGAACTTGGGATTTACACGTATTAAACTCTTCACTTTTCGGGATTCGAGGAAGAAAATATTTAGCAAACATTGTTGATGAACACACATAAAAAAATAATTCTGTATCATAAATTTAACTCTTGAAAATTTCAAAACCAGCTGATTTTTTTTTTATTTCTTCAAGTTGAATAACTTAAAAAATGGGGATATACACGACTTCCCAAATTTAATCTAAAATTCAACTACATTACTCAACACTTTGAATATTGAAACTATACGAGATATAAATATGTTTTTTTTATCAAATTCGAATACTGGGAGCTATCTGAAGTCTGTTTATAGGATCTCAGTTTTAATATGGGCGTGGCAATCCATCACTTTTAACCAATCAACTGTCCTTAATACTAAAGATTGGCGTGCAATTGTGTCTGTGTCAAGTTAGATAAATATATTCATATTTCTGGACGTACATATGTCGGGGTTTAGGCTATTTCATTCGATAGTAGTAGATGAAAAAAAAGATTTTCTGTTATTCTATCTATAACTGAAAAAAGTGGCATTAAATCGTAGAGGCAGTCCCACTTTATGTGAAGAATAGAACATTTTGGATTTTCTTCTGTTCACTACCAAATGTCAGCCTGTACCACTGAAAATATATAACTTCCGGACAAGCAAACACGGGCAACCCAGTTACTAATATTCCTGCTTCCAACTAAACGTCATGTTCTAGATTGTCGGAATCTTGTTGAGTACAACCATTCAATGACTCAAGTGCATATTACATAATTGGTGTTAAGTTTATGCGAATAAGATAATTCCTAGTCAATACATATTTCATTTTTATGCCCCACCTACGATAGTAGAGGGGCATTATGTTTTCTGGTCTGTGCGTCCGTCTGTTCGTTCGTTCGTCCGTCCGTCTGTGCGTCCGTCTGTCCCGTTTCAGGTTAAAGTTTTTGGTCAAGGTAGTTTTTGATGAAGCTGAAGTCAAATCAACTTCAAACTTGGTACACTTGTTGCTTATGATATGATCTTTCTAATTTTAAAGCCAAATTAGACTTTTGACCCCAATTTCACGGTCCACTGAACATAGCCTTACATCAACTGTCAAGATGAAGAACAGGAATAAAAGCCCTGTTCATTGATAATTTTCTATGTTTTCTATGTATTGTGTGCGATTTTGTTCCATGTACATTTACTTCATATCCTTTCATTTTCTATAGAAAATGAAAGTGGGAGTTTCAGGTTAAAGTTGTTGGTCAAGGTAGTTTTGATGAAGCTGAAGTCCAATCAACTTGAAACTTAGTACACTTGTTGCTTATGATATGATCTTTCTAATTTGAAAGCCAAATTAGACTTTTGACCCCAATTTCACGGTCCAATGAACATAGAAAATGAAAGTGGGAGTTTTAGGTTAAAGTTTTTGGTCAAGGTTGTTTTTGATGAAGTTGAAGTCCAATCAACTTGAAACTTAGTACACATGTTCCCTATGGTATGATCTTTCTAATTTAAATGCCAAATTAGATTTTACCCAATTTCATGGTCCATTGAACATGGAAATATAGTGAGAGGGGCATCCGTGTACTTAGGACACATTCTTGTTTGTAGAAATTTAATCTTGTGCTTGCACACTTTAAAACGTTTTCTATATTGTATAGAATTTACCATTGGAATCAAAAGTAATACCTAAGTGTATGACAGGAGACAATTCTACTACTTGATTTTGAAGTTCCATTTTAATTTCATCTGGAGAAGAATTACAGGAGAACAGCATAGTAATTGTCTTGTTAGGATTAAAATCAATAAACCAATCCTGAGACCATGCTGAAATTTGTTCTAAATCGCTATTTAAGACATCCTCTATTGTGTAAGGACTATTTCTTGAATAAGAAAGGGATGTTTCATCAGCACACAATCGAGTTAGACTTATCAAATTACCAGCTATGTCATATACATGAATAAGGAATAATAGGGAACCTAATAAGGAGCCTTGTGGAACTCCTGCATTAGTATTCTCAAAAGGCGAATATGAGCTTGAAACAAAACGCTTTTGCAACTAATTAAGTGATTAAATACATTTTAAATACAATTTTTTCAAATACTTTGCCCACTGCTGATAATAATGAGATTGGTTTATAATTGGAAATCGGTTTTGAAAATAAATATATGCTCAAACTGAAAGTCAACTCATTTTAAAGAAGTTTTGAAAATAAAATGGTTAAATGCATTTTTTTACATAAAGCACAAATAAATTTACATACATTATCAGATCAAAATATCTTAAATACCCCAGTCCAGAGATACTGTGTATATTCGACTGAATATACCATATCGATAATTTTACATTCGTACTTGTTACGTAACAAGATCTGTGTCCAGGTAAAAAGATCCAGCAGGTGGTGTATATTCTAAAGTGTTTATCGCCTTCCATTTTACATCTGACGATGACATTTAGCTTTAGGGCCATTTTGTTTTCAAAAAGAAAAACTAAAATTAAAAAAAATTATATATATAATATTCTGTTGAAAATCTTTTTAAAGGTAAACTGATAAGCATAACGTCTTCGCAATTTCTTGTTCAGATCCAGGGACACAGATGTCAGAATGAATAAGAAAACACTAAATTCTTAAACAATATATTGTAAAATGGACACCAAGCACATTTTGATAGACAAGTGTACTGATAGATTTTCTTGTGTATTTTCTATGTTCTGGAAACTTCAACATCCATCAACAATATTTAAATTAAAGTCCTAAGTTTTATAGATTAAATATATTTTTTAAATATCATTTGCAAGGCTGCATGCACATTGCACCTATCGTTTCCATATATTTCTTTTCCGCCATGCATAAGTTTACTTTGACTTCTATATATATAATGTTTTTCAGAGATCGATTTATAAACTTTATGCTTAAAATAATTAACCCACACAGAGCGATAGCACAGACAGAAAAATTCTCTGGAAAGAGGACTGTTTGCAAATCATTTTGAAAGAAAAACTGAATTATTTTGATATCCTAATGATAATGTTTCTTTTGACAGCACTATATTTCATTGATTATTCAATATATGTATATGGTATCCGCATTTATATACATGTACATGCATTATAAAAATCCTTGGATATATTTTAGTTGATTGATTGTAAGTTGTTTAATGTCCAGTGTAAACTATTTCAAAAATTTCTATGAAGAAAAGAGTTTCTCATTCATTCCTAGGAAGATTTAAGGATTTTTGTGCACAATGTAATTTAAAGTATTAACTCCGTGTTTCAAAGTAAAAAAAACAATAGTGTTTTCTTCATATTTAAAAAAATGGATTTGTTTTGTGCTCAATAGAATTTACTACGACCAATTAAATAATATTTTCAATGAGGTTTATATTTAGGTGTGTGCCAAATAGGAAACAATAAACTGGTAAGTTGGTGACCATTTAGACTTCGTTTAGATGAAACACGTTTTCAAAATTAATAGTTTAAAATTTTGGGAGTTAAAATTGTAAAGTGAAACTTTTCTTTCATTGTTAACTTTGCACTAAAATGTATATTCAAACCTATTCTATTACTTTCCTCTGAGCAAAGTCCTAAGGAAATATATATTGAATAACTCTATCAAATATGGTTTGTTTTAAACCGAATTAAACGTACATCAAACGGAACTGAAACTGTAGGAGATCATAGTGGGTTTAACGATAACGAGACAGCAATCAAACAACAAAAAACACATAAGGACAGCTAGTGTTCACCAATAGAAAGGTGTATACACAACATTCCTAATTTCTATATCATTGTGAATAAATTTTTCCCGGAAAATAGAATACATGAACTACATGTCTTTGATTTAACAGAACAAATAATAAAAGATCTGGCATTAAACGTGATTCTCCATATAATTTAAAAATTGAAGAGAAAGCCAGAATATGAAAGTTATACAATTTAAAGAATACCAATCTTAAAGTTTTACTACATAGAGGTATATTTTCCCTTTCTTTTAACCTACAAGTAAACTTCCTGAGAGCCGATGATTAAATATCCTAATTTTTCCGAAATGTTCATATATAATATTAATATGGCGTCAAGTGTTTAAACAGTTATTTGCCAATCAAATCGGTATGCACGTTAAATAAATATTAAAATGTCATATAAATAATGCTTAAAAATGATGCAATTATATTATCAATCTAAAAATATAAATCATCAACACAAAAAAATAGTATATGTATTAAATGACTGAAGCAATTTAAAATTCTAAGGATATTGTTACAATATTGCGAAAACTGAGACTACTATAACTGTTATACGTGTAGTAGTCTCAGCCAAAACAATACGTAATTGAAAAATATAAGCAAGTATGACAAACCAATCAAAAATGTATTGTTTGGGATTATTCATGGTTGACTAGTTCTATATTAACCAGTGACACGTGTCCTAATTATTAAGAAAAGGGACAGAAAAGTATTAAACAGAAATAACCGTTTTTCAAAACTATATTTTCAAAATTCACTGCATGATTTATACAGCTTAAAAGTGTTTCATTTATTTTATCTCTGTGCGTATACAAAAATTGAAAGCAAGTTGAACTTCAATGTTCATGACTTACAGTATTAGATTTCTTTTGAAATTGATCGATGAGCTGCTTTTCACAAATACCGAACAAAAGAATATGGCGTGGCGTCAATTAATGGACAAGCAACTCAACGAGAAAAATAAAATTTAAGAGGCATCTATAACTAGTTTTGAGTAGAGAAATCATTCAATGCCATATGATTCTATTTAGGTTTGTGCGTTTTTCGATTTACGAATAAGTCAATAAGATAAAATAAATAAATAATTGAAGCCAAAAAAAAAAAAAAAAAATACAAAAGATACATGAAATAAAATAATAACATAAGTTTACAAATACGTACCTAGGTGCATTTAATAAAGCAACATTTGAACTTATTATTACCATATTTTTTAATTGTAATTTTATGTTTATGTTTATTTAATGTTACCCGATATGGAGTTCTTCTAAAAGATCAAATTCACTTGAATGGGTATTTCTGGTGTATATACATGTATCACACGTGCTATCTACATGTACAATATACAGAAATGACACGACTGGGTATTGTAAAGTTACTGAAGGAGATTAATGTCAAATGCATATCCCGGCGAAGAATGTATTGGTTTTCAGAACTGGATATCGGCCTTCAAAACACCGTGTGTACACAAACAAAACAGTATTCATCTTTTACGCAGTCTAGCCTGAGAATAAAAGTTTTGGCAATTTGTGTAGGATTTTAATTTTAGAATGTAATGAACAAGTCAGAAGATCGTTAGAAACCTTAAGTGAATCGGAAAATGAGCTATGCACGATGAAAGGAAAAAGTTTGGTGCGTCGATAAGAAATTTCATAGAGGCATGTGATATTTGTAAAATTTCAAGTCTTTCAATAACAACCATTTGTAGAACTGATTATTTCGATCCTTCAAATATGTATAAAATAATAAAATTTATATTTTTAGTCTCTTTCATATATACAATTGTAGTATGTTTATAAATACTGTAGATTTGTATTTGATCATCGATTGCATGCATAACGTCCAGTGACAAATATTTCATGTATTCGTACAAAGAATTAAAATACAATTGATTGGTTATTTAAGGTAAATGATTTGCGTTAGAATAGGTGAAACTTGGCCAGAAGCTTACCTCTAAAATAAAGAAATATAAAAAGGTAGAGTTATTTTTAATTCTGTATTTTACTCATACATGGACTTAAGCACTTTTACAGTCAACATAACAGTTTTAACACCGACAGCAGGAATCACAAGCGACGCTGGTTCCATAGATGTCTTCAGCGAATTTTATATATCCCTGGCAATTTTCGGTTTATACTCTGACATTGAGGGAACAAATACCATGGATATGTCTTGTCTTTTTTAATACGTTTAGATATAAAACGTGTATCTCATAAAAGCCTCATTTATAGAACATTATATATAATTGATTGTGTCAAGGAAATATTTGGATCAGAGAAATAGTTGGTGGAGGAGAGAGAGAGAAGAGAGAGACTTATATCGCGGTATTTGGTCTCATGTTATTCAAGTCAAAATGTGATGGGAGGAAACGTTTCCCTTCGTTTTATATATATTCCATAATGATATTAGTTGGAGATTTAATCCAATCCAAACTAATAATTGTTTTTTTTTTTTATCCCGCATCTTTTATATTAAATTATTTCAACTCAAAATAATAATTGAAATAACTTTCTGAAATGAAACCTAACATATATCAGACGCTTAACAAAACGATATACCATACGATTGATGAAACGCTAAACGATATCACATACCATACGATAAACGAAACGCTAAACGCTAAACCATACCATGTACCATACGACAAATAAAACGCTTAACGATACCATGAACCATACGATATACAAAACCCTAAACGGTGACATTTACCATACGATGAACGAACGATGAACGAACGCTAACCGAACGTTGTACGGACGCTATACGAATGATGTACGAACGATGACCGAACTCTATACGAACGATTCCCGAACGCTGTACGTACGATTCCCGAATGAAAAAGTGTTAACTTTACGTTACAGGGACTGTAGTTATAAGTAAAAGGAAACAATCAGCATTAATTTTCACTGATTTTTCTCACAAGAATTAGTCATCAAGATTATTTATCTATTTGAATTCATTTTAAATCACAAACTGTTTCTGCTTTCAAAGAGTTTTCGGTCATATAAGTTTTTACAGTAGATTTTCTAATGTACATTTATCTAAATATAAATACTATCACATATGCAAATAAATGTAATTTGATCAAGTGATTTACTGTATTTCCGTGAAAATGAATCCTGATGTCATTTGCGAATTCCAGTTTCATTCTTTATTGTCACTCAGTAAAAATTTGGTGCAGGAAAATTTTACTGAAATACAACCCTGCACCAATTTTTTCTTCATGTAAAAGGGTCAAGACACCACAAGAAAAGCAGCAGATTAACATAATGACTTACTGTATATAAAGCTCCACCTATTGCTGGACCTACCATCATACCTATTCCACTAAATGTTTCTAGTGCTCCCTGAAATAGAGATCAAAACTTGTACACAAAATATGAAGAGTTGCAATGAACTGGGGTCAATAAATTAATAAACACTGTTCATTTTTAAAATAACCTGATTTACAATAAGTGGATATTTATAGATTATTGATGGTTTTTCAAATGAGAGGGTGTTTCTCAGCTACAATCTCATCAAAGGGCAACAGCCCTGAGATGAGATGTGGCTGAGAAACAGCCTCAAGTTTGAAAGACCGTTGATAGATATAAGAAGATGTGGTATGAGTGCCAATGAGACAACTCTCCATCCAAGTCAAAATTTATAAAAGTAAACCATTATAATAATGATAATCTGTTTATCGCTATTTTGCCTATGAGGTCGTTCATGTTTACATTGACAACTTCCTGTGCGCCCTTAGTTTCTGACGATAATTTTCCATGTCAAGCGAGTAGCATGATATGAAAAATTATCACCAAAGAAGATCAAAGGAAAAATGCACAAAATAGCGATAAACTAGTATATATTCAAAACAAAGCTGTTACCTGCTATTGTACTACCTTGCGATCATTGGCTCTAAGAAGCCTGTATAACATGCCTGGTATCTATAGTGGATTCATTTATTTTCATGGTACCAGTTTTTGTGGATTAATGAAAATTTTAATTTTTTTGGCACCTGTAAATTCTGAAATAATTATTGCGAATCACTGATTACTGGTAAAAATGTGATTTTTTAAAAAATGTGATGGCATAAATTTATGAATGAAAATCACTACTGTGATTAAGAATGTGATTTTTATTATTACATACCTGATACAGTTGCATTTTTAGAATTAATGCAACATTGCAATGATTTCAAAATTTACAGTATTTTAGGCCAAAAATAAAATTTAAATTGTTTGACGTTGCCTACCTACCCACTTAAAAAGCAGCCTACCCAAAATATTTTATGACACAAATGGTTTTAAATTTTTTTAAAGATTTTCTCATGCTCTAACGTTGTTTTCTTGTCTAAAACATGTAACTTATGCTGTTGCCAGCCCCCCCCCAAAATAAAAAAAACCTACCTACCTACAACCCTACAAAGCATGGGTAGGCAATATCAAACAAGGAATTTTTTAAGGGTGGCCTTATTTCTTGATTTAGCTAAAGTCTGCATACCAGCCTACAGAATATTTGTACTTCGTTTGCAAATGTTAAATTTGCGTTTATCCTATACCAAAGAAATTCACGAATAATTAGTATCCCACCACTTCTTATGAATCTACAGTTATCCAAACACATTTCCTTTAGTTGCAATTGGTTGTGAAGGTTTGAAAGTTGAAGGGTAGTCATGTATACTGTAAATTCAGAAATTATTGCGTGCATTTATTATTGCGATTTTGTCATTTTGGACTAAAATGCGATTTTAATTTTTGCGATATTGAGAAAAATCCTGTTTAATTCATATAAAAAATTTCAAAATGCGAGTTTAAATTATTGCGATAATAACCCTGTCGCATTTTTCGCAATAATAAAAACATCGCAATAATTTCTGAATTTACAGTAGTTTGGAAACTGACCCTGTCTAAGAGTGATGTTGGACAACTATGGCTAACACTGACCTGATGATTTAAAAAAAAAAAGGATGTCTGGAAATAAATCAATGGACAACAACTAAAGGCATAGGTCAAGTGGTGAGAAAAGCCTATAATGAGCTAAATCATTAAACAGAGAACATAAAGCTGGGCTGGGTCACAGATGTTAAATGATGAAAATAGCTTATGCTGGCCCTTTTAGAGAATAAAGGACGATGATAGATAGACCAAACCCTTTTTTTACTATTTTCACTTACAAAAACAGTAGATACATTGTCAGGGAACACACTGGCTGTTATGGCAAACAAAGCTGTAATATATGCTGAGCACCCTAATGCTTCCACTATACGACAGCAAAAGCACATCACAATGTAAACTGTCCCATCTGGACATCTATCTAAAACTCTGAAATATAAAAAATTATGTACACACTTTATCTATATACATGATATATTAAAACAGATAATTTCATACAACAAATGGACAGTGGTGGTGAAATTAATTGGTATATTACACTTCATTTCTGAGAAAATCAAGGGCCTCGGTGGCTGTGTGGTCCAAGCACTTCAACTACTGTATCACTAGCTTGTCAACACATAGGTTGTGAGTTTGAACCTGGCACGTGGCAGGTGCATTTGACTCCAATTCTAATTGATAAGTAGAATTCTCAGTCTTCCTACCCAAGGTCAGTGATTCTCTCTTGCACTTTGGCTTCCTCCATTAATAAAAACTGACTGCCTCAAAATAGCCAATAGTGCTGAAAGTGGAACTAAATACCAAAAATCAATCGATCAATCTTAGAAAATTGACCAAAAGGCACTATTTGACCAAAATATGAAATGTTCGTCATATTTGACAAAATAGTGCTAAACAGCAATAAACTATAGTCAGTCAGGGGCATTACTTTAAACCAGTTTTTTTTTATTATCTATACAGTTAATTTAGAAAATAAAATTACTAACAAATTATTTTAAATTACAACAGATACATGGACTTTGTGTACTTTTTATGACTTTTATACTATTTTTAAAATTACAACATAAAATTAAGAAAATTGAACAGAGTATGCAGATAATAGGAAAGCTTACAAATACATGTTATGATAGAAATATTACTTCAATAAGTTAATTTTATAATTAATACATGTAATTACAATTACATAAGGTGCATACATAATTTGTTTTGGTTACATATTATTAACAAGTTAAGTCACAATAAGATCAAATGTTTCCATTTATTTATCATGTCTATATCAGTATATCTTCAAGATTTCAAAGGGAAATTACATTTTAAATGTCCAAAGACAAATCAAAGTGATGGAAAACTCATGGAAAGATTGGAAGAGTAGTTTGAATACTTTCAAATTATATTTAGGTATGGTATAGACAAAAAAGAACAATAATATAGCACTATTGCTGACAATTGCATTAACTGCAGGTCTTTAGAAGGATAAGCACCTTTTCAGTAGATAAAATGAGCTAAATGTGAATCAATGATAGTTTGTTTAAATTGCAATTTCATATCCTAACCAAATAATATTTCCTGTTACATGTTTCACCTTTTACATTTTATCTTTTGAAACAGAAGAAATTACCAAATAAAGATTCTTGTAATAAAATTTAACAATTATCCTATAGGACATGGGACCATCAGCAAACTAAGAATTATATTGTCTCCAAAAATTAATCTAAAAAGGTTGTTTTGTTGGCATGTAAGTGGAAACATAGGTATACTATTTTTCAGCTCTAAGAATTGCTTATTGAGTTTGAAATCAATTATGATTATATGACACTGAAGATTAAAAGTTGTAGAAAGTATTTTAATTCAATTTAAAATTTAATATTTTCCAGAAAATGGTATTGAAAATGATTTTTTTCAACATAAACAAATTAAAAAACTTATTCTTTTGCCAATCTCTGATAAGTGTAACCTGTATTATTGATTAATTACAGATGCATAGATTTATCAAGCAAAATATAGACCTTACTTGAATACCTTTTTTGTATCTGGATTTCACTTCTTGTCTTTTCTTTTGAAAAAAAAATCTTGTTAATCCTTAATCATTTTTCTTTCAGAAATATTTTACAGAATCACTTATGTAGTATAGATCAAAAGTAATAGGCAATAAATGAATCTATCATTTCTATATATATATAAACAAGTCTAAATTGAAAACAATGTTCAAATCTATGATTGCGTTGGATAAAAACCGCAATTTTTATACGTGTGCATGCAAAACAAATTTCTTGATAGAGGGGTCTAAATACAGCACAAACAACATTTTTCAAAAGACCAAAAAAGTGAAAAAGTATATTTTAACAAAACGCATTTGACTAACAGGCCGAACAACAAATGTTCTTAAACCCTGCTGACTGCCATTGGCGATTGCCAAATAAATGGAACACCGATGTAATAAATGGATCTTAATTATAAATTTAATACTAAACAGAAAACAATAAACTTGCAGAAAAGATAGTATACCGCAAACAAAAGGTTCAAAGGTTTTTGTACACCATATCCAGATTTCAACAATTAATGTCTCTTCAGTGATGTTAGGAATCAAAATGGTATTTGGAAAGCCATACAATTTACCTCAATTTAGGATAGACTCTTCAATTTTGAGGAGTCAAAATAGGATGAACAGATCATATAAACCCGAAGGCAAAAATAATACAAGCCCAAACGAAAAAATATAAAAAAGTCTAAATTGAAAACAACATTCAAACCTATGATTGTGTTGGATAAAAACCACAATTTTTATACGTGTGCATGCAAAACAAATTTCTTGTTACAGGGGTCTAAATACATATATATATATATACATTTGTGTATTCAATAATGAGGTCAAGTATTTGTGTATTGAGATGAATGGTCTGTTTAATTATGTAAGACTGAGGATGGTTAGTAATATGGTCAATATGATTGGCACTTAAGGAGGTGGGACATTGTAATTAAGGCCCACCTTTTCTCTGATTGTTTGGTATCATGGCAGTTGTCAATCATACTGGTATTGTATCATTTCCCTCACCTAATTAAAATGACAAAAATAGCCTGCAAATTGACAAAACTTAAAGATATACATACTTCAATGAACTGCTCAACCCAAATTTTTCACAGTTCATATGTTCATATAAAATTGAGAATGAAAATTGGGAATATGTCAAAGAGACAACAACCCGACCAAAGAGCAGACAACAACCCGACCAAAGAGCAGACAACAGCCGAAGGCCACTAATGGGTCTTCAATGCAGCGAGAAAATCCTGCACCCAGAGGTGGTCCTCAGCTGGCCCCTAAATAAAATTGTGTACTTGTTCAGTGAAAATGGATGTCACACTAAACTCCAAAACATATAAATGAACTAAAATTAAAAAACATACAAGACTAACAAAGGCCAGAGGCTCCTGACTTGGGACAGGCGCAAAAATGCGGCAGGGTTAAACATGTTTTGTGAGATCTCAACCCTCCCCCTATACCTTTAGCCAATGTAGAATAAAGAAACACATAGCAATACGCACAGTAAAACTCAGTTTAAAAGAAGTCTGAGTCCAATGTCAGAATAGGTAACAAAAGAAACTAAGCAAAATGACAATGATACATAAATTAACAAAGGATACTAGCAGTAACTGACATGCCAGCTCCAGACCTCAATTAAACTGATTGAAAGATTATGTCTTCATCATATGAAAATCAAGTACAATCCCTCCCGTTAGGGGTTTAGTATCATACAATCATAAAATATATGAGAAGAACATAACCTGTACCATGCCAACAACTGGTTTTAAAATAATAGTGTTTATTTCCAATGCAAAGACCCTATGAGTGAATCAATATTAATACCAAAATATGCAAGATTTAGTAGCTAACCTGTGCTACTTCATGTTAAGGAGGCCGGTGCCTTAGGAAAGACAAAAGTTCCAATCTTTCCAAAAACTGTATGCATGGACATTGAAACAAAATTGGCAATACTTTAACATGTAAACTATGTCCAAGTCAATGAACCATAATAAAAGGTGCAGGGCAAATCAATCTCTGTGGAAATGAGATATGCCAATGTCAATACAACTGCATACCAAATACCATTAACTTATCATAAGAGGTTTCCTTTAAACTAACCTAAACACAAATTTTAACATGTAAACTACGCATAAGTTTGAAAGTCAATGAACTATTACTGAGGGGGGCAAAGCCATATAACCTCTATAGATATAAACGTGCAAATGCTTATACAACTGCATACCAAATATCATTGACTTACCATAAGTTGTTCCCCTTGAACTGACCTAATCACAAACTTTAACATGTTAACTTTGCAAAAAGTAGACCACGACTGAGGGGGCAGGGCCAAGTATCCAATAGCAACCTAATTGATGTCTGATAGGTAAGACAACAAAAAGGAAAGATCCATAACTACTGGTCTTTTCTTTATGTCCATCTTTATTACTGCATTTCAGATGTGTTAAATGTAACATCAAAAAGAAGATAAAAAGTAACAAGCATTCTGTGAGTATTACCTGGCAATACATAGTCCCATACCGATTAAAAATTAATTGTACTGGAACAAAATGCTAACTTGATCTATAACTTGTCATAGTGTAAACTATATAACAAATATCAAGTCAATATCTTCAAGCATGACGAAAACAAATGTGGAAAACTGAATATTTGAGAGAATTTTCGAAGTCCAAGGACCATAGCTCTGCACAAAATCATCAGACCGGAACAAAATTCTAACTTTATCTGTAACTTGTCATGATAAAACTATATACCAATTATCAAATCAAGATCTTCAAGCATGACAAAAAAAGTGAGGAAAACTGATTATTTGAGTGAATTTTCTAAGTCCAAGGACCATAACTCTGCACAAAATCATTAGACCGGACCAAAATTTGAACTTGATCTGTAACTTGTTATGTTAAAACTATATACCAATCATCAAATCAATATCTGCAAGCATGACAAAAAAAGTGCGGAAAACTGATTATTTGAGTGAATTTTCTAAGTTCAAGGACCATAACTCTGCACAAAATCATCAGACCAGAACAAAATTTGTACTTGATCTGTAACTTGTCATTTTTTGTAAGATGTGGTAAAATTTAAGAGACATCCATACACTTAACCACAAGTTATTGCCTGAAAACTAGAAAAATGCTTGTTTTAGACCCTTTTTGGCCTCTTATTCCTAAACAGTTTGGGCAATTACCCCCAAAATGTCTCCCAACCTTCTACTTGTGGTATTGAACCTTGTGGTACAATTTCAGAGCAATCAAAATACTTATACACAAGTTATTGTCCTGAAACTAGAAAAATGCTTGTTTTGGGCCCCTTTTGGGCCCCTAATTCCTAAACGGTTGGGACCATCACCCTAAAAAGAAATCCCAACCTTTCTTTTGTGGTATTGAACCTTTTGCTTAAATTTCATAGAGATCCATATACTTAAACTAAAGTTATTGCCCGGAACCCAAAGATCTTTGGACAACAAGGACGCTAACGAAGTGATAGCAATTTACGACCGCATTAATTTAAACCAGGTACATGGTTAATCAAAAATTTTATTTAATTTTGTACCGTACACAACATACTGAATTTTGTACAAATGTCCTTCGGATTGACTATTCATGTTGTTATGCATGCTTATTTTTTTTTCTGTGGTTTTGCAGAGCTAAAATTTATTTGCACTTTTGTGTGATTGATTCCTACATTTTGTGTTGCAGATTATTCATTTGCATGCTGTCTTATGCAAGGTTATTTATTTTCAGCTCTGAACAGGCTAGGATATTCATTTACAAAATCCTTCTGCAACCACAACCCCTAAAAAATGAAATAGCCATCCCCTTACACAGAAGAGATATTTCAATGTGACTAATTCAAAACTACCAGCATTCACTGTGACAAATCATGACCAAGAGTGACTTTTTACTTAATCCACTCATTCACACTGTGTAATGTGACCATTCCATCTATAGTCAATAGACCATAACTGAGGTGGAGTCAATCACCATAAAAATGAGATGTGCCAATGCTAATACATCTGCATACCAAATATCATTGATCTACCATTAAAGGTTCCCCTTAAACTCACCTAATCACAAACTAATACATGTAAAGTAGGCAAAAGTTTTAAAACTAATACATTATTTATGCCGTCACAGCTGCCACTGCTGGAAACAGCAACCTAAGTCTCACTCTTTCGACAAAACTAGTCAAATTTAATGTTTTCGTCAGTAAATTTTAAACTTACCCAAAAAGAATTGCACATGTTCCGGTTACAAATGTACCACATGAAAACATAAACTTTGAGCCTATTCTTGTGATCTGTTAAAAAAAGACATAAAGAAAACATTCTAAATTTAAGATTGCATATTCCCATACTGTCAATTCATTATTATGTATACTAATCTTTGTGGATTTCATGTGTTTAGGTGAACAACAAATTTAAATGTTCAATGAAAAACAATTTCCTAATTTCAGAATATGTTAAACCTATGATATCAAGTACATGTATTAATAATTTAATTTTGGATGTAACATGTCTTCTAATTGGCTGAAAGTGTTTTGTCTTTCAGCTCATAGACATAATTTTGTCATGTGACTGTGACGTTACCAACGGTTTTTTCAAAATTTACTCCTTAAAAATGGAATTTAGAGTTAAATTATAAGGAATGACTGTAATATTTTTTCTGTCTATTCAAAATAACCTAAAAAATGTGGTGCACACTTTTAAATAACCTGCTATGCGCGTTATTCAGTGTGCACCACATTTTTTATGTTATTTCTTCATAGACAGAAAAAATATTACAGTCATTCCTTAATGAAAATTGTTACTCATGAAATAAATGAATGTTAAACCTTTGAAATCAAGTACATTTATCATGAAAATTGTTACTCATGAAATAAATGAATGTTAAACCTTTGAAATCAAGTACATTTATCATGAAAATTGTTACTCATGAAATAAATGAATGTTAAACCTTTGAAATCAAGTACATTTATCAGGAAAATTGTTACTCATGAAATAAATGAATGTTAAACCTATGAAATCAAGTACATTTATCATGAAAATTGTTACTCATGAAATAAATGAATTTTAAACCTATGAAATCAAGTACATGTATCATGAAAATTGTTACTCATGAAATAAATGAATGTTAAACCTATGAAATCAAGTACATTTATCATGAAAATTGTTACACATGAAATAAATGAATGTTAAACCTATGAAATCAAGTACATGTATCATGAAAATTGTTACTCATGAAATACATGACTCCACAGTATATAAAGAAACAAACCAGAGTTCACCCGTGTTTTTGGTTGGGTTCGTGTTTTTAGTTTTCTATGTTGTGTTTTGTATACTGTTGTTTGTCTGTTGGTTGTTTTTCATATTTTGCTATGGAATTGTCAGTTCGTTTTTGTCTTATAACTATCTCTTTGGTATCTTCCAATTCTCTTTAACCAAAGGTTTCCTTTTATCCATATTTATATGTGAAGTTTTCAGATTCACTCTACAACTGGATAAAGAAACAGAAGATGTATGAATTCATGCAAGAATGGATGGATGAATGGATGAATATTTCAAGTCCAGTGGCAAATTAAATGCATATTCAGTACGAAAAAATGTTCATGTGATATAGATATTAATATGATACATGCTTTGTAAAAAATTGACATAAAGGCTTTGAAATAGCTGTCAGTAATTGTACTCTCAGATCTGTATGTATTTTTTTGTTTGTTAGGGATGTATAAATACCCTGCCACGTCCGGTCTGTGTTTTTGTTAGATGTTTTTCTGCTTTGCATCGATCTGATGAGTTAAGATCTTTTCAACTGATTTTTATAGTTTGTTCTTATGTTGTGCTGTAACACCACTGTCCAAGGTTAGGGGAGGTTTGAGCGCTCACAAACATGTTTAACCCCGCCACATTCTTTAAGTGCCTGTCCCAAGTCAAGAGCCTGTAGTTCAGTGGTTGTTGTTGGTTCATGTCTGTCAGATATGTTTTTGTAAATTGCCTAGCAGAGCAGCAGCATATACATATTATCAAGTCATTGGTTTGACCTGGACTGGATCAAACCCAAAACACCCCCACTCATGCGAGCATGCTACCTTGAAACCACAAGAATGCCAGGAGAGAAGTTTTGAATATGCAAATACATAAAAAATAAGCAACATTAAAATCTGACAACATACCAGTACTTACATAATTACCAAATATTGGTGATGATATAAAAATAACAAATTCAAAAACACCAAATATAAATCCTGTAACTGTTGTTGATACTCCTTTCCTTGCAGCCTAAAAATATATAAATTAGAACATTTGATTGGATAATGAGTTCAAGTAATCAAATATACTGTGAATTCATTATCATGGATACCAATTTTCATGGATTGAGGAAAATTTACCATTTTATGGATATTTGATATCTGTGTTTTGCCAAAGTCTGCATGCACATTCAAATAAATCATTTAAGTTTACTATTGAAATCCATAAAAATTTGTGTTCCTTAAATAATAAATAATCCACAGTAACTTCTTAATTGTATTATCATTTTCAATACTATCTCTGTACAAGGGCTTCACAACATATAAAGGTCATTAAGTATCCTCATAGTAGTAGTTAAATTATCTTCCTAGCTTCTTCTGAAGCACCTTAGATCACCCCCAGTTTTTTTGCTAAGGTTGTGTTGCTCAGTCTTAATTTTCTATGTTGTGGATTTATTTGTCTTTTTGTTGTTATTTGTTTTTTGCCATGGTGTTGTCAGATTTATGAGTTTTGCATGTCCCCTTGGTACAAATGTATCTTCCTCCTTTTTTTCTGTTTTAAGACACCAAAGGTTTCTGTTATAATGTAAAAATATTACAAAATAAGAAATTGTTTTGGCGGACAAACTTGAAATTGGTGTATTCAAGCAATGCATAAGGCTACAGTTCATAATAATTGTGTATCATTACTTTACATTTTAAAGCACATAATTTACACAAGTAAATTGGTTGAATTATTTACTCGCAAGCCAATAATACTTAAGTGAAGTTTATGAACTGCTTTTGACAAAATTGAAAATGTTTGAAACATCAAAAATCATTTGTCTAAATCTTAGCTAATGCCCCTTTAATCAAAACATGTCTGCTCTGTTATACAAATATAGTACTAATTTCAGCAGTGTAATAATTTTCAATATTTTTGCACTTAAAAGAACCACACAATGTAATACCATCCTAAAAAGTATGTACATGTACCAAATTTAGCCGTGTATAGTACGCAGTTGTGTGTAATACACACCCCCTTTCATCCCTCCAAAACGTGAAGAAAAGTTTTTAAAAAAATATGAAAAAAGTAAAAAAAAAATTAAAATAATTAATAAGAAATGAAAAAGTACAAAAAAAAGGATGATAGTTAACTGTCTTGATATAAGAACTTACCTCAGCAGGGAAAAATGGTGCTAAAAGTGAAAAACATGTGCACGCAAAAAAATTCATAAGTCCCATAGATAAAAGCAGCAATTTTTCTCGTCGTGTAATTCTGGAAAATGAAAATTCTTCTTTGTTAGTATCTACTGATTTTTCTTTTTCTTCAGCATCTTGAAAAACTCTTTCAGAGTTAATTAAAGGGGTCTTTTCTGATGAATCTGTCATTTTGTTGTTTTTTCTGAAAAAAAAAAATTATTACAAATTAAGACCTATATACATGTACTGATATTAGGGGAAGAACAACGAATACCGACATATGAATAATGATTTTGCTTTAGAGACAAGAAGTTTTAAAAAGTCTAAAATTTGAGTATCTATGAATTAGTTTGCCACTATCATCATGATCACTGATTGTACATGTAATAAGTTCCTGTATACAGATCCTACAAAATATCATTGCTCAAGCTTCAAAATGGTATCTGATGATATGGAGACTTTCAGGAACACAACTGACTTTGAAATAGTGCATTCAACATAAAAAAATACTTGCATGGGATTATACTGGTGTCTACAGTTGTTCCAGTTGTGACTTTGAAAAAAGCCATATCATATGACTTACAACTTACACCTCCCGTTAGTGCCTTGTGTCACATAGGGCGCGACGGGCTAACCTGGGTATTTCCCATCAGAAAAGTTGTTCTTCCATTTCGCGTTTCTGTAACTTTTTAGTTTTGACGAGGATAGGTTGTTGGCCTATCGCTCAATTCCCAACCTGGAGAACCAGAGAATCTTTACTCAAGGTTTCTTTCCTTTAGATCAATTGCCGACCAAGGCTGACGAGTCAAATCTACCCAGAATTTTATGTCAGAGTTATCTTCTCCTAGATGAATTACCTTCCAAGGCTGATGACCATCATCCAGCCAGCTATTAACCTATAACTGGGGCAAGGTTGATGAGTGTTAGGGCATGTCCACACGTTGATGGGCCTACACACTTCATCTCTAGGGTCCTTGCTACTCCGGGATCCTCTATAGTTAAGCCTAGGACATTAGCTCCTAGTTACCATGTGCTGTCGTGAGGAGGCATTTTAGAAGTCTTGATAGTGCAGAGGCTATGTACTGACAGGAAAAACTTACGCACTCGGCTTTCTTTTCACCTATGAAATAGGCTATCCAGCGGCAGTGGAAGAGTCTATGACTCCCAACCACACTAGACACATACACAAACCTGTGGTAATCCCACCAGCACACCATATCATTTGACACATACTCTTTATATACCTCAAGTACTGTAAATTCATTTATTTTCATGGCTTCCAATTTTCATGGATTGAAGAAAACTTCCATTTTCTTGGATATTTGATATGGAGGTTTTCCCAAAGTTGGCATATATTCATATAGTAAGATTGCTATTCACTGGACATTTAAATTTGTGATTTCCACTAAAGGTGGTTTCCAACGAATAATAATGAATCCACAGCAGGTATTTTCATGTGACATGATGTAATACAGAGTAGGGTTTTGATATTTAAAGCCTTTGCAAATGTGACTGATATTGATATCATCACATCTAGATGGCTGAAAATGGGTCAGTATCGTAATTGATTTCCATAGGCGGTAATGGTAGCATTTTCTTCTGTAGCTCAGTCCATATTGTAAACTTGGATATGTATGATGGCTCATTTCGAAGCTGAGACACTTTCACATATGTGGTTTAATTTTCGGGTAAGAAGTGTGGTTCATTTTTCCGTAAAATTAGCACACCCTGAAAATTCTTTCGTGATGCAGCTCCTCGTGGTAAAAAATCCATTTTTTCACACAATAAGTTCTTTGAAAATTTAATACTTTGTACACATTTAATAACTCCATATTTTTTACACATTTATTCTATGGTCCTCTACTTTCCAAATCAACATAAATAGTTAAGCTCAGTCACTTGTTAAAAATGTTAAAAATAGAAACATGTCCAGTATCACTACACAGAGATTTTTTGTTTATGCACATCTTTTGTGTTCCTCAATTTGAGGCACATTAGGGATACTGACCCAGATGGCTGATACAGCACAATTGCCATTGATTTTATTACACAAATAGTTTACTTGTATTTACTAATATATAAAAAAAATACACATGTACCAGTATATATGTATACATGTACCTTCATTCTGAAGATAAGTTACAATTTGTCAATCTGTTGCTGATTTTAAGTTATTAATTCTAAAAATTCAAGACCTTTTTTTCATTTTTACTAAATTGTACATAATGTATTGGCATTAAAAGGTAAATATCAACATTGTTTTGAGGTGCATTGAATGTAAAGTTAAAACAATGAGTTTAAAAGCATCTATTCATGAATCATGATAAATAGGAGTTATATATAAAAATTTAATAGGTAAACAACAATAAAATTCATGTGTACTCGGTAGATTTCACCAAAATAAGCTTTACTATATCTATGTATTTGACTTGGTTTCATGTGTATATTACTTTTCTGTATTTCTGTATGTGTTCTAAATTAAATATGGTCTAACTTGTTAAGTTCCAATTATCTTATCTTGCTTAGTCACAGAGTATTGCATAATCATACAGGGGTGTTTAACGACTACCCATGCATGTCTTGCACAGTGTAGTAAGACAAAAATATTACTACTGGAGTGTTTAAAGACCTGCTTGACTGGCTCTAAAGCCCTGGCACAGTCAGATACATAAATATATTGTATACATGTAAACAAATTCTGATAAATTACCATTTAAGCATTTAAAAGATGTATATATAGATCTCTCAAATAACTTTCACTATATTATCTTTTTA
This sequence comes from Mytilus coruscus, assembly GCA_017311375.1. NCBI lineage: Eukaryota > Metazoa > Mollusca > Bivalvia > Mytilida > Mytilidae > Mytilus > Mytilus coruscus. The sequence goes on from CM029601.1 coordinate 53,528,666, forward strand.
TTTGTCCTAATAATCATGATAATAGCTGGACACAGTGATATTTCTATATAAAATTACAGAAACAGGGGGCTACAGGTAGACACAAGTGTACACAACGTAATTTCTATATAAAACTTATAGAACTTGCTGGCTACAGGCGGACACAGCTGGACACAGAGCTATTTCTATATAAAACTTTAAGAAACAGGGGGCTACAAACGGACACAAGTGGACACAACGTAATTTCTATATAAAAGTTATAGAATTTGCTGGCTACAGGCGGACACAGCTGGACACAGTGATATTTCTTTATAAAAATTTAAGAAACAGGGGGCTACAAACGGACACAAGTGGACACAACGTAATTTCTATATAAAACTTACAGAAACTGCTGGCTACAGGCGGACACAGCTGGACACAGTGATATTTCTTTATAAAAATTTAGAAACAGGGGGCTACAGACGGACACAAGTGGACACAATGTAATTTCTATATAAAAGTTATAGAATTTGCTGGCCACAGGCGGACACAGCTGAACACAGTGCTATTTCTATATAAAACTTTAAGAAACAGGGGCCACAGGCGGACACAAGTGGACACAGCGTTATTTCTATATAAAAATTTAAGAAAATAATAATTTGTAAAACTCAATTGACAGATTAAAGATTTTGATAAATGTTTTGTCTAAAATTAACCAAATATGATCCAAATACATGTATGGTCTGACTTGTACTAGACCGTATGAGTGTACACGAATGGTAGGACCGTATGGGTATAGGCATACGGTCCGAACCGAATGCGTACAGTCCAAATACTTATATGGTCTGGAACATAAACATAACATCAGTATATTGAAGCTGTCTGAATATCCTGGGATTGTCAAAACAAATACCGTACTATAATGCCTTAGGGTTTGTTCCTTAAATGACTACATCCTTTGATATACCGACAAAGTACAAATAAAAATCTTATGGCAATGACGGAATAGTGTCTGATTAAAATTAACAAACAGTAATTATAATGTGTGCATACAATCAAAAGTCAAGGTATTACATAATACTTTTTCTGTTTGTTTGCGATAAATAAATATTTTGTATAATTATTTTTTTTTTTTTTTAAGTCAGGAAATTGAGTTTGTTTTGAAAAAATGTTAAAAAAAAAATCTTTTAGATCTGACATTTAATTGAAATTATATCTGAGACTATTATGACACATGTGTTATAGCTACTAGAAGTCTAAGCATATATTAAAGATATATAAACGAAAATAAGGAATATACCTGTACATCATATCAAGTAACTCATAAACTGTTAAGGATACCAATAATCATGTAATTAAGAATATATAACGATAAAAGTTAAGAACTATAAAAACACATAAATATCAAGGCATGTATCACAAATGTCAATCACATTCAAATTAAGCAGCGATATATATTTACAATTTCAACAGTCATATTTAAAAAAAAAGTTTTTCCTATTAAAGTCTTTACCCTCATGTCGGTGATAAGAGACTACCCGTGCAACAACGAACTAGTAAAACTTGTAGCAACATTGTTGAAACTGAGGAACATGTACTGTTATAGTGTCCATTGTAAATTTGGCAAAAATGAATTTCGAACATTGGCGCAATAGAAACATTTGAAAGAAAAAAGATTGGCACAAATGATACCCCTGAAAAACAATAATTGGCGCAAAAGGACTCCTGCCGTACAATGACCTGGGAACTGAACTTTTTTGAATCATTTTTGTCAGAACATTCAATTTTAAAAAAATTGCTAATTTAAAGAAATTGTCTATTGCCAGTGACTGTGATAGTATCATTACAAACAGTGCCAATATCTGCCAAATTTATTTTAGATAGAAGACGTCGTTCTTTATATCGTTAAACTTTTTGTCCTAATATAAGTTATATGGTTCGCTACTGACCCCCTACAGATCCATAGAGGGTTAGTAAAATCCACAGGGGGTGAGGCCAGAGGCCGAATCCCTTGTGGATTTTATTCACCCTCTATGGTCTGTAGGGTCAGTAGTTAACCGATAACTTAATTTATCGCACGCTGGACTTTTTCTGCTGCGTTTTGTTGAAAAAACAATGGAACACAACAACATTAATAGATGACGTCACCTTTACAGTAGACGTGACGTCATGAACTCCTATGAAATTTACTAACCCCCTACGGATCCATTGGGGGTCACCACGTGACAGCTTTAAACCAATCAAAACGTGATAATTTACCTGCAGTGCGATAACTGTATATATTTATCTTTCCAAATTTGACAATTTAGCTGTAGATTGATATTATTTTTTTTAAACCCGTCTCTCATAATTCTGTTTAGAATGTCATTATTATTTTAAATTATTTTATGTATTCATGTGTTATGTTATGTTTTGGTAATATTAATGGTAAATAAACAATTTGTATTGTATTGTATATTTGAATACTTTTATCAGCTGTATTTGTATGAGGCTAAGAAACAGGTGTAATGTGAGCTTCAGCGAGCTATTACTCCTGTTGAGTGCCGAGTTCAAATACAGCTAATATTTAAAGACTATAAACAGTTATTGTCTTTATCCTGCAATAAATTTTAAACATTTTGTTTCCATCCTAATCGTTGAATTTGTTTTTGAATGAAATCGACATGACTTAAACGCGGACCACAATGAGGACCCCAAATGGAACTGTGATGTAAATGGTAATTTGACATAACCGTTCGCTCGCAACAGAAGCAGGATACCAGGAGACTATAAACGTCTCGTATATGTTTATCGCTTCGTGCTATCTGTACATCTGTATTAGATTGTAATCAATTGACTTACTGAAATTAACATTCCCCCAAAAACAGAGGAATCCTGTGTGATATTGGTCAGCAGAAAAGAAACCCAACAACTAAGACAGAAAAGGACAACTATAAGTTGTATATAAATAAATAAATGTGCTGTTTTTTTAATTATTTAATGATTTTTAAACTTTAAGCCATAACTGAAATGTTATGTTTATTAAGCTCAAATGTCATATAAAAAAGGGCAAATGTCCTATAGAAAAAACGCAAATAATGTCCTCTTTTTTAATCACAAATGTTCTATTAATAAGCGCAAATGTCCCGCGCATGTAGGCGGGCACAGGAATTTGCACTTTTTTACCTTTATGACAACAGGACTTTTTCTTTTCTTTTGTGGGGGCGCGTCAGTGTTGTTTTGTACAAACAATTTATTTTCATTGTTAGACTCCCCCCACAATGATTTCAATGAATTAAAAGAAACAAAATATTGAAAAATAAATACTTTTTATAGTGAAAATATTACAATTAAAATCCTTGTTTTTAATTTCCGATAAAATGTTTTTTCACTGATTTCCATTCTGAATCCATTTTTTCTTTCAAGAAATAAAACATTTCTTAAAGAAATATTCCTGCCCTCAGCACAAAAATGAACAGACAGAGAATTCCTTCCTTTTAAGGCCTGAATACTGAAGAAGACCCAATACAGAAAACACTACTAGTATATCTTATATAAACATAGATTGCAGAAAAATCATAAAATTATCTTTTTTTTAACTTATAGATTTTTTCGTTTAAAACGATAGTTAAAGCATTTTTTTTTATTTTATTAAATATTGGGGTATTATGGAATATTTTGGGTATTTGGGTGTTTTTTGTATAATCTTTGATCTAGCTGGTTCATGATAATCATATAGGCAAAACCTTTATTATTTCATATTTATCGTACTATATAATAAAATATTGTTTTTACTGAGCCAAATAGGTTGGAAACTATCCCCTTTTTTGCCAATATTATAGTACAGAGAAATGAATGAATAATAAGTATTATAATACCAAAGGCAAATTCTATCAATCACGTTGTTACACAGCCTTAATTATTTCTAAAAGCGTTTAAGTTTTGTTTTCATTCTGACCCCGAAATCCTTATCCGTATAAACAAATATAGAAATACACTAAGCTATTTTGTATTCATCACCAAAAAAGAATGTTTAGATAACATTAAAAGATAGTAATGCTTTTTAGAAGTACTTTAAAATTTCAGAATCCAGTGGCACGGCTTCATGTCCTGTATATTTGGCGGTAAAAAACTACGGCTATTTTGTAGTATCAGAATTACACACATAATTTGCTTTTATTTGAAACAATACATGCAATAGCATGTTGCTCATGTTAGTACAACAGGTTTGTACTAACATAGCAACATGATGGGTGCCACATGTGGAGCAGGATATGCTGTTCCCTCCTGAGCACCTGAGATCACCCCCAGTTTTTGGTGGGGTTCGTGTTGTTCAGTCTTTGGTTTCTATGTTAAGTTTTGTGCATTGTTGTTTGTCTGTTTATCTTTTTAGTTTTTAGCCATGGCGTTGTGCATTTATTTTTGACTTATGAGTTTGAATGTTCCTTTGGTATCCTCCGACTTTCTCCTTCGCCTTACTATCTACGACAACACGTTACAAATATGCACAGGGTACCATATTTCAAATTATTTGTATGCTATTTCAATGGCGTAGCTTTACCTTCCCCTGTAGTAGGTTACTAAGGTAAAATAATTTGAAACTTGAGTTTATTTGTTGTATATTGCGTTTCCAAAACTGCAGTGCAGCTTTCGCAACAATAGTTTTTACTGTTTATGTACATAAGCATCCTTTAAATTACTGAAACCGGCGTCGCAATATTACAGATACAAAAGTTGAACTTTTTTTTTATACAGGTTTGGTCGATTGGTAAATGTCTTGTGGCAATGCTGCATGCATAGTTAGGACAGAAGCAAATTTATTAAACAACAATCGAATAGATATGTTCTTCGGAGTGCGTCGACAATGAGGAAGGACAGGAAATTCTACTGCAACTGGAATGAGATATAATTCCTACAGCGACAGACTCTCTACATAAAGCACACGATCAAATGTCCCCATTCCGACCGGACTGGGGTTTATTTTCCAGGGATAACAATATTTCACAGGTCCTCTCTTGTGACTTATAAAGAACGATTACAAATCAACAATGAATCTATTAAGTGGGTCGACCAGAATGAAGGGCGAAACATTTGGATCGCCACTGATAACGATGAGTATTCCTAATTCTTAAATTTTGAAGTGCTGTGTTGTTTCTCGCATTCATTCTATTTCCTTCAGTTTTTTTATTATGAGGAAGAAAGTGGCTTTCGATGGCCAAACATTTAATTCTATCGGGGTACTGAAATGCATGTCTATCCTGTAAAGAGGGTCTGGTCGGCTTAACAGAATGGAGATAATGGGTCATTTCCTAAAGAAAAAGGCAAAAGAATAAATAAAGAGAAACATGAATAGGCCAAAATGTATAGGAATAGGTAAAAATTCTTAGAACAGTAAAGAATACATGTAAATAAGAAAGATGAATAAAATAAATCAAATAAATCAAATAAATCAAATAGATAAAATGAATAAAATAAATAAATAAATAAATAAATAAATAAATAAATAAATAAATAAATAAATAAATAAATAAATAAATAAATAAATAAATAAATAAATATATGTGTGAATTCCAAAGAACGTTTTGCACTCAAAGGATAAAAAGAAATCCAAAATCTAATAAAACTAATGAAATATAAAGTCTTATTGGTTTTTTTTTTACAGTGATAGATTTAATTTTATTCTTAATTAAATTCAATTCTAGTATATAGCACAGTAACAGGTTTGAACTACATTGTATTAATAAGCGGACCGTGCGAGGGCTTTATAGCAAGTCAAGGTCGTTAAAACCCCTTAAGTAACTATTAATGCATTTAAATCTGGTGTGACAACAATTTATTTCAATAAATGATACATTAGTTTTCCAATAATTTTTTTCTTAATTTAATCAGCCAAAACCTGATTTTTTTTTATAATGGTTACTGTTTAGGTTTGTTTTTTTAGCTTGCCTGACCATACTAGAAACATTGAGAACATATAAATTTTTTAAACATATTTATAACACTGAACAATACTTGCTACAGAAAATGCCACTATGTCAGCGTAATGCTTTTTCAAAATTTAGATGTGATGCAGCACCGTTAGAAATTGAAACTGGTCGATATGAAAGGGAAAATCTTGACGACAGAGTTTGTTTTAACTGCAATATTTCAGAGGATGAAAAACATGTACTTTTAAATTGTCCATTATATGAGGATCTAAGACATGAAATGTTTATTGATATATTGTATCATAATGATATGGTTTTAAATTGGTCTGATGAAGAAAAATTTACATATCTTTTGAAAATATTCATATTTGTTACATTGTTGCGAAACCTGGAATAACATTTTAACAAGGAGAAACAGTATTTTATATCATTAATTGCTCTTTGTAGTATTTTATATATACATTGGTCTAGATATGTTTTAAATAGTCTTTCTCATTCTTTTAAGAATGGCACATATATAAATTTTACTTGTTTTTATATATGTTTACTTTACATTTTATATATATATGTATCTGGTTTTAAATGTTTTTTGTATGTGGTGAGACTTTAATAAACTATTGAATATGAATCTGAATCATGTGATCAATTGCTATAACTTGTTGTTTGTTGAAGCGGTCATAAATTTTTAAAAATTTAAATCCACTTGTCAGGTCCTATTTCAACCATTCATGCCATTGTCAACCAAACTTGGGATGAAAGATCCTTAGAATGATCAAGTATAAGAACATATGTTATTTTGTGTTCCTGTCGATGAAAATAACAATAACTGAACATTTTATTTTACTCATATCTTAAATAATGTAATTCATCATAGTTGAGATAGCAAGTTTACTATACTATCTACTATGTGGTATGGGCTTTGGTCATTGTTGAAGGCTGTACAGTGAACTATAGTTGTTTATTTCTGTGTCATTTGGTCCCATGTGGAGAGTTGTCTCATTTCCAATCATACCACATCTTCTTATTTTTATATCTAAAAGATTTTCAATTAAAAGAAGGCATATTGGCATTCTTAATTAATAAGGAAAAAAGTTTAGATCTTGACATATTATACAGATATCTAAAATATAACATAAGAAATACAACTGATCCTCAGAAATCCTTTATTTCAAAGTTCATTGGTTTTTAAATACTAGTACACCATTTCAATAAAAAGAAAGAATATACTGTAAATTCAGAAATTATTGCGTGCATTTATTATTGCGATTTTCGCATTTTGGACTAAAATGCGATTTCATTTTTTGCGATATTGAGAAAAATCCAGTTTAATACATATAAAAAATTACAAAATGCGAGTTTTAATTATTGCGATTATAACCCTGTCGCATTTTTCGCAATAATAAAAACATCGCAATAATTTCTGAATTTACAGTAGTCCTTTTTAATTAATGGAGTCAACAATGTTAAAGCACCTGTTCAGCTATTAGCATATCTATGAGAAAAGAAAAATAACTTTTTTAATAAATAAGTTTTAAAATGTTCTGAACATAAGGTACCATTTAGTGATCATATATTCAATGTAACAATAGAAAATAATCATTTGATGTATAAGATTTCTTAAAGTCAGTTAACCTATATGAGTCTGTGTCTGAAAATAAGAGTTAATTATCAAATAATGCAAGGGCTTGTATTAAGCTGTAAATATTTTGTACAAATAAAAATTTATGAATTTTTGTAGAATATAATCCTTCTGCATATATTAAATGTACTTTCAACAGAAAAAAAGGAACAAATAGCATACTTGATGAGTATAAAATGGTCTTAAATCTTATAACGCTGAAAATAACTGTGGGTCAATTTAAATGATAGCACATACTTACTTATAAAAATGCATATAGATGCCATAGAAGTAGAAATTTGTTATTTTTTTTACCCATTTCTATGCTTAGATGTCTTAATACAAGAAGCCTGAATGGAAAGAACTCTTGCTTTATACTTTTCTTCCAGGCAGTATGGTCTGAGGCAATGTTACACTTTGTGGATACTTGATTGAAAGAATATTATATTTGAACCGCTGGTTATCCTACAGAAGTAAGATGTGAAATAGATCAGGCAAAACAATTATTCTTAAATTTTTATAAAGATTTTGGGAAAATTTTATGAAGGACTTCATCTTTTTATGTAAATTAAGCACCTCACATTTGAATAACTTTAAACACACCAGGACCAGGACCATAAATACATTTTTCTCAATGTTAATCTACTTTTCTCTGGATTTCACAAATGATCAATAAAACTTGACACCTGCCTAGACACATAAATATCAGAACATTAAAACATTTCAGATAGAAAGTAATGAAAGTCAGCATTGTAGATTTGGATATAAACTTGAAATGGAAAGTTTTTGAGGCTGTATTTTGGGCATTTAATTCTAAAATTATATACATTTCTACAATTTTCTATAAAAAAGTGGAAATCCATTACATATTTTTTTGTTTAACAAATTGATACCAGTAGTTGGCAAAACCAGTTTCATGTTTAATTAATGCAATTCTTATGCCTAAGAACACAATAGATTAAGCGCAAAATGCAGTGAATTTCTTTTTATTAATGCAAATTAATTTAGAATGAAAACTATTTTCTTCAATATCAAATATAGACAGGAACAAGATTTATTTTAAAACTAAATGTTGTATTTATTTTATAATTTTCAAGGAAACAAACTATTTTTTCACTTCCTGTATAAATTAACTTATTTTTTCAGAAATTAAGGATCAAACAATTTACTCTCCCCTCTTTTATTTATAATTTAATCAATTTTCAGATTTTTATGTCAATATATATGAGCATCATTTTTATGTTAAAGTCGTTAATCAATATAATCAATATCAAGAAAACGTCTCCAGATTAATCACTATTTTTCTGGATTACATTGTGTGTGTATATAAATTATATTCATAATAAGTAATCAGTTCAAGTATCCTCGATCTCTGTTCATCGGTTAGATTTTGATATTTGTCTCTTTTCTTATTATTGGTAAAACTGTTTTACATGTTTTATATAAGACATAGAAGAAAAAAATGAAAAAAAAACACATATTTGAGGTGTCCATGGTGGTCTGCGGAGTTAAAAAAGTGTGGTGTTATAAACTCCTTTTCTGTTCTAGGTAGATATTTGGTCTCTTAATCTTATGATTTGTTGAATTGATAACATAAATATTGTATTTAGGTCACATTTATAACGATAAAGGACAAAAAAATATTTTTTTGGGGTGTTCGGTGGTGTTCGGCGGTGTGCGGTGGTTTTCGGTGGTGATTGATTGATTGATTGATTGTTGGTTGCTTAACGTCCAGTGGCAAATATTTCATGCATATTCAGGACGATGTTCGGTGCCGGTGGTGAAAAGACCTACCGCTAATGGAGTTCAGTATCCCCTATGTAAGGCAGTCAACATTTGCACACCTCAAAACGCTGTTGAGTGCGCTAAAAACGCAAACAATTACCTGTTGTTTTGATAAAAGGTCGCATACTGCAGATATCAATTATCACGCAAGTAACGGCTGCAAAAGAGTTATCCTCGCTGCAAAAATAAATTACTGAATCAATTGCGGAACAACTCTGTAATACGCGAATCAGTTATCTGTGCTTAAAATCTGTGACATAATATATTGACTAGTCCCAGATAAAATTAATAAAGGTTTATACTCAAATATATACTACTTGTTAAAAAATAGACCTTCATAAACCTATGACTTACCTTAAATCTCGAGTATGTTTACCGTTTACGAAGTAAAATTGTTTTTATATCATAGGTCACTTAAGCCTAACTTACATTATGTTGTGCAACACACAGGTATCGTCCTTCCCATTTCTCAATTCAAATCAGGTTTTCACAGGGTGTTAAAAAAATAGGTTAATAAGGGAGCGTCTTTTACCACAGAACACCACAGAATACCACAGAATACCATATTTGTGTAACATTACAGAATATGTTCGTAGTACTTCAGTTGTTAATACTATTATGTCTAAAATGTTGAGCAGTGGCAATGCAATTTACAGTCAGAGAAAGTTTTATCTGGTAAAGGTGGAAACAAACTCCGAACATATGATTTATTTAAGAACAGTTTTGAAACGGAAACTTATTGTACAATTCCAATGTCATTTTCACAAAGGAGTTCTTTTGTCAAATTTCGATGTGGTGTAGCACCACTAAGAATCGAAACAGGGAGATTTGAAAAATGTCTTTTAGAGGAGCGAGTCTGCGATAGTTGTAAGGATATTTTAGAAGATGAAGCCCATGTTATTTTATCGTGTCCTTTAAACGATTTTAGAAAAAAATATTTGATCAAGCAACACATTTTAATAGTGATTTTATGTCTTTTGATGATAAACAGAAATTAGTGTTTTTATTTACAGATGTTAATATGATTCGTAGCTGTGCCAAAGCCTTTTGTTAGAACTTTTTTTTATATTTTCTACTATTAATATTTTCAAACTGTACATTGATGAAATCTAACTCGTTAGGTTTTATGGATATTTACCTGAGGTTAATTAGCATTATGTTTTGACAATCTAATCTGATGAATTCCTTGTTTATTCAACTATTCCTTCTATTCCTACATTGATTTCTTACAAATGACATACAAGATTTTAAGAGGAATGAACCATTTAATTGAATTATACCTTGCATAATCAGATGGCAATTAGAATTCAATCAATTGACAATTTTGTTAATAGTTGATTATTTTGAAATTTATTAACAGAATTGGGAGATCAAACTTATTAATCTTAATAGTGTAATTGGCGCCGGTAAAATTCATCATGTCAACCTTTTTTATAGAAAGTCATTCTTTTTTATAGAAAAACATTTATTTATAGAAAATCATTTTTTTTTTCCGGAAAAGCTTTTTTTTTTACAAGAAATTGTTTTAAAAGATTTATTATAAAATATAGTTTAGCATCCCGTAGGTCTCCAAATATAAAAAAAAAATGTACCAAATAGCAAAAAAAGTTATGATCATAAAAGAAATTTATATCTCATCCGGTCATTATCCTGTCATTAGTGTAGCCCGAATTATAAAAATAATATAATTCTGAATTATTATTTGCATGTTGTAAAGTAATTCAATGTTCTGTGGTATATTTTAGTAGTTTTATTGTATTTCATGTAGTTCTGTGGTATATTTTGGGTGTTCTGTGGTGTTCTGTGGTGTTCTGTGGTATTCTGTGGTGTTCTGTGGTAAAAAGACGCTCCGGGTTAATAATCTTATAATCATTATGGCCTCCTGTTTTGGGGTGCGACTAAACTCTAAACACTGCTACTCCTTAGTGCACTAAGGACTTATAATATGCCACTAAGGACTAGAAGGGGTGCTATTAATGATCATTCATGTCAACAAATTTCATATTATGGTAGAGATTGATATTTAATGCATAAATTCTAAATTTTATAGAAAAAGAATCACAAATAAACGAGTAATCAGGGCCGTAACTACATTGAGGCAGAGACATATAATACAATTATTCATATCAAATTGTTTTCACGGCGAGTTTCTTGCAAGAAGCAAGTTCTGTTCACCCTCTGACGTCGTCCCCTGTTTTTCGGGTCCACGTTCCTCATTTATTTTTAGTTTTCAGTGTTGATGGTCTATTGTTTGTCGTTATGTGTCTTATCTGTTACCGGGTTTGTCTTTTGTTCGTTTATTGCCCTTCTTTATGACTATTGTCTTAGTGTTGAATTTCATTTGTAAATTTAATTTAGTAATTTGTTTTAAACTTGAGTTTTATTATATTTAAGGACCTTTTGTCTAATTTTAAAAACTACTTTAAATTGTAAAAATATTTGAAATTAGCTCTCGCGTTTTTGTTCTGAGGCGGCGTTAAGCGAACACCAATCAATCAATCAATCTTTGACTAACGCTTCAGTTGTCCAATATTAGCTGTTGTTGATTCTTCTCGTAACATCTGTATGTTGTAAACGTTAATTCTCTGCTTTGTGTAGACTTAAGACTTGGGAAAGATAGCCAAGAATCTGTCCGGTTTAAGGAGATAACCCAATTTGAAAACAATTATTTGTATCGACAAGGACGATAACCCGTCCTCGCTCCATATGGGGTCACTTGCTAATTTAACCTATGCGATAAGCCGCACAATTAAGGGTTTAACACCCGCTGGTCTGTAAAGATAACTTCAGTGAAAACCAATACCAGCTAGATGTTATCGATAAAATAATTTTGATTCATGTTTTCTGCATTTTGGTGTAGTATAAAACAGAGACATATAATATGTATTATATCTCTGGTAAAAATAATTGATGGCCGGAGTTCCTATTCGATCTTTGTTGAAACCTGGGACTTCTGAATTAATGTATTAGTCCCAGTTGAAACATTGAAACGGCGCGAGATGTTTTACCCAAATTGGTAAATGAAAAATGCATATAAATAAAAATAGATATTCGTATTCAAAATGAACTGAGCATCAAACTGACTGAAATGTAATTGAAATCTTAGTTCAACTATTTCACATATAATTGGCCGAAAAGCTGTTGTCTTACGGTTCTTTTTTATATATATATATAAAAACTGGTACCTCGAGAATTCGAATGTGTCATCAGAGACATATATATGTCTCTGGTGTCATTTTATTTAATTTTAACATCCATTGACAGTTCATAATTATTGAATTTAACAGTATACATTGAGTGAGAATAACATCACAATTCCTCGAGTTAAATGAACTGTTGTTGGTTATATATATGGCTCTGGTTGAACCATTATTTATGACGGAACGGGGGGTTTAAAGCTTTTCATACATTATGATAGCCAATTTATTCCGTTAAAGCTTACAGAACCCTCTATTATATTGTGAAATTTGTGGGTGGAGGGTAGGTCATCTCGTGGATATTTACCTAATATCTCACATTATATCAACATCTACGACGCAAACAATAGAGAAGTTAAACAAGAAACAGAAAACATACAAGCTTCCAGCATCGTTTCCACCATATATCCACAGGTATATACCCTGGAGCTGACATGTTAATTGTCATACAAGTACCTGTTCAAAGCTAACAATCTTTATCGTTTTGTGAAGAAATCATTGATTTTTTATTTAATATTGTTTCGATTTAATAAATTTTAATTGAGATGAAAAGCTAGTGATAAAAAATTGACAAAGGGAATTTAATAAATAGTAGTTTTTGTTTGTTTGTTTTTTTTTTTTTTTTTCATTTTATACACTTTTCGTTTTGATTTTTTGTCATCAACAAGTTTCTTTTTGACGGCGAATGTATAATTTAAGTAATGAAGGTATTCCAAAACTATTTAACGGGTCTTGAGTGGTGCAAACTTTCCAATTTATTGTGCGCACATTATTATTCGTGTATTTAGTTTCAAGAAATTAAATAACAGAAACTCGGTTTGATGTAAAATATATAATTAGATTTCATCTTGCCGTATCAAGTGGTCGAATTCGTGGAGTATTCTAAATGTTGTTTTTTATGCACTCTTTAAAGTGCGACGAAATGGAATTGTTCTCCTATATGATTGTGTATTCAAATCGTGTTAAAATTGCCCCAAAAAAGATTATCTAGGGATTGTCAAGAAAACGAGTCAGTTGTCTGATTGACAATCATACAACATCTTCTCCTTTTTTAAATTAAATGTGAATAGAAACCATTTAATGCCATTGAAAAAAATATGATTGTATATTGATAAAACATCCAGATGAACAAGCATTTATTTAAAATAATGCGTTTTAGATTTTGATTGCATTCTAATGATATATTTATTAATTTTCGGTTATAACCACGTGAAAACAGAAACAAAAGATAACTTAAAATCCTTGTCTTTTTAAAATTATACAAAAAAACGTTAATTATAATTATATAGTGTTTTGCTATTCCTTCAACCCTAAATCAAGTTTAACATGACTCTGGGAATATATTATGTCTCAGCATGACTGTATAAACACGATTGTATAACATTTTTTTATCTGTTTACACACACGATGTATCCTGTTGTCAAATAGAAATTGATAGAAAAAAAACAAAAATCGCCTACTTTTAAATCAAATTTGGAGCAAGAAGAAAATAACCAATTTGAAAATTAACTACACCACGTTAAACTTTAACTTTTCATCTTTTTCTTGGTCGCAGCAGCTAAGGTATGTTATAAGTAAAAGTATTTTATTTATTTTTAAAGCTGACCACTCTTCCGAATAATGACATTTTCCTGTAAGAATAACGGCAAAAGTAAGCCATTTGACATCACTGTAAAAAATCCAAATTTGTTGCAAGAAGTTCAAACTTTATTTTAAAATAATTTATATCATTAAAAAGAAGACACATTAAGGATTCTGGGGATCGCAGCAGCTAAGAAAACCACTGAGAAGAAAATTGAATATCGTCTTGTAAAGATTATTTTCCATATAACTTCTATCAAGGATTTGTATAGTTAGACAACTATACAAATCCTTGCTTCTATATAACGATTTTATCCATGTTGGGGTATCTGAATTCACGCATGCGCAATATTGACCGGACTGATTCTTGACAATGGCGGATGACGGGTGAAAGGTTGTGTGTGGTTTGGTAATGTTGCATGTCCACCGATGTTCAGATGTTCGAAAAAATGGTTTGAGAAGATTCGATGCTACCGAACATAGAAAAATTGATCGTTTTTTTTCATGGAAAATTAAACTTTATATTAAAGAATACAAGACTGGCTCTCTTTTCTGTAAATGAAACTAAAAAGCTGACATGGGTTAAATTAAAGTGAGACAACCAATCTCCCGGAATCAAATCATTTAAAAAGAAAAATCATGTATTGCCATACGACCTTTTATGTTGAAGGGCTAAACTTGCATTAAGCCGTGTTCAGACCCTTAAATAGAAAATAAAGGGATATGGAGTAAATGTGCATGGGACAAAATCGCACACACTACATAGAAAAAGTACAAATTATCAATGAACAGGGTTTTTATTCCTGTTCTTCATCTTGACAGTTGCTTGAGGGTTTTCAACAATGAAAGAATCATTCATACCCTACAACAAGGTCAAGACGGCCCCTAGCGTCGACTTAAGCGGTACTTGAAGTATTGTACTGTGAATAAATTTCAAAGTCACAAAAAAATACACCAAAGTCTTAACACAATAAAAGACCAGAACAGACAGATCCGACATTAATCAGCCGGTATAAAATGTAGCAAATGGGTCTAATACAGTTTTCCCGAGTCTACCCTGAGTGTACCCTTTTATCCCAGTTAGGAACTACATCAAGTTGTTATTGAAATGCGTTATAAAATCTGATTTTACATAGTTAAATAAATGATAATCAGCCCCCTCTTAACTTGATTTGAAAAAAAAATGATTGACAGGTATAATACGTTTTCTGCAAGCCGAAACTCAATTAAAAAAAAAAAAACAGCAGCCACACATTATTAATTAAGTGAAATGCGATTTTTGCTTTATCCTACTTATCGGTCTTTTGATGTTGTCCCTAAAAACTAAGAGTCTTACAATGAATCTATATATTTTGCTTTGAGACCAGAATATCGTCGAAAACATAATTAAAACAAAACTTGCATTTCAGATTAAGAACGGGTCCGACAAACGCTCAGAATGCACAATTTTGCGTCATTTTTTCCAGAGCTTCTGGGGGCCTTGAGCGGCCCCCAGACCCCTCGCCGAAATTTTTTTGCGAATATATTTTGCCTCACTTTTAAAAGAGGCTAGTTACGGCCCTGGCCTTGCGGTCATAAAACTTTCGAGCACGATTTTCGTACTCAGACTCAGAAATCAACCAATCAAAATACTGGATTTGGTGTTTCGAGCACAAATTTTGTACTCCGAGTACTGAGTCAACTTTTATGACCGTGAGCCCTGGTAATAGAACAACGTTTAGGCACGTACGTGCCGTTTTTTCTATCCCGATATTGCCGAAAATCAGTGAACCGTTAGACATGTATCAAATTACATAACTGATTACACTAGTATATCTTTTTGAAAAAAATAATTATTTGCATAAGAAAATAACCAGACATTAGATATGTTTACCATAAAAACACAAGGATTTTTATTGTTTTAAATCTTTTTTTTTCAACCACCACAAGATACCCTATGAATTTACTGACATACTTGAACTCGTTTAAGGAATATATTTCTGAACAATAACGAATTCAGCATGTTTACTGTACAGACACCAGACACCAAGTGATCGATAAAATTGTTGCTTTTATTGCTTATTTCATTTTTTAGTGCAATATTTGATTGATTGATTGTTGGTTGCTTAACGTCCAGTGGCAAATATTTCATGCATATTCAGAACTAGAAGTCGTTTAAGAAATAGATTATGAAGTATTTAGTATTACAAAATTTAATGTCATAATTTTCTCATCATTTGGTAAAAGGATATTTTCTAAGCTGTTAAAATTTGTAAGAATCATAATTTTTTCTGACAAAATTATATCTTTTGCTCTAAATTAACACATACGATTCTGAAAATAATAAGAACATTGCAACTTAAGTCTCGGGAATTATTTGTATATCAAGGCTTTTGAGCATAGAATATCAAATTCAATTATTGCCGACATTATGGTTTCATGTGTTACAAATAAATAACCAATTAAAAACAATAAGGTCTTTCCTAACGTAGTGGAAAGACCTTAATAATATACAATCATGACAAAAATTAGTTTTCGATAAAACAAATGTCGAACAGTTACAAAAATGAATAAGTACAGTATGAAGCCTCTGTAAGTTAACAAGTTTCAAACTTGTTGAAAACTAGTGGTTTTATCAAAACCACTAGGACGCCACATGATTTTTTCAGTTTAATATAATTGCAATTCGTAATAACTATGGAGCAAGTAATATACAGTGGAAAAGCAAGCATTATGTTTTTTTTTTTTTTAGTTATGCAAAATTTACTCATATTTTTTAGTTAAACCATTTTGTATATATACGCATCGTTGTCATAATAAAAATATATCTATTCCTTTTGTCTTGATACCTCTTTAATAAATAAACATTTTTACAACCTGACGCACACCAAAGCCATGCACCTATAGCAAATAACTTGGTCAGAAGAGAAATAAAACAAATTAAAACAAAATGATTCGCCTTTTAATCTTTGTAAATAAGAACAAAACATTTGATTATACATATTTAGCACTAGTCTTTACAATTGTTAATTACTTAAAATAAAAAGATTATGATTGAATTTGTTTAATCAGTTGTTATGCGAGTTGGCTCGTGTCGATCGTTTCACTGATTTTCGGCAATATGAAAGAAAAAAACCGGCACGTGCTTAAACATTTTACTCATTTGTTTGTAGTTCTTTTTTTTAATGAAATTTGGAATTTATGCATTAAATATCAATCTCTACCATAATATAAAAACAATGTACATGAAACAGCACCCCTTCTAGTCCTTAGTGGCATATTATAAGTCCTTAGTGCACTATAAGGAGTCCTTAGCAGTGTTTAGACGTATCGCCTGTTTTGCAGCACACTGAACTAATTTTCCGGCGTGAACGACCATTTAATTTTGAGGGAGGGGGTTCAATCTGATTTTTTGGTGGTACCACGCAAGCATCAAATAAAGGCAAAAACTCCTACTCAGAATTTGTTTCATTTCTCCCTAATCAAAATATTTTTCTTCAATGTTGGGAATCAGAAATTGATAATATTTTTAAGAAACAAGTTCGGTGACACCATTTTTTCTTTTTATTTTCTTAAAGCATATTATAAAACCTTTCTTCTCATATTTTATTTTAAATTCTATCTCATAGATTTCTACAAAATTGTTTTTTTCATGAACAATCTATGCAAATTTGTGCAATTTTGCACGACAATGTAGCTTGGAAAATAGTTACCCATACTATTTATTATATTTTCAAACTAGAGACTCTAAAAAGCCTGTGTCGCTCACCTTGGTCTACATGTATGTGCATATCAAACAAAGGACACTCTCCAACATTGTAGAAGAGAATAGAATTCATGACAAAAATCTCTATTTTGTTGATTTTGTATTACTGATCTTTTAGACTGTTTAGTTTCTCTCTATCTTCTTTAGTTTTTGCTCAAAACACAAAAGAGCTAGGTAAAAAATATGTATGTGAAGTTAGCAGCCGGTTCGTTATTCGATATTCGATATTCAATATCCAACCGGCTGCTAGCAGTCGGTTCGATATTCAAAATTTAGTTGAAAATCATAATAAAAATAAATACTTGATAACATTAAAAGCATGAATTTCATAGTTAAGGGGACTGATAAGATACGTAGGAAATCGTTTAATGACCTCTTCAAGCTGTCGTAAATTTTCGTTGTTCTCGAATATGTTACATACATGTATTTGTCTTTATGAAATATAGATTTTTATCAAAAAAGGACTTCAAAAATGTACTTTTATATATGATATTTCTTAAAACAAAAAGAAAAAACCGTTATAACTCTAGAAACATTTAGAAATATAAATAGAAATAATTATGGAAAGCCAAAAAAAGAAATATATAGTGAAAACCTACCTGAGACCGCTTAAATGAGGGTGAGACCCCTCTGGTCTTTTAATGTCTATAAAATTCAAGTAAATCATAGACTCTGTATATATAAATGTTGTATTAGAAGGATTTTCCGGAATAATGTCATCTTCGATATCTATGGAGGGCTTAGATTGTCACTTTTCAGCTAAAAATTGTCAAAATCTTAGGACAAAGGGCCCATGGCAATGGTGAGAGCCCCCTGATCTCTCAATCTTTCTAATATTAAGCAGACTTTTAGTTAATAGGTAGATACAAACGTGACTAAAAGGAATTTGGGTACACTTCCTGTTTTCTATGTTTACGGAGCGCCCATAGTGCCAGTTGGATATTCAAAATATATAGTGAAAACCTACCTGAGACCGCTTAAATAAGGATGAGACCCCCTGGTCATTTAAGGTCTATAACATTCAAGTAAATCATAGACTCTGTATATATAAATGTTGTATTAGAAGGATTTTCCGGAATAATGTCATCTTCGATATCTATGGAGGGCTTAGATTGTCACTTTTCAGCTAAAAATTGTCAAAATCTTAGGACAAAGGGCACAGGGCAATGGTGAGAGCTCCCTGATCTCAATCTTTCTAATATTATGCAGACTTTTAGTTAATAGGTAGATACACACGTGACTAAAAGTAATTTAGGTACACTTTCTGTTTTCTATGTTTACGGACGGCCCAAAGTGCCAGTTGGATATTCAAAATATATAGTGAAAACCTACCTGAGACCGCTTAAATGAGGATGAGACCCCCGTGGTCATTTAAGGTCTATACCATTCAAGTAAATCATAGACTCTGTATATATAAAGGTTGTATTAGAAGTATTTTCCGGAATAATGTCATCTTCGATATCTATTGAGGGCTTAGATTGTCACTTTTCAGCTAAAAATTGTCAAAATTTTAGGACAAAGGGCACATGGCAATGGTGAGAGCCACCTGATCTCTCAATCTTTCTAATATTATGCAGACTTTTAGTTAATAGGTAGATACAAGCGTGACTAAAAGGAATTTGGGTACACTTCTTGTTTTCTATGTTTACGGAGGGACCAAAGTGCCAGTTGGATATTCAAAATATATAGTGAAAACCTACCTGAGACCGCTTAAATGAGGATGAGACCCCCGTGGTCATTTAAGGTCTATAACATTCAAGTAAATCATAGACTCTGTATATATAAATGTTGTATTAGAAGGATTTTCCGGAATAATGTCATCTTCGATATCTATGGAGGGCTTAGATTGTCACTTTTCAGCTAAAAATTGTCAAAATCTTAGGACAAAGGGCACAGGGCAATGGTGAGAGCCCCCTGATCTCTCAATCTTTCTAACATTATGCAGACTTTTAGTTAATAGGTAGATACAAACGTGACTAAAAGGAATTTGGGTACACTTCCTGTTTTCTATGTTTACGGAGGGCCCAAAGCGCCAGTTAGATATTCAAAATATATAGCGAAAACCTACCTGAGACCGCTTTAAAGACGGTGAGACCACCCTGTTCTTTCAATGTTCATCAATTTCGACGAATTCATAGACCTTTTGTCCTAAAATTTTGACAATTTTTAGCTGAAAAGTGACAATCTAAGCCCTCCGTAGATATCGAAGATGACATTATTCTGGGAAATCATTCTAATACAACCTTTATATATACACAGTCTATGATTTAGTTGAATTTTATGGACATTGGAAGACCAGGGGTCTCACCTCATTTAAGAGGTCTCAGGTAGGTTTTCACTATATATATTTCTTTTTTGGGCTTTCCATAAATATTTCTATTTATATTTCTAAATGTTTCTAGAGTTATCGGTTTTTCTTTTTGTTTTAAGAAATATAATATATAAAAGTACATCTTTGATGTTGTTTTATCAATAAAAATCTATATTACATAAAGACAAATATGCAACTTAGAAAAGGGTTTATATTCGAGAACAACGAGAATTTACGACAGCTTGAAGAGGTCATTAAAGAAATTTCTAAATATCGATTCAAGAAAATTATTCTATAATGGCTATATTCTCCCACTGATAGATTATTGTTGTATTATTTGGAGTGATTGTGCTAAAAATGAGCTAGTCAGAATAATAAAATTGCAGAAAAGGGCTGCAAGACTTATTTTAGATGCTGATCCACTTTCATCATCAGCTCCACTGTTTAAACAGCTAGGGTGGATGACAGTAGAGAACAGAATCTCATACCACAAATCTGTTTTGATGCAGAAATGCCTTAAGAACGAAGCCCCTATATATCTCACTGAAAAATTTAAAGAAATGCCAGAAATAAACCAATATTGTTTGAGGAATGCATCTTGCAAAAATTTACAAGTTCCAAAAGCCAAAACAGAGCTGTATAAGAAAACTTTTATATATTCAGGATCTATTTTATGGAATAACACCAATATCCCTGAAAAAATCAACCTCAAGTACAAGCTCATTCAAAAAAGATTTAAAAAATTACTTGTTGGAACATTAAGAAGCTGTGTAATTTTATATGTATAATAATTTTCACACACTTACTCAAACTTAAGATATTGTTGAGGATTTTGAATGATGCCAATACTATATGAATTTTAATTTTTACCTGTTTTGAAAATTGTACATCTCATAACAATTTTTTATTTCATTTTTTCATATATGTGTGTTTGTTTGATATTTCATAATTGTTTGTTATATTTCATTGTATTTCATGAGGGCCTCAGGGAAGATTAGTTTTATAGCTAACTGTGTAACCCTCTTTAAATAAAGAATTATTATTATTATATTATTATTATTATTATTATTATTATTAAACGATTTCCTACGTATCTTATCAGTTCTCTTAACTATGAAAATCATACTTTTAATGTTATGAAGTATCTAATTTTTTTTTATGATTTTCAACTAAATTTTGAATATCGAACCGACTGCTAGCAGCCGGTTGGATATTGAATATCGAATATCGAATAACGAAGCGGCTGCTAACTTCACATACATGTTTATTTTGATAAAACAGGTTGAATTATTAAAAAATATAGAGTAGGCCTCTAGATGTTTATAGGCTTCAACGATGCTTGGATTCAGTTGCATTGTAATATAAACCAGATCTCTTTTTGCTTATATGCAATTCTGCTCATGTCTGAATTTGAAATTCGTCATAGTTTCTTTTAAAATATTCATTTTTTTTATACCAAATTTTGATTATTTCGAAATACCCCTAAACCATATAAGTAGTAGATGAATCTACTATTTTTCAAAGCAATCCAAACACGCTTTTGGTGCATAATGGAATTTGAATAGGGAAAATAACATTTCAAATTGTATAAAATATCTTAAACGAAAGTTGTATCAATTACATAAGTATTTTCAAATTTTTTTCACTAAATTCAGAGCACCCAGGCCACGTATAGCTGATGAACCAAAATGGGCTTCAGGTCAAAAGAGGTCAATTTTGGTTGAAATCGTTATCATAGTCTTGTGATATTTACTTAACTCATAAGCTGTGACTCTATCATGATGGGCTTGGTAAATGTTTGCAGACTTGATAAATATTTTGCAGGTGTCGAATAAACGGAAGAGAAGATACCAAGTGGGCATTCAAAAACAAGAAGTCGAAGATTAACAGACGTTATCTTGGTCAAAGAAAAACACATCCATACAAACTACATGCACAAAACACTGCACATACAACTGAAGATGGAGAAACACGAACCACACTAACGACAGCGGTGAACGGATTTCTTTAGGATGGGTATACAATTCCTGCTCAACTGATGGCGACAGCAATATTACGTCTGTTAAAACCCATTGATTATTTATATCTGGTAAAAGGTATCGGAAAGATAAACGTCTCTTGGCTAACGCTAAAGCATCCCCAAATTCATAGACCATCAGACTCCATATATTTTCAGCCTCATCAAATGAGAACAGAAAATCCCCTAATGCCGCCAAGAAAATTAGACGATGATAATTTTACATTGGTGGTATTTTCGGGACTGATCTGTTCTCTGAATACAAGATGTAAGATTTATCTGATATATTTAATGCTGGAGTTTTGAACTTTTTTATTTTGTCTGTACAGTTTGTCATTCTGTCTACAGTTATTGAGTCTGAAATCTAAGAGAATATTGTATTTTTTAACCAGAGCATGCATTGTCCTTTTTAACTCTAATAATACATTAATTTGTTTGGTTGTGGCGGGTATTAGGCAGCTTTAATTCTAGAAAACAAATAACAATAAGCCAAATAACAGTCTTCAGATGCGCACAAGACATTAGAGTCTTATATCATAATATATATCTGATGATCATTCGATTTTTACCATACATATGTATATTATTAAGGCCTTCAAACTCTTGCATTACAAGAAAAAACATCTTTTCACATTTTTTGTCGCCAATAAACGTAGAACATGCTGTGTAGACATCTGATGATTTATTGATGAGAACTGTATTTTGCCCTTTGGATGCCTTAAGACTATTTTTGTCGTTAGGTTTCTGCATTTTTAACATTAATGTTATTGTTGCTTACTAGAAATATAACCATAAATTTCTTTGTATGCTTGTTCTTTGTCATTGTTGTCTTATGTAGAAAAATAAACATATATATAATTGTTAATTTCTTCCATTTCTTTCAAGTCCTATGAGAAACATATATAAAAGTATTGTATTGTCTTCATTAGTGTTACATATACATGACGTCAACACCAAAAAGCAATTCTGGGAATACACGAGCAAATGATTGTGTCAGAATCAAGACACAAAACATGGCTACTGAAAACCTAGTCCTGTCATCAAGGAGTGAAGAAGACTTAATATTGAGCTTTATACCTACAATGAGGTTCTAATGAAAATTAAACTTCAATTTCATAATTGTGATTTTTCCATAATTGGTTTAGCGACAGTTTTGGCCTTGCGGTAATAAGTATTTCAAGCACGACTATCGTACTCAGACTCAGAAATCATCCAATCAAAATACTGGGTTTGGTCTTTCGAGCACACATTTTGTACTCCGAGTACTGAGTAAAGTTTTATGACCGAGACACCAGCAGTACATGTGCAGTATTTTACACCCAGTTGATACGATATTCCAAAACTTACTGTTATTCCTATCAGGTTTTCCTTAATACATTGTTGCTTCTAACAAGCTACTGAACAGTAAATTTAAAGTCTTTTCTGTGCCTTTTATAGCATACTATACGGTATGGGTTTTCTTTAATGGTACAGTTCATATCTGTGTCCTTTGGTCTATTGATAGGGGTATAATTTTGACAATCATATCACATCGCCTTATTTTTATATTGTTTGTGTAATTTTGGCAGTTATATCACATCGCCTTATTTTTATATTGTTGTATATTTTTTCGCGATTATGTACGTTGGTTTTTTCGTACTGAACGGGATTTTATTAGACATTCATGATTATAAAATACGTATCCAGCAAGTATGATATACCAAGTTGGGGTTAATTACCTTTTTTTTAGTTTTATCTCCTATTATTTGATTCTTCAAAGCGATTCCATCTATCAGAATGACATCTGTGTCTAAACTTATTTTGAATTTATGTCCACAATTTTTATCGAAGGAATGCTATCATAGAAATTTCCCAGACTTTAATCCAATATACGTTGAATTCATTTAGTTGGTATGCAAATAGATTAATTATCCACAAAGAACCACCTTTTTGTATATCGCAAAGAATCATCTTTTGGTATGTGGCAAAGAATCGTCTTTTTGTGTATTGCAAAGCGTCTTCTTTTGCAATATTTGATACAGTTTTTATATCATAAGGTTTTTATTTCGTGTAGAAGTGCTTCGATAGGTTACAAAAAAAATGTATTTATAATAATTAGTAAAACAAAATCCTTTTTAGATCTACATTTGAATATTTGTTCACCAAAAGAACAGCATTATGATGTTAAAATGTGTCTTCACTCTCTTTTCTCATGTAAAATGTGTCTTCACTTTTAGATGGATATTAATTGTTAAAAGTGTTATCAAATCTATTCTACCATCAAGAAAGAGTAAATGTGCTAAGTCATAGGTTCTGGCAATATTTGGCACGTTTTAAAACTGTTATCACTGAAAGTCGAAAAATAATTTATTTAGTTGATATACTTGCTTAAATTTTATTAAATGAAATTTAGCGAAATAGTTCAACATTTGTGTAGAATGTACTTAAAATCTATCGAATACTTTGTCAAAATTATCATTAAAAACTCATTTCTCTGCACCTTGTGCCTAGATTTTTCAAAAAAATGAAAATGTTGCCAGATTAACTTGTAATCTAAGGTTCATTTTGTATGCATATTAAAGTGAAAATGGTGTTCTTTGTGACAAAAATACCACAAAACATCGAAATAAGGGTAACATCGTCACGTTGTAAAACCATAAAACGCCATTTTTCAAGATTTTTCCCTACCAACATGGTAACAGATTGGTAAATAAAAAACAAAGTTTATGACCCTATGATAAACGTATATTAATCAAAAGTAAAATAATGTTACAACAACTTAGCATTTTAGAGGGGAAATCTATATATTGGTTTTGAAGACTTGACTTAAAGAGAATTTTAAGACCATCAATTTAACGTGCTTTCTAAACAAATGCACATGTATTTTGAAAGAATTCATGCGATAACATCAAAAAAAAAGATGAATGCATTATTTTTTCGATTGTTTGTTCAAGTTTAACATGTTAAACACAAATCTTATAAAATCTGTGACATGACCCATTAAATTGTATTTTCGAGTTCAGTGCCCACCTTGAGTTTATATGTAGTTCAAACATGTTTTACATGGGTTTTTTTTTAATTTAGTTGAACATGTAATCAATACCTGAACAAAAGTTATGGTTAATCAAGAACATGTATATTTTGCATTAATAACAAGTTCTAAAACGAGATTTACAAGAATATGAGGTATATTTAATTATATCACAGGAGTGCGAACCAAATACTCTCAAGCTTAGAGATGAAATTGTAAATCCAATAACGTTTATTAAAAAAGGTTTAAGATGCGTAAGTCTTAGAGATAATAGCCTAGGAAATTAATTTCGTATCATAATGAAAATTTTCATCTTTTACATGTACTTGGTTGTTAAAGTCATGACCGATCAGGTAACATTACTAAGGTAATAAAACACAAAAATGTTTATTTGCGCTTGTTAAGTACTTATTTATTTTGTTTCAGAAAATACTGCCACTTTCCATTAAGAAGATTCAACCATCTTCATCAAAGACATGTCATTGGTATATTGTTATTGTGTCTTTTAGTTATTTTACTTTATACTACGAAGTTGAGACACGTTGTTCGAGTCCAAACACAATATCACAGACCATTTACAATTGATAGCAACATATATTTGGGAAAGATCAAAGGGATAAATATTTCACCAGAAAATTATATTTACGATAAAATGAATGCTGCAGAAGATCTTGAAGGTAACTTTGTTCCAAATACTGTGTACTTTTCATGGTGTAAAAGATATACTATTCCATTCAATGTTTATCTCAGTATCTTTACAATATGGAGAACATTAAAACCTGACGCCATAGTTCTCACGACCATTTATGATAATATCGAATCTGTAACTAATACCGGTGAAAAGCCTGACCTTTCCATCCATTTGGAAAATTATAATGATTATAATATGTGGCTAGGACTTCTAAAGAATGCTATACCAGGTTTTTATGTATTAACCGTAAATCGAACTTCTGACCGTGATGACCAGTGTACACTTGGGTACATATTTCAAGAACTTCAAGATAAAGGTGGTATTTATTTCTCCAATAATGTCTTTACTACAGCTTCACTGCGGTCATTAAGGAAACGAAGATTCTCATTGGCATTTGACAAAATGAAGAAACTCAGTTTTATATTTACAGAAAGAGAAAGCACTGAATTCATTAGGTTTAAAAGTCGTTACTTGCTAGAACATAGTAATACTTTTATCAAAAATAGCATAAAGTGTGAAAATGTAAACACTTACACTGGTGGAAAATCACTATGTTTAATTGTACCAAAATTAAATCCGATAAACTTAATCAATTCGACTTCACCGTTTGCAAATTTAGCAAAACGAATATTGTACGAACGTTCTGACATTGATGTACAAACTACTTCTGAAAGTGTAACACCGAAGATTGTTCACATGGTATGGTATGGAACACGTAATCTACCATTTCAAAACTACTTAAGTCTCAGAAGTGTTCTAACTATCCTTAATCCTGAAAAACTATACATACATGGTGATGTCATCCTCACTGGGTATTTTATGCAAAATATATCAAAGGATCCACGTGTTATCTTTGTCTACAGACATAAGCCACAGTTTGTCTATGGAAATAGAATTAAATTCGTTGCTTTGGCTAGTGACGTCACGAGATGTGATATTTTACTACGGTATGGTGGAATATATACCGATTGGGATGTTATCTGGGTGAAGCCTGTTGATGATTTAATATTGAAAGGTTACAGTGTCGTTGTCTCTTTCGATATTATACCTTGGACGTACTATCCGGAGACGATTCAACCCGGAGTTATGATGGCAAAACCCAAAAGCGACTTCATAAAACATTGGCAAGAAAATCTCAAAAATTATAAGCCTAACAGTTGGTGGTTCAATACTATGTACTCACTTTATAAAGTATATGAACAATTTCCCGATTCTGTTCATTTCGAACCTCGGCTACAAGTTATCTGTCATTCAAAAAGGCGAACCTGCCATCCGACATTCAAAGAGAATTTCAAAACCCAAGCAAAGAAGTTCGATTGGATTTTAGATGACGTTTACAGTGTACATGCTACTTGGCCTGATCCTTTTCCAGGATGGGAGAGTCGAGCAAGTGTAATGCGAGGTAATGGAATGTTTGCCGAAATAGGACGTTACATACTTCATCAAAAGTACAGCTACGATCATGAAAGTGAAAATAAAAATACCGAAACATTGTAAAACCGGAAAACTGTCAATTTGTAAACATTACATGAATCAAGCTGAAATGCTGGATAATTGGAAATTGTGAAAAGAGAACATTTTTTATGAATAAAAGAAGAAATGGGGTTATATTAATGAGATCACAATATAAAACATAAAACCCAAAGACATTTATATAAAGATCATCGTCTTTAATGAAAGACAGGTGTCTATAGATACAATACGCAAAGTATACACCGTCCCGATAAAAAAAAGTACTAAAACAAATAAGAATAAAACTATGATGTGCAATGAACATCAAATTTTTCAATTTAAAAAAAAAAAAACAACACATAATGAGATATGGAATGAGGCAACCGCCGATGAGGTTCATGACTCCAGACAGGCACATGAACATGTGATAGGGGGAGGGTTGAGATCTCAAAAAAACATGTTTAACCCCGCCGCATTTTTTGCGCCTATCCCAAGTCAGGAACCTCTGGCTTTTTTAGTCTTGTATTTTTTTTTTTTTATTTTGGTTCGTTTATATGTTTCGGAGTTTAGTGTGACGTTCATTATTGCTGAATTTTCGTTTATGGGCCAGCTGAAGCCCGCCTCTGGGTGCGGGATTTTCTCGCTGTGTTGAAGATCCTTTGGTGGCCTTCGACTGTGTTCTGCTGATTGGTCGGGTTGTTTTCTCTTTGACACATTCCCCGTTTCCATTCTCAATTTTATTTAAATATTTTCTTAAAAGTCCTAGCTTTTTAGATATCGATCAGTGGACTCACACAAGGTGAATAAAAGAACTCAATAAAAATCAGTACAGGAAATTCATTTTACTATACAATAACTGTATAATAGTTAAGAAATTAGAAATACAAACAAAAAATACTTCATATTAATTCACTCATAGGGTCTTTTTGCATCGAAAATAAACACATTTATTCTAAAACCAGTTGTTGGCATGATACGGGTTATGTTCTTAATGTATATTTTATGATGGTATGATACTCAACCCCTAATGGGAGGGATTGTGGTTGATTTTCATATGTCGAAGATTAGTACCCCGTTCACACTATGACATTTTTTGAACCGGCTTCGACCTGAATTAGTTAAACTGGGTTAAATTACTGTAGTGTGAACGTCTTAAACCGGGGCGAACCCGAATTAACATTACCCCTCATTTTAGGTGGAGTTAATGTGAGGCGAACCTGGGTTAATTGCCTTGCATTCTATTTGTGAACGCGAAGCGGAGTTAATGCGGGGTTGTTGCTATTGTTGTGGTGCATGACTTTTTCTGTCGTCTGTCTGATTCAGCGTAAAAAGCCGCAACATGGATGCCGCTGAACTAAAATTTGTTACCGCGAGCAAACTAAAACGTGAACTTACATGGAGTGAACAAGAGACCAAGACCTTTTTGTCTAGCTGGGGAGAGTCCAAAATACAAGAGGAGCTTGAGTAGTCTACTGGAAACAGCCTCGTCTTTGTCAACATAGGAAGAAAGATGGCTGGTTTGGGTTTCAAGAGAAATGCACTGTGCAGGCAACACATTGAAACTTTAAAAAAACTATTTCAGTGCTAAAAACGTTATCAAATTAAGAGGTCATGGAAGAGTAACCTGTAGATACTTTGATGAATTAGATGAATTTTTCGGTTGACGTCCAGCAGTCACTCCACCGAATGTTAATGACTCCACAGCCTTCAACATTTCTCTGTTTCAAAGCAGTGATGATAAGCCGGATGATGAAAATGACGATGTTCGCGATCCAGAACAAACATCCAGTTTGCCTCTTGTTTTATCAGGGAAATCTACACCCGCAAAAAATTCATCCATGGTGCCGTCAATTTTTAATTGGAACATGTTGAATGTAGAGGTATGTTTAGACATTTTAAATTTAGTCCAACATCTGCAGCCTGTCGAATTCCAAAACGCAGGATCATGAAACTTTCCAATCCGTTCCAGATCTGATCTAGAATTTTTTCCAGAAATTTCCTTCACCGGTTTTATTTTCATTCTTCTCCTTTCACAGTTGTTACTGTTTGAAGGGAACACGGTAGTATTTATTCTTCCATAAGCGACAATACTAACAGTCAAATGGTAGAGTGACCATCTTCGAACGGAAGTGCCTGTGCTCCAACACCAGAACCAAGCAGGTACTTCATGATTTTTTGAATTTTTAAAAGGTCAATTTTCAGATAATCTCAAACAGATCTATTTACAAACGAGATGGTGTACAATATCCAAGTAACCGCACTGATTGAACTGTCTATTTTTTTTGTCTCCCTGCCCTTTCATTCTTACTGTTTTCATTTCACTTCAATATACTTTTCATAATTTCTTCTGTTCTCTATTTCAATGAACCTATATATAATATTATTTTTCATATCTTTTGTGATACCCCCTCCCCTTTTTTTTAAGTGCGACTACCCTTATTCAATACACCATTCGGTCATAAATGTCAAGTTTCCCTTGAGAAAAACTTTCACACACAAAGCAATGTAATATATACCTAGTTATCCCTCAGAGTCTCTCAAGGATAAACACAAAGAATAATATGTGTAGGGTTATCTCAAGTAAAAAAGTTAAGGTGCATGTACAAATAAAAGGGAGATTAAGGATATACATGCTTTTATGATACAGCAAACCAACCACAAACATTTACCATTAGACATTTGAAGGGAAACATTCAGTGACTTCAAGTTTCAGAATTGCTAAACACAGGTGTTTTTTTTTTTTTTTGGGAGGAGGGGGTAGGTGGAGATGACTTCAAGCCGTTTCTGCTTTCCAAGCCTCTCACGTCAAACATTTTTTGTTTTCCAATGGGGAAACACCTCAAAATTTCATACTGATTTCATGAAAAGGAGATAAACAAATGAACAGATTGATTTTGAACACTGTGTTACACATTTCTCTTCTCTTTCACATGAAATAATCGTATTTCGAGTTCTCCCTTTTACTATTTATGTTTCTTTTACAATCCAGAAAAAAATGAGAATTACGAAATTTTTCAAATATTTTCAACCTTGTGACGTCATGTTTGGAATTCCACACTTCGTAGAAGCAGGATATCTTTTTACTCGTTATTAAAATCATTCGCTGAAAATCGTGCACGATTATAAAATTGGTATTATAAAAATAAGATGTGGTATGATTGCCAATGAGACAACTCTCCACAAGAGACCAAATGACATCTGTTTATTAAACATAATTATAAATGAAGTTCCTTCATAAAACGAAGAACTATCTTCCTGTAGTATTCAAGCAAAGCAAAAGTCCTAACGGGCTATTATTGTTACAAAAGGGGCGTTGTTTTCTTCTTATGTATCTGTATCTGTATTTGTATCTGTCCAACTTCTGCCAGTAAAGGCACACCTCCACAAGTTGGAAATAATGGAATTCTTAAGTGACAATCTAAGCCCTCCGTAGATATCGAAGATGACATTATTCATGAAATCATTCTAATACAACCTTTATATATACACAGTCTATGATTTAGTTGAATTTTATGGGCATTGGAAGACCAGGGGGGTCTCACCCTCATTTAAGCGGTCTCAGGTAGGTTTTCACTATATATTTTGAATATCTAACTGGCGCTTTGGGCCCTCCGTAAACATAGAAAACAGGAAGTGTACCCAAATTCCTTTTAGTCACGTTTGTATCTACCTATTAACTAAAAGTCTGCATAATGTTAGAAAGATTGAGAGATCAGGGGCTCTCACCATTGCCATGTGCCCTTTGTCCTAAGATTTTGACAATTTTAGCTGAAAAGTGACAATCTAAGCCCTCCGTAGATATCGAAGATGACATTATTCTGGGAAATCATTCTAATACAACCTTTATATATACAGAGTCTATGATTTACTTGAATGGTATAGACCTTAAATGACCAGGGGGGTCTCACCCTCATTTAAGCGGTCTCAGGTAGGTTTTCACTATATATTTTGAATATCCAACTGGCACTTTGGGCGCTCCGTAAACATAGAAGACAGGAAGTGTACCCAAATTCCTTTTAGTCACGTTTGTATCTACCTATTAACTAAATGTCTGCATAATATTAGAAAGATTGAGAGATCAGGGGGCTCTCACCATTGCCCTGTGCCCTTTGTCCTAAAATTTTGACAATTTTTAGCTGAAAAGTGACAATCTAAGCCCTCCGTAGATATCGAAGATGACATTATTCTGGGAAATCATTCTAATACAACCTTTATATATACACAGTCTATGATTTAGTTGAATTTTATGGACATTGGAAGACCAGGGGGTCTCACCCTCATTTAAGCGGTCTCAGGTAGGTTTTCACTATATATTTTGAATATCCAACTGGCACTTTGGGCGCTCCGTAAACATAGAAAACAGGAAGTGTACCCAAATTCCTTTTAGTCACGTTTGTATCTACCTATTAACTAAAAGTCTGCATAATATTAGAAAGATTGAGAGATCAGGGGCTCTCACCATTGCCATGTGCCCTTTGTCCTAAGATTTTGACAATTTTAGCTGAAAAGTGACAATCTAAGCCCTCCGTAGATATCGAAGATGACATCATTCTAGGAAATCATTCTAATACAACCTTTATATATACAGAGTCTATGATTTACTTGAATGGTATAGACCTTAAATGACCAGGGGTCTCACCCTCATTTAAGCGGTCTCAGGTAGGTTTTCACTATATATTTTGAATATCCAACTGGCACTTTGGGCGCTCCGTAAACATAGAAAACAAGAAGTGTACCCAAATTCCTTTTAGTCACGTTTGTATCTACCTATTAACTAAATGTCTGCATAATATTAGAAAGATTGAGAGATCAGGGGGCTCTCACCATTGCCATGTGCCCTTTGTCCTAAGATTTTGACAATTTTTAGCTGAAAAGTGACAATCTAAGCCCTCCATAGATATCGAAGATGACATTATTCCGGAAAATCCTTCTAATACAACATTTATATATACACAGTCTATGATTTAGTTGAATTTTATGGACATTGGAAGACCAGGGGGGTCTCACCCTCATTTAAGCGGTCTCAGGTAGGTTTTCACTATATATTTCTTTTTTGGCTTTCCATAATTATTTCTATTTATATTTCTAAATGTTTCTAGAGTTATAACGGTTTTTCTTTTTGTTTTAAGAAATATCTCCTTTCAGATTTTCTCTATTTGTAATGGTTCAAAAAATAATAAGACAAAACTTGCATTTTACCCCTATGTTCTATTTTTAGTCATGTCGGCCATGTTGGTTGGTAGGCGGGGTCATCGAACACATTTTTTAAAACTAAACACCCTAATGATGATTGTGGCCAAGTTTGGTTATATTTGTCTCAGTAGTTTCAGAGAACAAAATTTTTATAAAAGATTACAAAAATTTACAAAAAATTGTTAAAAATTGACTATAAAGGGCAATAACTCCTTAAGGGGTCAATTGACCATTTTGGTCATGTTGACTTATTTGTAGATCTTACTATGCTGAACATTATTGCTGTTTACAGTTTATCTCTATCTATAATAATATTAAAAATTTCCTTAAAATTACCAGTTCAGGGGCAGCAACCCAACTATGGGTGGTCTGATTTGTCTGAAAATTACAGGGCAGATAGATTCTAACCTGATGAACATTTTTATCCTGTCAGATTTGCTCTAAATGCTTTAGTTTCAGAGATATAAGCCAAAATCTGCATTATACCCCTATGTTCTATTTTTAGCAATGTTGGCCATGTTGGTTAGTAGGCAGGGTCATCGGACACATTTTTAAAGAAGATACCCTAATGTTGACTGTGGCAAAGTTTGGTTAAATTTGTCTCAGTAGTTTCAGAGGAGAAGATTTTTGTAAAAGGATTACAAAAATTTACCAAAATTTGTTAAAAATTGACTATAAAGGGCAATTACTCCTTAAGGGGTCAATTGACCATTTTGGTCATGTTGACTTATTTGGAGATCTTACTTTGCTGAACATTATTTCTGTTTACAGTTTATCCCTATCTATAAAAATATTCAAAATAATAACCAAAAACTGCAAAATTTTCTTAAAATTACCAATTCAGGGGCAGCAACCCTACAACGGGTTGCCTGATTTGTATGAAAATTTCAGGGCAGATAGATCTTGACCTGATAAACAATTTTACTCCATCAGATTTGCTCTAAATGCTTTGGTTTCAGAGATATAAGCCAAAATCTACATTTAACCCTATGTACTATTTTTAGCCATCGCCGCCATCTTGGTTGGTGGGCCGGGCCATCGGACACATTTTTTAAACTAGATACCCCAATAATGATTGTAACCAAGTTTGGTTAACTTTGACCAAGTAGTTACAGAAATGAAGATTTATGTAAAAGTTAACGACAGATGACGACGACGGATGACGACAACGGACGACAGACGCCAAGTGATGAGAAAAGCTTACTTGGCCCTTTGGGCCAGGTGAGCTAAAAAAGCATAGTAAAATCTTCATTAAGGCAAATTAATAAGTATAAGAAAATTCTATCTGAGGAAATAATTATACCGCTAATCAACCTTAAATAATTTTCAAGAGCATTTAACGAAATAAGTATTATTTTTTAAGATAAAGAAAAATGCCCTAAAAATTTATAGTATACAGAAATTTAAGGACGCCCATATATATGGCAAGCTGTTGAGGAATTTGTTCCCTTTTTTTAATATTGATTTATATTAGAAAATCATTTTTAATATTAAAAAATGATATGATTTTCTAATATTCTAATCAAAATTCCCTAATGACAGCAGTGCTTATTATCAATTATAAGAACTTAATTTGCAGAATAATTAGTGCAATACAGCATCATATTTTTTCAACCGCTCGCTCAACATGGGAAGGAAGGATCACTAAAACCAAAGATTTTGACAGAAATGCAACAAACTGGAAAGTGGTCTATTAATGTGATTTCAAGGTCTTGCCAATCTCATTGTATATATGTCTCTTGTAGAAATAAGTGTTCTGGTAATTTTTGCTGTTTCTCAATATCTATTATATTAGTATTTAAACAAGAGGCTCTTAAGAGCCTGAATCGCTCACCTGTATTTCAGAGAAGATTTTTAAATGTTAGCAAACTT
Organism: Mytilus coruscus; assembly: GCA_017311375.1. Lineage (NCBI taxonomy): Eukaryota > Metazoa > Mollusca > Bivalvia > Mytilida > Mytilidae > Mytilus > Mytilus coruscus. The sequence continues at coordinate 53,563,002 of CM029601.1, forward strand.
GATGAACAAATTGTGTAAAATTGTCTTTAAAGGGCAATAACTCCTTAAGGGGTCAATTGACAATTATGGTCATATTAACTTTTTTGTAGATCTTACTTTGCTGAACATTATTGCTGCTTACAGTTTATATATATCTATAATAATATTCAAAATAATAACAAAAAACTGCAAAATTTTGTTAAAACTACCAATTCGGTGGCAGCAACCCAACAATGGGTTGTTCGATTCGTCTGAAAATTTCAGAGATAATAGATCTTGACCAATTGAACAATTTTACCCTGTCAGATTTGCTCTAAAAGCTTTAGTTTTGGAGATATAAGCCAAAAACTGCATTTGACCCTATGTTCTATTTTTAGCCACGGCGGCCATGTTTGTCAATGGATCAAAACTTCGGATACAATTTATAAACTAGATACCCTAAGGAACATTTAGTTAAAGTTTGAAGGTATTTGGCCTAAAGGTTTCAGAGGAGAAGATTTTTGAAAAAGTTTACGACGACGACAGACGACAACAGATGACGATGACGACAGACGACAGACAACGGACGACGACAGACGACGACGGACGCCAAGTGATGGCATAAGCTCACATGGGCCCTTCGGGCCCTGGTGAGCTAAAATGAAAACAAGAATTGATTACTGATCGATACCCTTGGGGCTGGTAGTTCACATGCAGTGGTATCAACCCAAAATAATAAAGAAAAAATTTCAAACTGGATTGTCCTATTTTTCTGAAAATTACAGAGATAAACCTGAACTGTTGATCATTTTACTCTTGCTTAAACTGCTTTAATTATTGAAAATCAAGCCAAAAAGTGCATTTTACCCTAGGCCTTTGTTCTTTTTTAAGCATCAGTGGCCAAGTCTTTCTAAACTAGATACTCTAAGAAGCATTCAGATAAAGTCTGGTAAATTTGGCCTTGTAGTTTCACAGATGTTTTTTAAGGTTAGGATGAAGGATGGTGTTGGTATTCTGTTATCCGGCGTGACGTAGCAGCTCCTTAGATACAGCATCCGGGCATCACTGAGGTGACGCTTTTTCATCGATACGCTGTATAACCGAGGGACATGAAAAAATATTGGCAATAAACATTTCTTTTCAGGTGACAAGGGTGTGAAAAGATAAACTCTTTTATCTCCGTCAAATGTCAATCTAAATTAACTATTTTAACTTTATTAATAATTTTACTACATTTAAGTTGATCCATACCAAGGCTTTGTTTAGTCTTACTATACAAATCATTGTCCATACGTATATTTAAAATTTATTCAAAATTGAGATAATCTGATGATTTCATTTTGGGTGAAATTAAAATTGTATCAAAACCTGGGACTATTACTCTAACCATTTTATGACCAAGATGTCATTTTAAAAAGACATTTTGAAAATTTGGTAATATCTTTCGAAGTCTCGGTACAAGGCAAGCCGTTTATACAATTACTTAAAAGTATACTGTACATTTTGAGTGAACTTTTAAAAGCATAAACAAGTAATAAATTTTCAATTAGGTGTCATATTTTGACCGATAGATTAATCTTGTACAGAAATTGTAGAAAAATCGAAAAAAGTTGCACGAAAGTCATGTAACGCCAGAATTATTGACAACAGTTTCGTTGGAAAACAAGAATTCCCACGTACCTGCGCACACTGACTGAGATAGAATTCACTGCATGTTACACACGCTAAAAGGAAAATACTCATTTTACGCATTTTGAAAGGAATATATATATAGGCAATGTCACAAATAGCTGATTATGAAAATGCAAGAGGTGTAATTGTTTTACGCGTCACCTGAGACTACTATAGTGTTATCATGGTTAAAGTAGTCTCAGGCGTCGCTTATAAGGTAAACTAAAACCTTTGTTCGTAAGCCAAGCTTATTTTCTTGCTTCAGACGGTAAGCTCATATCTCGTTCAGACGCCCATTGCATGGGGAAACGGGTGTTCTAGTGGCTGTGCTACATGTAGCAGGTGATAACATAAAACCATTGTTACAGGCATTGGTGACACGGGAAATTTTGCCATATATTTGTTTTCTTTGTTCCTTCACTACATCATGGTTCAACACCAATTTCAAACTTTGTACTGCTAGATCTGGTGATGTGAAGTTGATTTTTTTTTTTTACTTCACATTCATATTGCATTTTTTTTTTTTTTTTTTAATGCTAATCAATGGAGAAAAAAGAAGGTAGATTGCTGCTGCTCACGACATGCATGTACATTATGTAGATATGTTAGTAGAATGAATAATAAGATGTATATGATGTATGCCATGTAGAATGATATTATAATCTAAAAATCATCAACCTGTGTGAAAAATTATTTTATTTCTCCGTTTGAGTGTTTTATGTTTTTCTTTTGACAGTAACCAAATTATTCAAAAACATGTTAAAATAAGTTGTTCAGAGAGTTAATGTTTTCAAATCTTTTATTAATATAATACTACATAAAACTTTTTTTTACTTTCAAGTTTGCCCATCGTGCATTTAAAAGAAACGATGTCCTGAAATCTTTATCTCCTCAATCAATAAATATTCATACACCTTAAGTAATGTATAAGTTCGCGTTTTTGAATTATTTTCTTAATCTAGCTCATAACATCAACATTTTGTTGTTAATTGTTTCGTTTAAAACAAATTTTGGTAGTCTTAATTATCACTGTTATCCTTAACTTCGCATGCACCTTGTAATAACCGCTGGATACCAGACATCTACCATGACCAGATGACCAGGTTAATTCACCTGTCTCAATGTTTCTTTGATGTCGACATTTGTATTACCCAACTTAACTTGCACATGACCTTGATTAAGGAAAATCAAACAAGGCAGAAGATCACTCATAGTTTTGTTTTCACTGCATATATTTGTCAAACAGGAATATACACAAAATCTAGATCAAATATATTCATGATCTGATACTCTATTTCTTTTGTGATTTTTTATTCTCACAAGGTAAGCCGTCATCGTATCTACTACAGTAGAAAGAAAGAAAAAATTAAAATAATAAGAATGGTTTAAAATTTTTACTGCAGATTATATATATATATATATATACATACAAGTGAAAGATTTATTTTGTCGGATATTTGTAGCTGCATTTTTAGTGTTAACGATTAATAATAAGTTACGATCTTTACAACCTACATCACGACAGGTCTTGGTCATATCTACATATTAAAAAAACATACACTGATTCATTCACGATGAAACTTTATTAAAAGTTAGCAATCCGGCATATTCTCTTACACGATAGGCAAACAATGTTTCACCGCCTTATCAACGGAAATCGGCGTTACTAAGAAAGGGACATCACTGATTTTAAAAATGCCCGTATGTTCGGATAACAGAATTAAGCTACTTTTCAGCAGAAATTGTGTATTTTGAATGAAAATAATGTTGTTTTTTTTTTTGTTCAACTGATACACAATACAATCAATAGGCAATACACAATCTGTTCCTTGAACTACTTTTCAAATTAACATGCATACATGTGAACCTCCCGACGGGAGTACAATAATCCCGTTTTCAGGGGTCTCCTCCCGACCTCCCGTTGAAGAGAAAAAAAATCCCGTGTATGAAATATTTCATGAATAAAAAATTTCAGCCCCAACATATCTGGTGTAACTGACATTACCTGAAGTTATATTTTACCTGTAAATCAATTAACATGCATAATTATATGGCTTCACTTGTCAGCTTGGGTGTCAAACATACTGGTAATCAACAATTTTTACCTCAGGCTAATTCAGGCCATTTTGTAATCAAAATGAATTTTAGGTTACTTCCCTTGATTTATCCTGTTTTAAGTTACTTTCCTTTAAATAATGTAAATTTTTAAAAGAATATAAATAAAATATAAAATGAACAAATTATCATCAAAGGATGGTAATTAAATAATTTCAAATGTCTTAGGACAAATAAAAAAATAATAATTTGAAAATTATTTGAGGGTTCTATACTTTCGTTCAAGGCTTAAATTGAAATTTATATAAAACCGACCGTGCAAGGGCTGTATAGCCAGTCAAGGTCGTTAAAAACTCCATTTGTTGTTGTATAAAACTATGACCCTTATATTCTGTTATTCAAGCCAATAACACGTCTCAGTCATTACAGCTGAACGGACGTGCTGGGTCAGCTCTCTTTACCCGCTATCTTCGATGAGGGTTTACTGTTAGATGGATGAACGACTTACTACTTTAGATGACAGAAACCAATCCAACGCTGTACAGTAAACGTTTGTTTTGTGCGTAAATTTCCGCGTCAACATGCACTCCAAAACCCATTGTGGATGGGGAGTGTTATGCCGACTGACGTCCGAGAGCTGTATCCTAGGTGTTAGATGATTGACCTTCATTTCACTGTCTCACGACTTTGGTCCTGATAATGCTTCCTGTCATCTTTAATACTACGTCCGAGACTCATCTACCAGTGCTCCATCATCGAGGTTAGCGGGCTGCCAAGCTGACCAATCTGGCCCTGAAAGCAGCCGTTGTGAAGAATTAACACCAAAATAGTAAACAAAGAAAACCAAAACAACTCACAAAACCAAGATGGCGGCCTACCAAAATGGCGTCCTCCACCTGTTCCTGACCGATGGCACAAAATTATTTAAACGCTCACCAATCGCCTTCGGGCACCGAGCCGACCGTGCGAGGGCTTAATAGCCAGTCAAGGTCGTTAAACACCCCAGTAGTAAAATTCTGTTATACCGACCGTGCCAGTCAAGGTCGTTAAACACCCCCAGTAGTAGTATACTGTTTGAATGTGTTTCTTAACATGCAAAATAGATCAATTTGCAGATAGTTAAAAGTAAACTCACAAAAATACTGAACTCCGAGGAAAATTCAAAAAGGAAAGTCCTCATTCAAATGGCAAAATCAAAAGTTCAAACACATCAAACGAATGGATAACAACTGTCATATTCCTGACTTGGTACAGGCATTTTCTTATGTAGAAAATGGTGGATTGAACCTGGTTTTAGGTGGCACGGTAGTATTTCCTGGCCCATAAGGGATAATGATAGCCTTTTAGGATTTTCACCACTTTCTAACACTGCGAAAAATTCTACATACACAGTTAACTGAAGTACTTTCATTATACTAATCAGAAATAAATTTGAATATGTATCATGACCGTTTACTTTTTGCTATTTTAAAACCTAAGGCCACTAGTGCTTTTAGGTCTTTTATCATGCAGCTGGGACTATTATACAAATACTAATACTAGTATAATAGTCCCAGCATGCAGTGACTAAAAATTAAAAAATTCTCAAAATTCATTTTCACCTGTATGTAAAATTCTTTCATATTTTTCTACACCTGATTCATCCCTCAGTTTGGGAAAGTATGTTCAGTTGATACTGTATTTTTGTCCAATCACACTGTTCAGATACATTGACTTAAGTAGGGTACACAAAGAGCAACCTAAATTCCGGAATACAAATACTACCGTGCTACCTTAACCAAGACATCACAGACTTGAAACCAGTCATGACACCTATGATGCATAGACTTCTTACTAGGAAACATATTACAATAAAGAATACTAGTCTGCACTTATTTCTTACCAAAAAAATATTAAAGATTATACCCCTACCCCAGCTGGCATATTTTCACTTTTTTTCATCTTACCATTTTTACTTAAGGAGTGAACAAAACCCAAATATATGATGTTTCAAATCAACACAAAAGTAAAACATGGTGATTAAGGAGGAGTTATTGGATTGCCAACTCTATTTATAGTTAATCTGACTGAAAGAAACAGTTTAAGCACCAAATCATGAAAAATGATAGTAGAGTCCATTCCACATTTTACAGCATGCCTTACATTCCTTTGAGCATTTCCAGATTATGAAGGCAATACAACAAGGTTCTTTAGATGGCAGTTAACTATTATTCTAAAAATTTTTGACTGTACATGTACTAGAATATATCTCTAAGTTGACTGATTGTCTATTTCTCATGTATGCATTAAGTTAAATTATGTCCCTTACATAATCAATTTACATTTATTGTGCTTTTCAGTGTCAGAAAATTAAAACAATTAATGCCATTTGCATGGAAAATGAATAAACTATTTAATCTTGCTGATATACAATCCTAATCACATTCTTTGTCCAAAAAATTGTCTTGTCAATGTAAAGAAACCCTAATGCTATCCCTATTTCAGCTAAATATGAGGGCTAAATGAATAAGTAAGGACCCTTAACCACTTACTAGTTCCAAAAAGCTTTTACTGGTGTCATGTTACCACAGAACTACAAATTAAACCGGAAGAAAACTAGTATAGCTGTACTTGTGTGGAAAAAATAAGAAATTATGCACTTTATTTATTACGGTGAAAATTATAGGACGTACAGGCAACTAAAATATGTCGTCTCAAATTCCAGTTGTTGCACATGTGTCAGACACTGCGAAAAGTTAAAGCGAAACTTTATAATTAAAAATGTATTGCAAGTTACTTAAAAATAAAGAAATTTTACTTTCTAGGTAAATTTTAACATTAGTATCCACAGATCAGGCAAAATTTGCTGAATCAGCAATTTTCACTCCCAGGGGTGAAATTTAAGGGCTGTTTTATTCTACTTGCCCTTAATCAACTTTTATTGATAAACTTACAAATTGCATAGGTTAAAAAATACCTTTATTGATTTAGTGTTAACATATATATCCCAGTTAAGGTGGCACGGTAGTATTTCCTGGCCCATAAGGGATAATGATAGCCTTTTTAGGATTTTCACCACTTTCTAACACTGCGAAAAATTCTACATACACAGTTAACTGAAGTACTTTCATTATACTAATCAGAAATAAATTTGAATATGTATCATGACCGTTTACTTTTTGCTATTTTTAAAACCTAAGGCCACTAGTGCTTTTAGGTCTTTTATCATGCAGTGACTACAAAATTAAAAATTCTCAAAATTCATTTTCACCTGTATGTAAAATTCTTTCATATTTTTCTACACCTGATTCATCCCTCAGTTTGGGAAAGTATGTTCAGTTGATACTGTATTTTTGTCCAATCACACTGTTCAGATACATTGACTTAAGTAGGGTACACAAAGAGCAACCTAAATTCGAATACAAATACTACCGTGCTACCTTTATGGCTAGCCAAACCTCTCACTTGTATGACAGTCGCATCAAATTCCAAATTAAGCAAATGTTCTTATTGAAGTGATTGTTCTAAAAAATAATGATAAAAAAGATAAAAAATAAAGAATTTAAAATAGAACAAACTAAAAAAAAAAAAAAGAATGTTAGATTGAACATGTTGAATAAAGATAGAGAAAATTTATAAGTACAACATGTACAAGGGTACTATAAACATAATACATTCGGATGGAAAGTTGAAGAAAACACACTTTAAAAGACAATTTCTACAGCACACGGTTACATTTACGACAAAATTTATGTCGATTAAAAACCTCCTGATCTGAGTCCTATTCTCCTGACCAAAATTTCCCAATCTCCTGATCTGAGTTTCACAGTCCATCACATGTATGAACATGTGACACAAGTCACACAACATACATGTACACACACTGGCCTCTAAAAACACTGCAAAGGATCTCATTTGTGTAGAGAGCACAATGTAGCACAAAAGTGAATAATAAACTGTTAACACAGAGATATGTCTCGCCTATTTGTTATTTTGATAATGCAAATGTTGAAATTAAAATAGCAATACTTTAACATGTAAGTTATGCAAATATTCAAAGTCAATGAACCATGACTGAAGGTACAGGGATAAACAATCTCCATGGCAATGAGATGACTGCCAATGCTAATACAACTGCAAACCAAATACCATTGACTTTTCATAAGTTGTTCCCTTTAAACAAACCTCAGCACAAACATTAACTGTAAACTATGCAAAAGTTTCAAAGTCAATGAACCATAATTAGGGGGTGGGGTTATATAATCTCCATGGAAATAAAACATGTAAATGCCAATACATTTGCATACCGAATATCATTATTATTTGACTTAACATTAGTGGTTCATCTTAAACTGACCTAATCACAAACTTATACATGTAAACTAAGCAAAGTTTCAAAGTCAATAGACCATGACTGAGGGGTAAGGACCATATTCTCTAGGAAATGAGATGTGCTAATGCTTATACAACTGCATATTTCATATAAGCAAAGTTTCAAAGTCAATAGACCTTGACTGAGGGGCGGGCCAAATAATCTCCATGGTAATGAGATGTGCCAATGCTAATACAACAGCATACCAAATATCATTGACCTACCACTAGTGGTTCACCATGAACTAGATGTTATCACAAACTAATACATTGTTGACGCTGCTGCCGTCGCCGCCGGAAACCTCATACCTATGTCTCGCTTTTTGACTCCGTCAAGGCGAGACAAAAAAACACAAAGGACCTAAACAACGTGTTTTTATCCCGTATGTTTGAGTGTGCCTCTTTTGAAATATTACCTTGAATCCATTTAAACAATTTCTACAAGTTCATAAGTTGTGGCTATCCCTTTTGTCTCGTTGATCAGAAATAAATTAATCATAAACTAAATTTAACGGAGTGATTGAAATAAAATCATGTGAAACATCCCTAATTTCAGAAACCTCTTTCCTGTTAGTGGCATTTGCCGTCCAGATTCAAACTAGATTTAAGGGATAAGATCTAATAATTGAGGAGATACACCTGCTAGCAGAAAAAAAAACAGTAAATAAAATACCAAAATTAAAAATGAATGTGACCAGTATTTTATGTTTTATAAATTAAGTGTTAAAATCAAAAAAAGCCTTTGTCAAACATTACTTCATTATCATCTGGAAAGAAGAAAGTTAAATGTTTAAGGTAACTAAGGGGCATAACTCTTGAACAGTTATTCTCAAAACCATCAAAATGGACCTTGAACAGTTTTTTGATGATCCATGATAATATGCACAATTTCAAAGGATTGGGTCAAGTGGTACTATAATTATCATCCAGAAATCAAAGAAATAACATTTTTCAAAGGCAAGCCACAAATCTTGAACAGCAATTGTGAAAAAAATCAAAATCTAACTTGACCTGTACTTTTATGGTCCATGACATTCTCAAATCATTTCATTTACGAGTCTATTCATATAATATTACTATAACTTCTATCCCTTAAATATTTAGGCTTAAACAAAACTAACAATATATTCATGTTGCTGATAACCCAGACAGCTCATCTGGACACCATATTTTAATGATTTTTAAAATAATATCAATGTATACAAATTGTAAGCATATATACATAAAAGATAATAATAAAAAATATAATTCATGAAATGCTTCTATGCTGTATTTCAAGTTAAATACTAAATAATGACAAAATCTCTATCATCAACAATTTCCCTGCCAGGAACAACCATGACAACCAACTAAAATGAGTGAACTTGGTCAAACTTCTTTAAAAACTGAATTTGTAGTGGGAAAATGTTGGAAACCTGAGTCCAAAACCTAATGCTCTAAAGACCGTCTCAGGAAGTTTACTTTGGACAGTATAAAACAAGTAAAACTGTGAGCTACTGCTGATAAGTTGTTGAGTGATGAATTTCAAAATGCATCACATGGTGTAACTGACTTATATAAACCCTGAAACCAAATTTCAGAAATCCTTGTCAAGTAGTTCCTGAGAAAAATGTGACGAAAATTTTCAACTTTGCTATCATGTGTAAAATAATACAAGTGTTCGGTAAACAGGAAGTTGTTGAGTGATGAATCTGAAAACACATCACACGGTGTAACTTACTTATATAAACCCTAAAACCAAATTTCAGAAATCCTTGTCAAGTAGTTCCTGAGAAAAATGCGACGAAAATATTCATGGGACGGATGGACTGACGGATGGATGGATAGATGGACTGATGGAAGGACAGACAGAGGTAAAACAGTAAACCCCCCTTTTTTATAGCGGGGTATAAAAATGTATAATTATTCAGAACAAAACAATTGATAAAAATATAAATGATATCAAACTCAGCTAAAAAATAAAAGAAGAACGTGTCTGAGGTCACGATGCCCTTGCTCAAGCTTTGCAATTTTAAAAATTGTAAAAAGGAACATAACTCTAGAAAAGTAAGTGACTCACTGCCCAAATTTGCAACTTTCCAACTGATAAAGGGGCATTACTCTTAAAAGTTAGTGTGGAAACAAAAATGGGACAAAAGGAACAACAAAAGGACAGAAGGACGTCAAGGGTAACACTTAATGCCTCCTTTCCCTATCGCAGGGACTAAAAAAACGAAAAAAGTCAGAAAAGATATATATTTAACAACGGTGAAAGCCAAAATATACATTCCATTTTTTTTTTTTAAGATTCTCCATTCTTAACTTCTGGGAGTGTTTTGACTAGACACGGACCATTATTAATATATCTAAAAGAGTAGGTCTTCAAATAAAATTGGTCCATTTCAATTCATTTTCAAAGTACCAATTAAATCTAGCCACAGGAGAAAAAAAATAATGGATGCAATCTGAACTGTGAACTCAAAAAAAAACTATACATACCAAAAACAGTTCAATATCAATATGCATGACAAAAATTGTCAAGAATGGACATGAGTAGAGCTACCTGAATATATCATTTGGTTTTAATGGTAAAAAAAAAAAGAGATTTTGAAATTCAAAATAAGTTATCTATAACTTACAGTCTTGTTGAAAATGGAGAATCTTTACACTATTTTTTTTGGTGAAAAATTATAAACATTTTCTCAACATACACAAAAATTGTATGAATTACATTTTTAACTGGTACAGTCACCCTATCATTTTCATGCAGCCACAGTTAAAGTTACCTGAAAAAGAAATATTCATTCTTAAACATATCTGTCAAAACTATGTGAAAATAATTGAAACAATATTTAATGCAAAAGAATAATTACCTGGGCATTACAATTATGATGCATATAACATTTCTTTACCTAGCTTTAAAGTGACTTGTGGACATAACTTTTAGACTACCAGGCTTTGTTGGCAAAAAAAGATGAAAAGTGTTGTTTGTTGTCTATCATATTTGTTTTGTTTATTGTTTTATCCTATATCAAGTCATTGGTTTTCTTATATGAATTATTTCACATTTTGTCATGTTGGGGCCTTATATAGCTTACAATACAGAAAAGGTTTTGCTCATTGTTGAAGACCATAAAATGGCATTCTATAGTTGCTAACATCCTTGTCATGGGGTTTCTGGTTGATTAATGTCTCATTGGCAATCATACTACATTTCTTAATTTCTATATAGTGGGATTAATTTAGATAACAAAAAATAGAGAGAAGATATCCAAAATTCAAATCTTTGACTTCTCTTATTTGTATCTTGATACCCCCTTCCAAATTATACATACACTTATAACATGAATAAACTGTTATCACAGAGATATGTCTCGCTTTTTTGTAATTTTGATTATGCAAATGTTGAAATTAAAAAGGCAATACTTAACAAGTTAGGCTAATATTCAAAGTCAATGAACCATGACTGAGGTACATGGCTAAACCATCTTCATGTAAATGAGATGCGCCAATGCTAAATACAACTGCATACCAAATATCACTGACTTATTATAAGTTGTTCCCTTTAAACAAACCTAAACACAATCATTAACTTGTAAACTATGTAAAAGTTTCAAAGTCAATGAACCATGAAGAGGGGGTGGAGCTATATAATCTCCATGGAAACGATACATACAAATGCCAATAAATTTGCATACCAAATATCATTGACTTAACATTAGCAGTTCATCTTAAACGGATCTTATCACAAACTAAGTCAATAGGCTATGACTGAGGGGATGGGGCCAAATATTCTCCATTGAAATGAGATGTGCTAATGCTTATACAACTGAATACCAATTAACATTGGCCTACCACTAATGGTTCCTCTTGAACTAACCTAATCACAAACTTATACATGTTAACTAAGCAAAATTTTCAAAGTCAATAGACAATGACTAAGGGGCTGAGCCAAATAATCTCAATGGAAATGAGATATGCCAATGCTTATACAACTGCATACCAAATATCATTGACCTAGCTACCACTAATGGTTCCTCATAAACTGACCTAATCACAAACTAATACATGTAAAATAAGCAAAAGTTTCAAAGTCAATAGACCATCACTGAGGGGGCAGGGCCAAATAATCTCCATGGAAATGAGATGTGCCATTATGCTAATACAACTGCATACCAAATATCATTGACCTACCACTAATGGTTCCCCATAAACTGACCTAATCACAAACTAATACATGTAAAATAAGCAAAAGTTTCAAAGTCAATAGACCATGACTGAGGGGGCAGGGCCAAATAATCTCCATGGAAATGAGATGTGCCAATGTTAATACAACTGTATACCAATTATGATTGACCTTCAACTCGTGGTTCACCACAAACTAGACCTAATCACAAACTAATACATTGTTGACGCCGCCGCCGGAAACAGCATACCTATGTCTCGCTTTTTGACTCTGTCAAGCGAGACAAAAATCTAGTGACTTGCTCTAAGTTGAATAGTTCATAAATCTATGTACTAATTCTCTTACCAAAAAAGTCAGCTCAAATGGCCATTCCCAACCTCAATCCTTATGGACAAGCTGTGATGTTAACCTGAAATATAAAATGCTTCATCATCAAAAATTGTTTAAACTGATCATTGTTGGTATACTTGTATATATTTAATATAAATACTGGTAGTCTATAAATGTGTAATAGATGTTAAGAACATGTGGATTAGACAGCTATCCAGCAACCCAGCAAACTTTTATGCAATTACATCAGATCCTAAAATTTACTTATATAATGGTACTGATAAAAGAAAGAGTAGACTTCTGACCAACTCCTAAAAGCCTAGAGAGAATTTTATAATACATTTGGTTTTTTTTTACTCTTCAAAACTGGAATAACATTCTGGTACTTACCTTCCTTTTAGATGTATTAGACCCCAAAGTTTTATTCCCAACACCATGAAAAACATGTCACAGAAAGAACCTAAAAAGGAATTTAAATAAACATTTACTAAATATTGTTTTGATTTCTTACTACATGTTCACAATAGTATAACATCAACACCTAAGTTTGTAAAATTAGTATAAAGATGGAAAACAAAAAGGAAGTCAAAGAATAATGAATTGAATTTCAACTGCATTAAAATCTGCATATTTTACAGAGTTATCTCCCATTGAATTAACAAATCTTGGAAGCTCTATTCCAATCTCAGGATTTACTCTTGCTATTTTAATAGAAAATCTTGTTAATATACTTGGTACATGTATCTTTAAATATTAAACTGGCTCTATTCCAATCTCAGGATTTACTCTTGCTATTTTAATAGAAAATCTTGTTAATATACTTGGTACATGTATCTTTAAATATTAAACTGGTAAAATAATTCTCGGTCTGGTAGATGTTTTCACAATTTATAGTTTTCAGTTTTCTAACTTGGAAAATATGTTCTCACCCGTCACATGGCTACTGTGAGAAAAACATTTATAATGTCTAATACAGTTAATTATTTTTGTTTTAATTTTCCTGATCAGAATTCAACTGGCCAATGTACATGTAATGGTGTATAATATCATACCATTAGTATTTGCAGAACTTGCTTAAGAATGGTGTTGATACTTATAAAGGTATTTAAGTTGATTTCTTCTGTGTGTTTTATCCCATTGAAATCAATAGTCAATGCCATATTTCATTTCTTTAAGACAAACAATTACACACATAGGACATATAAAGACCATCAGAAATAATAAATACAGTATTGTAACCTATATATCTCTGTAAGAACTCTGTAATGGAAACAAATAATAAAGATAAGTGATGTTTGAAAAATTGTTGTCACTTCTATCAAAGCAGGCTCTCTTAAAAGGTTACAGTAGATTTAGCTTCATCTGTGATAAAAATAAAAAATATATAGAGTATAAAGTATAGAGTATAGAGTTACAGAAATCTATATGCCTCTCTTCCTGGTCTGTAAGCCATATTCAAGGTCGACAACAGAAACATCCTCTCTACTTAGCTGAATCTGCAAAAATCCAAAATTACAAATTAAACATCTGAGAGTGAACTCTGAAATGAAATATAAATATACTAGTCAACAAAAGTAACGATACACAAGTTTGAACTCCAACTTATCATAAAATATAATAAAATAGGAAAAACTGTTAAATTATCCAATGAAAAACATTCATTTGCAAAGCAAATGCATATGATTAAAAGAATCTGACCAAATTGGAAAGTGAGAAACTACCGTGTTATATAACATAAGGGTCAAATTTATTTGGCGGAAAATGATGACAAAAGTTGGCACTTAATTTCGAAAACATGAGACCATGTATAAGTTTAAAGTTTTAAGTTGTCATATCAATTTTTGAATTTTTGGGTGAAAAATTATATATATTCTTTGAAGAAACCTATATAAAAAATAAATATATATACAACCATATACATAAAAATATATAAAACGAAATAAATCAACCAATCTTGCTATTAGGTGCGGAACCGCAGCTCTTAATTAGGTCCTTATGATATATTATAAAGACCTAAGAGCTACGGTTCCTCAGCTACCTTACCATCAATTCTTTGAAGAAACCTATATAAAAAATAAATATATATACAACAATATACATGAAAATATATAAAATGAAATAGATCAACCAACCATACTATTTATAGCTGTGGAACCATAGCTCTTAGGTCCTTATGATATTTTTTGAACATAGATGGTCCTCAAATAGTCAAAAAATATCATAAGGACCTAAGAGCTATGGTTCCGCAGCTACCTTACCATCAATTCTTTGAAGTAACAGTGGCGGATCCAGAGGAGGGGTTCCGGGGGTTGGAACCTCCCTCTTTTTTCTTGATCAATGCATTTGAATGGGGACATATAGTTGGAACCCCCCCTTTATCCTGGGTTGGGAACCCCCCCTTTTAAAAATGGCTGGATCCGCCCCTGGAAGTAACCTATATAAAAAATAAATACATATACAACAATACACATAAAAATATATAAAATGAAATATATCAACCAACCATACTATTTATAGCTGCGGAACCATAGCTCTTAGATCCTTATGATATTTATTGAACATAGATGGTCCTCCAATAGTCAAAAAATATCATAAGGACCTAAGAGCTACAGTTCCACAGCTACCTTACCATCAATTCTTTGAAGAAACCTATATAAAAAATAAATATATATACAACCATATACATGAAAATATATAAAATGAAATAAATCAACCAATCTTACTATTAGGTGCGGAACCGTAGCTCTTAATTAGGTCCTTATGATATACTATAAACACCTAAAAGCGTAATGGTTCCGCAGCTACCTTACCATCAATTCTTTGAAGAAACCTATATAAAAATAAATATATATACAACCATATACATGAAAATATATAAAATGAAATAAATCAACCAATCTTACTATTAGGTGCGGAACTGTAGCTCTTAATTACGTCCTTATGATATACTATAAAGACCTAAGAGCTACGGTTGCGCAGCTACCTTACCATCAATTCTTTAAAGAAACCTATATAAAAAATAAATATATATACAACAATATACATGAAAATATATAAAATGAAATAGATCAACCAACCATACTATTTATAGCTGCGGAACCATAGCTCTTAGATCCTTATGATATTTATTGAACATAGATGGTCCTCAAATAGTCAAAAAATATCATAAGGACCTAAGAGCTACTTCAGCTACCTTACCATCAATTCTTTGAAGAAACCTATATAAAAATAAAAATATATACAAAGATATACATGAAAATATATAAAATGAAATAAATCAACCAATCTAACTATTAGGTGCGGAACCGTAGCTCTTAATTAGGTCCTTATGATATACTATAAAGACCTAAGAGCTATGGTTCTGCAGCTACTACCATCAATTCTTTGAAGAAACCTATATAAAAATAAATATATATACAAAAATATACATGAAAATATATAAAATGAAACAGATCAACCAACCATACTATTTATAGCTGCGGAACCATAGCTCTTTGATCCTTATGATATTTATTGAACATAGATGGTCCTCAAATAGTCAAAAATATCATAAGGACCTAAGAGCTACGGTTCCTAAGCTACCTTACCATCAATTCTTTGAAGCAACCTATATAAAAAATAAATACATATACAACAATACACATGAAAATATATAAAATGAAATAGATCAACCAACCATATTATTTATAGCTGCGGAACCATAGCTCTTAGGTCCTTATGATATTTACTGAACATAGATGGTCCTCAAATAGTCAAAAAATATCATAAGGACCTAAGAGCTATGGTTCCGCAGCTACCTTACCATCAATTCTTTGAAGAAACCTATATAAAAATAAATATATATACAACCATATACATGAAAATATATTAAATGAAATAAATCAACCAATCTTACTATAAGGTGCGGAACCGTAGTTCTTAATTAGGTCCTTATGATATATTATAAAGACCTAAGACCTAGGGTTCATAGCTACCTACCATCAATTCTTTGAAGAAACCTATATAAAAATAAATATATATACGACGATATACATGAAAATATATAAAATGAAATAAATCAACCAATCTTACTATTAGGTGCATGCAGAACCGTAGCTCTTAATTACCTCCTTCTGATATACTATAAAGACCTATAAGAGCTACGGTTCGCAGCTACCTACCATCAATTTTTTCAAGAAACCTATATAAAAATAAATATATATACAAAAATATACATGGAAATATATAAAATGAAATAGATCAACCAACCATACTATTTATAGCTGCGGAACCATAGCTCTTAGGTCCTTATGATATCTTTTGAACATAGATGGTCCTCAGTTAAAAATATCATAAGGACCTAAGAGCTACTGGTCCGCAGCTACTACCATCAATTCTTTGAAGCAACCTATATAAAAATAAATACATATACAACAATACACATAAAAATATATAAAATGAAATATATCAACCAACCATACTATTTATAGCTGCGGAACCATAGCTCTTAGATCCTTATGATATTTATTGAACATAGATGGTCCTCAAATAGTAAAAAAAATATCATAAGGACCTTAGAGCTATGGTTCCACAGCTACCTACCATCAATTCTTTGAAGAAACCTATATAAAAATAAATATATATACAACCATATACATGAAAATATATAAATGAAATAAATCAACCAATCTTACTATTAGGTGCGGAACTGTAGCTCTTAATTACGTCCTTATGATATACTATAAAGACCTAAGAGCTACGGTTGCGCAGCTACCTTACCATCAATTCTTTAAAGAAACCTATATAAAAAATAAATATATATACAACAATATACATGAAAATATATAAAATGAAATAGATCAACCAACCATACTATTTATAGCTGCGGAACCATAGCTCTTAGATCCTTATGATATTTATTGAACATAGATGGTCCTCAAATAGTCAAAAAAAATATCATAAGGACCTAAGAGCTACGGTTCCACAGCTACCTTACCATCAATTCTTTGAAGACACCTATATAAAAAATAAATATATATACATGAAAATATATAAAATGAAATAAATCAACCAATCTAACTATTAGGTGCGGAACCGTAGCTCTTAATTAGGTCCTTATGATATACTATAAAGACCTAAGAGCTACGGTTCCGCAGCTACCTTACCATCAATTCTTTCAAGAAACCTATATAAAAAATAAATATATATACAAAAATATACATGGAAATATATAAAATGAAATAGATCAACCAACCATACTATTTATAGCTGCGGAACCATAGCTCTTAGGTCCTTATGATATTTATTGAACATAGATGGTCCTCAAATAGTCAAAAAATATCATAAGGACCTAAGAGCTACGGTTCCACAGCTACCTTACCATCAATTCTTTGAAGTAACCTATATAAAAAATAAATACATATATAACAATATACATAAAAATATATAAAATGAAATAGATCAAGCAACCATACTATTTATAGCTGCGGAACCATAGCTCTTAGATCCTTATGATATTTATTGAACATAGATGGTCCTCAAATAGTAAAAAAAAATATCATAAGGACCTAAGAGCTACGGTTCCACAGCTACCTTACCATCAATTCTTTGAAGAAACCTATATAAAAAATAAATATATGTACAACCATATACATGAAAATATATAAAATGAAAGAAATCAACCAATCTTTCTATTAGGTGTGGAACCGTAGCTCTTAATTAGGTCCTTATGATATATCAAAAAGACCTAAGAGCTACGGTTCCACAGCTACCTTACCATCAATTCTTTGAAGAAACCTATATAAAAAATAAATATATATACAACCATATATATGAAAATATACAAAATGAAATAAATCAACCAATCTTACTATTAGGTGCATGCAGAACCGTAGCTCTTAATTACCTCCTTATCATATACTATAAAGACCTATAAGAGCTACGGTTCCGCAGCTACCTTACCATCAATGCTTTCAAGAAACCTATATAAAAAATAAATATATATACAAAAATATACATGGAAATATATAAAATGAAATAGATCAACCAACCATACTATTTATAGCTGTGGAACCATAGCTCTTAGGTCCTTATGATATCTATTGAACATAGATGGTCCTCAGTCAAAAAATATCATAAGGACCTAAGAGCTACGGTTCCGCAGCTACCTTACCATCAATTCTTTGAAGCAACCTATATAAAAAATAAATACATATACAACAATACACATAAAAATATATAAAATGAAATATATCAACCAACCATACTATTTATAGCTGCGGAACCATAGCTCTTAGATCCTTATGATATTTATTGAACATAGATGGTCCTCAAATAGTCAAAAAAAATATCATAAGGACCTTAGAGCTATGGTTCCACAGCTACCTTACCATCAATTCTTTGAAGAAACCTATATAAAAAATAAATATATATACAACCATATACATGAAAATATATTAAATGAAATAAATCAACCAATCTTACTATAAGGTGCGGAACCGTAGCTCTTAATTAGGTCCTTATGATATATTATAAAGACCTAAGGCAGCAACCATTTGATTTTCTGGGGGGCTATGGATTTTTGGAAAAAAGTTTGTTTCCAGTTTTGGAGAAAAAATAATTTGTTTTGACCCTTAGGAAAAAATTGTTTGTTTCACCCTCAGCTGCCACTATATGTAATGCTAAAATTGAAAGAAAAAAATTGTTTTTGACTTGTTGCCAAAAAATAGATTGTTTTTCGCAAGGCGAAAAAAAGTTTGTCCAGAAAAAATCCATAGCCCCAGAAAATCAAATGGTTGCTGCCTAAGAGCTAGGGTTCCGCAGCTACCTTACCATCAATTCTTTGAAGAAACCTATATAAAAAATAAATATATATACAACGATATACATGAAAATATATAAAATGAAATAAATCAACGAATCTTACTATTAGGTGCGGAACCGTAGCACTTAATTAGGTCCTTATGATATACTATAAAGACCTACAAGAGCTACGGTTCCGCAGCTACCTTACCATCAATTCTTTGAAGAAACCTATATAAAAAATAAATATATATACAAAATTATACATGGAAATATATAAAATGAAATAGATCAACCAACCATACTATTTATAGCTGCGGAACCATAGCTCTTAGGTCCTTATGATATCAATTGAACATAGATGGTCCTCAAATAGTCAAAAAATATCATAAGGACCTTAGAGCTACGGTTCCATAGCTACCTTACCATCAATTCTTTGAAGAAACCTATATAAAAATAAATATATATACAACCATATATACATGAAAATATATAAAATGAAATAAATCAAACCAATCTTACTATAAGGTGGAACTCGTAGCTCTTAATTAGGTCCTTATGATATATTATAAAGACCTAAGAGCTACGGTTCACAGCTACCTACCATCAATTCTTTGAAGAAACCTATATAAAAATAAATATATATACAACCATATACATGAAAATATATAAAATGAAATAAATCAAACCAATCTTACTATAAGGTGCGGAACCGTAGCTCTTAATTAGGTCCTTATGATATATTATAAAGACCTAAGAGCTATGGTTCAGCTACCTACCATCAATTCTTTGAAGAAACCTATATAAAAATAAATATATATACAACGATATACATGAAAATATATAAAATAAAATAAATCAACCAATCTTACTATTAGGTGCGGAACCTAATAGTAAGATTTTATAAAGACCTAAGAGCTAGGCGGTTCCGCAGCTAGCTTACCATCAATTCTTTGAACAAACCTATATAATAATTCACTATATATACAAAATATACATGAAAATGTATAAAATGAAATAGATCAACCAACCATACTATTTATAGCTGTGGAACCATAGCTCTTAGGTCCTTATGATATTTTTGAACATAGATGGTCCTCAAATACTCAAAAATATAAGGACCTAAGAGCTACGGTTCATAGCTACCTTACCATCAATTCTTTGAAGAAACCTATATAAAAATAAATATATATACAACAATATACATGAAAATATATAAAATGAAATAGATCAACCAACCATACTATTTATAGCTGCGGAACCATAGCTCTTAGGTCCTTATGATATTTATTGAACATAGATGGTCCTCAAATAGTCAAAAAATATCATAAGGACCTAAGAGCTACGGTTCCACAGCTACCTTACCATCAATTCTTTGAAGAAACCTATATAAAAAATAAATATATATACAACAATATACATGAAAATATATTAAATGAAATAAATCAACCAATCTTACAATAAGGTGCGGAACCGTAGCTCTTAATAAGGTCCTTATGATATATTATAAAGACCTAAAAGCTACGGTTCATGCTACTACCATCAATTCTTTGAAGAAACCTATATAAAAATAAATATATATACAACAATATACATGAAAATATATTAAATGAAATAAATCAACCAATCTTACAATAAGGTGCGGAACCGTAGCTCTTAATAAGGTCCTTAATATATATTATAAAGACCTAAGAGCTATGGTTCCGCAGCTACCTTACCATCAATTCTTTGAAGAAACCTATATAAAAAATAAATATATATACAACGATATACATGAAAATATATAAAATGAAATAAATCAACCAATCTTACTATTAGGTGCGTACCATAGCTATTAATTAGGTCCTTATGATATATTATAAAGACCTAAGAGCTACGGTTCCGCAGCTACCTTACCATCAATTCTTTGAAGAAACCTATATAAAAAATAAATATATATACAACAATATACATGAAAATATATAAAATGAAATATATCAACCAACCATACTATTTATAGCTGCGAAACCATAGCTCTTAGATCCTTATGATATTTATTGAACATAGATGGTCCTCAAATAGTCAAAAATATCATAAGGACCTAAGAGCTACAGTTCCACAGCTACCTTACCATCAATTCTTTGAAGAAACCTATGTAAAAAATAAATATATATACAACCATATACATGAAAATATATAAAATGAAATAAATCAACCAATCTTACTATTAAGTGCAGAACTGTAGCTCTTAATTAGGTCCTTATGATATATTATAAAGACCTATAAGAGCTAGGGTTCCGCTACTTACCATCAATTCTTTGAAGAAACCTATATAAAAATAAATATATATACAACCATATACATGAAAATATATAAAATGAAATAAATCAACCAATCTTACTATTAGGTGCGGAACCGTAGCTCTTAATTAGGTCCTTATGATATATTATAAAGACCTAAGAGCTACGGTTCCGCAGCTACCTTACCATCAATTCTTTGAAGAAACCTATATAAAAAATAAATATATATATACAACAATATACATGAAAATATATAAAATGAAATAGATCAACCATCCATACTATTTATAGTTGCGGAACCATAGCTCTTTGATCCTTATGATATTTATTGAACATAGATGGTCCTCAAATAGTCAAAAAATATCATAAGGACCTAAGAGCTATGGTTCCGCAGCTACCTTACCATCAATTCTTTGAAGTAACCTATATAAAAAATAAATACATATATAACAATATACATAAAAATATATAAAATGAAATAGATCAACCAACCATACTATTTATAGCTGCGGAACCATAGCTCTTAGATCCTTATGATATTTATTGAACATAGATGGTCCTCAAATAGTAAAAAAAAATATCATAAGGACCTAAGAGCTACGGTTCCACAGCTACCTTACCATCAATTCTTTGAAGAAACCTATATAAAAAATAAATATATGTACAACCATATACATGAAAATATATAAAATGAAAGAAATCAACCAATCTTTCTATTAGGTGTGGAACCGTAGCTCTTAATTAGGTCCTTATGATATATCAAAAAGACCTAAGAGCTACGGTTCCACAACCTATACCATCAATTCTTTGAAGAAACCTATATAAAAATAAATATATGTACAACCATATACATGAAAATATATTAAATGAAATAAATCAACCAATCTTACTATAAGGTGCGGAACCGTAGCTCTTAATTAGGTCCTTATGATATATTATAAAGACCTAAGAGCTACGGTTCCGCATACCACCATCAATTCTTTGAAGAAACCTATATATGATAAATAAATACATATACAACAATACACATGAAAATATATAAAATGAAATAGATCAACCAACCATACTATTTATAGCTGCGAAACCATAGCTCTTAGATCCTTATGATATTTATTGAACATAGATGGTCCTCAAATAGTCAAAAAATATCATAAGGACCTAAAAGCTATGGTTCCGCAGCTACCTTACCATCAATTCACCAAAATTCAAAATTGGTGATGAGGTATGAGGTGAGATACCTTCTCTCTATATAATATATATCAGTGACCGCTGTGGATAGTAAACATGAAATTGATAGAAAATAGCAACTACAAGTTATTTTTAGTATATTTATGTTCATACAACAGAAAAATGCAAAAATAATTGAAATAGAAAACAAAAAATAAGAGATTCTGGAAAAAAGGGGAGGACTAAAAAAAAATTATCCTATACCCAATTACCTAATAGGAAAATAGACTCCAAGAAAAAATTATAATACCCTATTGCATAATTTTTAACCAACAAAAAAATACTCACCACATATAATTATAGATGAGGTTATTACCATACCCTTTGGTAACTACAAAGATAGCTGTTTTACTGTACACATTGCTTGCTCTTCAAGGTCATTGAATACTATTCTGCTCTGTTCAGTTGTTGGGTTCCTCTAAAATATCAGATAAGTATAAAATATTTGAAAGGATGGAAACTTAAAACTTTATTTTATTTATAGTTCTTTATAAAATATTTATTCAATCTAAGACATTCATATAAAAATAAGGAGATGTGGTATGATGAGACATCTATCCACCAAAGTTCAAATGAAGTAGATGTAAGTCATTATAGGCAATTGTACGGCTTTCAACAATGAGATAAACCTAAATCATATGGTTGGCTTAAAAATGCCCTAAGACACTAAAAATATGAAATAATTCAATTGAGATAACTAACAGCCTAATTTATAACAAAAGTTTACATAAAAACAAATATGACAAAAATGAACCAAGGACAACCACTGAATTAACTTACAGGCTCCTGACTTGTGACAGGCACATAAAGAATGAAATGTGTCGGGGTTAAACATGTTTGTAAGTGTTCAACACTCCCCCTAACCTGGGACTGTAGTGGTGTAACAGTACAACATAAGAACAAACTATAAAAATCAGTTGAAAAAGGCTTCACTCATCAGATGGATACAAATAGAAATACCTCTAACAAAAACACAAAGTAGACGTAAACGGGTACTTAACCATCCCAAAAACAAAAAGACACAAAGTACAGATCTTAGAGTACGCGCAGTTACTGACAGCTAGTTCAAAGCCAATAACAACTAATAAAAAACATATCATAGGGAACATGTGTACTAAGTTTCAAGTTGATTGGACTTCAACTTCATCAAAAACTACCTTGACCAAAAACTTTAACCTAAAAACTTTAACCTGAAGTGGGACAGACGGACGAACGAAGGGACAGACACACAGACCGAAAAACATAATGCCCATAAATGGGATATGAAAATCATGTATCTAAGGCTTAAATATTAATCAGTACACATCCAACATCCAATTGAAATTTCTCTGGGTTGGCCTGCATTTTATTTGAAGAAAACCACTGTATTAAATAATTGCTGTCTTCCTCAAGAGCAGAAATTACATCTTGTAAGGAATTTCAGACTTTGACAAAGTATTGTCATCAGCATAATTATATAAAGAACAATTTTTACAAAAAGAACAAATCATTTATAAAAATATTAAATAGGATGGGTCCAAGGATGGAGCCTTGTGGTACCTTTAAATATGTCAAGCATACCACTTAAATTTTGGTTTACTTTCACACACTGTTTTCTTTTGTTAAATAACTATATAACATATCAAGTGAGGATTTGGAGAGACCATACGCTTTTAGTTTCAGTAGCAGTAAGTCATGGGGAGACAGTCAAATGCTTTTGACAAATCCATAAGGATAGCTGCAAGGTATTTATTTTGGTCTAAGGCTAATTTCCAATCTTCAATCACTCTTAATAAAGTTGACTGACATCCAAAACCTGATCTAAAAGCTGCCAAAAATGGATTGAAGATTTTATCAAAGTACTGTACTAATTGTACTTCTATGGCATTTTCAAAATTTTTGAAATAGCCGGTAATACACTTACCGGTCTATAATTTCCTTTTCTAAGATGTCATTAACAGTCAGAGAAAAACATGACCTTGTGCAAAGCCAAACTATAGGTATTGACAGATTGCAGAACCGTGAAAGTACATATGTGTAATATTTAGTATGGTTTTAATTCATTGATGACAAAATCAATATTTAAACCAATAAAAACAGTATTCAAAGATTTATTTACAGTGTTGAATAGGTTATATAAACCTTTTAGAATAAGTTTATTTAAAGGATTGATAAGTGTAACCCGGATTGTTTATGTTTTCTTTAGTACAAAAAATTCTCCTTTAATCAATGTCATATTTCAATCAATTTCTAATATATTTATCTCAACAAGAATAAAAACATATCCAACCAAATATTAATATTATCCTGTAAAACTTAAACCATAAAACATTTCTTTGCATGTAAATATCATTAAGTAAGATTAAGATTATTGTTCTGTGACCTATTGCGGTTCATATGGATGTAGATGTAGATGACTATAATTTATATTATACATTATACATGATGGCAAATATTTGTAAATACTGAATATCAGCTCATAACTAAGCAAAGGAACAGATATTATTATGTTGAAAAGATATAATTTATATCTGATTAATCTTTTTAGTTACATTTAGTATCCAAAGGGTAAAAAAACAGGGTTTGTAAAAGTTTTTTTGTTTTTTTTACAATTAACTATTATACCTGTATACACTGGGTCTACCATTGTTGAAAGTCTATATATTGGAGTTGTAATAATGTCTGGCTGTCCTAAATGCATCTGAATACAAAGTTAGACGACTGTAAGTTGATAGTACTCCGAGAACTGAAAAGTAACATTTAATATTAAAGCAGGTCATGAAAATTTTTACATACTGGTAGCTGTATTAGAACAATCTACTTGCTGATGAGAGAAGTCAAACTCGCCTCAGTACATTCCAATTTTCATTAAGTCAAATGACCCTAGAAATATTTATAAATATAAGGTTTTCAGATCCAGGATTTTTAAAAGGGGGCCCATAAATGTAGCTCCATAAGGGGAAGGGCACCCCCTTAAATCAGCCTCAGTGCTTTTGCAAAACTTGTAAACTTGGAAGACATGTACGGACATTTGGAAGAGTGTTTTACATCTCCAATATATAAACAAATGTGACAAAACTGTAATAGTCATCATATCGTTTCACATGACCAACCTTATTCTGCATGAAAATTTTGTGAAATCTTTTTGATTGACTACAAAAGTAATTTTCTAGAACTTAAAGCTTTTAAATCCCCAAAGAGATCGCATTGATGCAAATAATTATAACTAAATAATACCTTAAACTCATCATAAACCTCTGAACATATTTGGTGTACCAACAAAGTTCTAAGGAAATAATCCATGTCTTTATTCAAGGAAAGATCAAACTAATTTGGAGTCAAATTAATTCTAACCTTTTGATCACATGATCATACAGGTAATAAATCTGTTCACTCATATCTACTCACTTCACACTTGAGTAACTAGCTGTGTAGAAAAATAATTTAACCTGACAAAGGTATTTCACCAAATTATGTAAGAGAATTTTGTTCAGATAACAAAACATTCCCCTAAAGGGAAAAGTTTTAATATAAGTTGTGTGTTACAGGACACTTTTTCTGAAGATACACAGACTCTTTTTATGAATAAGTCACTCATGCAGTCATTGAGTTCATTTTTATCTTTTATCACTTTATCCTTAACGTACACCTTGTGACCTAATTGCCTTGATTTATAAATATAATTTATCAGGTTGGGAACAACCCTGACCAAATGAGGGATATATCCCTTAAATGAGGGACTGACCCCCAAAGAAGGGGTCATTTTGCTGTTGTAGAAAAGAAAAAAGAAAACCTTAGCTTTTTTAACTTAAAAGGGGAAAAATTCATTATTTTTGGAACAACTTTTCTAAAAAAGGGGTCCACTTATTTTTAATAATAAAGAAGATATACAAGTTCATCAATAGGCCCGAGAACACAGTTATTTCGTAGTGCATTTCTTTTAGACAATAAATTCAAATTAAAAAAATCGCACCTGCTCTATCTCAAAAAGATTTTTACACTATAGTGTACTACTATTGGGACAAATAATATCAAAATTATAGAAAAGTCTACCAGCTCTAACTCAAAATATTGACAATTCTATGTTAAGGGGGTCTAAAATTCAGTTTGACAGCTTCAGACATACTAGTTTTTGACCTTTTTGAACTGGACCAAATCACTACTTAACATAAAGATTCAGCACCCAAATTTTTTTAACATGTAATTTCATCCCTTTACTTAATATTTCATGCATAAAATATAAAGAAATAGATTTGGAAAGTGTATGAACAAAATTTGCAAGTTATACACTGTCCACACTAGGGACTATATTTGTAGACAACGAAAATCTATATATATATATAAGGACGATAACTGTGTCCTCGGACCAATATTACAAAATTCTTGGACATGCATGTTTTGACCATATAATACCAGATAGATAATTTTTATTAGCCAATCATGGTGCCCAAAATTTGAGCTATACAATCAAATGAATTACAAAATATTTAAAGAACACTAAATGATTAGAATGATTAAAGTACATTTAAACAAAAAAAAAAACATGAATATACATTTAAACAAAGTAACATATAATTATAAACCATGTTATTGACAAAACATCAAGTTATTTTGGAAGCCACTGTGACCTGGAGAAATTACATTTCTTAATCAGTTTATAGTCCTAGGCCTATGGGAGACAACTCCTAATCGATTTTATTATATTTTGCTTTCTTCTATTTTTTCAAACTACATTTATATTTTCTAAGAGTTTCTTTCTTTCTTCAAAAAGGGAGTGCAATAATTTAGATAAGTTTGAAGTAACAAACAAATCTTCAGATGATAGAATCCAAACAAATTTCAAACAACTTTTCAAAATTTTTCAAATTTGAATTTTAAAGAGACAGATGTTGAAATCTAGTATCTTTTAGAACAGGACATTTTAAAAGAAAATGTAGTTCATCTTCAACTGCGTTCTTGCATAGCTTACACTTTTAAAAAGTTTTTGTATTAAAGGGATAGAAACAGCTTGGCTATATTTTATCATATCATTCGAGATCATGCTAAATACACTTGATTTAGAATTCTTAAAACCTTTTATTGCCTTTTCTATTTCCTCGGTACATCAGTGTTCCCCCAGGTCCTTAAAGGACCGCGGGCCCTTGATGTATATTTTTTACCGTGGTGGTATCAGTCTTACCGCGATGTATATTTTTTACCGTGGTGGTATCAGTCTTACCGCGATGTATATTTTTTACCGTGGTGCTAAAATTTTCAGTAAAAGATCGTGAATTGGTAAAGTTTTAAACGATTTATTAAATCTTTTCCGTGTGGTATAAAATTCCAGGTGAAATTTGACCAGTTCAAACCAGTTCAACCGAGATTGTTTACACGACGTGATCGATTTACCTTATGTTATCCGTGTTGATTGGATTTAATCGATGTAATTAACACTGGTTACATGATTCTTTTGTGTTTTAATTAAGAGATCATTACTTTATGATCACATATAACTATTATATGGCTTCACTCACCACCCAAGCGCTGACCTGTGACAAGTCGGCAAATATACTTTGTACACAAACAGTGTGGACCCGATAGTCACACGCCAGTACCTTTTTGTACAAAAAGTTGGATCTTTACGTATAAATGACAATTATATATTTCTCAATTCTTATATTATAGTATTATATGTCTGATTAAACCATGTGGCCAAAATTATGACAGTTATTGCATGATAGTCGGGTTTCAAACTATCGTAGTATCTGTCAACAGATGGACATTGTTCATATTACATGACCCAGTTAGTTCACGTAGAATATTCAAGTTTATTTACAATTAATTGCAATATATTCTATTTTATAAATAAAATGCATGACTGTACCTTCAAACTGGATATCTATATCCATAATTAATGAATAATAGAAGTAATCTAGCAAATTTTATCCATAAGCACATGTTAAATCTATTTATATCTACGTCCTGTCATTTAGGCGGGAAAATAGGGAGACTTTGTTGTTGACATTGAATATGGTTACTTATAGATCTATAGACCTAAGATATAGATCTAGGAAATCTTTTTAAATGGATCATGACAAAAAAGACTTAGATTTCATATTAAGTCTGTATCTATGTTTGATTTTCACCAAAGACAAGAAAGGTTAATATTTACATGAAATCTATGGAAAATGTTTTAAAATTTATGAAAAACTTCTTATTAAAATTTAAGATAGAAACTGGCTCAAATAATAAAACAATATTTGTGCTTGTTAATTTTATATCTCCTTTGACAAGATACATTTCACATACAACTTTCTTTTAGAAACTAGAAAGTTTTTTTAAATTGAACATTTTAGTCTCCTTTGAATGATATCTTATTTTTATTGATCATGGATTTTATAAAAGATTAAATTACTTTAAATTTAGATGAATATTTTGTAATGAATCCTGTTTTATTTATTTAAAAAAAATATTAAAGTATACAAATTGTTAATTAATTAGCTTCTTTTCTACCAATAATTTTCTGACTCAATGTCACAGTATTAAAACAAAACAAGAGAACTGCAAGCTAAGCAACGCGACTCGACTGATTGTATGAATCATTTCACCAAGCTGTCCACACGCTACCCTGGTGCTATCCAAAATCCTGGGGAGAACACTGGGTACGTGTTATCAAGTAGTCACGCAAGTTCATTAAAAAACATTATTATGAAATGATTCAAGTTTCTTCTTAATCAAATCATCACTATATTGTTCATTCTTATTCAATTTTTTAAAGTATTCTTGCCATTCAGATGGGTTGATAGTATTCTCAGAGTTGTTTTTATTATTATTTGAGATATTTTTAATTTTATCTAATAGTTGCCAATAAATAGGCTTTGGGATTTTGATCATATAAATTATAGATTTTATTGAATACTCATGATGTCTTGTTTGAATTTTCTTATTTTTGCTCTTCTTTGCTTTCGATACGATTTCAGGCATTTAAAAAAGGACCCTCATATATAAGGATCTGTGTTGTGATTTTGCATTAATCTGTATTTTTGATATAAGTTTTGTTTTAAATTTATTATATCTTGATCTTGCCATTCTCTTTTCTTTTTAATTTTCTTCTTCTTGCTTTTTTTTTGGTTTTCTAATAATTTTCTTTAGTGATAAATCTGCGGCTTTCAGGAAATTGTTATTTAAATCTTCTGCTGCATTATTAATTGAATCTTGGTCGTAAATTTTATCTTTAAACTGTCTAATAAAATTTTTGATTTCGTTTAAATTTATAGCATCTTAAACTGCTGAGACTCAGTTATCATCCCACACATATATATTTATATACATTTGTGTTGCATTTTATTTTTAACATGCATGAGATCTGACAATGATCTGAAAAATCAGGTAAAAAATTATGAGTGTGAAATTTGATAAAAGTTCTTCAGATGCTAAAAAATAATCAACATCACTGCTTCCTAAAGGTTGGAAGCAAGTGTATGCACCTATTAAATCTCCCATTGTTCTGCCATTAAGGGCATACGATACAGTTTTGATCCCGTAATGAAATTTTGATGAAAATTTGCATATAGGCTATTTTTTCAGAGGCGGATTTAGAGGGTTTTTCAGGGGGCCCGGGCCCCCCCCCTTTTGTGGGAAAAATTTGGTTGATTATATAGGGAATCACTGAAGCATGACTGGAGCGGGCCCCTTCTTAGGCAGTCAGTGGGCCTCCCCTTATAAAAATTTCTGGATCCGCCACTGTTTTTACCTGATTAAATCAAATATGCAATAAAAAATATACCATCATGTGCTACTTTTTGAGTAAATTGAGGTTGAAATTTCAGATATTTCCTCAAAATTTGGATTTGTGGACGTATTTTTCCTTTCGACAGAAATACATAACTTTTTTGTTTTAAAAGATAAACACAAGCTGTGTTTTGTTAAACTATTTGTAATTTCTCTTTTATATAACTGTTCTATAAATTTGTACATTTTATTTTTACAAACAACTCATATTTATCAAATGTTCATGAATGTAGAAAAAAAAAACGTCATTTTTTGCTGTATATTTATCAAATTTAAAATAATTGCACTATTGACTTTTTCATGAAAATTGGTACACATAATCTTCATACATAATCAAACCAAATATCATTTTAAAAAAGAGGGGTCCATGAACTCGTTTTCAAGTTAAATCAGTTTGAATGATAAAAATCAGTCAAAAACTGCATCATTTCCAAATATTTAGTCACAGTTTGACGTCGGGAAAATAACAATTTACGATAGCAACGTCATTACCTCCCCTGTAACTGTATCGTATGCCCTTAAGGATATGCAATGATGAAGATATACATTAAGGAGTTGTCTGCCCCTAGTGTTAATAGAGCTATCTTCTTTTTCTTTGAATTAAACTTAGAATCACATTTGTAATTGTCAAATAATGGAATATGTTTGTCTGAATCCATTTGAATATGATCAATTTCACAATCAGTTCTTGCATTTAAATCCCCTGCTATCATGATTTTTCCTGATTGGGAATATTTTTCCTGATTGGGGATAGATGTATAGTTCTTTGGGAAAAGTTTTTTCAAATAATATAAATATGTGCCCTTTTGTACTAAGAAGTGGTTTTTACAAAAAAAATATTTTTTATCACTTGAAATGTACCACTCATAAAAGAGATAGTCAGTTACATTGAGGGGTTACACCTCATTTGAGGGGTTACGTTCCCAACCTGTTTATATGAAAAGTGTTCATAAGAATTATATTTATAAAAAAGCTAACTATGTACCAAGTCTAGAATCAAGAATCAAGATTTTATTATCCAATCATGATGGGCCCTCAAGGGGCATAATTACACAAAATACAACAATTTTACAATGATTATCATGACATAACAAATTATTAAAGGTACATTGGTAGTGTACAAATGTTTGTACTAAAATGAAGCCAACAATATATTGTATAATATTTTCATGGAATATAACATATTTAATATTAGCATACATTTAAATTGGAAGGTTTTCTGAAATAAATTCACTTATTTTCAATGTAATTTTTGTAATCTTCCACAGTCATTAACCATATAAATTTGTTTAGACAGGACAAGTTCAAAAAAGATGGACATTCTCAGTTAATAGGGTAAAGAAAAAATTTTCTTTGATGATTAAAAAAAGAACATTGTAAAAGAAAATGAATTTAATCCTCAACATCATCAGAAAAACATCTGTCACATATTCTTTCTTCATAAGGCACATTTGGCTAAATATATCGCCCAGATTCAACTTTTAACTTGTGATTACTTATTCAGAAATTTGTATAGTTTTTTTCGTTTTTTGAAGTCTTGAATAAAATCCAGATATTTCTCATGAAAAGTATGTTTTGAGTTTACTGTTCAAAGTGTGGGGCTTGTAATGAGAGTCTATTAAAATCAGATTTGGAAATATCAATATTTACAATATTTGACACATGTAGAAAATATGTGTACCAAGTGTTTATCCCTTGATAGTGTAACATTTTATTTTCTATATAAGCATTTTCCAATAATGAGTTTTTTAGACTTTTCTATTCGAACCAAATATTTAATTATATTTTTGAATATATCCATAACCAAAAGGTAGGGTCCTAATTCGCTCATTACAGCAAAATTTGAGCTGTTTTTTTTTTCCCCTAGAATATATTTTGAAAAATGTTGGTTCATCTTTTCCGCTGGAAAAACACTTGCTAATTTAACAAAGTTACATAAGACATCTGATTTAACCTTTAAATTAATATAACTCCCCCATATTTCAGAGCAATATAACAAAATGGGTTTATTTGTATGGTCAAATGCATGACATGACGTTGAAATTGATGGTTGTAGTGAAAGTAAATCTTTTTTAAGTTTCCATAGGGCCTTATTTGCCTTTTAATGAAGTTCATGTTGTGTTACAGTGAAGGAACCAGAGCAGGAGAACATGATGCCCAGGTATTTGATTTCACACATTCCAGGGTTGTCCTATTTAGTGTGTGAATGTGTCACGTAATAATTTTCCAGATTTATTAAATATTACAATTTTGGTATTAATTTTGTTTACATTTACATTTAGGCACCAGTCATCACAGAATTTTTGTTATCTACTAAGCTTGTTTTGGACACAGGGACTCGGTTAGCAGATTAAAATTTTGTTAAACAATGTTTTTATTTTTTTTATTATTTCCTGTCTATTTGTATTACTTTATTAACGTATTTGACGTTGACAGCACTAATTCTTTGTTTTCTAGCAATGTGCAGTTTACTATCCATATCCTTATACTGAAAAATCCTAAAGGGATCTAAGTCGCCATCTTGAATTGCCTTCCCTACTTTAGATAAAAAATAATTAAAAATATTAATAAATTACTATATACCTTATAAAGGCACTCATTTTCTTCCTAAATTATTCTTCTATCACATGCATATTTTGATTTTTGGATCAACAGAACCCTTACGCAGCTTCAGTTGCATTGGGGTCAGAATATTCAAATTTCCCGGCGAAAGCAACGTGACTGGCAAACATGTCGTTTTTCAGTAAGATAGACGAAATGGGAGATAACTCTTGTCATTCGGAAACTTTTGGGTTGATGCATTTATTACAACGACAACTCCTCATAAACTGACGAGTGCTGTCCCCTGACATAAATATCGAGCGCAAATTTATTAACGAATAGAACCTTTCTGCAAACGGGGTAACATAAATCACTGACTTTTTGGTAGACACATCAATAAAATGAAGTAGTTACTAAAAAATATTGACGTGTTCAACGGGATTTACCAGGTTCAGTAACAGTACCAGGATTTTAAAAAAAAGGGGGGGGAGGGGCAGGTTGGTAGGCTAACTTTTGGATTAATACTTTGAAAAAGTCTATGCATTTATAATACATGCATGTATGAAGCTCCATTAGGAGACCCCTTGTCCCCATAAATCCGCCTCTGATTATATACATGTTGTACTACATAAATCCTTGATGTGAAAAATATCAGGAAGATGTCTGACAGAAAGTCACATTCCTTTAAGAAAAAAAAACCTGATAGATATAGGAAGATGTGGTGTGAGTGCCAATGAGACAACTCTCCATCCAAAGTTTGGGGACAATCATTTGATATTTTCAATGGGCGGAAGGATAGGAGAAAAATCTGTCAGATATTGAAACAACACATACAATGACTGTTCGAAGAAATTTTCGTTTGATATTTAATTTTTATGAAGGATTCTTGGCGTGTAAATCTGTCTCAAATCTGATCGATTGAGCGTTAAGGTATCAAGTTAGGGGACAGCACTCGTCAGTCTATGAGGAGTTATCGTTGTAGTAAATGCATCAACCCGAAAGTTTCCGAATGACAAGAGTTATCTCCCATTTCGTCTATCTTACTGAAAAACGACATGTTTGCCAGTCACGTTGCTTTTGCCGGGAAATTTGAATATTCTAACCCCAATGCAACTGAAGCTGCGTAAGGGTTCTGTTGATCCAAAAATCAAAATATGCATGTGATAGAAGAATAATTTAGGAAGAAAATGAGTGCCTTTGTAAGGTATATAGTAATTTATTAATATTTTTAATTATTTTTTATCTAAAGTAGGGAAGGCAATTCAAGATGGCGACTTAGATCCCTTTAGGATTTTTCAGTATAAGGATATGGATAGTAAACTGCACATTGCTAGAAAACAAAGAAATAGTGCTGTCAACGTCAAATACGTTAATAAAGTAATACAAATAGACAGGAAATAATAAAAAAATAATAAAAAACATTGTTTAACAAAATTTTAATCTGCTAACCGAGTCCCTGTGGTTTTGGAGGCCTATAGCAGAATGTGATAGTAAAATAACGTCCTCTGCATACATTAGACAATCAATTCTAAGTTTATTTAAAAATAATGGACTGGATGAATCGGATAAATAATCTGGAAAGTCATTTATAAAATTTTTTAATAGATTTGGGCTCAGGACATCCCCCTGCCTGACACCAATGCTAGAGCCAAAAGGTTCAGTTAACTCATCAGCTATTTTAACAGATAATGTTGATTTAGTATACATATCTTTCAGCAAATTGTAAAATAACCCACCAACATTGGCTTTCATGAGTTTAATATATATGGCAGTATTGTATAACTGTGTCGAATGCCTTTTGAAAATCTACAAAACAGGCATATATCTTTTTCTTCTTTGATAAATATTTATCTATAAGGGCTTTATATGTACCAAAATGCTGAAATTAAATAATTTGTCAACGAAGTTACTCACTGCAAGAGTAACTGCAACGATAAAATATTTCCATGTACAAACCTCTGGTGATTTTGTTTTACAGTTAAGCTGAAATCGTCTAAATCGAGCTGTACGGAGGATTAATTCCCCTTTTCTCTTCATGTTCAAGGAATTTCAATTTTGCTTAAGTCGAATTGTGATAGCACAAAATCAGTCTCAACGTCAAGTACCACCCATTTTGGATACAGGGACGTAAAATGAAAAAATTGTGTGTCACGTGATCAATACGTGGGTCTACTCGAATGGAATAGAATAGAATAGCATATAGAATATTTTTTTCACTAAATTACAGGGCCCATAAAGAGCCATAAAATCAGTTACAATTAATTGACATAATTGATAATTACTACATTAAAGATCACAGTGTACATGTAAAGGGCCCATAAAGAGCCATAAAATCAGTTACAATTGATTGACATAATTGATAATTACTACAATAAAGCCCCAATAAACATCACAGTGTACATGTAAATGTATATTTAGTATATAAGCATTGGTCAGAATCAGAGCCAACAACAATATATATTGTGTACATTATACAAGTTAATGATCATAAAACCATTTTGAATATCTTGTATAAACTTGAACAAAGTCAGCGATGTTTTTTGGGCTTATTTTGACAAATTTGTGTCAAACTGACTTCTTATAACGAAACATTATTTCAAAATTCCGCTTCTATCAATACTTGAAACAAAAATAATCGTATTTTAAATTGTTGTCTCAGTCGTAGGTAATGCCCCTATAATAAACAAAATATACAAATGGTATTTATCCACTTAAACTCATAATTTCGAAATAAAACATTTATA
This sequence comes from Mytilus coruscus, assembly GCA_017311375.1. Taxonomy (NCBI): domain Eukaryota; kingdom Metazoa; phylum Mollusca; class Bivalvia; order Mytilida; family Mytilidae; genus Mytilus; species Mytilus coruscus. The sequence goes on from CM029601.1 coordinate 53,598,851, forward strand.
GCGGTTAATATCCTTAAGAATTTCAAATTGCAAAATTATCCACAATTTTTTTATATTAGACTGGATGCCTATTTCTTTCCTATTGTTACTTTCCTTTCCTTGATTGAGTGTACATTTCTCAGTTAATTCGATAAACGATCAGTAGATTGAGATTAAAAAGATGGACGTTTCAGATCTGACTAAATAAACAGTTTAACTCCGCCACATTTACATGCGCCTGTAACAAGTTAGTAACATTGTCTTTATTCTAATTGTCATGTGTCAGATATACATGTTAATCGTTATGCGGAGAGTTTGGATATCAATAGCAGGTCTTTGATTGTTCTGTTTAATTTATTCATATTTTTTTCACCTCGGAACGCTTTAGAGTTTGACATAAAGTATAGACACTTGTCTGTTGTTAAAGATTGCATTGGTTATTTTTGTCCCTGGGATGATGTATCATCGACCTTATATCATTGACATATACCTACATCTCCCTTTATTCATAATTTAAATAAAGAGGATGATCTTCTAGTATTTGATGCTTCTCTGTAAAGTATGCGACACTCAAGAGTAGAGTGCGAAGTCTGGTAAGCTCGGAGTCGGAATAATATGTTACCAGATATAGTTATTACTTAAATATATTCAAGTCAGCTGTTTCTCTTTGGCCTAATACAATTAATATATCAAGTTCAGCGTATCGGTCTAGTGCAAAAACGTTTCTTGTTTATATCAGTAAATGTGATTGTCATGAATATGAAAAAGTTGCTGCTGGACGTTAAGCATTTCAATCAGTTACGTTTTTCTAAGTTACATGCATGTATGGTGAAATCGTGAAGTCCTGTCCAATTTTATTTGGTAGATATCAGTAGTATAGCTTGTATGCTTGAGCATCCACATCGTCTTGAGCATTATTCATCATACAAAATTATCACCTTCCCTATTTTTCATAATGGGGCTTCCACATCCACTTTTTTTTTTATCTGCTACGCAAAAGGATACACGAGACTGTGGATTGAATTTCCTGTCAATATGAAAATGTTTTGGGAATTTTCCTTATTATTTCAGACTTTGGGAACTTAATAATTTTTCAGGAAAATTTACAAAACAATGGTACCTATTATGAGTACTTTACTCCATTTGTTTTCAATCAAGATCATTGAAACTTCACAGATAGATTGCCCACATCTATAAGTTGTGTACCTGCTATTATGGAATTTGTTTGGGGATTTCAGTTTCTCCGCAATCTGTAGTTTCCCCACTTTTTTTCCTTTGAAGAATTGTTCACAAAGATTAATATATGATTATTATCGTTGTTCTCTCACAACGTCTATTGTTTTAAGATTTTTTATCATTACCATCAATTTGAATTCGCTTCTATAATTTTTAGATTCATTGAAGTAAGGCTGAAATACTTCTTTTTTTGCTTTTCTTTAATGAAATTCAATTTAAAATGTACGTTTAGCATTGCACAAGGCCATTCAAGTTCTTTCTGTACAATCTACTCCGAAGTTCAGTCGCCGATAATTAAATGCAGGAAGGCATGCTTTATATTGAAGCAGATTATAATTAAGTACTTTGAGTTTTTCAATAGCATTCTTTTATCAAGTTTTATTTAACATTGTCTTGCTTGCACCTGTGTTTTTGGTGTCTATTCGTAGTAAAGAGTAGAGAGTCTGAATTTCTCAGATCGTAATTCATGTTCATGTTTGAATTGGAGCCTCATATTTCAAAGAATGTACCTTTTTATAACTTAATATAAATTAGAAGATGTGGTATGAGTGCCAATGAGTTAACTCTCCATCAAAGTCACTATGTATAATTAAAAAGTTGAAAAATATAGGTCAAAGTATGACAGTAACACGGAGCCTTGGCTCACACCGAACAGCAATAAATTTAAGGGCCCACACTGACTAGTGTGAAACAATTCAAACAGGAAAACCAACGGTCTTCAATCTGGAACAGGTCAGTCATTTTCTGGCATTGCATGGGAAATTTTTTTGTATTTACCATTTTCAACAGAAATATAGATATCAAAATTTGTAAAAACACTTTACATGTATTTTATATTATCACAAATATAACAGACATAACGATCATTTTAGTTATGATGGCGTCCGTAAAATTTTCGAAGGGATGACCTCAACTTTACCACAAAGAATCCTTCATCCAATAGCTTCCTCGTAAGCAGCGACCTTTTATCAAGAAAAAAAAACATTGATAGGAAACTCAATCCCTGGAATATCGTATCAACTAAGAGGCATACATAGATATAAGAAGATGTGGTATGAGTGCCAATGAGACAACTCTCCATCCAAGTAAAAATTATAAAAGTAAACCATTATAGGTCAAAGTACGGTCTTCAACACGGAGCCTTGGCTCACACCGAACAGTAAGCTATAAAGGGCCCCAAAATCCCCAAACTAGTGTAAAACCATTCAAACGGGAAAACCAACGGTCTAATCTATATAAAAACGAGAAACGAGAAACACTTATGAACCACATCAACAAACGACAACTACTGAACATCAGATTCTGACTTAGGACAGGTGCAAACAAATGCAGCGGGTTTAAACGTTTTAATGGTACCAAACCTTCACCTTTTTCTGAAACAATAGTGTAACATCACAACATAGAAAGACACACTATAAAATATCAACTGAAATAGCTTAACTCAATCAAAGGACATATTAACACCATTGAACATACACTGAACAAATAAATTTGACCTATGATACAATGTAAATACAAAATAAATAAACTAAGGGAAGAATAATAAAAGTAACATGTTATATCGGTATGAAATGTTAAACAATTCAAGAAAACAATATGCTCGAACAAAATATCAGCCATTTGCAATAACTTTAAACACAGGTAAATGAAAATAATTTTGTTGTTAGGTATACGTGTACAGTTACAATAGAGAAAGGAAATATTTTACAAAATAAATAATTTTGATGTTCATAGTACGAAGTGGAAATTTATATTAGTACCAAACAGTTTTAACACTTATCAAAGCTGGTATATAGACCAGATATAACCCTGAATAACATTAAATAACAAAAAGCATTACAATTAGTATCAACAGGTCAAATAAACAAGAAAGTAACACATCCCAGGGATTTAGTATTTTAACGTTATGGACAGTCAAAGATGACATGACTTGTGCAATGCCAAAAAAAAATGTATCGACAGACAGTAGAGCTAACTAGGAGTTTAACCTCAGTATAGAATCAAAATGAACAGACAGTAGGTGTTAGTCTTAGATCAAAATGAACGTAAACATCCCGTTTGAAAATAATACAAATTTAGTTATGTTTTAATATGCTGATGACAAAATCGATATTAGTGCCAATGTTAACTATATTCAAATATCTAATTACAACATTGGTAAGATAACCTGAACTAATAAGTTTATTTAAAGGTTCGATGAGTTTACACGGATCACATAGTGATTTCCGCGCTTTAAGTACAATATTACCGTAAAATTTAGGATGTGAAATACCGTTTTTAATCAGTTTTCTACAGGTACAGCCAAATTTACTAATCAAATCTTTGTATCTATGAAAGAACTTAGCAAAAGTTTTACGTAATTTATGGTAACGAAATCCCTGACTTAATAATTTACCAGTGATGCATTGATTACGTTCGTTAAAATCTATGACATCACTACACACACGAGCATGACGAACGAGTTGGGATATATACACACCGTATGATGGAGCCAAAGGAACATCGCCGTCTGAAAAAGGAAAATTAACAATAGGGAATGAAAAATCGTCTCTTTTGTCGTAAATTTTCGTATGGAGTTTTCCTTTGGAGATTGAAATGTCCAAGTCCAGAAAAGGACAACTACTGCTGTTTATGTTAGATTTAGTTAAAGTAAGTTCTATTGGGTAAATTTCGGTAATATATTTAGAGAACTCTGGATTATTTAACGAAAAAATATCATCTAGATAACGAAAGGTATTGTTGAATGTATCAACCAAATGTAACAATGACGTGTCTTTACCAGTGAGTTTGGTCATAAACTGAGATTCATAGCAATACAGGAATAAATCTGCTACATCTATACTCCATAGTGTATGCAGGTACAGCTGGGAATGTTGCTACACAGAAGAGGAATATTGACAATAGGAAAATTTCAATCATCTCTTTTGTCGAAAAGTGTATGTATAGATGTAAGTAAATATATGAGGCAGACTTTACTGTGTTTGTAAAATCCTTTATTTCCAGTTCATTGTGCTACATGTAGTCAAAAATATTCAGTGATAGAACATCATCTATATAGCGGGAAGTGAAGTTGAAGGATAACGCCAGCTTTTTTTTATGTTTAAAGGGTGATCGGGTAAGAGTCTGCTTCATGGAAAAGGAACAAGTCGCCAATCAGTGGCATACTTAGTGCCTTTATGATAGGAATAGGGATTGTCTGTTGAAGAAAAAAAAAAAACGCGTTCTACAAACGTAACAAATAATAAATATGTTGTCAATAATAAATCCAACATTTTGATGATGTCTATGGCAAGCCGTTCTCGTCAAAACTATGTTTTAACCATTTTAAAAATTTACACTCTAGCTGAGAATAAAAAAAAAAAACATACACACTGAGATCAAAAAACCTAAAAACACACATTGAGAATTAAAAATTACACACTGAGATTTCATAAAGACACACTGAGATTACAAAAATGAAAAACACACACTGAGAATTTAAAATCACACATTGAAAATTGAATTGGCGTTTAATTAAGAATATTGAAAATGTATGTTTTGAAAAATTTAAGGAAGAATGGTATGACAAAATTATGTCAGATGATAAAAATAAATTACGTACATATAGAATGTTCAAAAATGTATATGGTGTAGAAAAATTATTTGATTTTTAATATACCAGGTAGATACAGGAGTGCTTTAGCCAAATTTAGATGTGGTGCAGCACCCATCAGAATTGAAACTGGTCGTTATGAAAATATTGATATTGAAAAAAGATTATGTTTTAACTGTACTGACTACGTTGAAGATGAAAAACATGTTTTGTTAAACTGTCCTGTATATTCAGATATTCGTAATGTTATTTTTAACCATGCTAGTATTGTTGATGAGAATTTTTACATATGTCTGATAATGAAAAAAATTATATTTCTTTTACAAATGAAAATATGGTATTTTATACTGCCAAAATCTGTTATTAAATTTTAATAAAGATAACATTTATTTTATACTCATGATAGTTGACTTGTATTTGTATTATAATTTAAGAAAAATTGTTTTATAGTCTCTCATAACTCTTTATAGAGTGGCTCTTGTTGTTAACTTGTGTTTTAAAAAGCTGCATATATTATATGTAACAAGTGGTGAGACTTTAATAAAGTATTTGTCTTGTCTTGTCTGTCTTGTGTAATTTTTAATTCTCAGTGTGTGTTTTTCATTTTTTTAAATCTCAGGGTGTAATTTTAAAATCACAGTGTGTAATTTCGGTTTCCCAGTGTTAATTAGGTTTTAAAATCTCAGTGTGTCTTTTTTTTAATTTTCAGTGTACAATTTTTTTCGAAAAAAAGGGTTTAAACATAGTTTTGACGAGAACGGCTTGCCACAGATGTCAGTTTCAGTTGTAAGAAATCTTCAAGTTCTCTTTGGAATACATATAGTCTACCAGACCACCTTTCAGAATATGGTTGCACACATTTTAGAGACATTGTTCAGTATTGGAGTGATTATGCCTGACTGTTGTTGCTCTGGTTGTAAATAATTCGACACATTCTCTTAGATTTTTTTTTTTAGATTTTTATTGTAAAGCAACGCTCAGACACATTATATGTGTAACATGAGGTAAATATACAATAATAAACATGATTAATAATAAGGGGTTTTGTGTCCTAGATAGCTTGCAATTCAAAATCTAAGTTTCATTATGCAATTATTAAATTCAATTGTTCTTATTGATTATCTTAGTGCTTTTTTTCTCAGTTTTGTGTGCGCTAGAGATGTCACGGCTTATTTTTTGGTAATGTAATTTCATGCTGTATTCTATTCAAAGTGTTTTATTGTTCAAGTTGAAACATCGATCGTTCATTTAAACAAAAGGATAGGACAAAAGACAAAGCCTAAACTAATCATCATCTCATCCAAAATCTTATATATTTCGTTACATTAATTGATTACTATAATTTTCGTTTTTGCTATACTTTGCAGTGCGTTGTTTATATTATATAATTTGTTAATATTTTAATACAGGTACGGTATGGTGCGTTGTAGAAAAAAAAAGTTTTTGGTCTTTATTTATATCTTAAATGATTTTATTGAGTAACAATCTTACTATAACTTAATTGACAAAAAATATCCCAATGAGGGATAGTGTTGAGACTGACGAATACTGTTTGATGCATTGTGGGAAATGCCGTTGCGACAACAACAAAGACGCCTTACTGATTTTAAAAGCAATATTTACACAAGAATAACCATCTGATATCTTAATTATTTATCACTGTATATTGACATACACAAACATTGCATTTAGATTATAAAAAGAATATTTGAAAAGGCCATAGAAATCATTTATAAAAGCCCTCATCTATCAATACATATAATGGAACAGGTGAAAACTACTGGTAACGATATGGACGATTTCGATGATGCAGAGTTAGAAGAATTATATAGCTGGATTGACGGCATTCCACTGTCCAGACCAAAAAGAAACATAGCTAGGGACTTTTCTGATGGCGGTAAATATGACATTTTAAGTAGTTGAAAGAAAAAAACAATCTACCTACAGACAGAGACACATGTAATATATAATTTGGGTGTAAACGTATTTACACTTTTGGCATTTAGTTGAATTTTGTCTCCGAATGACCTCAGATCTGCTCTAAATAACCTTCTGACGTCCAGAAACAATCACTTTTCCATTGTGACATCAAATTTTTAAAAATTTACAGGAACTTGTGTGATTTTATGAAATGGCGGAAAAATTTGCATACAAGTGTATATACGTCTATGATCTAGATGTAGTATAGTACATACAATGCAGTCTGTGAAATCCTTCCACATAATGCTTTGATCATATGTATTTCTGCTTAATTATAAACAAATTGTTTCAAAGTTGATGTAAATCCATTCACTGACAAATTGATTTAATTTACATAGTTTATCTCGTTTCCCCAAAAATACAGACTTGAAATTAGTACAGGACAGACAGGACATGTCCTGTAAAAATATATTCATGATATTCGGTCCTGTCGATTTTTGTTAATTTTGTAATGCATTCCTAAGAAAAATTTGAAGAATCAATTCGGTGCTGTAAATGCCAAACCCCAATTATTCAAAACTCACAGTTATGTATGGAAGGCTAGTTTTTCACATGTTTATGAAAGGAAAAGGTGATATACATTGTATTATAATTTATTAGACCACTGATGACCATAAAAGGATTCCAGACAATCAAAATCACTACTGTATGCAGTATATATGTCTCTTCTACAGATAACTACAAAATTTATATAAATATACATTGCCTCTAAGTCTCAATACATGTAGTTAGTCCTAAAAATTATGAAGTCTTGACAGGTTTTTTTTTTAATATTTTCCGGTAATTCCTTTCTTCAATCAAAGTCATAACGTTTAAGCAATTTTTTTTCCAGCCATTTGCGATTTTAATCTTCTTCGAAGAAAAAATTATGAGAAGGGAGATTTTCAATTGATTCATCAATTTTGATAATGTGAAATTTGTGAAAATTTTATTCTTTACATTGAGTATTTAAAGGATTTAATGATCACTTATTTAAGTAATTCAAAACCATTTTATGAGCTAAAGTATCTTTAATACATACAAATGTATATTGTGATTATGGTGATTGTTAATATAAAAAAGCAATATTTTTTTCATAAAAACTTAATTTTGAATTTGGAATACAGAATGTCTTATGCTGCTGTATAAATCATGATAAATCAATGGTCCATAATTAAAACCATTTTTGTTATATTTAGTTCTGGTAGCAGAGATTGTAAGGCAATATTTTCCGCAAATCATTCAAATGCACAACTACTCCCCTGCAAATTCCACACCTCAGAAAAAGGAGAACTGGAACGTGCTAAACAGGTATACAATATTCTGCCGTGAACCCACGCCTCTTTCTGGTTTTGTGGCTAGTCAGACTAAACTACAATGCTCGTGTGCTTTATTTAGTTTATTCACTGAAATTATTTATTTTTCTGATTTTGGTTTTTATTATATTCAAAAAAATATTAAGACAGAGTTCACTTGAATATCATGAAATAAACCACTAAGAATAAATTTTATTTTTCAAATTTTAGACTGATAAGTTTTTTGCTTTGATTATTTGAATATGAAAAACTTTAATATCATTTATACCATTTTCATAGAAAACAAGCTAAAGCTACATTTGTACATGTGAACATGGCATGCATAATGATATGGAACAGAGTGATCAAAAATTCAAAATGTGTTTTCAGTACATTACTGAAAACAACATGAAAAAAAAACTATTTTGATGACCTTGAATTCATGTTTCAGAAAGTTACGCTTATAGTTATCCATTTATTTAAAATAATAATTACCAGTATGCTAAAAGAAAAGCTATTTTCTAGTGAGTAAATTCAAGTTGGTAAAATGATGGTCATTTTCCATGTGTAAGTATAATTGATTCAAGTGAACTCTGCTTAATAAGATGTTTTAGATCTAAAAATCTATTGATGTTAGTTTACAGATTAAAGGAGGGTTTAAAATGATTTGTTAAGAAATCATTGCACATTAGATAATTGTTATTACAAAAATGTGCAAACACGACACATTTTAAACCCTTTTATGTATCTCCTTAATTGATCATACAATGTACACTCAGCAAATCTGACTTTCTTTTAATTATTTCCTGACCTTTTAACAAAATCCTTTTTAGAAATTCATAAACATGCATGAGCAGTCTAAAATTGAAGTTTAGATTATTTTGCAATTTTTCAGTTGATAGGAAAGTGACTTGACCATGTATATGGTTGAGTGGTCTAGGGGTTAACATCTATAATTGTTCAGCGCTGTATCAAAGATGCTTTGGTTTGATACCAATTGTTCAAGTTCACACATTTTTTCTCAAGTTCGTACAGTTTGAAATTAGATGCTGCAATAGATCAAAGAAATTATTTCAATAATAGACTGTTCATACCTACATTGTACATACTTGTTCAAAATTGTTGATGCACTTATCTAATACTTATTAATACTGTACTTTATATTTCAGTTTTAATTGTCTTTTTATTTATTTTCTTCTGATAATTTGCACATTTATTTAACCACATGTGCACATCAAAGACAGCTGCTTCAAAGAATTAGAAATAGAAATTTATGAAAATTGCAGCCATGTTTAAGTAAATCACTCTTGTGGCTCATATCACAATAATAAAATTGAATGGAAATGTGGAATGTGTCAAAGAGATAACAACCCGACCAAAGAGCAGAAAACAGCTGAATGCCACCAATGGGTCTTCAACACAGCGAGAAAATCCCGCACCCAGAGGCTGGCCCTTAAACAAAAATGTGTACTAGTTCAATGAAAATGGACGTCACACTAAACTCCAAAACATATAAATGAACTGAAATTAAAAAACATACAAGACTTACAAAGGCCAGAGATCTCAGCCCTCCCCTATACCTGTAGCCAATGCAGAATAAACAAACACACAGCAATACGCACAGTAAAACTCCGTTTAAAAGAAATCCGATGTCAGAATAGGTAACAAAAGAAACTAAGCAAAATGACAATGAAAGATATAAGAAGATGTGGTATGAGTGCCAATGAGACAACTCTCCATCCAAGTCACAATTTGTGAAAGTAAACCATTACTTTTCTATACACTGTTTCAAGCTGAAGCAACATAAAGCAATACTTGATGATTTGATACATGTCTTTCTGGGAACCTCTGGCAATGGGGATATAACTCTTGTTTAAAAAATATCATAATAATGGGGAGATAACTCTAGTTTAAAAAAATAATCATTAGCAATGGGGAGATAACTCTTGTGATCCTTCAAATGTCAGGATGCTGAAATGAGAAATTGCAAAAAATACAAATGTTTGTCTGAAAACAGACAGTAGTAATTGATTGATACCCCCATTGACTTTGTTTATACTGATGATGTACCTGCATAGATTTGAAATATTCCTGATACATTTGTGAGGGGCAGTACTGTAGGAGGGGATGTCATCCCATATTCCCGAAAAAAATAAAGCATTCTTTTCAGGGGTCCCGAAAAATTTATCATTAATTCCCTAGTCCCTTTAAGGGTAAATCCTGAATTCCTTTGAAAATAAAGGCCCAATCCAGAATTCCCGCAAAAATAATTATAAAGGCCTAATCCTGACGTCCCAAAAAGGTCCTTCCGTCCCTCATTTGTAGTATAGTAATGAAGCAATTTTCAAAATTGTCAATTAAGCACTATTGAAATTATTATTGAGCTGGTTTATTTGTACACACATTCAGTAACATGTACGGAATCAAAAATTTTGTGGAAGGAAAGTTATACAAGGAGATTTAACTTTTTTTTTTAATCAGAAAAAGGGATTGACGTTTTAACTTTTTTTTAAATCAGAAAAAGGGATTGATTTAAGCCACTGAAATCTCCCCTTTTGAATGTCCTCACAGAAATAGATTTGGCCTCAAATAATTGAAAGCATGGCCTGCAAGATTGATAAATCATACAAATTCCATCTTTGAATCAGCTGTTATGTGTGCATATGTCTTCTCAAAGGGAGATAACTTTATCTGAACTGTTTTAACATTTGGTGTGTTCCTCCTCTTCCAGTTTTGGTAGCAGAATTAGTAAGGCATTGTTGTTCACAAAAAGGTTTGGTTGACCTTCACAACTACACAGGTGCTAACAGCACAAATAAAAAAGAAGAAAATTGGCGTTTAATGAACAGGTAATGACAGCACATGATTTTTATATGGATAATAAGTCAAAATGAATTTCAAAGTAATTATTTTTAATTTATTCAAACATATTTAATTCAATAAGCAAGTATATTTATAATCAAATTTAAAGTCATAAGATGAAGAAATACTAAAAAAAATGAAATATAATAGAATAGAAACTAATATTGCTATACTTTAAAGAATAAATTATACATGTAACATGTACGGTACAATGTAGGTATTCAAAACTGACAATTTGTAAACAACTATATAAAATCTTTGACAGAATGGTACTGTGCTGTTGTCATTTGTCATAATATCCATCTTAAGACTAAATCTATGTTTTCCATGTCAAAATGCATGTTCCCAAAAATATTTGACTACATACAGCTGTATATTAATCCCTAAATTATGAATTTTTTTCATTTATAATCTTGATTTTCATTTCCTTGATCTCATATAGGCAAAGGCTTTATGAGTTATTGTCATCACTCTAATGAGTTACATTTTCATCATCTGGTGTGAAATCAATCAGCAAATTTGATGTGTGATTGATTGATGGTGTTTAATGCCATTTTAAGCACTCTTTGCTATATTGTGCAGCCAGTTTTTATAGGTAGAGGGAACCAGAGTACCTGGATAGAAACATAACCTTCAAAAGGATAACTGGTAATCCTAGTTAATTAAGACCAGAGTGGAAGGCACAAGTAGGGTTCAGCCGTAGGAAGTAACAACCTCAATGTGGATTGGCAGCTAGTGATAACACATATACTGTAGATGAACTACTTAGACTAAGTGGCCACCGAGGCCCCCTAGGCCTAGCTGATTTGAATCAAATTTGTCCAGAATAAAAAATTGATTGTCTTTATAAGAATTTCTCATTACCTTCTGATTAGCCAATAAAATATGGCTTCCAGAGGCAGTCTTTGATTCTGATTGGTCAATTCTGAAAAATCTCATCTGAAGGAGGTACATATTGACCTTAAATAAGGGAGAGAACTTGTATATATATGTATATATACATGTTTTGAAGTTGTTTTGGTGGAAGAAGACTTCAAGTCTTCTGAAGGCCTATGGTGCCGACTTTAAAATCATTGAACCACCTCCGTATGCCGCATCCGTTTCTGTGTATTACAATTTCATAACAACTTCCGATTCTTGACACCGATTTTTACACATGATTAAGCATCTGAATCATTTAATTTGTAAATTAGGATTGAAAACAATCACTATCGTTAATATTTACCCTTTTATTTATGTAATTTATTAGATTTCATCTCATCTACATGAACGTTATTTGTTTACTTGTAACCGGATGTTTTAATGTAGATATTTGTAGTACCCATGCGTGAATTTGGTATCGGGACAACTCGCCCTGTTTACATGTTCGCCCTTGGTCTGTTCGTCCTGAGTTCTTTCGCCCGTATAGTACGTTCACCCTGTGTTCATTCTCTTCACTCTTATCTTACACAACGTTTTATAATACGTCCTTGCATTTATTAAAAATATTGATATTAAGGGTATCGTTAAAAAGCTCTAAAACACGATTTAGTGAAAATCATCTGTTCCTTATTTTGTTCCCAAGGTAAGACAATAGTGTTCAGCCAATCAAATTCTGTGTTTCTCATGATCAAATTAATAAGCCAATCAAAACGTTTTCTCTGAAGATTATTCTAACATGCTAGATTTTGAACTTGTGTTGTTTTCATCTAGTACTTTAAAAAAATACTTTTAAATAATACAAGTGAAAACAACTCCGTTTCTACTTGGTGTTCCTAATTGGAAGGAAATACGAAGAAGAAGAAGAAGAAGTTGTAAAATCGTGAACATGGCATGTGAATTTTCATCTGCAAGGAGGTTCTTACACAGCTTAAGGATAAAACCATGACTGATTGACCAAATTCAATGATGCAGTACTACCATAAAGATAATAAATAGTATTTTTTCACTAATTTATTGACATTATACTTTTGTAACATATGTTATTTTGTATTCAATTAAATCATTTAAAGCCCAATGTACTATTCTTTTTCACAAAGACAAACAAACAGGTTGGGACCCCCACCCCACCCATTATGAGTGGTGTCCCTTAAATGAGGACTGTCCCTAAAAAGGGTCATTTTACTGTTGAAAAAAAAGAAAGAAAATTTTAAGATTTTTAACTCAAAAGTGGGAAAATTCATTATATTTGGAACAACTTTTCTAAATGAGGGTCAAATTAATAAAGAAGATTTAAGTTTAGAAACATCACAAAATTCTTTTGACATGTTTTGACACTTTAATACTTGATAGATGCATAGTTCTTGGGGAAAAGTTTCATCAAATAATATGAATATAGAGGTGCTCATTTTTACAGTGGGTTGTAATGTTCTTCTAATGAGGGTGACACATCTTTGCATAATTCAAAATTGGAAATTTCAACAAGCATCTAATATTCTTACACAAGAAAATAAACCCTGGTCTGCTAGCTACATGTTCATCTTTTCTACTGATTTAAAACTTAAATCATGCAAACAGACTTAAGAAAAGGCATGTAAGCTCATCATACAAATATGACACTTTTTCAAGACAATCCAGATCGTGCAAAATACTTCGCTAAAATTGTAACCTTTAAAATTGTTGTCGCACACTAAAACCCCATGGGAAATTTCAAAAGTTGGCAGGTATGTAACAAGTCTTTCTATTTTTATGCCCCATTTATGGGCATTATGTTTACTGGTCTGTCCGTCCGTCCTGCTTCAGGTTAAAGTTTATGCTCGTGGTAGTTTTTAATGAAGTTGAAATCCAATCAATTTGAAACTGAGTACACGTGTTCCTTATGATATGATCTTTCTAATTTTACTGCCAAATTAAAGATTTTACCTAATTTTCACGGTCCACTGAACATAGAAAATGATTGTATAGATTGGAAATCCATGTACTTATGACACATTCTTGTTTGAAGAAAAAAAATACATCATAGCGATAATGGAACAAAGCAGGCTGGGTTAGTGGGGCTGCTTTTATGGTAATTCAAGTTACCTTTAATTTATTCACCTTCTTCCACCTCAGAGCTATCAGCTCTTTGATTGATTTTGTAGCAATGTTTGAAAAATTAAATATTTCATCTGTCTGAGAATTGCCCTAATATTTTGACTTCTTCATTAATTTTCAACCACTCAATATGTACAACAAAGAGAATTTACTTATATTTTTGTGTAATTTAAAAATAAGTTTCTCCCAAGGCATGTACATGTATTACAAAACAGTAAACAGTAATGGATCGTTCTACAAAGAACATGTGCACCAGCCAATTTATTACACACACAAATGTACACCTACTGATGTTTTCCACTTGCATTATATTCAAATACCCCTAAACTGTTCATATTCACGAAACCTCAAACATAAAATGCCACAGTGAATTTTAACAAAACTTGAGTTATTGCCCTTAAGATAATTTTAATGATTTATTTTGTTTTTGGCTTTTATCTTGAAAATTCTAATGGATAGAAAGAAATTTATATAGCAAAATGATCAGTTAGACAAAAATCTACAAATAAGTCTTATTGACTGAAATCTTCAGTCAGCTTTATATGAGTTATTGCTCTTCAATGACCTGTTTTTACCTTTTTTGCAATGTTGGCTATTATCTTTAGTTTTATAACTTAAGTAGATGAGTGAAATTCTAAACAGCAGAAATGATCAGCTAGACATGCTCTTCAAAAAGGTCAACATGGCCAAAAAACATCAGTTTACTCCCCATCCTTTAATTCCAGTTTTTACTTAGTTTATATGTTTTTTGCGAAAATTACAGTATAGGTAAAGAGTAACAAAATATATCAGGCATACTGTTGAAGATCTTCAATTAAGTCAAATGACCAAAATGGTCAGTCGAATCATTAAAGAAATTATTCTGAAGGTTTTGAAGTCTAAGAACTGTCTGCCCCATGATCTTCCCCTACATGTCTTGCAAAATTTGCATGCACCAATGTTTTATTGCTAGATATAATTTTTCTGCTAAATTACTAGAATTTTGATGTTAGCTGCCATAGCTCTTTTTTTTACTTTTGTGCTTCTAAAATGTTAACTTCATCTTTGTACTTGTAGTTATTCAGCACATTTTTTTTCTTTATTCATAAAAAAATACTTTTTAGCTTTTTAATTGTAAAACATCTTTCTATTTCAGCCCAGTATTTAAATTTTTAAACTGAAATACTGCTTTAATTTTTACCTTGTTACTTATAAGTTTAAGAACTTTACATTGATACCATAAGTTAATGTCCTTATACAAATTTACTAGTTTGATATCTTTTCATCTGCATGCATGTACCGGTATATGAGATACGATCACATTGTCTGATTTCTTTTGTATTTAACCATACCAGAAAAACTAACACTGGCACTTCAGTATTTTAACAATAAAATTTATGTAGACATGATATTTGAAAGTATTAAAACTGAAGAAGTTTAATTTGTTAAATAAAAAATATAATTAATAAAATTATACTCATTAATTGAAACATTGATCAAATGTACTTCATTCACTGCTGAATTTATAATATAATTTTCATAAATAGTTTTCAGGTCACAGTATATTCATATTTACAGCAACTACAAATATCAATTAATTTTGTACTGAAAAAAATATGTACTTGTTAATAGCTTCTTTACAAAATATCAAGGCAGTCAAGCATATACATGAATTCTTAAAAAAATGTTTTCTGCTGGGTGTGAATTTTTCAAATGACTTACAAAAAATTTAAAGAACCCTTTGTTTGTTTAATAATAAGAAAATCACACTCTATAGTTACAAAATGTGATCTGTAAATGTACGAGTTCTTTTACATTATGGGAGTACTATTTTCTTGAATGATTAACATGATTAAGTGCTAAACAAGAATTGTGATCAAAATGTCTTTCAGGAAAACACAGAACAAAAGTAAGTAAATTTTTGTATGAATATTTTCCAGAAAAGTTTTTACCAAATTGGGTTTTGAACTTGGGGATGATGTGATGCGAGATGTTATAACAGCAAAGCCAGGAGTTATAGAAAAAGTTTTAATGATGTTACGCACAAAACTAAATAGAGCAGAATGGGAATTGAAGAAGCAAACACAGAAGAGCAAAGGAGGGGGAGGTAAAAAAGAAAGTGATAAACCAGAAGCTGATCAGTATATGGGTAAGGATCTTTATATCCAAGTTTTCTGTAAGCCAGTTTCTTCCTTCTATCATTCTCACATCGTTGAAGTATCTAAAGATATTTTGATAATTTTGTTGTAATGAATACAAGTTATAAAAAAGATTTCTGTACTTGAGCATAGATTACAAATTCAAAAAGCCATATTAGGGGTTGATCATTTGATTTTCTGGGGAGGAGGATTTTTAAAAACGAATATCCTGGCCTGGTATGAGCTGAAAATGATTAACCTTGCATAATACAGGGTGAAAATGAAAATTCTGCAGCGCAAAGTGCAGGAATCAATTGTGTACAAAAGTGCAAATTTTCATGCAGCAAAACTGCTGAAAAAATATCCATGCATAGCAACAGATGAAAATGAAAAGTTGTTCCAGAAAATAAAATCCTACAAATTCCAACAGTATTTTTTACATGTATCTTAAATTTCACTCCAATTACAACAAAACTTCTGGGGTACTTTTCACTAAAATTCTTACGACAAAAATTGATCGTAAGTTATACTGAAATGGTCATGACTTACGATTATTTTTTCTCTAAGAGTGTTTTGGTGAAATGAGTCACAGACCGTTGGTAACTTTCAACTGTTTTTAGCCCGTGGATCACAGGAAATTATTATTCCTCTTTTAAACATAGCCAATTTTCTTAGTTTTCAGGCTCAGTCAGGGTAATTTAAGAATGTAAATGTGTAAATGCTTTATAAGTATGATATATTGTGATATTAATAGCAATATCAAACCATTTGTAACTGTAAGCATTGAGCAGTATTTTTGTATTTGTTCTTCCAGTTGTAAAAGGCAATGACCCATGGGGTTGGGAGTCAGAATTTCTGGAAAGAGACTGGACTCGGGGAATAAAAGTTTATGGTAAAAACACCTGGCTAGACTAAAGTAGTAAAAAATTTGGGTGTTTTTTCCTAATTTAGATGCTAATTAAATACTGTACTAATTTTGGCAAATTAATTTAAAAATAATTGCATGCCTTTATATTTTAAAAAGAATCAATTATATTAACATATTTATATTTAAATTTTTGTGTGATAAGATTACTAATTTTAGATTTTTGTCTCACCTTGACGGAGTGAAAAAGCGAGACCTAGGTATGTTGTTTCCATCGTCGTTAGCGTCAACAATCCATTAGTTTGTGATTAGGTCAGTTTATGGGGAACCACTAGTGGTGGGTCAATGATATTTGGTATGCAGTAGTATAAGCATTGGCACATCTTATTTCCATGGAGATTATTTGGCCCGCCCCCGCAGTCATGGTCTATTGACTATGAAACTTTTGCTTAGTTTACATCTATAAGTTTGTGATTAGGTCAGTTTATGGGGAACCACTAGTGGAAGGTCAATGATATTTGGTATGCAGTTGTATTAGCATTGGCACATCTCATTTCCATAGAGATTATTTGGCCCTGCCCCTCAGTCATGGTCTATTGATTTTAAAACTTTTTCTTAGTTTAAATGTATTAGTTTGTGATTAGGTCAGTTTATTGGGAACCAATAGTGGTAGGTCAATGATATTTGGTATGCAGTTGTATTAGCAGTGGCACATCTCATTTCCATGGAGATTGTTTGGCCCTATACCTCAAACTCAGAAATCAACCAATCAAAAAACTGGATTTGTTGTTTTGAGCACAACTGTTGTACTGAATAAAGTTTTATGACTGAGAGCCCAGAGGTACTATGAAAGGAGGAAGATGACTTAACTACATTTGAAAATACCATTTTAAGTCTATTATTGGTTCACAACACCTTTTCATGATAAGACAGGTTGAGTACCTTTTGTCTATGAATTATTGCAAGATTTTCTATATTTTATTTTCACATAGCTTACTATAACTTTCATCAGTCAGTTAAATGGACAATTGAAACCTCCTCAATTTATACTACCAGAAGGTTGGGCTACAAGTACAGTCATATTACAGCCGATTCCAATGAGTGTGTAGCTAAAGGTAATATCTTTAGTTAGCTTGCTTGCTAGCTGAACCATGAAGTCATTGTTAGGTAAAGTATACTACCCTTCTTTCGAAGTAGCCTAGTCATACAGACAGATAGATTGGTTATTTGTCGGACTAGTCTACTCTTAAAGGAGGGTAGTTTACCTAACCTTACAATGACTTCACGGTTCAGCTAGCAAGTAAGCTAACCAAAGATATTACCTTTGCCTACACACTCATTGAAATCGGCTGTAATCTAATATAGAAAAATATTTTTTCGAGGTATTTTCAAACATGGTTTGACCATTTTAATGTATTGTTCTGTTTCAATTTACTCATATATTCATATACTGCACTGTGAACATCCTGTTTTAGGCTAGTTGGTGTACAAACCAATGTATATGATCTTACTATGTTAAAATGACTAAGAAAATTACTTCTGAATTAAATTATATATCTTACCAATGTCCTAGGAATTTTGCTTTTGAAAATTTGTTATGAAGAAAATTTCCTTCAATATAGTTTATTACTTCACCCTTTTTTTATATTTGAATGATGTAAAAATCAGGTGTAAATTAAATGGCGATTAGTTTTTTGCTCTTCAAAATCGTTACACTTAACCTAACATTTGTGTTTTTGTGATCTATTGTAAATCTATAATCTCATTTCATTAACATTAGCAGTTACATTGTATAAAAGTTTATGATTTTAATTTTATATCCCACTCTAGGAATGGAGTCTGTATTGCAATCACCTTGTCTGTCTGTTTGTTTGTCCATCTTTTTGTCAAATAAATATCTCCTTTACACTTTTATCAGGAACTACAGAATAGAATGACTTCATATTTGTCAGCAGCTTGATAGTGATGAGTTATAATGTGTGAACGCTACTTCTTGTTTGCCAATATTTTGAATTTTTAACATTTTAAATTAAAACAAATTTTTTCATCACTCTATTCTTAGTAACTTTTAAATGGAATGAACTCATATTTGGTTAGCAGCTTAACAGTGATTTGTTGTAACTTTTCACATCTGTAGGATGCCAGGTTCTTCTTGTTTTCTGATTGTGTGTGGGATCAAGCACAAAATTGCGTACAACTTCTTCTTTGTTTTATTTTGATCATCTTTTTAGTTTTATCTGCAATAAATGTTTTGGAAGGTATAAAAATATGTTGCACAATTTCAGAATTCATGAGTAACAATTTATTTTGGTAACCCAGTGCTGCCACAGTTTGAAGTTTTGAATGATTTTTATATATATGTAACTTTTCTAAATAACTAAATTCTTCTTTCATTTTAGGATCACCAAGAGGAAAAGGAATGAAACAAGACACAACTAGAGGGTATGTATTTTGAAATAAAAATCTAAATATTTTTCATGATAATTCAATTCAAGAAACCAAAATACTTTTCAGAAAAATAATTTGCAACAGCTAGACAGACAGACAGACAGACAGACAGAAAACCATGCATGCTAGCATGTTATCCTTAACAGTTTTAACCACAGTTAGTTGGACCCATTATATGCATTCAAAAGTAGCATTTAATTGTAGTCTACATACATACATGTTACCACTATTTTCTGGAGATACTAGGATACCCATTACATATATTATTTATGGGAGAAGGAGTAGAAAAAGTTAATAATTGTTTCCTTTGTTTTTTCATCCAAATTAAATATTGCATTAGCAACTATTATTCTTATTTTTTTAATCAAATGAAAAATAGATTGAAAGGCCTTCTATTATCACATCAGAGTTACTGCAAAAGACTTTTTGTAAAAAACATATATGGACATTTTGATTGAAATGACAAGATGAATTAGGCCTTTGCTATACGGCTTATGGGTACAACTCATATGAATAATCAGATTCTAGAAATGGTTATGCAAGGAAAAAATCTGCTTTTCCGAGATTTCAGTGTGTGGTAAAATGTTCCATTTGCAAAATAAGGCTTCTGATGGTAAAATTAAAGAGAAGGAGAAAATTTAAGAGTATTAAATTCTCTAGCTGCATTTAGAGAATTTTTATGGAAGCACTGCATACTAGTGCTTAGAACTGACTGCATATTGAAAGTTGAATCACCATGCAAGAAAAGGGATAAGGAATGTACCATAAGATGTTACAAATAATGAAAAGTTTTGCCGTTAATTACAGATACCCTTACCTTCAGAGAGATCCTCAGCTTGAGTTGATAACTCTCTACAATCTAGACAGGTATAAATATACACATGCAGGAATGAGGGTCAACACCATGGGATAAATGTTATGTTTTGCTTTTTACAGTACACACAAGATGATTCAGTTAAATCACTGTGAATCATGGTGATTATTGGTGATTCACAAATCACTGTGAATCATGGTGATTATTGGTGATTCACCATTCAGTACAGCATAGTGAACACATGGATAAATACACCTGTAGTTGTATATTCATAATGCATAGAAGGAATTCATACTGAATCACCAAAATCACCAGCATTTCACTCTTTTAAAATAATCACCAGCCAAAGTGATTTTGAACTGATTCACCTTTTGTTTACTATACATATAAACGGTTACTTGTTTGACAAGAGAAGGTGTACTCTTTTGTTTTTGTCTTCATTGCTTGGATCTGGACTGCACTGAAATGAGTCTACACTTGTCTATTATTTTCATTTTCTTTTTTTACAGCTTCAGGTATAAATTGTGATAATTCAGTATAGAAGCTTTTATCACTAGTATTGTACACTAACTTTAGTCGGGCCTTATATTTTAAAATTTTTGTAGAAGTTCTTTTGAATTCTTTGTTTCAGTATAGCCTAGGCATCTTGCAATGGTTAGTCAGTCCACATCTTTTTTGGAGGAATATTGGTTCCCATCTGTCCCTGTACCAATAGGTCTTCAATCTGTATTTAAAGGTTCCTTCAGAGTTTGCTTCTAGAATTATTTTTGCACAGTTGTGACAATTATGTATTGGATATCCCTTAGATCGAAGAATTTGAATTAGAGTTTTTTCTTTATTATTGTCATATTGGTTAATATGTATAGTAAAAGTAGGTTTTCTGTATTTTTTCTCCCATTTTAAAATATTTGGTGATAATTTTTCACACAGCTATCAATTTGTAAAAGAATGGTAA
Organism: Mytilus coruscus; assembly: GCA_017311375.1. Classification (NCBI taxonomy): domain Eukaryota; kingdom Metazoa; phylum Mollusca; class Bivalvia; order Mytilida; family Mytilidae; genus Mytilus; species Mytilus coruscus. Next base: position 53,619,985 of record CM029601.1, read on the forward strand.
TGGCAAACCAACTCTTCAAAAATAAACCAATATGACACTGTACAGTTCATTCTCAGGGTGCCCTATGGAACTTTTTCCATTTTTTTTTATTAAACCATTGAATTAATGGAGATGTAGGTTATAAGTCAATGAGACAGCAACCAAACACAAAAAACACAACTCAAGGTCAGCATGCCATACCGTCTTCAGCAATAGACAGATGTGTATTACCAATTTGAAAGTTTTAGACAGAAAAAGTGGCATAATCTTGAATTCTTTTATTTGATTTTTAAAATACAATACAATATTTTAAGATATTTACAAGACTACAAAAAAGATCGGACTGACGCCAGGTATTTATATATGCTTTTATTTATAAAAATCATTCATGTCCTAAGCCATTATATATATTAATCAATCTATCTGCTAAATTTGTTCTTTGCATTAGACTTTAGTTATAATTGTCTCTCACTTGCAACCCTTTTGTACACAAAGAAATGAATTATTTTGAAACCTTGTATTTGTAATATAAATATATGTTTTCACTTTAGTTTTTACAGGTAAAATAAATTTGCATGCATCTATATTTTAAAACATTCATGAAAGTAAGGATTTACAAAGATATTTACAACTTCTGAAAAGCTTGCCCTACGGCCAACTGGAAATAATTGCCAACAATTGGATTCAATTGTTGCCTCATTTTAAAAATTCTATCAAACTTTTATCCTTTGAAAATAACTGGTTAAAAATAATTCTTTGAGATTATTCTTTGTACTGATTCCATGCTTGACCACAAATAGGAAACCACTTCTATGAATAAATAAATTGAGGTTTAGATTGCAGACTTCGTGATGGTTTCTTTTATTATTTCAATGTTAATATAAATTAAAACCCATTTGTTAACAATATTGTCTGCCAAAAAAGTAGTAAAAATATGCAAACTCCATAAATAACTCTATTAATCACCTTGTTTTGACAGACAATGCTTATGATTCCTTGTAAGACTTGAATTGAAATATCCAACATTTTAGCACGGATAAAATATGTTTGGAAAAATTAGTATTCCTCAAGATATCTTACTTAGAACCTTTAAGAATCATCTGATACTAATCAACTGTTTCAAATTGATTGCGTTCCTTCTTTCAGGGATGAGAAAATGAATTAATAATGCCAACAACAAAAAAATGCCCTTCAAATATGATGTCTTTAATTTGCTACTTTGTCAGCACAACCTGTTTATTTGCATGCCTGAATCACTTCCCAGTATTAAGCTGAAAAACTCTTGGTCTATTTACTCCAAATTTGTTCTGACTTATCATCAGGGAAATCTTGGTAAACTTTTATTTCTTTTCTGCTTGGCGAACAATGTTAAGACTTTATTTTCTTGAACCGAAAAAACAGAAGTTAGAAAGTTTGCCAGTTTGATGGAAAAAAATAGTCCAAAATATTTTTAAAATATGGAAAATTGACTACAATGGAGGTTAGAAAAAGGGGAAAAGATTGCAGTTCAAACACAAGATACATTTAAACTAGACATCTTCGTTTTAACCGGATTTTCAAGGAAATATCGGTTATTAAAATGGTGATGTACGGCGGTTGGCAGACCTACACTGCCAAACAGTGTCAGCACAATAACATGAAAACGCTTTAACAAATTTTTTCAAATTTAAATATGTTGTTTCCTGGGACTTAATGAAGGTCTAGTTCAATTTTCAAGATTTTAGTATATCGCCATTTTTAATATCCAAAAGTGGAATTTTAAATATTGTACTCTTGTTATCTTTTTATGACTAAGCATAATATCTTATCTCAAAATAAAAATTGGAGTGACAGTTTTATTTGAAAATTATCTATTTCCTAAGTGGAAATGATTATAAGCTATATTATTAGACATTTTGAAGTTAATTACATTATTAATTATTAATTAGATCTGGGTTATATCTTAGCATATAATATCATTGGAGTGACAGATTTATTTGAAAATTTTCTGTTTCCTGATAAGATCTGTAGGACTGTATATATAAAGTTTGAAATTTACTAGTAGGACTGTAAATGAAATTTGAAATTTCCTGTTCATTATTAGACATTTTGTAGATAATTAAGTCTCCTAAACCATATATATTCTTACCCTACCCCCTTCAATTTGAGAATGTGCTTTTATCTTGTAAATGGTTGAGATCCCCACCCTAAACCATATATATTCTTGTATGGGACAATAAAACAAATCAAATGAAATATTTGGGGAGTCCCCGGGTTCACCCCACCCCTTCTTTTGAAAACTTGTAAACGGTCAAGATCCCCACCCAGAACCATATATATTCTTGTATGGGACAATAACACAAATCAAATGAAATAAAGGAAGTCCATGGGGTCACCCCACCCCTTCTTTTTGAAAACTTGTAAATGGTCAAGATCCCCACCCTGAAACCATATATATTCTTGTATGGGACAACAAAACAAATCAAATGAAATAATTGCGAGTCCCCTGGGGTCACCCCCACCCTCCTGTTTGAGAACTTGTAAATGGTCGAGATCCCCCCTGACCCATATATATTCTAAACCATATATATTCTTGTCAACGGAGACAATAACACAAATCAAATGAAATATAGGGGAAGTCCATGGGGGTCACCCCACCCCCCTTCTTTTTGAAAACTTGTAAACAGTCAAGATCCCCACCCCGAAACCATATATATTGTTGTATGGGACAATAAAACAAATCAAATGAAATAAAAGGCGAGTCCCCTGGGGTCACCCCACCCCATCCTGTTTAAGAACTTGTAAACGGTCGAGATCCCCACCCTAAACCATATATAGTCAATGGGGTCACCCCACCCCTTTCTTTTGAAAACTTGTAAACGGTCAAGATCCACACCCTGAAACTATACATATTCTTGTATTGTACAATAAAACAAATCAAATGAAATTAAGGGAAATCCTGGCGTAAACCCCACCCCTTCTTTTGAAAACTTGTAAAGATCAAGATCCCCACGCGAAACCATATATATTCTTGTATGGGTCCATAAAACAAATTAAATGAAATATAAGGCGAGTCCCTGGTGTCACCCCACCCTCCTCCTGTTTAGAACTTGTAAACGGTTGAGATCCCCACCCTAAACCATATATATTCTTGTATGGGACAAAAAACAGATCTTATGAAAGTAAGGAGAGTCCCTGGGATTACCCCCGAGAACTTGTAAATGGTCGAGATCCCTACCCTAAACCATATAAACTCCTGTTCATAATTTCAAGAAGATTTTTGAGAACTTGTAAACCTCTCCACCCTATGTATAAATTCCTGTTCGTAATTTCAAGAAGATTTGAATGATATACAGGGTCAATCCATAGGCATCACTAATGCATATCATAAACCAATTTGTACTGGACATTGCCCAATGTCAAGAGACAATGGAATGAGGAATTATTGAGCTTTGTTTGGGAGACTTGGTAACAGCATTCTGTTACAATTATTTCTTGTTACTGATAAGTTTAATAGATTTTGAAAAACATAGTATTGATGATAAATAAAATTTTGGATTTTTTCTTCTTTTCTTTGGTAAATTGTTTGTAGAATTTTGTGGCAAGTTTGTTTGTTGTTCTGTAAAACAAATTTTCTGAATGCTATATATTTTTTTATGAAGTAAACTAAGCTTATATTGTCTAATAATAAACATATATTTAGATTTCTGATTTTGGGCCCAGTTTTCAAGTTGGTCCAAATTGGGGTCCAAAATTAAACTGTGTTTGATTTCAACATAACAGGGTTAAAAATTTTGTTACAGCTGACTAGCCCAGGGCTAATTGGTAGCAGGATATCACTAGCCCTGTTGGAAGAACTGCTAGCCCATCAAAACTGACCTGCTACCCCAAGTATGCCTTGCAAATTCAGAGATTGCTGTATAGTACAATGATTACATGTTATAAAATTATATATGACAAAAGTCAGATTTCTCCTGTCAAAAGGATTTACATGTATCTCATGTATATTGCAATAAATTATTCAGAAGGAGTTACAATCAGTTTACATTATATTTCTCTGGTTGCATAAGCAATGTCCAATACCCCACCCTGTACTGACAAATAGATATTGAAAGTATGGGAATGGCGACCTATACTGGTTCACCCAGAGTTATTTGTTCTTTTTCAAAACATGTACAAAATAAGTTCAAATTGTTGGAATCCGGGATGACGTAGTTGAATCTGATTGGCTAAGATAGAATAGCGATGAGGGATTTTCCACTTTCTAATTGGAAACGCCAAGAATATCTTGGTACTAGTCCGTCGTGCATATTGGGTTACAAGTTTTGATTACCCGAGGACTAAATGCTGTAGTCCCGGCTTGGCTAGTGGATTTTTAACCCTGCATAAATATTAGATTTTTGGGCCCAGTTTTCAAGTTGGTCCAAATCAGGGTCCAAAACTGAACTTTGTTTGATTCAACAAAAAATAATTTATGGGGTTCTTTGAAATGCTAAATCTAACTATGTATTGAGAGATTTTGGATTGTGGGCTCCTTTATCAAATTGGTCCACATTGAGGTCCAAAGGGTCTTAAATTAAACTTTTGTCTGATTTCATCAAAATTGAACTCTTGGGGTTCTTTGATATGCATATTCTAATATGTACGTAGATTTTTATATTGGACCATAATAGGTATTTAAATGTCCAATTTCAAGTATTTCAGTTCTTAAACCACATTCATTTTGTGTCACAAACCTATGCTGTGTCAAATATTCAATCACAATCAAAATTCAGAGCTGTTGTAAGCTTAAATGTAGTGTCCATACTTGCTCAACTGTTCAGGGTTCGACCTCTGCAGGAAAATCCGGTTTGCTGTTACTCTGACAGCCTCTTGTTTGAATATATACATGTAAATAAATTACAAACAAGTCAAGTCAATTTATTATAAATTCCATTGCACAATTTACAAATAATGTAAGCCCTCAAGATGTTGGAATCGACTACATTAAAAACAAAACAATACATTAAAGACAAACAACATACATACTAAAAGAACAATACACACATTCAAATATATGATATAGCAAACAAATTAACATATTGAGGATGTACTTAGGTCAGGTTTAGGAATTTTTGTCAGATGTTCGGACTCCTTGGTTTTTTCCTACGATACAGGGTAAAATATTTTGCTTTTTATATAAGACTTTAATAGCTTATAAAGGTCATTTACCAATATTTAAGCAGATTCTAGATTTCTTTTCTTTCGATTTAAGAACCAAATAATACCAATGCAAACATAAGGTAAAGTCTGAGTCAGCCTTTTCCGCCATTTAAAAAAAATAAATATCTTGAAAAGGAGCTCCATAACCTATCAATATTTTTAGCTTATTTTGTTCCTTAACTAATGCCCTTCTGACTTAAAGTATCAATTTTGAATTCTGGATTTTTAAATTTCACCTAAGTACATCCTTAAGCAACATCATATCACAATAGTAAAGCATAAAATATCACAATAAAACTATATAAATGCACCACATTGGTATGAGCTGCCATTCCATGTAGAAATTAATTTTGTGAACTGTTCCATATTTGTCTCTAGGCTGAACTGCTGTTATCTATATCTTCATAAATCATAATTAGATGCTATTAGCAGTGTGTTTATATAGCAATATTTCTACTTTATCACAACAGCTGATTGTTTTTTCTTTAAGGTAATGGTATTTCTAAAATTGGCTTCTATTTTTAGAATTTCCTTGAATTCATTTATTTTATTTATACATGCGTAATTCTGTAGTGAAACATCAGTGAATAATTTGACTTTTACATGATGATTAATACAAACTTTTTTAAATTACCAGAGAAGATTGTACATGTCAAAAGAAGGGTTTTGATGCTGTGAATGTTAAGCAGCCAAGAACCAATCAAAACATTTGTAATATATACCTATTATAGCCGACTGTTTTTCTCATTGTTGAAGGCTGTACGGTTGCCTATAATTGCTTACATCCACTTCATTTGAACTTTGGTGGATAGTTGTCTCATTGGCAATTGTACCACATCTCCTTATTTATATATGGTGTTTTACAGATATTTAATGGGAATCATTTTCATTCTATGTTCTGTTTACTACATTTTATATAATAAATCATATCCTTTGTTCACAAAAGTAATTCAGACATTCATATACTTTCTTTTCAGAAATATGAAGAAAGAAGAATTTTGAATTACATTTTAACAAGATATGGAAATTATTGTTTTTTAATTATGATTTATTCTTTCACAGGCCAGATTACCCAAGTATCCCAAAACACAAAATTATTAGATCAATAGCTGAAAGTGATGCTGTGCCAAGGATTTTATTTGAAGAAAAAGAACAAGAATGTCTAGCTAAAGATGAAACTATAAGGGTAAGATATTATGAAACTGCAATTTCTGTCCACCATAAGCACTTTATGTATTAAAACGAGTTGCAGATCCAAGATTTTGAAAAGGGGGGCTTGCCTAGGCAATATTTTTTATTGAAATGGGACTTACAAAAGGATTATGCATTAACTAATAGGTAGTTCATTAAGGGGGCTTGGAACCCCCGAATCCCCCCTCCCAAATAAACAAAACAAAACAAAACAAAAATATTTAAAAATCTGCACCTGAAAACTGCTGTCTGTCTGCAAATTAAAGATTATGTATTGAAATTAAATGTCATTGAAGACTAATTCTTTTGTTTGATCCTAATGCTTTTAGGGTGTTTCTCATTGCAAAAGATACACTTTGCCATTTCTACAAAAGAGGGTGGTTATCATGCATCAGCAACTTCTCTTAAATGGCAGACTAGATTTCATTGAAACTTTTACAGAATGTTTCTTACATGAGGGTATTGTTCATAGTAACATCCTTCTTCCTGAATATGCCTGTTATATTTGCCACTGGACATTAAGAAACCACCAATCAATCAAGTTTTTCATCCAAATGATTTTTTGAATTTCCCATTGCAAGGATAAACTGTTCAATACCTTTGAAAGGGCATAAGGCATCTTAAACATGCAACTTCTCTTAGAATGTTCATTGAATTTTAACAATTAGCACACCTCATTTTTTTTTTAAAGTAAGATTTTTGTTCTATTGACTTGATAGAAAATACAATCTTTCCTATATCTTCTCAAATAAATTGGGGAGTAGAGTGATGTTAACATTTTTAGGTGTGCTAACAACTTTTTCGAACATAAGATTATAAGCAGTTCAAGAAGATGTACCCGGTAATTTTTGTTTTCATATTTTCCAGATTCTCGAGGCCAAAATTCACAGAATGGAACATTTAATTCATTTGAAAGATGTGAGAATAGATGACTTACAAAACAGACTGGAAACAATGCGTCCAACTGGAGTACGGAGGTAAAAAGACGCAGATGATAGAAAGTACTGACACCTTCAGGGATGGACAATGCTATATATATATATATATCATCACTATATACCTGTATTGTTAGAGCACAGGTGAAAGTGAATCAAACTTTATGTTTGTATCTATGTCTCCAATGAATAAGCAAGTTTGTACATAATTTGATTTCTGTGTATTCATTTATTTTTAGCGGTTACCAATTTTTGTGGATTGAGGAGAACAAAAATTAGTAGTGGATACTAAATTTTGTGGATTTTAACAAATTCTGCTGAAAACTAAAATTTTGGTCCATTTTAATCCTCTGTGCACATAATCCATGAAAATTAGTCACCCATGGAATAATAATGAATCCACTGTACTTCTTCTGGGATTGCTGTCACGAAGGGATGATTTAAATTGTGGCACTCACTTGCAAAAATAAAATAAGTGACTGATCACTTATATTAACCTTTGACATTTCTATCAATGTAATTACATGTTCACCACGTGTCTGGCTTACTTTGGTTTTGCTTTATGTAGGTTTGACTTGGTCAGGTTTTTAAAAATCTACCTGTAATCCTGAATATTGTCTTATCTTTACAGATTTAGCTATTACAGAGTTCGTAATTAAATAAATTTGTTTTAAAAAAGAATTTTTTACTGTTTTTTTTCATAGATTGTATTGACATTTGTTTTTTCTATTCAATATTTGAAATGATAATTATCAAATAGTTTTGGTAAATAGCATTTTCCTTGTAAGAGGTTAATTTCTTATGTTCCAAATACAAAAGTTAAATTAAACTATATGAAATAATACTAAAATCTTTGATATTTATTACATATAAAAGATAAAAATAAAATGGGAATTACAAATTTGCTCTTAATATTTTGTAGGATGTAAAACCTTTAATTGGATACAACAAATGGGTAAACATGGACATTGTTTGCAATATATATGTTATATTTTTATTGATCAATGTTGACAGTGCACTTGAAAAATTATAATGGTATCACAGTTGTTTATTATTGTTGGTTAAATGGTTACAGAACGTCTTCGGTTTGTTGTTAAATCATGTCTATAAATAAACATTCCTTTGAATCCTCTAACTCGGAGTTTTGTTTTTTTCACACAGTTTAAATATGTTTGTAAAGATATTTTAGTTGGAAATTTGTTTTGGAAATACATTGAATATTGAAACAAATAAGAAACAAATTTTTGTCCTCAAGTTTTATTATAACCAGTGCTTATTCCAGATACATTTATTACAGAACATATCATTAATATAAATAAAGTGTAATGACATATATTAATAGAAAATTAATTTATAAGAAAGTGTTTAATTAGATTTATTTAAAAAATTAGATTGAACATATATAATCCCAATGACATGGAAAGTTCAAAAAAATTACGCATAGATATTTATTTAATTAAGCATCATGGAAAATTGCAAAATAAAATTAAGACAGGTTTTGAGGAATTGAACAATATACTGAGAAACTTTAAGTGTCAAAAAGTGTAGGCATCTTGTTATTCTAATGATAAAACATTCAGGGGACTTGATTGACAGAGTAGACATGGTAGAAACTAAACGTTGCATCATTTCTTTTTTCACCAAAGAATTGATCAGTTCATTGCATAATAAAATTTGAGAAATTTTTGAAACATTTTATTATTGCAAAAAAGGGGAATAGAAGAATCTCCCAATAATTAAAACTGGCATTTTAAATCAGCAGCATTACTAGTACGGAGAATCCAATCAAATGTTGCAATTATTATCACATGACTAATTGAAAATTTATAATATGTGCAGATAATAATTTCTGAATTTACTGTTTTTGAAAAACTTTTATTTGTGAATCATACATTATTTTTTTTTACAAAAATCATGTGATGAAATGAATTAATGTCTATGATATTTTTTGTGTAGTGTTTTATAGTACGTACTGTAATTATTTCATTACTAAATACCTTGGTCCTCGGTCATAAAACTTTACTCAGTTTTTCGGGGTACAAAATGTGTGCTCGAAACACCAAATACAGTATTCTGATTGGTTGATTTCTAAAGTTTTATGACCACAAGGCCAGGTTCAATGGCTTAGTATAAAGAGTAGTGGTTTATGAGTGTTTGAATAGTTTTTTATTTGCTACCAAAATTTAAAAAAAAAACTTCTACTAATAAATTCTTCTAAGTAGATAATGTGTACTGTCTAACATGAAAATTATGGACCATCAAAGTAAAATTTTATGTGCTTATCTTTTTAGACATAAATGTTTGAAAAGCTTAATCTTTATAAAGTGATGTTTTGGTCTTTTATATGAAATGTATGGTGTAAAAGGAAAATATAAAAGGAGTATGGTTTAAATATGTTTTAGGATTATTATTTTGAAAATAATATGAAAATAATATGAGAAATATGGAAAAATACGAAATATAAGCTGGTTATTGATATGGAAATCTATTGATGATGAGATTATGAATACATATATATATATATTTACATCTGAGCCTGTGAAATGTTATTTACTGTATAGTTCTTAAAATTATGTACATTCCGTCCATTTGTTTCTTTCCATTAACAATCAGTTTTATACATAGCAAATTTTACACCATTTTATTTTGTATTTTCTGTTGCTGTTCCATTTGAAAAAAGCATTATTTATTTCAAATCTTGAAAGAGTCTGTAATCAAGAATAAAGTCTTAAAGAATAAAGTTTTGTTATTAATTAATGTATAAATGTTTTGATTAAGTTACCCTTTATTTTTGGTGATGACCTTAATTGATTGTGGATTTTTTGCTATTAGTTCTGAAAGCTCCTGAGGTCTAAACTCCTGACCAAAATTTCCCAATCTCCTGATCAGAGATTCACAGTCTATTGTAACCATTTCAGAAATAGTTCATTTTTCTGTCTTGATTTCATTTTACACATTTGATAACGTTGAAAATCTATGCAGTGTTGAGATCAATACAAAAATGTCACATGATATCACTTTTTCAACCTCCACATTGAAACAAAAGCTCTCTGCTCTCCTATAATTTAAAACCAACATTTTTATGCCCCACCTACGATAGTAGAGAGGCATTATGTTTTTCAGTTTGTTCTTCTGTTCGTTTGTCCGTTCATTCGTCTGTCTGTCCCGCTTCAGATTAAAGTTTTTGGTCAAGGTAGTTTTTGATGAAGTTGAAGTCTAATCAACTTAAAACTTAGAACACATGTTCCCTATGATATGATCTTTCTAATTTTAATGCCAAATTAGAGTTTTGACTCCAATTTCACGGTCCACTGAACATAGAAAATTATAGTGCGAGTGGGGCATCCGTGTACTATGGACACATTCTTGTTTGGAATATATTGATATATACTGAAGCTGTGCTATTTGAGCAGTCAATGGGGGTCTCATTGGAGGAGTCTAATTCCAGATCTTGCTTATCATTGCAATAATAGTGCTTTTAGTTTGACTTTCAAATGTCACTCTGAAGAAAAAATCGGCCAATCCCACGTCACACTTAGGACCCCAATGAGACCCACCATAATCATTTGTGATATGCAGTCACTGATCATATATTGACTTGTTTATGACGTTGACAATGCGTTTCCTAGAGTTTTATTTATGACGTCATTAAAAGTACTGGTTCAAGTTATTTTTACGTCGCTCTAAATTCAAAAATGATGTTTTTACCCTAAATATTTCATTCGGAACAGTTTTAGAGTTGCAGTATATAAAGAATAACCATAGATTGTCGCGAAATATAAATTTTATTTGCACTCGGCTCAAAACAGGATAGAAATGCTGGGCAAAGCCTCCCTTTCTACCTGTTTCTAAGCCTTGTACAAATAAAATTTATATTTCGAGACAATGTATGGTTACTCCATATTTACATTTTCATTATTGACCAAAGCCTAAATTAAAATATAGAGAAATATTCAAGGTTTAAATAAAGTCAGTTTATTTATGAAGATAAGAAGATATGATTGCCAATGAGACAACTATCCACCACAGACCAAATAATGTGAATGTTAACATCTATAAGTCGCTGTACGGCCTTCAACAATGAACAAAACCCATACAGTATAGTCAGCCAGCCTAGACATGAAAAAAATGTAAAACAAGAAAACCAACAGCCTGATTAACTGTAAAAGAAATGTTTGCATGCATTTACATGTATAATTGCAAAAGTTGAAAAATTTACAAAAATGTAAGATTAATTAGAGTCCCGCGTAGTGGCGGGTCGCCCTATATTGATCAGTCTGTCCGTCCGTCTGTAACAAGTTGTGTCCGCTCTATATCTAGAGAACCGTTATAATTTCATACTTTATACTTGACATGTATATTAACCAACACCAGAGGGTGTGTCATAATGTTTGTTCAACTTCCTAGGTCAAAGTTAAAGGTCAAAAACTTTGGTTTTAGTTGACAACCCCATGTCCTATGGTAAAGATCGTGTCCGCTCTATATCTTGAGAACCGTTATGATTTCAAAGTTTATACTAGACATGTATATTAACCAACACTAGAGGGTGTGTCATAATGTATGTACAACTTCCTAGGCCAAATATAACACTTTAACTAAAAAACATAGAATAAAATCACTCTCAGCACATAACGAGACTATGTAATAACTTAAAAAGGTGCTTTATATCTGCTTATCCATACAAATTTTTTACCACACGAAAACTGATGCTGATATTTGTCATTGTAGTCCTTAACATTTGCTGCAGAATTCATCTTCATGTCTTTTTCCATCAATCCATACAACTGGCTTTAAGTTCTGTTCTCTTGTGAGTAATAATATGTGGAGATATTACTCCACCAGGACATGTTGTGTTATCACTCTGAAAGATAAAATAAACCAAGATAGGGAGATTGGCAACACAACAAATTTAAACCAATCAAATAATTCAATCTGATGTACTTTTGTTGAGCCTAGGACTACTGACGTATAGATTTCCACACAATAAAAATATTTACTGTACTTTAAAATGGACTGTTTTACAGGTAAACACAAGAACTATTTAATCTAGAGAATACAGATACAGTACAAAGTTCCAACAATTTAAATGGCATAATTCTGTCTTGACAAGTAATGCGAAATAACCTGTGTCTATTTCAAGAAGTTTTTTTTCGTTTATATTATATTTCTAAAATTAAGGGTAAAGTGCATCCGGTGTACTGTTTAATAGCACATGTAACCTGCTCTAAGAGATTCAACCACTAACATCTTTAATAGTTAAATAGTATCCTGTTATTTACAGCAGGCCCGCTCCCATCTCAATGATGTCTAGTTATTGCAAATTCAGAAAATGCTGCAAACAAAAAATGCTATTAAAACTTTGAATGGGAGTTTTTATTTTGGGGAAACGAATCCCATTGCAATTTTCACAATATAAAATTATAGCAAAAATTTATGAATTTACAGCATATTCAAAACACCAAAGAAAAATAAATATGATAGACAACAACCACTGAATTACAGATTCTGTTTTTGGACAGGCACATACAGAATATTGTCTTGCCTGCAATGATAATTGTGGAATCCAGACTCAAGCCCGTGGTTTTCAGTATATGCAGCTTTAACAATATTAAAGTTCTTGTTTTATTACATAGGAGAGATACATATAAATAAGAAGATGTGGTATGAGTGCCAATGAGACAACTCTCCATCCAAGTCTGTTAACAGTTTATTAGAATGTAACTGGTATTATATAATGTTTACATATCAGTTTTTCATGGGACATCTAAACTCCTTGTTGCTTTTCTAATATTGAAGGGATCACAATGGTATGATTGTATTGTTGAACTTAGTTTTTAAAAGTTAAATGAGCATTACAGGTATCATGGTTTGGTTGATCATTATGGAATAAATATGTCACCGATGAGAATGGATATGTTCTATTGTTCTATACACTCCTTTCCTCCTATCCTTGGTTGACATCATTGAGTGCAACTTATAACCTTATTTTTGCTTGCCACGATGAGCATGATGGGTAATACTAGTGGAGCTGGAACTACTTACCCTTCTGAAGCACCTGCGTTAAAGCCAGGTTATAGGTCGGGTATTTGTTTCCCAATCTTGAGTTTTCTATGTAGTGTTTGTTGACTGAACTTGTATTTATTTCTTCTGGCAGTAATCATAAAATTAAGAAGATGTATGACTGCCAATGAGACAACTCTCCACAACAGACTAAATGACATAGAAGTTAACAACTATAGGTCGATCACCGTACGGGCTTCAACAATGAGCACTAACCCATACCGCATAGTCAGCTATAAAAGGCCCCGAAATGACAAATATAAAAAAATTCAAACGAGAAAACTATCGGCCTGATTTATGTACAAAACAATGAACGAAAAACAAATATGATATACAGCAACAATAAACTGAATTACATACAGGCTCCTGACTTGGGACAGGCACATATAGAATGTATTAGGGTTAAACTAGTTTGCTGGCGATAAATAGATAAACCCTCCCCTAACCTGGGACAGTGGTGGAACAGTACAGCATAAGAACAAACTACATGTATAAAAATCAGCTGAAAAGAGCTTAACTCATCAGATCTACAAAACGGAAAAACATCTAACAAAAAACAGACCGGATGTGGCAGGGTATTTATACATCCCCACAACATAAAAGACACCAAGTACAGATCTGAAAGTACAGCTAGTTCAAAGCCAATAACAACTTATAAAAAAACATGTATCTGAGACTAAAATATCAATCAGTACACATCCAAAAATCCAATATATTTGGTGTAAAGACGTCATTAACAGTCAGAAAAAAAACACGACCTTGTCACAGCAATGCCAAGATACAGGTATGACTATCAACAGATTCTAGAGCCATGATTGTGCAAATTTATATAACAATCATATTTAGTTTGATTTTGATTTACTGATATTAAACAAAATCAATATTTATACCAATAAAAACAATATTCAAATATTTAAAGGGTTGATACGTTTTCATTGATATGGGTGTTGATTTCCCATTTGTTATTTTATTGCAAGTTTACCATCAAAATTAATATTTACATGTTTTTGCTTATTGAACTACTTCTGTTGATACCCCAGCCCCACAATAATAAGATTTCGCTTTATATGTTAAACTGATACATATATCTGTATGCAGATTTATCTGAAATTGCAATAATTAAACTCGCATTTTGTCTATTCTTCAAAAATCGCAACCAATAAATGCACGCAGTAATTTCTGAATTTACAGTATATAACTGCATTAATGCATATTTTGACATTGTATGCATTAGCTATGAATAAAAGGAGATTTTGGTACAACATAGATGAGACAGCATTCCAACAATGAAGTAATGAAAGACATTTTAAATCAAAATAATGTCTTCAACAATTGTTGTAAACGTCAAACCCAAGATTACCCTTGATACAGAAAAAGTTCACAAATTTCACAAAATATCTTCCAACAGCACCATTCCATAGCGGACAAAACCTTAATTAATATCAATGACGAGGTTTTTGACTTGGGACAGGCACATGAGCATGCAGTGGTGTAAACTTAGTTTTGTAAAAGCACGCAACCCTTTCGCTTTTATCTCATTAGGATGCATGTATTTTCTGTTCCGACGTAATACTACTAACAGAATTTGTGAATGAAGACAGCCTCGTAACCATGTTATGTGGTTTGATCATTGAGTGATTAATCAATCCTGTATTGATTTCTACGGACTTGCTTGATTGTCTAGTGGCAAATATTTCATGCAAATTAGGAGTAAAACAAATTGCAAATACATTAAATTGGTTTGTTCTACTGTATATTTATATAACAAATTTGGAATGTTTTATCCATTGTGTGAAAAGTGATGCGATTAGTATCCCATCTTGAATGTTGATCCCATTTTTTTCGTCATTTCTTGAAAAATTAAAACGTCTCGCATTTTTCTACTATTATAAAATTTCAATCTGATATGGGCTGTCTGTGCAAGTAGTGTCCGGTTCAGAACTTTGGAAGTCCCGAGGGATATTAATATAACTTGATATTACCGTTTCAAACAA
This sequence comes from Mytilus coruscus, assembly GCA_017311375.1. Taxonomy (NCBI): domain Eukaryota; kingdom Metazoa; phylum Mollusca; class Bivalvia; order Mytilida; family Mytilidae; genus Mytilus; species Mytilus coruscus. The sequence continues at coordinate 53,635,325 of CM029601.1, forward strand.
TTAGAGGGAATGTTTTGAATAAGATTGGAATGTCTGTCTGAAATGTCAAGGTCAACATTTTGTATATTAAGAAGAATACAAGGGGTGTAGTTTCTATTTTTGATCTTTGCTCGCACTAGCTCCACACTAGTTCAAGTTACTTAGTAAGAACAATTTTGCATCGGAACAACAACTTTAACGTGAGGCATCTAGGATCCTGACGGTCACCTGCAAAGACTAAAACCTCAAGCAAATGTTGTCGTTCACATCATATGATTTTGAATTGGTTTGATCATATACAACTTGCATAACATTTAAACAAATGGCAAAGTTCTTATAAGACAATAACCACTATAAAGTGTCAATTGACGACTTCCATTTTAAGAAGTTCTTCTGCATGGATCTTTTCTTGCTGATCGTTATTGCTGTTTACAGTTTCTATCTTTTAAAGTCCGGGTAATAGCCAAAAAAAAAAAAATGCAAAATACATATATGTAAAAAAAAAACAACAAAAAAATCCCCCAAAACCCACCCAACTAGTCATGGACCAAGCGCGGATCCAGCCATTTTGAAAAGGGGGTTCCAACCCCCGGAACACCCCCTGGATCCGCAACTGTGAACAAGGGCTTTTATAAATAAAAATGTAAAATAGTGGATGATATTAGTAATTTAACGGCAATAACTCTTTTTAGAGGTCGATCAACGATTTTGGATCAATGCATTGCAAAAATAATAGTCTGGTGTAATGATCGTTTCAGGATGACGGTTTCTTTTCTATCTGTTTTTAATTTTCGAAATATAAACCATTTGCACATAGTTTTTCCCATGTCACACTAGTCACGTTTTCGCTTGGTGGTAATACGCGACATATTTTTAAACAAGGCAACCATTGAGGATGAGTTTGATCCACATTGGCTCGGTTGTTTTAGTTCCAGAGAAGACAATTTTTTTTTTAAAGTTTACGACTAACGACTACGGATGCAAAGTAGGTTCGGTCCGCGGTGAGCTAAAAAAAAAAAGAGTAAAATATGGCACAATCGTTAGGACTCGATTTTTTAACTGTGATATTCTTACAAGAATTTATAATAAACAATAAAGTAATTCTAAAATTAATTTATAACCACTTTTTCTATTGTTTTTCAATCATTCATCGTGTATAGTTACGTTTACCAGTTTTACACTTTTGAATATTTATTAAAGGTTCTATACTATATCCGATAAAACAATTTGACTTTGAATCTCATGACATACGCCTGGTTTAATGACAACATTTGATTGATCAATAATTTTCTTTTTACGATATTAGAAATGAAAATTTTAAATCTCTGCACATTATTTCCAACAACTTTGGCATACTGTTACAGTCTTATATTAGATACATATTGTTCAACTATCAACGCATTCATAAATATACATTTAAAAAAACATGCATTCCTTAAATTTGCACGAAGATCTATTATATAATTGGCCTGTAATAGTTGGTGCTTTGGTTCAGACATAATTTTAACATACCATTTCATAAAACTCCCCGTTAATAAATTCAGAAAACCATTAGTAAAATTAGGTTCCAACCTCCTCAGACAAAATTGGTCTTAAGTGGAATTTTCTAATCTATTTAGACCCCCTTTTGTCATAAAGTTCCTTAACTATCCTTGATTTCCATTTTTTTTTTTTGGATTTGATTGTTCTTGGTAAAAGTAAATCTAGAAAAGCGCTTCGAACGCAACACATTTTAAAACTGTCATTTTCATTTTCATATGTTTTTTTTTTATTTACACGAGATAAAAACTATTTTAAATAATCAATTCAAAAGCAAAAGCTTGAAGATGAGTGTCTGTAATCAAGCTACACGTAATTCTCATGAGAGAGTCCTGTTTAGCGGTACTGCACAGAACGACGTTAAATCACAATGACCTAAAACGTCACAAATGCGCCTTGGAAACCGTAATACGAAATCCGCTTGATACTATCAACCAAAAGGAAAAATGGGAGCTACATTTGCAAAATTGGATTGCTCTGGGTGCTTCCGTAAAAATAAGATAGGGGTAGTAACAAATTCTCAGCACAGCATAATACACAGATTTGAAACACGTCCATCATCTGTAATTATACAAGGGTTACAGAGAATTGGGATTGTGTCCGAACGTTCTGGCGGAGTTAAATTTTTTGTAGAGACATCAGAAAGTGACAAGACAAATGTAAAGCCACGGAGAATTCCTGCCCTTCCTGGTTCTTCTGGTTTAACAAGAGGAAGACGCACTGATAAATCAAGGGCGACCACTTCAAAAGGTATTTTTCAGGTTAAAATTTTTGTCAGAATTAAGCCGGGAATTGCAAGACAATTGCATAAAAAGTGGATTTGGGAATTAACTGAAAAGTAGAATTTGACTTTTTTGCTCACTGTGTGTGAACACCGGAACCTTTAAGACAAGTCATATATCTATAGGATCATGAATTTGAATAAAAGTAAAATATAGTAATTAAAATCTTCTGTATTTTCTAGAGACTTTAAAGATATGATATCTGGTTTCTACTTTAAAACTTTAGGGAACAACGGTTAGTTTTGTTCTTTTCTAGAAATCAAATTGAAAACACTATTATATTTTTTTCTTTTAGAGAACGATATACATATATATGACAAAGAAGAAAAGGGACTGATGGTCGAGATTCGACGTATTGGAGCGCTCGCAGATAAAGGTAATTCTAAAAGTTTCGCATAATCCATTTTAATGTATACATCATAGTTTAGTGACTTGCAAGATTGATTTCTTCTTTATAAACGTATGTTGAACACGGAGTTTTGGAAGTCAAAGATATTCAAAGTACAGATTATAAAGCATACAAACCAATTGCAAAAAGCCCAAAACTAGAAAAAAAACATGAAAAAACAACAACAAAAAAAACCCAAACAAACAATAAAAACAACAACAAGAAGGATCTTCGTTTTATAGATATGATTGTGCATAGAAATTAATGGAAATCAGACGAAACAATCTTAACTTTTCATACGACATAAAACTTATGCAGGACGGACAGACGGACTTATATTGTAGTAGGGCAACTAGTCGGTGTAGTATTGTCAAATAATCAGATCCGATAACATTGAAGTAGCATAGCCCTATTCACAAACAAAAGTGAAGCGTAATAAGTCAAGCAAATCCAATCTTTCGTGGATTTTTTTAATAATAACGACTATAAGCGGCAACAGGTCTTTCACGACCTTTTTCACTTTTATCAAAAAGCTCTACCCGATCTTTCACGATCCGAAATTTGTAAAAATATTCCCATTTTTGCAAAGTTTCTGATTAAACTAAAACAAAATAACTTTAAAAGAAAAGTAGTTTATGCATTCAAAATATATAAAAAAAAATCATGTTTTCGAACAACAAAGGATATGGGGTATCCATCCATGACACAAAATCAGTACATGCACAACTAAAAAACATTATAGTTCATTAAATTATGTCTTCTCGGTTAGATTTTTTTCACAATCCTATACAAGATCTCATCAATGACATAGGTGGAAACCTATGTATTTTGGTATTTTGACCGGATATTCAATAGGACAGAAGCAAATACTAATTATATGCATAAATGATAACAAGATAAGCATGTCTTGTTGTATTTAGGAAAAATGGCAAAGGAGTCAGCAAAAAGGAGACAAGAAGTAATAGCTAGAAAGGAGACAAGACTAAAAGAAAAGATACAAAAAATAGAAGATAAGATGAAGAGAGAAAATCAAACAGCACAGAAAAATATCACTAAGCCGTCAAAAGAAAACAGAAAACCTGAAAGAAAACCAAGACCAAACAAACCATCCGTTTCTGGTTTACCCTCTGTATCGGTTTAAACTTTATGATGTTAAATAATTTAATTTTTAACGAATAAATTTTTTTTATTTGAATTAGTTAACATTTTATTTGCTATTTTAAAATAGATTTTGTGTGTTTTGTTATCATTATGACATTTTTTAACTGTGATTCGATGTGTTGTATTTGTGGCGACGTTTAGTATTCGGTGTTTATTTATTTATTATAGCCCTACATAAACAATATTAATTCAATAAAATTCGAAGGATTTCCGCAGGTTTTCCTTCTCCGACATGTTCCCTTATTTAACTAGAGCAGAGCTTACAAATGCAAGACCTGCCACCTTCTCACTTCTTTATATGTGGCAAAGTATATTTTGTGATGTAAAATAAACCCCAAAATTCGCAAAAGATCGCAACAAATGTACCATAAGCACGATTCCTTCAGGATACTGTTACGCCAGATAATCGCCTTTTAATTGTAGCCAACAAAAGACACAAATCAATAATAAATTTAACAAGATTTATTATACACAAGTTTACAAGAAGTATTACATAAAAAGAAATGTCAACTTAACTGTCAAAATATGAGTCCAATCTTTTTATCTTTTCTTTATCCGGAAATCTTCTTGGAATCCACAGAATATTATATCCAATTGGTCACAATTTAGTATGATGTAGTTTGTAAATAAAAGTGTCAATCCAACTGCTGAGAATGTTGATGTCTATCTATGTCTGTCTCTAAATCTCTATCTTTAGGGTCTGCATACTTATGTATATACTCAAACGGAAACTTCTAGCAAAAAGCTAAAAATATGTACCATAGTTTATTTGATTTTCCATTGAAAAAGTGTGAGAGTATCTACACATACACCACATTTCCATGTCAGCCATCTGATTGGTTTACCAGATGCTTGAAAATGGTCATGTGGTGTATGTTAGATACCACACTTTATCCAGAAACTACAATGTAACACATTTTCTTTCCTGGAATGTTTTTCAACCCTAAAACTAAAGTGTTGGGTAGTTGTCTCATTGGTGAATACCCCGTATCCTTTCTTTTTCTATAATAAGTATAACAATGAATTTTAATAACTGTCTTATTTTTAAAAAAAAAGGTGAGACTGAACGCCACATATATATATATCCTCTGATCCTACCAAAAAAAAAAGATGCACATAATTCCATAATTATAATGCAAACAAATTCACTACAAAAAAAGGGCACATTATTCCTCTATACAAACATTCCTTTGAATGAAAGACATCAAACCATTCAACATAATCCACAAATACTGAATTAATCACACATATACATTGTAATTAACTTCCATTATTAGAATTGAACATGCATCCAGTCAACAAACTTCCAATGCCTCCTCCAGCACTATTTGATGGTTCACGATTTTCCGTTTCATGATATTAGATAATTTGTTAACGCCTACTGACTTAGTGACTATTCACCAAACTTTACATGTACGTCCTCAAAAGTAATCTAGAGGTCTCCTGTAACAGGCTGTCCCATTCAGACCACGTACAATATTCAAATACTCCTAACTGTTCATATATCTTCAAAAGTACAGGGTTTTGAAGGTAGTGTTTTAAGATTTTGGCACTTAGGGTAAGTTCCGCTGATTTGAGTCCACCTGAAAAAAATGAAGTATTCACATTCAGTGACATAAAAATCATACATTGAACAAACAATTTTATTTGGCCTGGATTGGGTAAAATGTAATAAGCATACACACGACACAATATACCCATGTTTACATTATTGTTTTCCATAATCGAGGAAGCACCTGTTATAGCGCGGACCTCGACGAAGACACCTGGATTTTCTGAAAACGTCAGTCAAGTGTAGTGTTGATGACCCAAATACACAAAAGAACGAATTGAAATACACAATAAAAGCACAAATACTACAAAATTATAAGAAAAATGAAACTAACCATAGTACGTTTTGTTGGCTCTGCCATTGAATAAAATATTGCTTCCCGTCTGATCATTTCCAAGTTCGAACTGGTCCACGGACATATTCCGATGCTCGTCCACCCTCTGAGCCTGAAAAGTTTACTGTTGTAGAAAAGTTTTAAAAGTCAATGCTACTGACTTCCATTTTGCAGCCATTTCAGACAACTGAAACCGCAGATTGATAATATAGCGGAAAGACACTTTTCATCACGTGATATCAGTTGTGAACTTTGACACATGTCACTTACCAAATAAAAAAGTGATTGGCTATGTTTAGATACACCATAGGATGGACTAAGTTTCACTCGAAAGCAAAGCTTTCTCGTGGAATTTAGTCCTCCTATGGTGTATCTACGCATACCCAACACTTTTAATATGGTAACTATAACTTAAATTACGCATCTTTTGTTATGATCATTTAGAAACGTTATGTAAGTGAAATAGAAAGTTCTAATCATTCCATGAGTATCAATGATTGTCCCAGTGATTTCTAAACTGCATAGTTGTAACACAATGTGTTTTATTTTGTACACAATATAAAACAATGTAAACATTCTTAGGCCACACAAAACAAATTAGGCCAACTAAATAAATATGATAGTTACAATATCATAACACCTCCCCCCTTAAAAAAAGTTTGAGTGTAACAAAAACTTTTCATGAATAATATGTACAAAAATACATAGTATATACAAAGTGTTTCAATAAGTTCTAGATAAAGCATCTGCTATTACATTATCTTTACCTTTAATATGTTTTACAATAACATCATATTCCTGTAACAATAAACTCCACCTAATCAATCTCTGGTTCTTGTTTCTCATTTTATGTATGAAGGTGAGAGGATTATGATCAGTATAAACAAGAATAGGATGGACAGTGGGATTTAAATATACATCAAAATGTGAAGTGCAGACAGCAGTGCAAAACACTCTTTTTCAATAGTTGAATAATCTTTCTGATGTTTATCTAATTTCTTAGAAAAATATGATATAGGTTTCTCAACATTGTCATCTGTCTCTTGATATAAAACAGCTCCAACTCCTACATCGCTTGCATCAACGGCCAGTTTAAATTGTTTTTCAAAGTCTGGAGTGATCAGAACTGGACTACTAATTAAAAGTGATTTGCTATTTTCAAAAGCGTTTTGACAATTTTCACTCCAGATAAATTTAGAATCTTTCCGTAAAAGATGAGTCAATGGTTGAACAACAGTAGCAAAATTTGAACAGAATTTCCTGTAAAATCCAATCATGCCTAAATATCTCATCAGTTGTTTTTTTATTTGTAGGAGGAGGAAATTTGGTAATTGTATCCACTTTAGCCATAATAGGTTTCACTTGACCTTGGCTAACTGTATGCCCTAAATAATCAACAGTGGCCTGGCAAAATTCACTTTTACCAAGATTAACAGTCAAATTTGATTGTGACAATCTATCAAAAGTATCATATAAATGTGTTAAATGTTCTTCTCAGCTATCACTACATACAATAAGATCATCAATATAAGCATAACAACAGTCTAAATCTTTTATAACATTATTGATCATTCTTTGAAATGTAGCTGGAGCACTTTTCATGCAAACGGCATTACAGTATATTGAAATAAGCCGTCTGGTGTGACAAAAGCTGATATTTCTCGAGCTCTCTGTGTCAATGGGACTTGCCAGTAACCTTTCAATAAATCAAATTTGCTCACAAATTTTGCTTGTCCAATGTTATCAATGCAGTCGTCTATCCTTGGAATCGGATAGGAATCAGATTTTGAAACATACCTTACTTTTCTAAAATCAGTTACGAAACGAAAGGTTTTATCTGGTTTGGGCACAAGCAGACAAGGAGAGCTCCATTCACTGTTACTCGGCTCAATAATATCATTGTCAAGCATATTATATTTAATTTCGTGTCTCATAAATTCAAGTTTGAGTGGATTGAGCCGATAAGGATGTTGCTTAATTGGAGAAGTATCACCAACATCGACATCATAACAAACAGCAGTGGTTTTGTTTGGCACATCTGGAAAAAGATTTAAAACAAAAAATACCAAAGCTTTTAATTTTTCTCTACGATCAAAAGACAGATGTGCAAGTTTTGAATCTAAATTTGACAAAATTTCTGAATTTTTCAATCTAACTGTCTCTTCCATAGTTTTAGAACTAAAAGGTGGTTCAATTATATCTGGTTTGTCATGATTGTTCTCCAATTTAACCATGGCTAAAGTGGCAACTGGTTTACTCTCACCTTCATTAGTACGCTCAAAATATGGTTTTAACATATTAATGTGACACACTCTATTTTGTTTACGCCGACCTGGTGTTTTTACAATATAATTCAAATCATTGATTTTACTCTCTATGGTATAAGGACCACACTATTTAGCTTGTAATGGATGTCCAGGGACTGGCAAAAATACAAGTACCTTATCACCAGGCTCGAAAAATCTGTTCCTGGCATCTTTATCATACCATATTTTCATCTTATTCTGAACAGTTTTTAAATTGTTCTGAGCAATTTGACAAGCAGTATACAATTTTTCTTTAAATCTAGATACATAGTCTAGAAGATTCAAGTCAGTGTGTTCAGTAAGCCATTTTTCCTTAATCAATTTTAAAGGTCCCTTACAGTATGACCAAATACCAACTCAAAGGGACTAAAACCAAGGATTCTTGAACAGCCTCTCTGACCGCAAAAGTAAAAGTGAACACCATCATCCCAGTCCCTATCAAATTGAAGACAAAAAGTTCTAATCATGTTCTTCAATGTTTGATGAAAACGTTCTAAGGCACCTTGAGATTCTGGATGATAAGCACTTGACCTATACTGAGCAATCCCTAACTGGTACACGACTTGCTGAAATAAACCTGACATGAAATTTGAACCCTAGTCGGACTGTAAAGACTTTGGAAGTCCTACTAGCGTGAAAAATTTGATCAGAGCTTTGACGATACTAGATGTCTTGATATGTCTTAACGGAATAGCCTCAGGAAAACCAGTGGAGGTACACATGATCGTCAGTAAATACGCATTTCCAGTCTTGGTCTTCGGTAAATGTCCAACGCAATCAATGAGTGCTCGGCTGAAAGGTTCTTCAAAGGCTGGAATAGGCAGAAGTGGTGCTGGTGGTATTTTCTGGTAAGGCTTACCAACAACCTGGCATATATGGCATGATTTGCAGTATTCTGCGACATCACTTCTTAGTCTTGGCCAGTAGAAATGCTGCAAGATCTTAAGGCAAGTCTTCCTTATAGCTAAGTGTCCAGCCAAGGGGGTGTCATGGGCAGGACCAATAATGTCTTGCCTATAGACTTTAGGCACCACCACTTGGTATACCACTCTCCATTCCTCCTCTGGGGTAGCATCAGGGGGCCTCCACTTTCTCATTAAAATGCCGTCTTGATGGTAATAGCATTCGGCCACTTTGTCTGCTTCCTCCTGTGGTTGAGCCCTCTTGCAGAGCTGAAGAACCTCAGGGTCTTTATTTTGTTCTTCGACAAATTTCCTTCGGTCTAATGAATGGCTGTTTACGTCTGGCCATGGCATAACTACATTCTTGCTCATACTAGGTGGTCTTATTACGGCCTTCTCTGAGCTACCAGGACCTTCAATGGTTCGGCAAGAAAGGTGTCAGAAAGGTCCATGTAACACCTTGTAACAAAACGGAGGCACCAACAGAAGTCTCCTCGGACAAAGGCAACACACCTTCTAACAATAAAGACTGAGAAGCTCCAGTGTCCCGTAAAATCTTAATAGGTTGAGAAGTAGTATTATCAACAATAGAAACAAACCCATCAGACATAAAAGGTTTATAATCCTCCATGTAATCACAAAACTGGACTTAAAAGCCTGACTAGCAGGACATTCCAACGTATTGGTAACAGGGATGTCGTACAAGCACTGGTCTTGGGCTTATTATCTCTTTCATTCTTCTTCTTGAGTCTAAAACAATCAGCCATCAGGTGACCATTCTTCTTACAGTAAGCACAAGTCAGTGACTTCTTCTCAAAAGTATCAAATTTTGGACTAGACATATTATAACTAGACTGACTCTTATTCCTTGCAACAGGCTTGCTACAGTACGCTCAGTGCTTTGATTCTTGTAATTTCCACTCGAAGTATTAAAATTTTGACCTTTGAAACTTCTCTTATGTGAAAGGGTATAATTATCGGAAATAACTGCTGCATCTTGTAATGTCTCAACAGTTTTGTCACATCTAAATGTGTTTTTAAGTCTAAATGTGTTTTTAAGTCTAAATGAACACACTGCTTGAAGTCTTCTAATAACATCAATTGTCTTAAGTTATCAAAAATTTTATCTATTTTCTTTGATGTAAGCCATTTATCAAATAGATCTTCTTTTTCCCTAGCAAATTCAACATAGGTTTGTGAATCAAACTTTTTATAAGACCTAAATTTCTGTCTATATGCTTCTGGCACTAGCTCATAAGCTTTCAAAACCTCTTTTTTAACCTTGTCATAATCAGAACTATTTTCTGATGAAAGTGCTGAGTAAATTTCAGCGGCCTTGCCCTCAAAAACACTTTGCAGCATTGTAGTCCAAAAGGCTTCGGCCATTTCAAATTTTGAGCAATTTTCTCAAACTGTGGAAAAATTTGTCAACTGTTTTTCACAAAATTTGGGAACCAAACGTATATTTTTGCTGCATCAAAATCAAAATGTTCTGATTTTGATTGGAATTTAGTGTTGCTTTCTTCTTTTGCCATTTCAATTTTCATTTTCTCAATCTCTAACCTTTCTCTCATTTCAAGTTCTGCCTGTTTTGATTTAAAGTCATCTTCTTTTTCTTTCTCTTTCATCTTCTCCATCTCTAACCGTTCCTTCATTTGAAGTTCTGCCTGTCTTTCTTCTTTTTCCAATTGTTTTATTTTGAGTTCATGTTCTAATTCAAGCTGTTTTAATTTGATAGCGTCAACATTTTCGACCTTAAGTTCAAGAGCCTCTTCACCTAAAATTTCTGCATCAACTAATTTGTCTATTACCAAATTTTTTATAATTTGTTTTCTCATAGATACTCTAAAGTCTAATTTCAGATGTTTAGCAAGCAACACTAATTCCTCTTTCTTTAAATTATCAAACCCCTCCAGGTCTGGCGTTTTCAAAAATTTACCGGCATCAAATGCCATTTTGTAGAATTTTGTTGGCTAGTTCTAACAAAAATACTGAAAATTTTTTTAATAAGATATTTACGTTATCCCGGAAACGAGCCCCCGATTTCTGATTCGCCAGAAAATCGCCTTTTAATTGTAGCCAACAAAAGACACAAATCAATAATAAATTTAACAAGATTTATTATACACAAGTTTACAAGAAGTATTACATAAAAGAAATGTCAACTCAACTGTCAAAATATGAGTCCAATCTTTTATCTTTTCTTTATCCGAAATCTTCTTGGAATCCACAGAATATTATATCCAATTGGTCACAATTTAGTATGATGTAGTTTGTAAATAAAAGTGTCAATCCAACTGCTGAGAATGTTGATGTCTATCTACTAGTATGTCTAAGTCTATCTATGTCTATCTCTAAATCTCTATCTTAAGGGTCTGCATACTTATATATATACTCAAACGGAAACTTCTAGACAACGCTAGAAATTTAAATTACGCATCTTTTGTTATGATCATTCTGGAAACGTTATGTAAGTGAAATAGAAAGTTCTAATCATTCCATGAGTATCAATGATTGTTCCAGTGATTTCTAAACTGCATAATTGTAACACAATGTGTTTTATTTTGTACACAATATAAAACAATGTAAACATTCTTAGGCCACACAAAACAAATTAGGCCAACTAAATAAATATGATAGTTACAATATCATAACAATACATTACAGAACTTCCTATTTATTGTGAGAACAGAAGAATGAACAAACTAGAACAATACATGAAATCAAGTTTTATTTATGCAGCATGGGCGATGGGGGAAAGAGAGACTATCTTTACATCTAAACATTACCGCCCTTGATGGTAAATAGCCCTTCTGTCGCATGACATCAGGTTTTATCATGTAGCATGGGAGAGGGGAGAGAGACTATCTTTAAATCTAAACATTACCGCCCTTGGTGGTTAATACCCCTTCGGTCGCATGACATCAGGTTTTATTATGCAGCATGGGAGAAGTGGGAAGAGGGACTATCTTTACCTCTAAACATTACCGTACTTGGTGGTCCAGAGCCCTTCAGTCGCATGACATCAGGTTGTATTATGCAGCATGAGAGAAGTGGGAAAGAGAGACTATCTTTACATCTAAACACTACCGTCCTTGATGGTTCATAGCCCTTCGGTCACATGGTCACTCAGAGCACCAAATGTATTTTTATTTTTAGCATGTTACCTTGAGCCTTCCTGGTAATGGTTAATAGCCCTTCGGTGTCATAGTCCGTAAAAACATGGTATTATTACCGTCCCTAATGGTTAATAACCCTTCGGTCATAAATGGTCACTCACAGTACCCAATGTCCCATGACATATTACTTAACTACAACACACCAGGTAGTGTCCTACAATGTAATAAACCAGGTAGTGTCCTACAATGTAATATACCAGGTAGTGTCCTACAATACAACACATCAAGTAGTGTCCTACAATGTAATAAACCAGGTAGTGTCCTACATTGAAATAAACCAGGTAGTGTCCTACAATACAACACATCAGATAGTGTCCTACAATGTAATATACCAGGTAGTGTCCTATGATGTAATATACCAGGTAGTGTCCTACATTGAAATAATCCAGGTAGTGTCCTACGATACAACACACCAGGTAGTGTCCTACAAGGAAATAAACCAGGTAGTGTTCTACAATGTAATACACCAGGTAGTGTCATACATCGTTATATACCAGGTAGTGTCCTACAATGTAATAAACCAGGAAGTGTCATACAATGTAATATACCAGGTAGTGTCCTACAATGTAATAAACCAGGAAGTGTCCTACAATGAAATAAATCAGATAGTGTCCTACAATGTTATAAAGCAGGCAGTGTCCTACAATACAATCAACCTTGTAGTGTCCTACAATGTAATAAACCAGGTAGTGTCCTACAATACAACACACCAGTAAGTGTCCTACAATTCAACAAATTTGAAAATATTTCAAAACCCTAAGCTATATTCATATTTGTTAATCCCGAACTAAAGCCTTTTTGGATTACCAATTACAATGGTTTGGTCATTGGCTATCATATTCAAGATACGGTTGATCTCAATTTATTTTAATCAACAAACTCCAATCAGGCTTTTAAAGTAGAAACAGTTTGAAACCTCAACTTTATACTTATATCAGTTTGTTCAAACAAATCTGACTTTTTCATTTCATAACTTGTCCATTTGTAAATTAGCCAAAATATAATGAAGTTGTTGATTTGTTGTTTTTTATACGATTTAGGGACAGATAGAGGAAGCAGGGATAACAGTGCCAATTCGGTATAGCTCATGTCCAGTACGCAATTTAACATTTTAAAAAATCCTGTATTTTGCAATCGCATGTCCGTTGAAAAATAATTTGTTACTAAGTTGTGCTATTTTTTGCTTTTTGTATCGCCTGATTTGTAAAAAAAAGTCCGATTTTGTCACAAAAAAAAGCTCTAGGCCTGTCAACTAGACCCTGTGAATTTGCTTATGAATACAGATTGCCTCAACTCCTTGAAAGCAAATTGACGAAATTCACATGAAAGAGGGACGAAAGATACCAGAGGGACAGTCAAACTCATAGATCGAAAACAAACTGACAACGCCATGGCCAAAATAAAAGACAAATAGACAAATAATAGTACAGATGACACAACATAGAAAACTAAAGACTACAACACGAACCCCACCAAAAACTGGGGTGATCTCAGGTGCTCCGGAAGGTAAGCAGATCCTGCTCCACATGTGGCACCCGTCGTGTTGCTTATGTTATTACAAATCCGGTAAATAGTCTAATTCGGTAGGTCACATTCGTGAAAAGGGAAGGGTATTGTAGTTACGACATAAGGAACATATCCAATATCATCTGTGAAACAGTTATTCCATAACGGTCAACCAACTCGTGATGGCGTCTGTAAAATTTACGAAGGATGATTTCAACTTCACCATTTGGAACTCTTGGTTTAATAGCTTCCTTGTGAGCAGCAATCCTCTATCAAGGAAATCATGATAGGAAATACAAGCCCGGGAATATCGTATCAATTGGGAGATATATACTCCATATGCAGGCGCTGCTGGAATGTTGCTACATAGAAAGGAAAGTTCACAATTGGGAAGCTGAAATCATCTCTTTTGTCGTAAAGTTTGTTTTCAACCGACCCTCATTTTTTGGTCAATTTCTAGATGTAAGTCAAGATATGAGGCAGACTTAACTGTATCTGTAGTATCCTTTATCTCTATTTCGATGGGATAGATTCGTTCAACATAGTCACCAAATTTTGTATTATTTAGTGAGAGAACATCATCTATATAGGGGAACGTAAAGTTAAAGGATATTGCTAACTTCTTATCTTTCTTCCTAAGAAGTTCCTGTATGAAGTCAGCCTCATAATAATAAAGAAACAAGTCGACAAGAAGAGGGGCACAATTGGTTCCCATTGGAATTCCGACAGTCTGTTGAAAACACGTCCTCTAAACGTAACAAATATGTTGTCAATCAAGAAATCAAGCATCTTGATAATGTCAGTTTCAGAGAATTTTTGTTTGAATCAGAGTGATTCTTTACAAAGTAGGATTTATCCTCCCAAAGACAAGATACTTGTATCTAAGTTCGCCATTCTTTTAGTGAAACAAAGAAATACCAACTCTTTCAATTTGTCTTTCAGTTTGGAACTTGCACAGATTCTTCTTTAGGCTGGACATGAAGTTGTGCACCTGCTACTTGAACTTTTTGTCTGATTTTTGTGTTTATATGTGTGTGTGTGGGGGGGGTCACGTACCACAAAGAACTCCACTCAGTGTGTCTGTAAATCGTTTCATATCTATAGAATTATTTTAAGGACTCAAACGCATATTCATTTATGAACTGTTTCGATATGACATATAATTTCTGACTTTACCACACTTAAAAGGTACCTTAAATTTCGTCGTAGTGTTCAGGGTTAACTTGCATTATTTAATAAGATTAAGTGTGGTTTCTTTAAATAAAAAAATGGGAGATGTGGTATAATTGCCAATGAGACAACTCTCCACCAAATACCAAATGACGAAGAAGTTGACTACTATATGTCACCGTTAGGCCTTCAAAAATGAGCAAAACCCATACCGCATAGTAAGATAAAGAAAGGCTCCGAAATGACAAATCTAAAACAATTCATACGAGATAACTAACTGCCTGATGTCGTCGAGTTGTGTTTTATTATTGCTTCTGTTTTCTTATTTATATTTTGATAAAAATGTAGGGCATTAGTTTCTATAAATAATAAAATAAATATAGAATAATATTCGACATCACAGACATCACGCCCAAACATTTAATAATCCTTCCAGAATCGTCATCCTACCGCTAAAAATATTTTTATAACTTAAAAAATAAAATATTTCGTTGTAGCATCTTATATCTGCAATTTACACATGTCAACGATTCTAAGGTTCAGTTTGTTTTTCTTTGATTAATTTTCTATTTATTTTAATTTGTATTTTGATAACGATAAAGGATATTTTGTTCAAATATTTTACCAATTAAAGTAATTGACTTCTAATAATAATTCCATTTTTGCTTTTCTAATTAAAATAGGAAAATTTTAAGATACTCCTTGATTGTTTGCATCTTTCCTGGACGTAGAATTTTAATTGCTGCTTAAACAGACTATGTTCTTTTTTAATAACGCTAAAATTGCTCAGTTTTAACATCTGAAAAACCGTCCCTATCCATTGTCGGTCACTTTACCTCCAATGTAAACCCAGCTTTTATTTCAGAAAACCTGGGAACAGTATAATATATAAGTTCCTGAGAAAACTTAACACAAACGACTCTAACCTGAATAATCCAGTCGTTATATTACGATCACTACAATCACTCCATTAACGAGAAAAGTAGTGGATAGAGGGCGCTGAATTATTCGAGTTAAAACGACTCTAATTTAATTAACTATTGTAGGATATCAATCAGCCTTGATTAAGACTTATCTCTATATCAACCATAAAACGCTAATAAATATTCATTAGATCAATTAATTACTTATTACGCAGGCGGCCATAGAACAGAACGGCTGTATTTCGAAAAGACAGTAGGCATTTTTTGGCATTCCAAAAGACTACAAAAACAACCAATAAAAGACATTTTGAAATCATAATATTGATAATATGATGCATATAATTTTTGTTCTAACATACCACTGGCTAGTTGAGTGATTATCCAAACCTATATAGATTTCTGCTTGCTGGCTGTCCAGTTGCAAATATTTCATGCAAATAGGAAATAAAACAATTGCCAAAAAAAAAAAAAAAAAAAAAAAAACAATTGGTTGCTTCTTCTGTGTACCGGGATGCCAAGTCTAACGCAACGCATTTCCATGCTTATTTGGCAGCATTTTCCTATGATCTATTGTTTTTTTCTCTTTGATCTTTACAATTTTGACCAAATCGCACGCATTTGCTTCATGAAAACTTGGCAGTACTGCTGTATATCTATAATTTTATTAGAACGTTTTATCTATTGTATGAAAGGTGATGTGTATCACATTTTAAATGTTGATACCATTGTATTCTAAAGCATAGCTAGAAACAGTTAAAAGTTCTCTCGTTTTTTCATTGTTAAACAATTTCAACCATCATTTCACAGTTTGACTGTGCAAGTCATGTCCGGTTCAGATACACAGTACTTGGTATTATCATATCATTTCATAAGAGGATGTGCTTAGAAGAAGATTGCATGGAATGTCTGTCTGAAAAGTCGAGGTCATTACTTCAGTTTGTATACAAAGATGAATAAAAAGGGTATTTCTATGTTAAAGCTTTACTCGCACTACCTCGTTGACAAGTTATTAGTTTAAAACAATCATGCATCGGAGTAACAACCTAGACTAGAACATCCAGGAGTCTGACTTCATCTGCAACATTCAAATCTCAAGCAACATATTAAACAGTCATTCACACACTATGATTTTGACTCGGATTGATCAAGATCAAACTGCAGAACATTTAAACACAATGGTAAAGTCATTTAAAATACAACAGCGACATTCTATCTTTTAAAGTTTTCAAAGTAATGAACACATCGAGATAAATTTTAGAAAACTTGGCAGGAAATAACGTATGTATAGAGCAAATAATTCGGGTAGACTTTGTAAGATGCAACACCATCAACCGCATCCAACAAAGTTAGACATCACGTGACGGGCCCGGTCAAAAAGAACAGGACGAAAAGTAGTACGAGTAAATACTAATACTATGCATTTAAAATAAAATAGTGCCTACGCATAGTTCTAAATATGAAACAATGTAGAATATATATGAGGTTCTGGATGGGGTTTACAGAATAGAGAATAATGAAAAAAAAACAGAATAAAAAAATAAAGAATAGAGAAAAATTGACCAAAAAAATAAAGAATAGAGAATAATGGGGTGCTAAAATATAAAGAATAGAGAAAAAGTGGCTATTTAAAGAAAACAGAAATGAACGAATCCCATCCAGATCCTCATATATTGGTAATTTATGTATCAAATGAAAGGCGATGGACTGGTGATCCTTGTAGAGCACCTTTTGACTGATAATTTTAAATAATACAAAAATGTATGATTGAAATCTAAAAGGAGGGCATATATTGCTCGTTTCTCAGATATGAACTTTGTCATATTTTTTTAAATACACGAGATACAAACTATTTCAAATAATTAATCCAATAGCATGCAGCTTGAAAATGAATACATGTTATCAAGATGCATGCAGTTCCATGAAAGAGTCCTGTATAGCGGTACTGCATTGCAACAACGAATTGACACATGACGTTAAATCACAAACAATGACCTAAAACGTCACAACAGCGCTTTGGAAACCCTAGTACGAGATCTGCTTGATACTACCAACCGAAAGGAAAAATGGGAGCTACATTTGCCAAACTCGATTGCTCTGGGTGCTTCCGTAAAAATAAGATAGGAGTCGTTACAAATTCTCAACACAGCATAACACAAAGATTTGAAACACGGCCATCGTCTGTAATTATACACGAACTACAGAGAATTGGGATTGTGTCCGAACGTTCTGGCGGAGTTAGATTTTTTGTAGAGACATTAACAGAAAGTGACAAGACAAATGAAAAGCCAAGGAGACTTCCTGCTATTCCTGGTTCTACTGGTTCAACAAGAGGAAGACTCACTGGAAAATCAAGGACTACCACTTCAAAAGGTATATTTTAAATTAAAAATTGTGTTAGACTATTGTAGGAAGGCAAGAACATTTCAAGTGAGTGAATTTGGGAATTAACTGGAAAGTTGAATTTAAATTTTGTGGCACACTGTTCATTGAATCCCGTGACCTACACGTCGCGTTATATAGCTCATGAAGGCAATTATTTGAATTAAATGTAGTAAATAGTAGTTAAAATCTTCCGTATTTTCTATTCTTCAAATGAATCTGTTTTTTTATTCAAGACTTTATGGAACAATGGTTATATTGTACTTATTTAGAATACGATTTTTGAACAATATTATGTTTTTTTTTCTCTTTTAGAGAACGATATATATGATAAAGAAGATAAGGGACTAATGGTCGAAATTCGACGTATTGGAATGCTTGCAGATAAAGGTAATTCTAAAAGTTTCACATAATCAATCTTCATGTATAAATCATAGTTAATTAAGTGACTTACAAGATTGATATCATCTTTATAAACGTATGATGTATGCGGAGTTTTGGAAGCCAAAGTATTTCAAAATCATACTAATTGTTAAATAAAAAAACATTATGATAACAAAACAACAAACAAATAAACAAACACAAAACAAACAACAACAACCCATACAATCAAACGACTAGGGATTTGTTTATATTGTGGAAGTTGAATATACGGAATCAATAATGATATATATCATCAATAGCAAGGTAGACGGCACACTCATATATGATGATATCTCATTAGTTATAAAAAGGAAGAGTTACTGTAGGACTTTTATTTTAATCGTGGGGGTGTAAAGGGTGTAAAAAGTCTCTGTGCGTGTGGGGGGGGTGAAGCTATCGGCCAAAATTTGCATTACAAGATTGATATCATCTTTATAAACGTATGATGTATGCGGAGTTTTGGAAGCCAAAGTATTTCAAAATCATACTAATTGTTAAATAAAAAACATTATGATAACAAAACAACAAACAAATAAACAAACACAAAACAAACAACAACAACCCATAAAATCAAACGACTAGGATTTGTTTATATTGTGGAAGTTGAATATACGGAATCAATAATGATATATATCATCAATAGCAAGGTAGACGGCACACTCATATATGATGATATCTCATTAGTTATAAAAAGGAAGCGTTACTGTAGGACTTTTATTTTAATCGTGGGGTGTGAAGGGTGTAAAAAGTCTCTGTGCGTGTGGGGAGGGGTGAAGCTATCGGCCAAAATTTGCATTACAAGATTGATATCATCTTTATAAACGTATGATGTATGCGGAGTTTTGGAAGCCAAAGTATTTCAAAATCATACTAATTGTTAAATAAAAAACATTATGATAACAAAACAACAAACAAACAAACACAAAAACAAACAACAACAACCCATACAATCAAACGACTAGGGATTTGTTTATATTGTGGAAGTTGAATATACGGAATCAATAATGATATATATCATCAATAGCAAGGTAGACGGCACACTCATATATGATGATATCTCATTAGTTATAAAAAGGAAGAGTTACTGTAGGACTTTTATTTTAATCGTGGGGGTGTAAAGGGTGTAAAAAAGTCTCTGTGTGTGTGGGGAGGGGGTGAAGCTATCGGCCAAAATTTGCAAACACGATTTTTGGAACATATCTTTTTATCATCAGTGTCATCTGATATGTGGAAAGCTGATTCACGCGTGTGATGCGTATAATTGCCACGCATGTAGCGAAGAATTACACGGATTATGTCATCTATGTATTTTGACCGGCTATTCTATTGAAACAGAAAAATAGTAAATATATGCATAAGTAATCATTGCAAGATAAACATGTATAATACTTTTGTTGAATTTAGGAAAAATGGCAAAGGAATCGGCAAAAAGAAGACAAGAAGTAATAGCTAGAAAAGAGAATAGACTAAAAGAAAAGATAAGAAAAACAGAAAATAAATTGAAGAGAGAAAATCAAGCAGCAGAGAAAAATATCTCTAAGCCTAAAAAAGAAAAGAGAACAAAACCTGACAGAGAAACCAGACAAAACAAACCTGCCGTTTCCGTTTTACCTTCTGTATCGGTATAAACTTTAGGATATCAAATAATTTAATTTTTAACGAATACATATTTTTTTATGTGAATACTTATTTAATATTGTATTTCCTTAATTTTTAACGAATAAACAAATTTTTACTTGCATACTTTAAAAAAAATTATTTCTTTTTATGCCCCACCTAGGGTATTAGGTTTTTCGGTCTGTGCGTCCGTTCGTTCGTCCGTCCGTTCGTCCCGCTTCAGGTTAAAGTTTTTGGTCAAGGTAGTTTTTGATGAAGTTGAAGTCCAATCAACTTGCAACTTAATACACATGTTTCATATGATATGATCTTTCTAATTTTAATACCAAATTAGAGTTTCGACTCCAATTTCACGGTCCACTGAACATAGAAAATGATAGTGAGAGTGAGCAGGTTAAAGTTGTTGGTCAAGGTAGTTTTTGATGAAGTTGAAGTCCAATCTACTTGAAACTTGTTCCCTAAGATATGATCTTTCTTATTTTAATGCCAAATTAGAGTTTAAACCCCAATTTCACGGTCTACTGAACATAGAAAATGATAATGCGAGTGGGGCATCCGTGTACTATAGACACATTCTTGTTTGGAAATGGCTTCTGTTTGTTTTACTATCCTTATGATATTTTTTAACTGGGTATCCGAGGGTTTGTGCCAACGTGCTATGTGTGTGGCAATGTTTAGGTGTCGGTGTGTATTTACTTATAGACCTAAATAAGCAATACTAATTAAATAAAAGTCTATAGATTTCCACATGAATACATTAACTCGAAATTGTTTCTCAAAGCAGAGACATGCAGCCATTTCACTGGTATATAAATTGCAAAGTGCATGTTTTGCTGTAAGAAACTCTATGACGTAGAGGGTAAGAGGCACATGCACCATCTAAAAGTCACCGTACGGCCTTCAAATGTCTATTTGTAGATTTTCAGAACTTTTTTTTCTCGTCAATATGTGTCTTTGGTATATACGTATACATATTCCGACGCAAACGAATTTTGAGGTTTTTTTTTATAGCAAACATAAACTTTGCCACATATGGGTCAAGATGCGTATTAGTTTCTCCATAGGCGGTAATGGTAACGTTTTCTTCTGTTGCTCAGTCCATATCGTTAACTTGGATATGTATGATGGCTCGTTTCAAGCTGAGACATTTTCACATATGTGGTTAAATTTTCGGCATGGTGAGATTACTTTTTCCATAATTAGCAAACCCCGAGTATCCTTTTGTGATGCGGCCTCGTGGTAAAAATCCCATTTTAACACAATAAGTTCTTTGAAAGTTTAATACTTTGAACACATTTAATAGCTCCATAGTTTTACACATTTATTCTGTGTTCCCTACTTTCTAAATTAACACAAATGGTTCAGCTCAGTCATTTGTTTATCATAGAAATGTGTCAACTATCACTACACAGAGATTTTTGTTTACACGTGACTTTTGAGTTCCTCATTTCAAGGCGCATTAGGATATTGTCCCATATTGAAATCCATAGTTCTGATTTTTCCAAATATTTTTATGTGATCTTCATCGGTATGACATTCTGAATAAATCTGTGCATTTTGTCCATTTCTGAAAAAAATAAAGTTGTTTAGGCACTATAAGGCAATGACACTTTTATCGCTATATTGATTTATTTTGAATACAATGTGTATGTATAATTAATTTCTTCCAGTATACCTTCACTAGTCAAAACAAGGACAAAACTTCTGATGATAACCTTAAATTACAATACACAGGCCCTGTTAAAGCATTCTATAAAATTTTCTTGTGCCTAAAAGTGCATTTTGACAGAGAAATTATGCAAAATGTAGATTTTATAAAAAAACAACACCAAAATAATTATTCTTACTAGTGGAAATCTGGTATCTAATACTGTGGAAACCACTCTAAACTACTGGGAAAGTCATTCTTATCATATAATTACAGTGCAATGAAGTGCAAATTTTCAAAACTTGTCCTTTCACATAATTCTATTTGAGAAAATGGTTTTTACATGGATTTCAGTGAAAACCTTTATCAGTGAAAATCCACATGAGGTATTAAAGGAAACATTGTGACATCACATGTATTATGGCGTCATTAAATAACGACAGATCAAAATAGTGCTAATTATAGTTTGCAGTGTTACATGAGAAACAGTTGCCGCAAGATTTAACTCGAAATATTGAGTCGAAAAGGTCAGTAACTAAGTATTTTCATTTAATATCAAGACCATAGCAACAGTTTTCATATTAGCATATTTCTAACATACCGACTGTAATTTCAATTGCATAAATACCATAAATAAACAATTTAGAGCTTGCCTAATAAAACAAAATGCTTACCAGTTATTCAGGACTTTTTAAACCTCTAGTTTGCCATCTCATGTTAAAAGTAATGATATGACTGGAACTGAAATAAGACAAAAAATTTACTCAGGCTGTGTTATCATTTAATTTAAATACATAAGTATTATTGAGAGAAAAATCTAATTCTTGAAAGTTTTATCACAAAGAAAGAAAACGCTTCTCCCTTGTGGCTAAGCCACCTTCATTTAAACCTTTTATATTAGAAGCAATGAGTAGTAGCTAACTAGCTTAATAGTTGAATAGGTGCAGCAATATTGTTTTCAAAAGGTTTGACCCTCCCCTTTTCACTGAGAAATGACAATATCTTGTGTTTTGCTCATGTGCATTAAAATAATAATTCATGATTTTATTAATACATGTACATGTTTTTCTGTTTA
The DNA here is from genome assembly GCA_017311375.1 of Mytilus coruscus. Classification (NCBI taxonomy): domain Eukaryota; kingdom Metazoa; phylum Mollusca; class Bivalvia; order Mytilida; family Mytilidae; genus Mytilus; species Mytilus coruscus. The sequence continues at coordinate 53,658,188 of CM029601.1, forward strand.
TTTGCATATTAAAATCTACTGACCAGGGTCAAATCATAGAATAAAAGCACATGTGATGATGTATCTCACTTTACTCGTATGAAGTGTGTTATCTCCTTGATTATCAGTTATTCCTGTAGACCAGAGTGATAATTACATAACAAAGACTATATTGTGTCATGTTTACTTACAATTTAATAATATTAAGTTATTTCTTGCCTTTTCAATTAAATAAACAATTCCTTTCGGATGTCTCGGAGGTAAACAAAGTTATGATTGTGCCTAAAAAAGTGTTCAGCCCCGTGCCAGTAATGCATTTAAAAGCGAAAATTTCATTGAGTATTTGCTGATCTTTATCAATAATATTTATCTTAAACCATTTCTGATAACTAGGTATAAATAAAATCTACTAACCATCATTTTCACAATTTTCTGTGGTGTACAAGGTGAAATTATCTTAAGATATCTCTGGAATTATTCTTAGAAGATGGGTCAAGATGCGTATTAGTTTCTCCATAGGCGGTAATGGTAACGTTTTCTTCTGTTGCTCAGTCCATATCGTTAACTTGGATATGTATGATGGCTCGTTTCGAAGCTGAGACATTTTCACATATGTGGTTAAATTTTCGGGGTACGAAGTGAGATTACTTTTCCATAAATTAGCAAACCCCGAGTATCCTTTTGTGATGCGGCTCCTCGTGGTAAAAAATCCCATTTTTAACACAATAAGTTCTTTGAAAGTTTAATACTTTGAACACATTTAATAGCTCCATAGTTTTTACACATTTATTCTGTGTTCCCCTACTTTCTAAATTAACACAAATGGTTCAGCTCAGTCATTTGTTTATCATAGAAATGTGTCAACTATCACTACACAGAGATTTTTTGTTTACACGTGACTTTTGAGTTCCTCATTTCAAGGCGCATTAGGATATTGTCCCATATATACATTGAAATCAAGATACATTTCTGGATTTGCATATTCATTGTGAAGACAGACGAATGAATAAACTCATCATAGGTACCAGGATTACAATCTGTACGCTAGACGCGCGTTTCGTCTACAAAAGACTGAGCAGTGACGCTCATACCAAAACCATCAAAAAGGTAAAACAAAGCACAAAGTTGAAGAGCATTAAGGACCCAACATTCCGAAAGGCTATGCCAAATACAGCTAAGGTCATCCATATCTGTGGTGAAAATCCTAAGTTAACCAGGTGTTCTACAATGCAATAAACCAGGTAGTGTCCTATAATGTAATGTACAAGGAAGTGTCCTAAAATGCAATAAACCAGGCAGTGTCCTACAATGTAATACACCAGGTTATAGCGTACGGAAAGGGTCAAAAGTAAAAGAGGTGCATAAGCTATAAAATATAGCTTATGCTGCTTTGTAGCATAAGCTATATTTGACGTCCCAAAAGGGTCAATATATATTTGTCTGGTTATGCTGCATTTTATCGCATATGCTATATCACAAACATTGACTATGCTATATTTTTAAATTGTAGCATATGCTGTACTATTTCAAACACATCATTAAAGGGTCAAAACTCGAAAGTAGCATAGGCTGTATAATTTATTTTGATTAGACTGTATATCTTACTGTTGGAAGGCGTGTTTAACGAATCTAGTCAATTATCATCACTAAAGTCTCCGCCCTTTTTATCAGTACTTATAGAAATGAAATGTATAATGCGATCATTTGAAAACAAAAAAAACTTTTTAATGATCAAGTCCGAGTTTATTGAAAACAAATCATTTTTAATATTATTACATTTTATATACTCATATGTTTTGCCTGGTATATTAGTGGATTTTATCACACTGGCATCGGGTAATTTTAAAACAAGTGGAATGGAAACGCGGCATACATGAACAATAATTTTCTTATATCATCTCTGTCTCGTGTGATGTATTAATTATGTACCCAGCAGAGCCTTTTCGCTAACAAATATTCACATGTACGTCCCTGCCGTGGCAATTAAGGGCATATCCAACAGTTTATTTCTGACGGTGAGAATTTTTCCCTTTAAGATATATAGGCTATTTTTTACCTGCTTAAATCAAATATGTAATAAAAAAGCTACCTTCATGTGCTACTTTTTGAGTAAAATGAGGTCAAAATTTCAGATATTTGCTCAAAATTCGGATTTGTGGACGTATTTTTCCTCCCGACAGATGTGCATAACTTTTTGTTTTAAAAGATAAACACAAGCTGTTTTTGTTAAATTATTTATAAGTTCTCTTTTAAATAAGTATCCTATAAATTTATGAAATATTTTGTTTAGAAATAACTAAAATTTGGACAAGGTACGATAAGCATCAGAGAACGGCCCCCGATTTCGATTCAAATTAAAAGTGATATGCCATAAATTATAGTACTATATTTTTAAAGTTAAAACCTATATTTTTGTAAACATCAATAGATTTGTCAACTTTCGCTGATATTATTCATGCTTTGTTGCTGTAAACACCTCAAGATTCGCGAAAACGGCAGATAAATGGCAGTTTCCAAATCTTTTTCTGCATTTTAAACTATGAGCGTACCTACGGCCCACGATAATATTTAAACCTAACATTCCTTGAATATAAATGTTGATGCAGTTCAAATATCTTAGTGGGCCGTAGGTACGCTCATAGTTGAAAATTAAAAAAAGGTGAAAAAAAATCGTCAGTTTTCATTGAATCATCGAAATATTTAAACGAACTGCGGACCGGAGATGATTTCCGGTATTTACTGGATTCGACAAAAGACTTTTCTTCGTGCTAAAATGGCTAGTTTTTATGACGAATTTTACATCTACAAGAAAGAAACACAGAATATTCCTGTATTTATTATTGTATGAATTTAAATTGAGATTATAGCAGATTGTCGGGGTTTGACACAAATCAGAAGGAACTGTGACAAACTGCAGAGCAATTTTGGGAATGTAAATCACTAACTGAAACCAAAGTTATTAAATAACTGGTTCTTGCTCAAACAGTTCCTTTTGACTAAATTTCAATATTTGGAACACTGTGACACAGACGTTGATTGTCATGTCGAAGCATACATATGTCTTAGTAGCGTAAAACTGCACAGATTTGTTAAACATGTATTCTAAACAAAAACAAGTTTTGACTATAAATTCTATACTCAACAGATTGATAATGGCAATGAATGGTGTCAACATTAAATGTTAGTACAACTTTACCCGTCAGAAACACGTATTTTGTTTTATAAATGACGAAATCGTGGCCCTGGAATCTATTAATCTCCGTTGACGCTTTTGTGAAAAGTCCTTTCTTTCACGTCCGCATTTCTTTCATGTATGGCATGCCAAGTTAACATTTTAGGCAATCATTACGGATGACGAAAATAAATTACAGAACTACAGAACAGTGAATAATAACATACATTGTATCATACGACATAAGACGACACCATGTGATAATTTTAATTATTTAATTGTGAAACTGTAACAGTAATAAAGATCAAACAAAACTATCCAACACTATCAAGTTGCGAATTCATATTGTGTAATTTTTTTACCATGATGTTTATAAAAAAGAAGATGTGGTATGATTGCTAATGAGACAACTCTTGACAAGTGACCAAATGACACATAAATAAATTAACAACTATAAGTCACCGTACGGCCTTCAACTATGAGTAAAGCCCATACCGCATAGTCAGCTATACAAGTCCCCAAAATGACAAATGTAAAACAATTCAAACGAGAAAACTAAAGGCATAGTTGATGTACAAAAAATGAACGAAGAACAAATATATAACAGTAACAAACGACAACCACTGAATAACAGGCTCCTGACTTGGGACAGGCACATACATATAGAATGTGGCGGTGTTGAACATGTTAGCGGGATCCCAACACCCCTAACCTGGGACAGTGGTGTAACAGTACAACATAAGAACGAACTATTATAAAATCAGTTTAAAAAGGCTTAACTCATCAGATGGATATAAATAGAAATACATCTAACAAAAACACAGAGTGGATTTGTTTGTATTTATTGGACTTATGATTTGTAATTGTTCCCCGCCTTCCCGCTGCTCTTTTTCAACGACAACGCGTGCAACTTCGTATTTCTTGTCTGAAAATTGTTCTCTACATTACTTTCCGTCATAAACATTCATGAAGTATTTGTCACTGGACGGTCAGAAAACAACATTCAATCAATCATATCTCCTCTTAATTTGCAGTACTATAACGACTTTAAACATACTTAAATAAATAAAATGGTTATTTTTAATCAGATATTCATACGTCAAAGAAAAGAAAAAAAAAGAATATTGAATATCAAAGGAAAAAATGCATCATAGTCAAAGATATCATACATTGTATATAGATATAAGAAGATGTGGTATGAGTGCCAATGAGACAACTCTCCATCCAAGTCAAAATCTATAAAAGTAAATGTAATTGTGTATGTGTGTTTCGTGTACAAAGGGTCGATTAAAAAGTCATTAGATCATAAAGGCCCAAGATTCCGGAACGTTTTGCCAAATACAGATCAGGTTATCTATTCCTGAATATAAAATTCGTAGTTTGTCAAACAATTCAAAGTTTTACTCAACCGTTTATTTATTAATTTGACCATATCAATGATAATTCATATTTACACAGAAGTGCTGATTACTGGACATCGTGTTAATGCAGGGGTTGTTTGTGTCACTATTTTTAATGTGCTGACATATCACCCTAACTGGACACTATATATTCTGACTCCGACCAAACTAGTCTTTGATCTTGCCCTTAATGTCACGTGATACGGAAAATCTTCAAATACCAATTTTAAAGTCTTTGGTTTGACCCGGCCGGGGTCAGAACTCACGACATCTGACACTCGAGGTGAAGACGCTTCCACAAGACAACCGAGGCGACGTTTGTCTCACGAGTTTAACGCTGGGTGAGAAAATGACTAACCCAGCGAAAATGTGCACCTAAATGTGCATGTTGTTTTGAAAGATGAATATTTAATATTCTCAAATTAACTACAATAGACAAATGTGATTATAAGTATTTAATATTTAAAACTTGGAAAAAATTGGAAATTTTTTTTATCTATATGTATTTAAACAGTGGACTTATTAAGGTTTATGACCCCTTCTGAAGCCATGTGAATTACGAAATTTTCAAACTGCAATAGTATTAAAACAACAAAAATAATGAATAACAGAAACGGGCCATTTTGTACATATACCAAAGGTTCATGAATGTAGAAGAAAACGTCATTTTTTGCTGTATATTTATCAAATTTAAAAAAAAATTGCATCATTGACTTTTTTCATGAAATTTGGTACAAATAATCTTCATACGTAATCAAACCGAATGTCATTTTAAAAAAGAGGGGTCCATGAACTCGTTTAAAAGTTAAATCAGTTTGAATGATAAAAATCAGTCGAAAAATGCATCTTTTCCCGATATGTCACAGTTTGACGTCGCGAAAATAACATTTTACGTTAGCAACGTCATTACCTCCCCTGTAACTGTAACGTATGCCCTTAAGTACCTGCAGTATCATTTAGTAAATGTTCAGATCAATAGGTCTAAGTATAGTATTGAATGCTTCTTTAAGTAATTTCATAGGGTTGTACATGTATTAGCGTTGACCGCGCTTCAACCCTTTGAATTTACACAAAGAAGCATTCAATTCTTAAATAAAACGTTCAAAACCTGATAATAAAATTATCAAGACTGTTGAAGACATTGTCCAAATAATCCTTGAACTTTTGGCTAAGGCCGAAACACGAACAGATATGCCAGTGACAAAAAGTACGTACATGCAGCAGGAGAATTTGATTTCAGCTTTAAAGTGGGATTAAGTTCATAATTTAATAAAACATTTTTTAACGTTTTTAAAATATTCACTGGCTATAGTACTGCTCTTAATAAGACATTTACAGGAACATTTTGGGGACTACTCTTCAGCTGCCGACGCCAAGTTCTTAATTTGAACAAGAAATATAGAAAAGAGTCTTAATGGGCTATTCCTTAAATTATTTCTAGAAAAATTGCATCCAGGAAACTTACTTTCTATTTTGAAATGATACCAAAATTTACGTTTTATCATACATAATTCTATAGTTTTGGAAATATTCAGAGCTCTCTGTAACATCAATAGACAAATAAGGAACACAAAAAAAACCCAGAACAGAATGAATTAACTATTTCCTTGAAATTTGGCACAAGCAATAAAACAGAATTTCAGCTTTAGAGCGAGAGCAAGAGGTCATAATTCTATATTACACAATTTTGAAGTTTTAGCCGGACAGAATCCAGAAACATGGGGAAAAATTAATATATCTCATAAGTGAAAAAGTTCGTGTATGTTTTGTTATAATAAAACACCCATGCAACCACGCATCCCATATTGCATGATAGGACTCGACAGTGACACTACTTTTTTTAGTGTTTCGGCAGTTAAGCTTGGGATGGTCATTTTAAGATGCATTATTTGAATATAATCAAATATGAAAGTTATTCATGTATATATTGATATATTTATATTTTAATTCTTAATTATGACAGATCTGCCATCATCACGGGTCCAACTGTCAATTTTATGTTAAAGTCTTTAACTTTGACCTACTAAGCATATCTCCTTGTGTTTGCTATACGCAACAATTGGTGCTGTATTGAATATTTGTACACAATCTTCGTCTAACTGTAATAAATGCCCGTGTTTCATAATACGTTTCTTTATTTTACGTATATATGGATTATATTTAGTTATTAAAACTAATGGAATATTTTGTTTTTCTTTTGATTTGTTTTGTTGTAGTAATTCAGTACTGTCAAATGATAAAGCATCAATAATACTATCATCTATTTCCACGTTATCATAACCCCTATCTAATAATTTCACTTTGAAATTAGTTAGATTGTTTATTAATTTGTTATGGTCACTTTTGTTTCTAATTTGCCGTATTGCTTCACCTTTAATAAATCCTCTGAATACATGCTGTGAGTGACAGCTATATCTGTGCAGAAACAGATAAGAATTGGTTTCTTTAAAATGTAGTCAAGGTCAAGCATGCCATGTGTTGTAAATCTTTGACCTTTGATTAGATCAACATCTAAGAACGACATTTTATCGTTTGAGATTTCATATGTGAACTTTAATAAGGGTTATAATTATTTGCTAGACGAAACGAATCTATAATTTAATCTAGATATGCAGATCTGATTAACTTTCATAACTTTGCTATTGCAAAAATATTTTGTCATTGTTCATTAATTTTAACTAAACAAATGATTAACTACGCAAAAATTACTCCAAGTACAGTACTTGTCTGTACTTCTACAAGGAGAATTAATATTTAAAAAGAGAGGCAAACGATACCAAAGGAACAATCAAATTCAAAGGTCGAAAACAAACCGACACAGCCATGGCGAAAAACGAAAACCGACGAGAAGACAAACAGCAGCCAACATATCACAGCATAGAAAACAAAAAACTTAGCAACACGAAACCCATTTAAAAACTGGGATGATCTCAGATGCACCGGAAGGAAATTAGATCCTGCATTTTGGCCACGGAGGATTTTTTTTCAAATATGAAAGTAATTGTGCAAAAACAATCTTTTTTAGAAAGCCTTCAAAGTTTGTTTATATGAACATCAAGATTATTTTTCACTCGTTTTATGGGTTATTTTCTTTTTGACAGTCCGTATTTTCCTTAGATCCAGAAATTTTTGTAGTACAATATGTATATGTTTTAACACAGGGAGAAAATTTCGCACCCGGTGGCGGGCTACATCTGGCCCCTAAAAGAAAATGTGTACTAATTCATTGAAGAGGCCCCTGACTTGGGAGAGGCACAAACATGCAGCGGGGCCAAATGTTTACAAAATTTTTCACAAGATCTTTTTGACGCAACTTTACAAATAAATGAGACGAAAGTCAAATGATTTTAATTTGATCTCTTGATGGATATATGTCAACAGTTTGAGAAAAGGTATCACTCCAAGGGATTGAAATTTCATCTTTTGACCAAATTTTGAGGAAATATGTGACACCTTTACACCACTTTTAGCAAAAACATGTAGGTTTGTGCCATGGATACGTCAAAATACATTCTGGCTTTAACCTTTCAACTTCTGGATATCAAATCTATACAAAATACTGATTACATACATATACACAAATATGACACAAACAGTAGGCCTAATTTGTAAGAAAGGAAAGAAAAGGGGCTGATAAAATTTATGTGTATTGTTATATAACATAAGTACCAATCTGAGGACAAATCTCATTTCATGATGTCATTTTCAAGAAAAGAGCAACGAAAGCTACCATAACATATCAGCTTCCTACTCTACTTTGAGGACTATTTTATAAACATTTGGGATCTTCTTTGTTGAACTCCTGCAAGTCTTTCATTTTGCCCATACAGCTGTCGTCGTTTCAACCTCTGTCTCACCTAGATTCTTTGGCGCACGTTGCTGTCAACGACTTTTTGTTCATCTTCTACGCCCTTTTCAAGGTACTTCACAGCTATTAACACGACATTCTGGAGGACTAACCACATTGCCTACAAATCCAACTGTTTTATTTCGACGTAGATATCTTAAATGTCTGATTTTACTCAGACCTTCTGTAAACTACTGAATCTAACCAAATGAATTAAATAGAGAATGTGTCCATGGGACACAAATAATGGCCCGCTTGCATATATATAGCATTATAAAGGGTCATTACTCAAAATCGATAAAAGTGACGCCATCCAAATTAGCACATGATCTGTGTATTATGGTAATAAGCATTGTGTATACGTGTCATAACATTTGGTTCGGGCAAAATTTAGAGAGAAGGGAAACTAACTGGTTGGACGTACACGTGTACGGACGGACAAGGTTAACACTTAATGCCCCCTACGCTGCGGCGGGGCTAAACAAATTCAGACATTTTTTATACTGAAATTGTACATACCCGACAAATTCCCGACTATCCCTACGACCCCTATACGACCAGGTCGACCTGGTCTGGTCAAGATCGGGCTGAGATCGAGTATAGTTGATTTGGTCTAGCTAGTTGAGTAAAGAACGTCTAGAGATTGTGAATTGGTCGGAATTCGAATATGTTTTCAATTAGTGGTCGGGTGGGAGTCTTGATGGAGACATTAATGAGTCGTGAATGGTCGAGTTAAAGAAATTCTGAAGTTAACAAAGTTTACTTATAGTTCACAAAAAGAATTAATTTGAACTTTTGTTAAAATTCATCCAAATACTACAGTCAAAGGTTGTCGTTTTCATCTTGGACAAAATACAAAATTTAGGTTTAGCTAATGAGGACAAAGATAGGTCAAATGAAATAGAAAATGGTTAACGCAAATTTTCTGATTGCCATTTCTTCCAGCGGAGGAAGTTGAGGACAGTTTTGCTGACGATATAATGTCAGATGTTCCTGATAATAAAAAATGAAATAAATTTGCCGACTACATAAAAGAAATTTACGTAACTAGTGAGCTGAAATTACAGAGTGGCCGACTGTGTCTAATGAAGTAACAAATCGTACCAACAATGGTCCAGTCTTTTTACAGCTATTACCACATGTATTATACCCATCGCTATCGCTCGGAAATAATCCAATATAAATGCCCAACCCATTGTAAAATGAAAACAAATCTATACGGCTGCCACAAATTATTTCTTAAATATAAGAATTGAAAATGTGATATGCAAACTATGTTCTTAACAAATATGATAGACAACCACCAACATGTTATCTCATTTTCCTAAAAAAAAAATCATAAAAAAATCCATAACTCAGGTTATTCTCACAATAAAAACTCAGGTGAAAACTCAGGTGAATTACAGGTAGATTAGCGCAAGCGTATTAATACAATTTCTTCGCGCAAACGAAATGCTTGTCATTTTGAATTTCGCGCAAATGTAGTTCGCTCGTATAATACGTTTACGGTCGCGCAATCAAAATCCCAAAACAAGTTATTTTATACATATAAAGTACCAACGGGATTATATGTTTATGTACGTTACAATGTATTCGGCGTAAGATGCTTAACAAATTTAAGAATAAAATGCTCCGCAGGGCGCAGCTTGATACGACCGCAGAGGTCGAACCCTGAACAGTTGGGGCAAGTATGGACACAACATTCAAGCTTGATACAGCTTTGAATTTGGATTGTGATTAAATATTTGACACAGCATAGGTTTCTGACACAGAATGAATGTGGTCTAAGAACTTAAAAATTTTAAATTGGACATTCACCTATTATGGTCCAATATCCAAAATCTAAATACATGGTTAGATTCAGCATATCAAAGAACCCCAAGAATTCAATTTTGATGAAATCAAACAAAGTTTAATTTTGGACCCTTTTGACCTCAATGTGGACAAAGTTGATAACGGGGCCCAAAATTCAAAAATCTAAATACATGTTTAGATTCAGCATATCAAAGAACCCTAAGAATTCAATTTTGTTAAAATCAAACTAAGTTTAATTTTGGACCCTTTGGACCTTAATGTAGACCAATTTGAAAACGGGACCAAAATTAAGAATCTAAATACACGGTTAGATTTGGCATATCAAAGAACCCCAATAATTCAATTTTGATGAAATCAAACAAAGTTTAATTTTGGACCCTTTGGAACTCAGTGTGGACCAATTTAAAACGGGGCCCAAAATCCAAAAACTTAATACACGGTTAGATTCAGCATATTAAAGAACCCCAAGAATTCAAAAATAAAACCCCATTGAAATTGGTCAAGAAATAAGCAATTTTACAAAGTATCTTCTTTTGCACAATACTGTGCAATTGAATATTCTTGCAATTGCGCAATACTGTGCAATTGAATATTTCTTGCTATTGCGCAATACTGTACAATTGACAATTTCTTGCTATTGCGCAACATTGTGCTATTGATATTTCTTGCTATTGCGCAATACTGTGCAATTGAAGATTTCTTGCTATTGCGCAATACTGTGCAATTGAAAATTTCTTGCTATTGCACAATACTTATATAATAATTTACACATCCTGTTTGGTGTGTATCTCCTGCCATATCATTATTATTTGCTTTTAAATATAAATCAGAAATAACCAACTTAAAATGGAAAATTTTAAAGAAAAAAAAAATGAAAAAATGAAAAAATGAAACCCCCCAAATTTTTGAACCCCTTATGATTCATCACCCCAAACTCAATCCCAGCCTTCCTTTGAGGTATGGTACCTTGCAGTACAATTTCAGAGAGATCCATTCACTTGAACACAAGTTATTGTCTGAAACTAGAAAATGCTTATTTTTGGCCCCTATTTCCTAAACGTTTCGGGCAATTACCCCAAACTCAATTCCAGCTTTCCGTTTGTGATATGGAACCTTGTAGTACAATTTCAGAAAGATCCATAGACTTACACACAAGTTATTGTCCTGAAACTAGAAAAATGCTTATTTTTTGCCCCTTTTTTGGCCCCTAATTCCTAAAATTTTGAGGCAATTACCCCCAAAATCAATCCCAGCCTTCCCTTTGTGATATGGTACCTTGCAGTACAATGTCAGAGAGATCCATACACTTGAACACAAGTTATTGTCTGGAAACTAGAAAATGCTTATTTTGCCCTTTTGGCCCCTTATTCCTAAACGTTTTGGGAAATTACCCCAAACACAATTCCAGCTTTCCTTTGTGATATAGAACCTTGTAGTACAATTTCAGAAAGATCCATACACTTACACATAAGTTATTGTCATGAAACTAGAAAATGCTTGTTTTTGCCCTTTTTGGCCCCTTATTCCTAAAATTTTGAGGCAATTACCCCAAAATCAATCCCAGCATTTCCTTTGTGATATGGAACCTTGTGGTACAATGTCAGAGAGATCCATACACTTACACACAAGTTATGTCTGGAAGTTACAAAATGCTTATTTTGGCCCTTTTGGCCCCTAATTCCTTAACTGTTAGTACCATAACCCCAAAATCAATCCCAACCTTCCTTTTGTGGTATTGAACCTTATGGTAAAATTTCATAGAGATCCATTCACTTAAACTAAAGTTAGAGTGCGAAATCCAATATGTCTTCGGACGACGACGACGACGACGACGCCAACGTCATACCAATATACGACCACAAAAAATTTTGCGGTCGTATAAAAACTGCAGTCGCACTATATATCATGACACCAAATATCGAAACGTAGCATCACACAAAATAACTCTTTTGATAATAGCAAAAAAAAAAAAACCTTAAAAAAACCCAAATGGTATTGTCATATAAACTATTTGCATATATATGTAAGACTCATCGGTTTCTAATCGACGGCCGTTCCTCAAATCGACTTCCAAATCCGACGACATTAAAATAACATGCCAAATCGACGGCCAATTTTATACCCACTAATCGACGTCCACTTTTAGCTTCTCTAATCGACGTACGCTTTATTGATTTGCTGCAATGACGTCATAACTTTATCAAATGACCGATGTTTATACAGGTTGTGATATCAATTTTAAATTTAACAGATTATATAAAACTAAGGAGATTTGGTATGATTGCCAATGGGACAATTATGCAATAGAGTACAAATGAAGTGGGTGTGAGCAATTATAGACAACCGTACGGCCTTCAACAATAAGAAAACCCATTCCGTAAAGTCGGCTATGAAAGGCAACGACATGTACAATGTAAACAATTCAAACTAGCAAACAAACGGTCTTATTTATAACAAAACAATTCAGAAAACAAATATGACAGGCATAAACCACTGAACTACCGGTGTTATATAGACATTCTTCCCCATGCCAGTCCCCCTTCCGGGGAAAACTATCATGATCCAATTTACCCCGGGAAATGTTGTATCATTGCCATTCTTCCCCAGCGAAAAATTGACAATACGTATACATATAGTCACTTTTCCCCATGCAAATCTTTCCCCACAGTATAGATTTCACTATATACAGTCAAACCTGTTTTAAGAGACCACTCGGTATGGGATAGCAAAAAGTGGTCTCTTAAGACAGGTGGTCTTTTAATAAAGGTTCGATATTTATGAAATGTACTATACAGAGGGATCTAAAATCGGTGGTCTTTTAACACAGTTTTTTGCTTAATACAGGTGGTCTCTTAAGCAGGTTTGACTGTATGTTAAAATCAGTGTTAGACATAGATTTTTATGTTGACAAATTTTTTGCCCATTTACATTTACACAAGTCTGTCTACATTCTCATCGGTCCGTCTATGTGTCAACAAGTCTGTCTTCATGTTCACCTGTCTATCTACATGTTTACAAGTCTGACTATGTCCACTAGTCCGTCTACATTTTCACCATTCTGTCTATGTGTCCACTCGACTAGTCTGTGTCTACATGTTCAAAAGTGTGACTACATATTAACCAGTCCTTCTTTGTGTCTTCTATTCTGTCTACATGTCCAACAGTCTGTCTCTGTGTTCACTATAATCTATTAACATGTTTACCATTCTGTGTATGTGTCCACCAGTCTGCCTTCATGTCCAACAGTCTGTCGACATGGATATCAATCGGTCTATATGTCTACCAAGCTGTGTCTACATGTCCAACAGTCTGTCGACATGGCTATCAGTCGGTCTATATGTCTACCAAGCTGTGTCGTCATGTCCAACAGTCTGTCGACATGGCTATCAGTCGGTTTATATGTCTACCAAGCTGTGTCTACATGTCCTACATTCTGTCAACATGGCCATCAATCGGTCTATATGTCTACCAAGCTATGTCTACATGTCCAACAGTCTGTCGACATGACTATCAGTCGGTCTATATGTCTACCAAACTGTGTCTACATGTCCAACAGTCTGTCGACATGGCTATCAGTCGGTCTATATGTCTACCAAGCTGTGTCTACATGTGCATCAGTCTGCTACATGTCCACCAGTCTGTGTATGTATAGAAAAGAAGATTTGGTATGACTGCTAATGAGAAACTCTCCAGAAGAGATCAAATGATCGACACAGAAATTAATAGCCATAGGTCACCGTACGGCCTTCAACAATGAGCAAATCCCATACCGCATAATCAGCTATAAAAGGTCCCAAAGTCACAAATGTAAAACATTTCAAACGAGAAAACTAACGGCCAAATTAATGTACAAAAACGATTAAAAAAAACAAATATGTAACACAGCAGTCTGTCAACATGTCTACCAGTCGGTTATTATGTCTACCAAGCTGTGTCTACATGTCCATCAGTCTGTAACATGTTCACAAGTCTGTCTACATGTTTAACCGTTTGTAATTGCATTTTGTTATGTTGTTTCGTCTGATCGTCCAAATCATCAATTTGCTAACAGCTACATGCATTCTTTTGACCTGAAAATTCACTGGGTGTATTCTCCATACCAATACCTTCACCACACCACCCTTTGTTTACACTGAACTCCAAACCCCAGGAAAAGGCGTCTTTACTTTCATTTAATTAACATGATTTTCACAATGAAATGTATGCAAAGCTTTTCTTGGTGAGTATTTTTTCAGGTAATGCAAGATGCACAACTTATTTGGTCTCAATTTTTTATCGTCTTGATATAATGTTTTCACATTGTAGGTGTCCGTAGATGACAAAGTCAATCTTCGTGCTCATTTTGTTTGTGCATCCGATCTTTAACTTTGTATTGTGCAACACAGGTCTGAAAATTGCAAACATTTTTTAGGGGCCAGCTACAGCCCGCCTCCGGGTGCGGATTTTCTCCTTGTGATGAAGACTCATTGGTGACCTTGTGCTGTTTTATGCTCATTGTTGGATGGTTGTCTCTTTGACACATTCCCCATTTCCGCTCTCAATTTTGTTGTTTTCAAGATGGAAAAAGGCATAACTTTATATAAATACAAACAAAAACAATATCCCAACTTCTAATTACGTAGGTTTTCTGTCTCTGCACGGGTTTCTCATCGTTGTTTTTTTAATTTTTATTTTACTATTCTTTACTGGCAATTCTTGTTCGCGTTCAAATGCCAAACAGTTTTCGTTGGGGTTCATTATAAGCCAAGGAAAATTTTAATATGTATCGCCAAAACAATTCACGTTGCAATTTTAGTTTTTCTGACAACAGGCTAGTATAACTAGTAAACCTGTATTTCAATGATGCAATTAAAGCATCAAAATTAAAAACCTACTTATATCCGGTTGACAAACTGTCGTTTCACAACCATAATAAATATACATGTTTTCGCAGTTAATGTCTGTCTCTGCATGATTTGTGTCCTTTTATATGAAATGTAGCATTGTTCCATAGATATATATCTCGTTAGTAGTTATTTCGTTATTAAAGAACAACCCGTCTGGAAGAATATAGTCATATTAGTTGAAATTGGCTTTGACATAGCTTTCGGTAAATGAGTGTGCTCCTATTTCGGTGCTTTTTTTGTAAGTTAATTGTTTATTAAAAAAGCACTTATACTCCCATAATATGGACCTATGGCTTACAAACATTACACATGATATACATATAATACAGTAACGCAATGAAAATGAACAGTATTGTAACCCGTACCTCTACAGGTTTAGTGAAGCAAATTGTAATTGATATTTTACAGTTTTTTCCTTTTGTGTGCTGTCCTAGGTTGGAGCTTTTTTGTGATTTTTTTGGGGGAATGGGGTGTCGAGCGCCCACGAATATGTTTAATCCCGCCACATTCTGTATTCACCATTCCCATGTTAGGTGCTTGTAGTACAGTGGTTGTTGTTGGTTCGTTTTGTTTTCGTAAACTATTTTGTTTTAATAATTAAGCCATTAGTTTTCTCGTTTGAATTGTTTCACATTTTTATTGCCGGGGCATTTTATAGCCGACTATATGGTATGGGCTTTTCTCATTGTTGAAAGCCGTACGGTGGCCTCTAGTTACTTATTGCCACGTCAGTTTAATACGTTGGATATTTGTCTCATTTATGCTGGATAGAGTCGACCCTGTGCACGTTTAGGGCATGCGGGATCTTTTTGTAGATCTTGTACAGCTACAACTGATGGGGTAGATATCTGCATTCGATTGATGTAGTTTCTGGTAATTCCTGTACCTCCACGTCTCCCATGCTGGTTGGAGGGGTATACAGATAACCACTGGGTTTGATGATGTTTCATCCGTATCGGACTTCTTCTGAAAGAAAGCTTTCAGGCGAGGAGTATTTTCTCTGTCCAGCTTTCGATGTGTTCTTTTCTTTGTCATCTCTCTTTAGTTGCTATCTTTCCTAATGACGGCCATCTAACTGGTAGAGTGTACTGTCCATTCCTCCTGGTTAAAGACCAGTCGGCAGTTGTACTTCCTTGTACAGCTAGTACATGTACCGATGTGACATAATTGGGTAGAGATAGAGTAGGTTCTTTGCATGATTCATATGAAGTCATTTTACCATACTAGTATTACGGGACATCATAAACATGTCTGTCCAGGGAATGTCTTCTTACTGACCTGGAGTGGTTTAACTAATTGTATTCGTCTAGTCATATGATACTAAGGGTTCACGAATGAAAATGGATGTGATCACCACATAAGAATGTGCTTCATGTATATATATATATATAAGTATTCTGATATCAAATGTATATTAATACGCCAAAGGTTCGGTACCGCTAAACTAATCAAAAGAAGTTACTATTATTTTTTTGGATTTCTAACTGACATCGCCGATGTTAATAATTTACAAGGGGGAAAAATTAGCTTCTCGTGCTATTAGGGGGGAAAATTGGCCTGATCCTGGTTTGTCCCCCCTTTCCCATCACGCTGAGGAGGAAAAGTAGGATCATGCCAATTTTTCCGGGGGGAACTAGATCGATCCAGTTCTACCGCCCGGAAAAAAGTATGGGGGAAGAATAGCAATAGGACACCGGCACATAAAGAATTTGGCAAAATTCAACATGTGTGTGAGGGGGTACGCCCGACAGTCCGACGCCCCTTTAGTCCGACTGTTCAATAGTCCGACGGTTCGATAGTCCGACAGTTAAATATTCCGACAGTTAAATATTCCGACAGTTCGATAGTCCGACAGTTCGATAATCCGACAGGGTGACACAAATTATACAAGTCAAGGGCTTAAATATTCTTATTTTTGTCCCGCTATCACACTTAGAGTGTTATTCAGGCCTTTCAACCCTTCTTAACTTGTCTAAGCAATTTCTCTTCTCAGTTTACCCCGAGTATGATTTAACGTAACATATTGTAACAATACGTACGTGTCAATGTGCAAAACCAAACATAAAGTGTACATTTTTTTTGAACTTCTGCCATTAAATGTTAAACTATTTGAATCTTCAAAGAAAAGGACTTGGGCCAATTTTCCCGCTATTTGTTCAAATACGTACTGGTGTAGTTCGATAATTGAGATAGACAATCTCAAATCAACCAAACATGTAATGAGGTTTTTTTCTTTTGATTTAATTATTAAACAGTGCTTTTAAATAAAAGATAAAACCAAAATGCTGATACTTGGATTAATCATAAATCACATACTTTTTCAGGAACTTTAAGATTTAAACAATAATACTTCTTCATGGTTGTAAAAATTCTTCATGTTGAGGAATCTATCATTTAAGCGACTTTTGAAATTGTCATTTAAATTAATTTATATTCTGAATACCAGGAAAATGGTCTTTATGTATTTTCACAAAAACAAAAAGTTGTAAAATTCCTTCAGTATTATAAAATACTAGTATAATATGAGACATTTAGATTTGAAACCTCAAAGCTGACAAAATTGATGACGTCAGTATAGCGATTAGACGGTATAAAAGGACGGACAGAACCAAATTAAAATGCATGAACTTCAAACTTTTATGTGAAAAAAAACGGTGATGTGTGTCCCCGGTCGATGATGCAAGCACAGGAAGTGTCAAAATATGGCTCTGTACTATATTTGTAGAAATGTCAGTATATTTTTTGTAAATTGACATCTTTGGTATGTTGAAAGTTCACATGTACAACACAATATCTATGTAACGAAAGCTGAAACTATAAAATTTTCTTATCATTTTCTGTAATAGTCCCGAATTTTTCACTATTGAATAACCAAACCCTTCCGGGCTTGGCTGAAGTGTGCTTCACACGAATACAAGAACAAATCGACTGAAAGCGGTGTACAAATTGTACCAATGTTTGTTCAAACACAGACCCCAAAATCAACAATATGCTGTCAATTATGAAATCAAGTATCTTCCATGTACATTTTGTTGGAATTTATAGTTTATAATTATTTTATTTGCTCAAAGAGTCAAAACGGTTAAGACGCACGTTTTTCGAACTTAGGAAGTCTTCTCCTGGAAACAATGCTACAATTTAGTTTACATGTAAAATATATATGCGCTAATGTTGTACAAAAGATAATTTCGAGGAGATAGATTTAAAGCATAACTAGAAAAAGAAGCACACAGGATGAAGAAAAGCTACAAAAATAGACGAAAAAACGTGAGTGAAGTATATGGATACCGTCACGGAGTATGATGATGTATACAGCATAGTATAGTAATGTTCAAAGTTAGACAATAAGGTATCTTTTAGACCCTCTGATAAATATAATTATAGACATTTTTTTAAATGTTGCAGTTTTCTTCATAACTAAGGTCCGGCGGTACTTCCTTGAGTCACCTAAGCAAGATTATCAGTTACTATTTCAAGATTTTGTATATTCATTTTAAACTTTAACTTTCACAATAAATCTGGCCAAGTGTTTCGATATATATTTGTATATATTTTCAACATGTTCGTTCCTTTTTGCATCAGAAGAAAGAGTTACTTCTAAGTGTTTAGGAATATCGTTGAGAATAGTGTACACAATTTCATCATGAATCAAAATGGTCATAATCGCCTTAAGTTTCAAAATGCTTACAACTTCCAACTTTCTTTCATTGTCTGATTTTTTATTCAAAGTTTTTTGAAGATGTCAATATTGTAACCAACTAGTGTTTGAATTACATCAAAATAATGGCACAGTCAGGAACCTAATGTTCAGTGGTTGTCGCTTGTTGATGAGGTTCATAAGTGTTTCTAGTTTCTTTTTATATGGATTAGACCGTTGGTTTTCCTGTTTGAATGAGTTTACGCTAGTACTTATTGGGACCCTTTATAGCTTGATGTTTGGTGTGAGCCATGGCTACCTGTTGAAGGCCGTACTTTGACATATAATGGTTTAAATTTACAAATTGTGACTTGGATGGAGAGTTATCTCATTGGAACTCATACCACTTCTTAAGATTACCAGTTGCCTTAGTTACAGGGCCATGAGACAAAATAAAGGGAAAAACAGGTATAATAGACAAATGGAAAAGTAGGGACATACATTTAATAGAGTAGTCCGATGTCGGTAATCTGCATCTTTTCTGCCTGCTTGGCCACGATGCATGTATACATTTTCTGTTGATAATCAATTTGACATTATAATTATAAAAAAGAAGATGTGGTATGATTGCCAATGAGACAACTCTCCAAAAGAGACCAAATGACACAGAAATTAACAACTAACTATAGGTCACCGTAAGCATGTCTTACTATGGCATAACATTTTATGGCAGTGACAATATACAGCTACATCCAGTTTGATGAATCGATGTTACCACTGTGTTACCATCTTGTTGTTCTATTTCACATTTCTTTCCTGCTTTACAAGTCAAGAGAGAACTGAGGAATGTTGAAAATCAGTTTACCAATTATCATGGTCAATTTGTATCGATTTAAAACTGTCTGAACATCGGAAGATAATGTTTATTCTTTACAGGTGAATCTGGTCACCATAAATCCTTCGAAAATGCTGACAAATACAAACTTTGAATATCGAACACGAATTCTTTGGCAATTACAAAATATATGTCTCCTTTACGTTACATACTATCAAAAATACCAAATTTGTATATATTTTTATAAAACGTATTGTTCATTTGTAATGCCATATTTTTCGATACAATTTGACATTCAATCTAGCTGGGTATTTGCATAATATTGAAGTGGCAAAACTATTATGCAAACTTGTTTTCTGCCCATAAAGTGAGAACTGTAAATAATACCTTGTCCATCGGATTTCTTATGAGTAAGAAATCCAGGCTTTAGAAAAATTTAAAAAGTGCCTAGAATATCAACCAATGTTATAGTTAGATTTGATTATTTACTTCCTCCCCGGCAGGGGCTGTATATATATTGACTGTGAAATAAAGACTGGCTAAACTTTTTGTGACATATTAGCAAATCGGTAACCTAATTTTGCGAAAAAAAATGGACAATATACATCCCATTTTAGCGGAATAAGAAAACACGTATGTCACTTTACGGAAATTGCTACGTGTTCCTTCTATTATTTGTATTTAGATTGTAAGGATACAAAGTGGATGTGTTCATAAAACTTGTTTTCTCTTTTGTTTCAATTACTTTTATTTATATTTAGTAAGTAATACATGACTTCGAACAGTTTAATATTTCATCGTTTCTTGAAAATTCTTATATACATGTAGTCGAATAGACTACGTGTGTACTATAGTAAAACTTATAACGAACACACATTTCGCTAATCTGTGCTATAAAACAGACATGTAAACATATAAATTCTGATGATTGAATTCAGCATAAAATGAATAGTACATCAATCTCATTCTTGTATTTTTCATCATACAATAGACAATTTATAACTAGTGCTTGCTGTATGGTGTGATTTTTACTAATTTTGTAAAGTCTCACAGCGACTTTAAGACGTTCAAAGGCATTGTTTTTCGTACCCGTACCTTTATCTTGGTTGTTTGCCTGAAATGTTGAGGGATTCGGTATCATTGTCTACACTATTCTTTCTCTCGGTAGCACAATACAAAGATTATTTTACCCCTAATCAGACAACTTTAAACGGATGTAATCTCTTTCATCCGGCTTTTAATTTATAGGGTACCAAAGAAAGAAGAAAGATTAAAGTGCCATATCAGTCTAAATGTCGAACTATTTTTATGGTTTTACTTCTTTCAAATAAATTTAGGAATCGATTGCAAAAACCCGATTTCAAAATTCTGTGTATTTAAAATGATGAGAATTTCATTATGACATAATTATTACATAATTAGTTGCTATATTGTGATGTCCACACTTGAATGAAATAAGCTTCTTTGTTTTCATTCCATCCCAAAATATTTTAAAGATTCTTGTACAACACAGTTTGAACTCCAAAACCATGTCTCAGATTTTCCCTATTGCATTTCATTCTCTCATAAACCTTCAATGAAGGTGTCAACCTCAGTTTATAAGAGATCACTAAATTTAACTGGGTATAACATTTGTTCTATTGATGCTTTTTGGATCTGAGACTATATGTTGAAGATAACTGTTCAAGGAACAACATGTTTGAAAATCAGGCATATAGGGGCACACTTCTAGTACTGTAGCTAATTTCATTTAAATCTAAATTTTAATGTCAATAAAATGCTCCGCAGGGCGCAGCTTGATACGACAGCAGAGGTCGAACCCTGAACAG
Source organism: Mytilus coruscus (assembly GCA_017311375.1). Taxonomy (NCBI): domain Eukaryota; kingdom Metazoa; phylum Mollusca; class Bivalvia; order Mytilida; family Mytilidae; genus Mytilus; species Mytilus coruscus. The sequence goes on from CM029601.1 coordinate 53,679,588, forward strand.
TTGGGGCAAGTATGGACACAACATTCAAGCTTGATACAGCTTTGAATTTGGATTGTGATTAAATATTTGACACAGCATAGGTTTCTGACACAGAATGAATGTGGTCTAAGAACTTAAAATTTTTAAATTGGACATTCACCTATTATGGTCCAATATCCAAAATCTAAATACATGGTTAGATTCAGCATATCAAAGAACCCCAAGAGTTCAATTTTGATGAAATCAAACAAAGTTTAATTTTGGACCCTTTTGACCTCAATGTGGACAAAGTTGATAACGGGGCCCAAAATCAAAAATCTAAATACATGGTTAGATTCAGCATATCAAAGAACCCCATATATTCAATTTTGTTGAAATCAAACAAAGTTTAATTTTGGACCCCGATTTGGACCAACTTGAAAACTGGGCCCATAATCAAAAATCTAAATACATGTTTAGATTCAGCATATCAAAAACCCTAAGAATTCAATTTTGTTAAAATCAAACTAAGTTTAATTTTGGACCCTTTGGACCTTAATGTAGACCAATTTGAAAACATGACCAAAATTAAGAATTTAAAACACGGTTAGATTCGGCATATCAAAGAACCCCAATAATTCAATTTTGATGAAATCAAACAAAGTTTAATTTTGGACCCTTTGGACCTCAATGTGGACCAATTTAAAAACGGGGCCCAAAATCCAAAAGCTTAATACACGGTTAGATTTAGCATATTAAAGAACCCCAAGAGTTCAAGAATAAAACCGCATTGAAATTGGTCAAGAAATAAGCAATTTATACAAAGTATCTTCTTTTGCACAATACTGTGCAATTGAATATTTCGTGCAATTGCGCAATACTGTGCAATTGAATATTTCTTGCTATTGCGCAATACTGTACAATTGACAATTTCTTGCTATTGCGCAATATTGTGCTATTGGATATTTCTTGCTATTGCGCAATACTGTGCAATTGAAGATTTTTTGCTATTGCGCAATACTGTGCAATTGAAAATTTCTAGCTATTGCACAATACTTATAATATAATAATTTACACATCCTGTTTGGTGTGTATCTCCTGCCATATCATTATCATTTGCTTTTAAATATAAATCAGAAATAACCAACTTAAAATGGAAAATTTTAAAGAAAAAAAAAGGAAAAAAGGAAAACAAAAAATCCCCAAATTTTTGAGCCCCTTATGATTCATAACCCCAAACTCAATCCCAGCCTTCCCTTTGAGGTATGGTACCTTGCAGTAGAATTTCAGAGAGATCCATACACTTGAACACAAGTTATTAGATATAAGAAGATGTGGTATGAGTGCCAATGAGACAACTCTCCATCCAAGTCAAAATTTATAAATGTAAACCATTATAGGTCAAAGTACGGTCTTCAACACGGAGCCTAGGCTCACACCGAACAGTAAGCTATAAAGGGCCCCAAAAATTACTAGTGTAACTATTGTCTGGAAACTAGAAAAATGCTTATTTTTGGCCCCTTTTTGGCCCCTAATTCCTAAACGTTTCAGGCAATTACCCCCAAACTCAATTCCAGCTGTCCCTTTGTGATATGGAACCTTGTAGTACAATTTCAGAAAGATCCATACACTTACACACAAGTTATTGTCATGAAACTAGAAAAATGCTTGTTTTTTGCCCCTTTTTTGGCCCCTAATTCCTAAAATTTTGAGGCAATTACCCCCAAAAATCAATCCCAGCATTCCCTTTGTGATATGGAACCTTGTGGTACAATGTCAGAGAGATCAATACACTAACACACAAGTTATGTCTGGAAGTTACAAAAATGTTTATTTTTGGCCCCTTTTTGGCCCCTAATTCCTTAACTGTTAGTACCATAACCCCCAAAATCAATCCTAACCTTCCTTTTGTGATATTGAACCTTATGGTAAAATTTCATAGAGATCCATTCACTAAAGTTAGAGTGCGAAAACCAATGCGTCTTCGGATGACGACGACGACGACGACGACGCCAACATCATACCAATATACGACCGCAAAATGTTTTGCGGTCGTATAAAACGAATATGTCAAAATTGAATAAATAAGAATTTTCCTACTTGTACCCCATTTACTTCAATATAATTCAAACATGTACCATTTGGATACTTTAGGATTGGCCTTTCATCATAAATCAGTTAGGTTTTGACCAGTAAGAAAGCATTTCATTTCAGCAATTCTAAATATACAAAGAAAATGCACACACTTACGCATCAATATACATCTGGCGGGAGATGTTATATCATCACTGACCTTGCTGTGAGTCACGGTTGCTACTGATATGGTCAAAACTCCGCTTGTTATGATAAACAGTTACAATAAATAATATCAAAGTTTAATTACACATTGCATTTTCAATATTGATTTTATTCCTCTTAGTACATAAAATAATATATTTTGTTTTTTGCATTCATTTTGTTACAAAAATAAGTTATGCATGTGTACACAAAATGATCAGTTGGTCAGTTTAGATGATCTTTATGGGGATTTCTAGAAATATATATTGTATACAATGACAATATTGTAACGTGACCGAGGGAAGTCAACACCGACACAGACGGACGGACATAGCCATCTATGGCACGACAATATATCCTGTGGTAAATTCCCAGTAACTAAATAATACGGTATCTATTTACAAGTTTATTTACAAATGTACATTACTTCAGACTTATTGACAAATTAAGCAACAAAGTTTTCACATATCAACTTTAAATACAAGTCCTCCAGAATCTTTACTGATTCAAGACTTCAAGGAAAATCACATCCTTACAGTATCACAGCTGATACACAATCTGCCAGTATCTTGACCAACTGACCTTTATCATAGAGTTTAATTACTTTCTCTCTAGACAAAACAAATAGGCATAACTAATTTTATTACCCTACACCCCAAGACATCGTTACTTGTCTTAATTACATCTGACAGTTCAACTTTAACTGCAGATAATAAAACTAGCCATTTGTCAAATTAGCCTTGCGTCATTAATTTTCTCTGTATACAAATAAACAGTTATAAAGCCAAATTAACCAGAGGTCAGTATTTACAAAACATTAAAATATTACAATATGGTGTTTTACTCCAATAGATATAAGAAGATGTGGTATGAGTGCCAATGAGACAACTCTCCATCCAAATTAAAATTTATAAAAGTAAACCGTTATAGGTCAAAGTACGGCCTTCAACACGGAGCCTTGGCTCACACCGAACAGTAAGCTATAAAGGGCCCCAAAATTACTAGTGTAAAACCATTCAAACGGGAAAACCAACGGTCTAATCTATATAAAAACGAGAAACGAGAAACACTTATGAACCACATCAACAAACGACAACTACTGAACATCAGATTCCTGACTTAGGACAGGTGCAAACAAATGCAGCGGGTTTAAACGTTTTAATGGTACCAAACCTTCACCCTTTTTCTGAAACAATAGTGTAACATCACAACATAGAAAGACACACTATAAAATATCAACTGAAATAGCTTAACTCAATCAAAGGACATATTAACACCATTGAACATACAATGAACAAATAAATTTGACCTATGATACAATGCAAATACAAAATAAATAAACTAAGGAAGAATAATAAAAGTAACAAGTATATATTTTTTTATTTTGCAGTTTGAAAATGAAATATTTAATTCTTTTAATAAGAATTCATATTTATTACATTATCCTCAAGAAATTCTAGTATAAACATCAGCAACATTAATTGTTAAAAGAAGTAACAAAACAGATGAAAATTAAATTTTGATAAAATTTAGTTGCTTTTGTATTGTGCTACCTTAAATATAATTCTAAGATAAGCATGATATAATTTCATGTAAATATTCCGAATATTTCATTATCTCTCTGAACTCGACTATCAATTACTTAAATCATAATGCTCTTTAATTTTCACCCATCCTAAACCAAATGTGGTTCTGATGGGCGTTATCCTAATTTGTGAATAGCCTTCAAAGTTGAAGAGTGATTGACAGTAAATATATAATAGAATCATTTGTGATTGACAGTAACCCCACCTTATAACCATATGGCACAATACAGCTTATGCTACATTTACTTTTGACCCTTTCGGGACTGTTATAACTTAAATGTAAATAATGTACATGTTTCAACAATTATAGCGTAATCTGTATTTTCTTTTGAACCTTATGGTACGTCAACTGGTCGCTTAAGCTGCATATGCTATTTATTACAGTATAGGCTGCATTTAATATAGCATATGCTGTATTAATTATAGCATATGCTGTATAAATTACAGCATATGCTATATATTATAGCCTAAGCGACATTAATTACAGCATAGGGTACATAAATTATAGCTTGCTGTAGTTTATATAGCATATGCTGTATTAACTGTAGCATATGCGAAATAATTTACTTTTGACCCTTTCCGTACGCCATACCAGGTAGTGTTCTACAATGCAATACACCAGGTAGTGTTCTACAATGTAATAAACCAGGTAGTGAAATACAATGTAATAAACCAGGTAGTGAAAAACAATGTAATAAACCAGGCAGTGTTCTACAATGTAATAAACCAGGTAGTGTTCTACTATGTTATAAACCAGGTAGTGTTCTACAATGTAATAAACCAAGTAATGTCGAACAATGTAATAAACCAAGTAGTGCTCTACAATACAACGCAACAGGTAATGTCCTACGATGCAATAAACCAGGTAGTGCCCTTTAATGTAATACACCAGGTAGTGTTCTACAATGTAATAAACCAGGTAGTGTCCTAAAATGCAATTAACCAGACAGTGTTCTACAATGTTATAAACCAGGAGTGTCCTGCAATGCAATTAACAGATTTGTTTCCAGTGATCTCACCAGCACCAAGGGGAATGGAAAATCTAAATTAAAAAGATTCTATGTCGTTTAAAATAAAAAATCGTGTTCAAATACACTATTTTGATGTGGATGTGCGAGGATGAGGGAAAAAAGTTACACGTAGTATTAAAAACGGAAAAGATACAAGAGTGATGTCCCTTGATTGCTTTCAGTATAATTGCTATCTATGTCGTAGACCAGTACGAGTCTAAATGTCTTGATGTTTATGATTCTTTACTATAATAGCTATCTGTGTCGTAGATCAGTACGAGTCCAAATGTCATGATGTCTATAATTCTTCACTATAATAGCTATCTGTGTCGAAGACCAGTACGCGTCCAACTGTCATGATGACTGTGAATCTTCATCTTAATAGGTATCTATGTCGTAGATCAGTACGAGTCCAAATGTCATGATGTCTATGATTCTTTACTATGATAGGTATATATGTCGTAGATCAGTACGAGTCCAAATGTCATGATGTGCATGATTCTTTACTATAATAGCTATCTATGTCGTGGACCAGGCTATCGTTTCACAAAAGATCGTAAATGTACGATTTACGACTGGTCGTAGGATATGTTACCGACCAAGTTTACGAGTGTTTCACAAACGTGTCGGAATAATTATCGTACGACTTTAACCCGAATAATCCAGTCGTTATATTACGATCACTACGATCACTCCTCGAGAAAAGTAGTGGATAGAGGGCGCTGAATTATTCGAGTTACGTACGACTTCCGATTACCGACCTCGGTTTTAACAGCTCTTTTGTGTGAAGGTCAGAAAATGGAGTCAACACGCACCTGTCAGTTCGTAAATAAACAACTTTGGGTTCTCGATTGTTCAGATTGTAAAAGTAAAACGTGCTGGTTGTACGAGAAAACGTTGAAATGATAGCCTTACAGGTAAATATGTGTTATGTTTCTTTTTTATGCGTTAATCGTCTGGTAAACATGGTAAAACCATCCCGGGTAACTTTCGTAGATTTCAAGCACCGTCACTCAAAAGCAGACGACACACCACAGGGGTTTGTTACAATTTGCCGGGTTTACTATCCATACGAACCCTTAAAAAGTGATTTTTTTTTCTGGGTACGTATGGATAGTTATCTCTGCAAATTGTAACAAACCCCTGTGGACACACTAAAACTACTCTAGTCAAAATAATTATAACGTCTTGATAGGCTATTATATTTTTTTTTTGCTTTGACGCCTTACAAGATGTCATAATTATTTGGACTAATTAAAACCTGACTGATTCTTTACGGTAAAACCGGTAGCTGAAAAGGCCATATGAGGGGGTTTTAGGGGGCCATTTATTCCCACTTCCCTTCCCTATTTTCCATACAAAAATCTGTGAAAAAACTTTTCTTACTTATTATCCCATTTACCCCAACCCCATTCTCCTCCCTTCTTCTTCCATCATTCCAATGATTCCATGTCCAACCCTCTAAATTCATTGAAACCCCTCCCCTCTTTCTCACAGTATAAACCTGTTTATGTGCTTAGAAAAAGGACAACTAATTCCAGTTAAAAAGACATGGCTTGATCTCCAAAGTAGTGCAAGTTAATACAAAGGATTAATAAGTTCCAATTACAGCTGTATGAGGGTTAATACCATATTACTTTCATGAAATTTTTTATATTAGAAACAGGTTGAATTTATAAAGAAATACAAGTACATGTAGTATAAATACCATGAATACTGGCGGAATTGTATGAGATAAACAGTAAGAAAAATTCTAACTGCACAAATAGTTCTCACTAACAAAAGAGGGTTCAAATCATATGAAAAATAAATTCATTACTCTTGAGTTATTTGTCAAATTTAACAAAAAATTATAATTAAGTATAGCCTTTTTAATATATCCTTACATGTATATTTCAGATACTGAGTGTTCTCTCTCAGACTCAGATGCTACTGTTGCAGGGAATGAAAAAGGCAATTAATGTTTAGGTAAGAATATATTTAAAAAAGGTAACACAATTCTGATTCACAGTACCTTTTGAATTTTTGACTGCAGAATTTTTGGGTCAAAATTTGATTGTTTCTCATATTCTGACTTGAGTGATTGATCTGTTAGACTTGATTTAGTTGAACTGTTTAGAATATTCATTCAGATTTTATTTTAAAGAAGTTCACAGCATATATACATACCCTTTTTGAGTGAAAATTGACATGTGCAAGAATTTTTCTCTCAAAAAAGTGTTACGCATATGCATGGCATAACAATATTACACCCTTGCATTTAAGAGTTTTACTGTTGGCCCTGCATTTGAGTTGTTTCCCTTGAAAAAAATGCAAAAATATCTAAAATTGGAAATTTAAAAATTAATAAATCAAGAAATTAATAAGATATCTATAAATGTCTTGTTTAGTTAATTAGATACCTTATTTAGTTTATTATATATTTTTAATATTCATGTTATACAGTGTCTTATTCAGTTGAAAAATACCTTATGAATTAAATAAGATCTTTTATAAAGATTTATCATTTAGTACATTATTAATTTGAGATATTTATCACTTTAGGTTGAAAGATATCTTTTTTAGTTATAAAGATATATTTCATAAACTTAATAAGGTATCTTATAAACTTAATTAGATAACTTATAATCTAAGTAAGATATCTTATGTATACTTTATACAATATCTGAATATATTAAATCAGACAGATATCTTATAAACTAAATAAGATATTTTTTCTTGTTTCAATTGTTTCACATTTTTCCTGTCAGAGCCTTTTGTAGTCAACTATATGCGGTATGCGTTTTTATATGACGGCAAAATTTTTGATTTAGTATAATGTTATGGCGTTTTCTATGTGTCGTCCCAAGACATTTGGTTTCCAGAAAATAACTTGTGTAAAAGTGTATGGATCTCGAGGAAATTCACAGAACCACAAGGTCCTATACCAAAAAAGGATTGTTGGGATTGATTTTTTGGAATATGGCCCTAACCATTTATGAATAAAGGGGTAAAAAACAGTACTTTTCTAAGGAAGCTACCAATTGATTTTTATGTGAGGGCTAGGATGAAAAATTTTGTCCTACATTTTTTTTTAGTTGTAATCTCTATCCTGCCTTTTTATTTTTCACTCTATTTGGTCCTGCCCTTTTTTTTTCTTTTTTAGTTTATCCTGACTTATTTTTCATAAATTGTGATCCTGCCTTTTTTTTGGGGAAGTTGCTCATCCTGCCCTTTTTTAAAAATCAAAACTCAGCCTTTTTCAAATTTCATCCTAGCTTATTAAGTTATTTTCTTGATCATTTTAAATGGGGTTTAATTTGAAGGCAGCAAAGTCATGAATTCTTCTGGTTCTTGCTGAATCTGATCATGTATTAAGATTTTGGATTCTTTGGCCTAGTTTTTAAATTGGTCAAAATTCAGTTGAGGCCAAAAGAGTCCAAAGTTAAACTTTGTATGATTTATTAAAATAATAATTCTAGGGTTCTTTGATATGCCTATTCTAATTGTGTATTTAGATTTTTAATTTTGGTCGCTTTTCAAATTAGTCCACATAAAGGTCCAAAATTAAATTTTGTTTTATTTCCACAAAATTGTATTATTCAGGTCCTATGATATGCTGAATCTAACTGTGTATTTAAACTTTTGAATTTTGGCCTGTTTTTAAACAAGTCTACATTAAGGTCCAAAATAAACTTTGTTTGATTTCAACAAAAACTGAATATATGGGTTTCTTTAATATGTTGAATGATGGAATTAAATCTAACCGTGTATTTAGATTTAGGATTAAGGGTCCCATTCAAATTGGTCCACATTGGGATCCAAAGGGTCTAAGATTAAACTCTCTTTGATTTCATAAAAAATTAGTACTTGGGGTTCTGTAATATGAGACATCTAGCTGAATATTTAGATGTTGCATTTTGGTCCCAGTTTTCAAATTTATCAATATTAATGTCCAAAGGGTTCAAAATTAAACTTGACTGTGTTTAATTTAACAAAAGGTTCTTTGATATATATGCAAAGTAACTATGTATTGGATTTTTATTTTGGGCCTAGTTTTCAATTTTGTCCAAATCGGGGTTTAAAATTAATCATTGTTTGACTTCAACAATAATAGAATGTATGGGTTCTTTGATATGATGAATCCAACCATGTATTTATATTTTGGATTTTGGGCCCAGTTATCAAATTGGTCAATATTGAGGTTCAAAGGGTCCAAAATTAAACTTTGTTTAATTGCATTAAAAATTCCCCTAATTCTTGGGGTTCTTTGATATGCTGAACCAAATCATGTATTGAGATTTTGGATATTGGACCATAATAGGTAAATGTTCAATTTCAAATTTTTGAGTTCTTCAAGCACATTCCTTCTGTGTCAGAAACCTATGTTGTGACTAATATTTAATCCAAATCCAAATTCAGAGCTGTATCAAGCATTAATATTGTGACCATACTTGTCCCAACTGTTGAGGGTTCTACCTTTTCGGTCATAACAAGCTGTGCATTTTATTCTCATTGTTGAAGGCTGTACAGTGGCCTATAACTGTTTACTACCACTTCATTTTGACTCTAGTGGAAAGGTGCCTCATTTGCAATTATACCTATCTCTTTATTTTAAGCTCACCTGACCCAAAGGGCATGTTAGCTTTTCTCATCACTTACGCCTGTTCTCTGTCAGCTTCTGACTTTTACAAAATTTTCTCTGAAACTACTGGGTCAAATTTAACCAACAATGGCCACAATCATCATTAGGGTATCTAGTTTAAAATGCCTGCCTGCAAACAAGATTGCCGACATGTCAAGAAATAGATCAAAGGGTAAAAGTCAAATGGGAAGCCTGAGTTCCGTAATGGGCTAGTTTTGGCCTAATATTTGAAGTTCATCTAATGAAAGATTTTGACATTTTCAAACACTTAAGTGTCTTCTTTAGTTGATTCAATTAGTTTAAGTAAAGATTTGAACTCATTTGGTCATTAAAGACGATCAAATTATTAAATATGAAAAATCTATCAAATATGCCAAATATGCCATAAAACGTCACTTTTCAGATGGTTTTGTCTAAAATTGAAGTGGCCGCATTCGTGCTCAGTCTCAACCGTTATATATGTTATGTATTATCATCAAATACAACATTTATTTAAATATTAAGACTGAACACTAATGCGCTACTTCCATTTTAGATAAAAACAGTCTTAAAATCAGCACAAATGCTAAAATTGTGAAGATTTCAGTAATATTGCACGAATTCATGATGCTATTACCTGCTGCATGTGCATTGTATTGTTAAAAACAACCCATATTTATGGAACAGAAGTATTCTACTTTCCAATTAATAGCTGAAAGAGTACATTTTAACATATTGGTAAAATGCTATATTTTGGGGCCAAAAGGGTCTTACCGGCCTACTCCTTTGTCTAGTATATATAGAGAAAATCTGGTTATAACAGAAATATTTTGTAAAAGTGCTATACGTTTGGGCCAAAAGGGGTCTTAGCAGGCCTACTCTTTTGAAAAATTTAGGTGTAGGAATATCTTTTCACTTAATCGAATCAAAACTAGAATCATCATTTTAAAGACTAATTTTGAAATATCTGATAATTCAATCATATATAAGGTATCTTTAAGAAGATTATCTTATATACTATATAAGGTATCCCAAGAAGAATACAAGATATCTGATATATTACCGGTATATATTTAATAAGATATCGTGAAATTGAAGAAATATAAAAAATGACTTGCTATACACTTAATGTTAGAAATATATTTTGCAATTGTCCTTTTTAAATTATCAACAAGATTTTGCTTTTTATTTTCAGAATCAATATCAGAGGTTGAAAACAAAAAACTGAAAGGAAAGAGAAAAGCTGCAGATGCAAGAACAAAACTTATAATGAAAATAATAACTCTTGATTTATGGAAGGAATGTGTTGCCTTCAAAGAATAAATTACAGATCTTGTTTCTTATTTCTAAGGAATGTAAACTGTCTCAAGGATTCAAATTTTAATATTTGTTTCACTGGCAATATGTACTTGACAAGAGGAGTAAAAATCATTTTCATGTTCTGTTCATTTGAAGACAATTTCAGCTGAAATTATTCTTTGACCAAGATATATATACTGTTGAAATAAAAAAAAATAATGGTGAAAATTGAGTTAAATTATATTATAAAGATACATGTATACAAATAATGTGAAGAAAATGCAACTTAATTTAAATACAGGAAATTAGAAGTTGAGTTTAACTAGTTGTAGAAAATCAGCTGTTTAAAATCTTTTTTGACACTTTGTTATATGCTTTTGTATTTCTGAATATTGCAATTTCAACTTGTCTTAAAGGCATTGTGAGCTTTTGCCATCAGTTACAAAATTGCTGTTTGTCGTGCTGTACTTTTTCATTAATCTCCTCTAAAAACTACTGAACCCATTTAACTCTAATAATAACCAATGCAACCAATTTGCATAGGATTTGATGTGTTTGGCCTGTACGTCTGTCTGTCTGTCTGTCAGTCCTGTTCTGGTCACCACAACTCTTCTAAAATCACACAATGGAATGTCATGAAACAATGTAGATAATAAGGACATACTGTGCAAATGTGCATATCCACATGAAATTGTGATTCAGTCATTCATATTTTTTTCTAGAGGCTATTGCCCTATGAACTTAGAGAATTTCAGATGCAGATCCGGGATTTTGAAGACAGGGGGAATAGGGGCAAATTCGTAAAAGTTTGGAGTGGAACATCAAATGAAATATCAGTTGCATTTTCACATAAACTACAATAGGAGCTTCCTGAAACTTGTTTTATAACTTCATGGCAGCATTTCCATCTCAGTGTAACAGTTGTAAAAGGGTTAAAGCAGTAGGACAGAGAAGACCAAATCCACCAAGAATGATTTTGATTTTGAAAGTTTATGTTTCTGTAGTAAGAAATGGAATCTTATGTATTTTCTGTTCAATTCATATATAACAGTTGGTTCAAATTGAGCTTAAAATTGAAAACTGGTTGCCATGATATAGCCAATACAGTGCTGATAATAGTGTTTAAAACCACCAATCAAACAACCCAGATCCCTTAAACTACACAGTTTGACTGCACATATATTGCAGTTGTGACCTTTCATAATTAAATAGTTTGTTTGTTTTTCCAATTTTTCCAGTCTTGGCAATGACGATTTTTTTTACCAATATTTTAGGTTTTTTTTCCATTAAAACTAACTACAGTAGATAGACAAAAAACAGAAAAAGGCAAACATTACCATGCAGTTAAAAAAGACATGCAAACAAGTTGCTTTCTTTAAAAAAGAAATGCAATCGTGAACCTATTAGATATAAAAAGATGTGGTATGAGTGCCAATAAGAAAACTCTCAATTCTCCCTTTTAAAAGTAAACCACTATAGGTCAAAGTACGGTCTTCAACACGGAGCATTAATTAATATGGCTAAATACCTGTTTGGTTTATAACATCAGATATATTAATTGTAATATAAAGATGCATGATTATACATGATTTTTTTACAAGATGTAGAAAACAGACATGGATTCTTAATGAAACTGCTTTTCAATGTTAGATGTATAATTTTCTTGTTTCTTGTTCTCTCTCTCTCTCTCTCTCTCTCTCTCTCTCTCTCTCTCTCTCTCTCTCTCTCTCTCTCTCTCTCTCTCTCTCTCTCCTGATAGACAAACATAACAACATGCTAAATAGAAGGCAACCACTGTATTTTCCATTCTGGGTTGCTGTTTTCGGACATTAGAGGTAGCTTCCTGGCTAAATTCGACATGTAAATGGGAAAACAGTCGATTGATAAGACGTAAAAAGACATGAATCATGATTATTTGTTTTTGTAGTCAGTTTGAAAATAGTTCACAAAGCTATATTCTTATTTGTTAATCCCGTACTAAAACCGTTCTGGAAAACCAATTAGTAATTTAGGTGTCAGACCACAAATTACTCCTCCAATTTAGAACGTATGTAAACTAGCCCTACTCTGACACAAAATAGTGCTTTTGATGTCCTTGTTTACTTAAACTAACCAACAAATTTGCAGAAATGGAAACTTTTGGTGAAAGAGAAATATATTTGGACCATTTTGAGCCAAATTTTACTTGTCTATGAGTTTGCATTAAAAATTGAGGATTAATGCGCTCCACAGTATACTAATTTAAGATTTCCAGAAAACCAGGGGTTATTTTTGGAGTACCCCTATTGGAAGGTCAGTTTTTTTCTTAGAAGGCGTTGGTAGAACAGATAGGGATTTTTAATTGGTGGTCTTACCTGTATTTTAATCAAACTTAAATTGCTAAAACAACAAAATACCTTATACCAACACATATCGTTCTTTGTTTGTAGGAATAGAAGGAATATGTATTTATAAAATGTAGGAATAGCAGGAAGACACCATATAATTTGGCCATTAGGGAGCTACCATTTGATTTTTATGGGAGGGCTAGGATGAAAAATTATGTCCTGCATTTTAATTGTAATTTCTGTCCTACATTTATTTTTCACTCTATTTGGTCCTGCCTTTTTTTTTTTTTCTTAGTTAATCCAGACTTTGTTTTTACATAAATTGTCATCCTCCCTTTTTTTTGCCAAATTGCTCATCCTGCCTTTTTTTTTACTAAAACTCAAAACTCCTGTCCGGCCTTTTTTTTTAAATTTCATCCTATCCCTCCTAAAAATCAAATGGTAGTTTCTTAGCTATTATATTCAAGATGTGCTCAGTTGCGGATTCCAGGGTAAAATTGCATTATAAGTATGATTTCTTTTAATATATGAATCAAAGTACTGAAGTACTGAACATCTGATGACTGGAAGTTCTGGTGGATGGTCACAAGCACTTGTCTAAGAAAAAATAAATTGCTTCGCCAAGCGCAGCTGGATACGACCGCAGAGGTCCAACCCTGGACGGTTGGGGCAAAATGGACACAATATTCGCACTTGATACCGGTCTGAATTTGGATTGTTATTAAATATTTGACACATAATAGGTTTCTGACACAGAATAACTGTAGTCAAAGAACTTGAATTGGTTATGTAATTTGAATTTATATTCATTTTTTTGCTTTTGTGCAATACACTATGCTGTTGCGAATTGACCCCCCTCCCCCCGATATTTTCTTTTTAATTTCTGAAATCTTCAGAACAAATTGTCCCCACCCCCCAATTTTTTTTTAACCTCCCTTTTTCCAAAAAAAATTCTTTCTCTCAAGATATGGTCATAATCTCAATTCAAATTTCCGATGGAGTTTGCAACCATAATAACCCATTTAAATACATCATAAAAGTCTTAAAATAGAAAATGACATACATAATAATGGCTAAAATTAAATTACCTTCATCAGCATTTTTAAAATAGTACTTTCTAAAATAAATTGACAGCTAATCACCTCAAGACAATACAACATTTCTTTATACATTATTTAAAGCAGTGTAAGGAGGTAATAAAAATGTGTTTGAATTACCTCCCTTACACTGCTTTAAAATTATGTTTTGTACTTAAGTAATTGTCCATTAACCAGGAAACCTTTGTTTTTCCCCCTTTTTGGCCCCTAATTTTTAAACGGTTTGAGCCATAATCCCCCAAAGCCAATTTTTACCATCCCTTTGTGGTATGGAAACTTGTAGTGTAATTTCAGAGAGATCCATACACCATTCCACAAGTTATTGTCCGGAAACTAGAAAAATGCTTATTTGGGCCCCTTTTTGGCCCCTAATTCCTAAACTGTTGGGACCATAACCCCCAAAATCAATCCCGACCTTCCTTATGTGGTCATAAACTTTGTGTTTAAATTTCATAGATTTCTATGTACTTATACTAAAGTTATTGTTCGAAAACCAAATGTCTTCGGACGACGCGGACGACGACGACGACGACGTGATACCAATATACGACTGCAAAATTTTTTGCATCTCTAGTCTATACATGAAAGTGAGGTTAAGGTACACATATTTTTTTTTTCTGAGACAACTGAGATCGTAATAACTATTATATGGTAGCGATATAATCATTTGTTATCGGTTTACTCTGGTTTGTTGTTATTTATTATATTAATATTTGTATATAACAGTTATATATAATTTTCATCAATTTGTATATTATTCTATTCTACTATTCTAATAATAGTGCAGTGCAAGTGCAAGGTGGACACTCTTAATAATCTGTAATAATTCGTTTTTCTAATAGATTGATTTGAGTTAGAATTCATATATTTTCTCACGACAAAACATTTTCATATCATTTATCCATGTTCTTAAAAATTATTTTCAAGAATATTTATTGATGAAATTAATATATTACATGCGATAGGGAATGTTATTTTGCACTCGATAATATCCGCATAATTATACGAAATACGTTCGGTTATCAGTCAATAATGCAAGTCACGTGGGAACAATACACCTCACGGTCATCCGCTGTAAAAAGGGAGATGTTGGTGTGATTGCAAATCAGACAACTCTCCAACAGAGACTAAATGACGTAGAACTAAAGTTAACAATTATATGTCACAATACAGCCTTCAAAAATTAGCAAAACCCATACCCTGTAATAAGCTATAAAAGACCACGAAATGACAAAAGTAAAACAATTCAAATAAGAAAACTAACTATGTCATCAAGTTGTCGTTTATTAATGTTTGTGTTTCTTTCTTTATAGTTTGAAATCTAGAGCCTTACTATGAATAGTATATTATCTCTGACTCTATCCAGGTCACTGGTGAGCAATACAGGCATATAGGAGCGCCTTTTTATGTAATAATCAACATGAAATTTTCACTATGTCCTTAAAGCCTCTGATTACATAGGCGGATCCAGGGAGAGGGGAGGGGCCTGGGCCTCCCTTTGTGGGAAAAATTTGGTTGATTATATAGGGAATCACTGAGGCATGACGGGAGCGCCCCCTTTAGGTCAGTCAGCGGCCCCCTTATGAAAAGTTCTGGATCCGCCACTGGATTAAACATTTACCTGGGTCAATCGTTGTGCTGTTATGATATTATCTGGCTTACCTACTTCGTTGGATCTTTTTCATTGAACTTGAAATAAAAGAATTCACCACAAAAAGCTCAGGTCTGCGTCATACATGATAACGAAAGTTGGTTAAAATACTAATAATCAATCATTGTGCTGTTACGATATTATCTGGCTTACATACTTCATTGGATCTTTTTCATTGAACTTGAAATAAAAGAATTCACCACAAAAAGCTCAGGTCTGCGTCATACTGGATAACGAAAGTTGGTTAAAATACTAATAAAAAAGATGATTTGACTCAGAGGCAAATTTGCATGGGGAAATGGAACCGGGCTCCATCATGGAATTACATGCATGTTTTTACATGGCCCCTCATACAACGTTACCTAGTTTGCCCCCCTCCTATGCCACTGACATAAAAAAATGTGTGTAAACGTACCTAGGGACAACGTGTTATTGGAGCAAACAGAGTCGATACCATATGGGGTAAACGTCAATAAGACAGCAATCAAACAAGAAGAAACCACACTTTGATGGCAGTATATAGTGTTCAACATTAGACAGGTCAAGTTCTAAATCGTCTCGAATTTATAACAATTGTGAATAAATTTTATAGAAAGAATCAAAGATCGACATTAAAACGCAATTCTCCAAAATATGTTACAATTTAAGAGAAAGCCTGAAATATAAAAAAAAAGTCACTAGTAATATTTCAAAAGCTATAAACCTTTTACAACGCAAAGGCGTATTTCCCTTTTCTTTACTTGACAAGAAAACTCAAGTTACACAGGAGCCGTGGAGTATATATATAACTTATCTGCACGGTCGGGGCTGGGATCAGTATATCTAATATATGTGTTCCTGGTCGGGGTGAGCTTAAAAAAAAATTAAAAAAGACTTTTTGTAACATCATGACCATGATGTGAAATGAATTCAATGGGAATTGTTGTTATTACCTCTTAGCAATTTTGTTACTATTTTTGTACTAGAAAAATGCTAAAGATGTATTTATAAACAAAATGTTCCAATTTGACGATTTTCAGATGTTGACCTCATGAGATAAACAAATACAGGAGATTTATATTTTTTTAGTTCGGATGATTGTTGTGTTCTTATCTCTTTGCATATTCATCATAATTTGTTCACATACTAATGTTCAAATTTCATTCTTTGGACCTTTCTCCTGCACTACTGAGCATTTGTAATATGGAGTACAATCCATGTATTTAAAGACTAAAGACTTTCAACGAATATTCAATCATGATTAGTATAGCAGGCTGGCCATTTCGTGCGAACTCTTGTTTACAGGTTTAGTTGACGAATACGGCCCACGTCCGTGCCCACGTCTATATATACATGAATATAAAAGAGTACCTTCACCTTTATTTGTCTTTTAAATACTCCATGTTCATAATAATATTTAAGAGTCAACACATGAATTCAGTAAACGATTATGAAAATTAAAATCTGTCGTAAATGCAGATATGATAACTCTATCAGGATAGACATTTATTATTTACTATTTCATAGATGAAAACACGTATCGTAATACATGACCGTTTACCGTTTTGTTTCTTATTTTAAAGTCTTTCAAGGAGATAAATTGATGTTTACTAGTATTGAGACAGAATGACAGGAGCTCAAATTATTAAAAAATAAAAGGATTTATCAGCCGCAGAAGGGCTGGAATTGCATGACTTCTTAATGTTAGACTGACAATTGAACCTCGCGCAAGTCTACGACTTTCATTATTCCCGCTATTGGCATTTTTACCGATTTACGACTGCTTAGACCCAGTCGGGAATTTGCGACCAATATTTCTCGCAAGTCGTAAATCGTAAATATTTGTGAAACGGTCGTATATCGTTAAGATGGTCGTACGACTTATTTCACGATTTACGACCTTTTGTGAAACGGTGGCCTGTACGAGTCTAAATGCCATGATGTTTATGATTCTTTACTATTATGGCAAGCAGAATAGTCAATGACGTCATTGTTGTCCAATGAAAAATTAGTATGAAAAAGTACGGGAAATATGTTTATTAAACTATTGACCGGGGTAATAGTCTTTGAAACTATTGACTGGCAAATGGTCTGTGGAATGAAATAGCCCAAATATTTCATTCTTTTTTATATAGAAAAAACATACTGAGGTATAATAACAAAATTTTATTCTATAGAATCATGCTTTAGGAATGTTGCACAAATTCAGCTTGTCATAGTTTTGCCTGAATGCCAGAGATTCGTGATGTATATCCCGGCATCCAACATGTAAGAATATGAAAAATATCTTTATCTACGGAAATTATCGACAAAAATATTTATATCTATTATGCAATAATATATGACAACATAGAAAGATATTTTCGGGAAAGTTTTGTTAACATACCATAAAGAAAAAAGGAGAAATAAGTACTGTAAAGTTAACACCCGGTCCACGATTCAATGAAAATTGATGAAATTCATAAGTAATTATATAGATCAAAAAGGAACTATAAGAAAAAGTCTTGATGCATAAATGTCAGCATGAAAACGATAGTATATAAGTTTTTTTGTTTTTTGTTTATGTAACATTTTTACCAACTGTTCATTTGCAAACAGAGACAGCAGAATAATTCTTATATCTGCCGCTTCCTGTGTAGACTGATTACAGTCACTTACAGATCCGGCACAAAATTGTTTCATAGTCTCTAGATTTAAAAAAAATCCTGCTAGGAATATTTCGTGATGGTCTTAAATGCTGTGAGTGACTTGCTTTAAAATTGTAATTTCGGTATATGTTGGAAATTTTACAGATGAATAAAAAGGACACAAAATTCAAAACTAAAGCTAGGAAAGGGGGGTTGGGGGGAGTAAAGGTAACATGTCCTGTATTCCAGATATAAATTCCGACATCTTTTGCAATAAAAAAAATTCAAAATTATTGTAAAGTTTTCTTCAACTGTTTTGGGGTATGTCAATGAAACAGCAGCTCACCAGCCAAATCCAGAAACAATATATAGAGGTCAACATATGGTCTTAAATAATACAGGAGTGTGTACACAGTACAGGCATGTCTAGCTCTAAATTACTGCGAGTCTTTAAATTAAGCCGTAAAGAAATTCAACAATCCGCAATAACGATATACTTGAGATGTTTCTCACTTGGAACATGAACAGAATAAAAAGAGAGAGGTATTTATGATACATGTTTGTATTTCCGAAAACAATAAAATTATTTAAAGGTAGCTCTAAATTTATAAGCATTATATATACCCTTGAAAAATGTCGCTAATAACTTTGCAGGAATAATTGGCGGGAGACGTCGAAATTGTCAACCAGCGAAGCCGTGTATTTTCGCGCTAACGTTGATTGCTTGATATAACCAAGGGAACGCAATTTCTATGGTTAATCGCAATTTATCTTGAATCCAGCACTGTGACATATTTTTTGTTTTGCTATTTGGAGAAAGCATGATAAAAGGCAGTTAATGCAGAAAAATTAGAAAAATGACATTATAAGAACCTCTCAATTTTCACATTTTAAGGTAAAATACAGATCCCACTTTGAGCATCTTATCCGTAATTCTAAGCATGGCTTGAATAATTAACATGTCTTTCTTGTATGGATTTATTTTTCCCTTATTTTCAATTATCATATCTTCAGATTGAATCCAGTTTTATAATTTATGACGAAGAATATCTACTCCAAAATTTTTGTAACTTTGCACAACTTGTTTACCAAAGTGCACATATCCCAAATTTTCAGCCTCAATTTTCTCGAACTCAAGCACGGTGACATATTTTGCAAACCCACATCTCACTTTATCATATGGATCGTTGTCTTTATGTCGTATAACCATATCTTACTTTATCATATGGATCGTTCTCTCTATGTCGTATAACCATATCTTACTTTATCATATGGATCGTTGTCTCTATTTTGCATACCCACATCTCACTTTATCATATGGATCGTTGTCTCTATGTCGTATAACCATATCTTACTTTATCATATGAATTGCTGTCTCTTTGGCGTATACCCACATCTGCCCTGATCATGTGGACTGCTTTTTCTTTGATGTTCACTTGGGATCTTCACTTATTATGGTTGCTATCTCTATGTTATATTCCACACACCTCCTTTTATTATATAGATTCATCTTCAATTGATTGTATCCTTTAAAGTATAAAAGCTACATATTTACCTTTTTATTCGGAAGTTCTTGATCTAGTTCAAATGCATGCACAATTTAATGAAAATAATAGTACAGCTCGATTACGTTTACATCGTGTTTACATACATGTTTAGACTAAACTTAATGGGATATTAGGGGAAAATTCCCAATAGATCAAAAAAAGTACATGTAGTTACAAAATGCATAGTTTCAAAAAATGCAATGATGAAAATTTGTTAGTAGAGATAAATTAATCGACCTTGTTGGATAAGCATTAAAGAGGTATATGTCATCTGTCACCGGAGATGTTCATAGAGCGTGAATTTACACATTAACCTATTTAAAATGAATGTCATCCATCAGCAAAATGAAATAATCGTTTGTTTTCAAGTTTTTGTTAATAAATGGGAAACTTAACCACTGAATGCACTAAATGCATATGATTGAGACGTTAATTTATACAAGGAAACTTAATCATATTGTACTCATTGTACTCTCTCTCTCTCTCTCTCTCTCTCTCTCTCTCTCTCTCTCTCTCTCTCTCACGAACGAACGAACGAACGAACGAATGAAAAATCGGGTGAAACACAATAACGGGGACAATTACAATTGGTCTTTATTATGTAAGCTCTACAGCTAACTTAAATACATTAGGATGTAAGTTTTCTGTTTTCAATATTTGACATTGAATGTGTTAACCTCATTCAAAATTTTAAGATTCCATCTTGAATAGTTTTTGAACACCGGTGAGATTAGTGGTCCAAAAATGGTCATTTTCAGACGTTATGCGGTTGCGCTTCAAACTTTACATTATTTTTATCTTCAAAATCTTTTTAACAGTAAGTGTAATGATCATTTCTTATGTTATCATTTACAGATTATTAAATGGCAATTAAAATGATTCCAACATTACAAACATCTAAGCTAATTTGAAAATTTAACATGCAGAATTGTAAAAGTGGTGCTTCGTTATACATTTTCAAATTTAATAAGTGTTGATCATTTATGGCCCCGAAAAATAAAACTAATTGCAAGATTATTCATTAAATATGTATGTCAACATACTCAAATATAATAATACTAAAATAAAATACAGTTATATAAAAGATATGATTCATACAGAATATTTTTGAAATTTTCAAAGTAGGAAAAAAAAAATATTTTTCAAAAAAAGTGTAGTGTCCGTAACCAGCTTATTATTCTCCAGAAAGAATAGCTACAGTAAACAAAAGGCTATTTTTCTTTATAGATTTGACACCGAACACTAACATAATAACAAAATTTTGCACCTTCTTATTGAAATTTAGTCATTTAAAAAAATTTTGAAAACAGATAACATGAAAATATTTGAGCGAATAGTATTCCTTGACGTACTAATTAGAAACCAGAACATCTTATTGTAAAACCCCCATTTTGGTATCAGTTTGTCATAAACTCAAAAGATGAGTTCTTTTGTAATGTTAGGTAAAGAACATTCATCTTCATGATTATTTTTATGGTTTTTATATCATCAGATTATTTTTGTAGTGTCCGTAATCCAGGTTTTTTTTTTTATTTCTGGGTTAAAAAAATTAAATATTTTTTTTCATTTTTCAAAATTTCATGTTTTTCTTCCTCCAATTGATTTATACCATGTATACTAGCATGTAGATTTGTTAAAGATCTGTACTTGACATTAGTATATGACATATTATTAAATACACTTAAAAGTTAATTTAATGAACTCAAGTATATTTGAAGGTAAAGTATGCTATATTTTTGTTTTATCTAATAATAATAATAATAATGAAAATTCATAAAGCGCCCTATATAAAAAATAAAAATTACTCTTAGGCGCTGTACATGCAGCAGGGTAATTAAAACGAATCAAAAACAAAAACATAAAACATACAATGTGTCAGATTCAAATACTGAAATAAAAATACAACAAAAATGCCTACCATAAAAAAGGTCAATACGAAAATACATATTAAAACAAAATATTAAAAATTAACAGTCTAGGCTAAAATCATGCAGACCAAGCAAAAACCCTAAAAAGGAATACAAAAAGTTGTATTAAAAGCTGATACAAAACAAGTAAAAACCAATAAAAGAAAAAAAAAAAAAAAACTAATTAAAAAGCAATGCGATAAAAATGAGTTTTAGCTGAGATTTAAAACACTCTAGGGACTTGCATTGTCTCAAACTGTTCGGGAGATTGTTCCAAAGAGATGCCGCTGCCCAATCAAATTGTCTTTCGCCGTACGTCTTCGTCCGCACTTTTGGAACGGTAAGTAGTTGTGTAGAGCTTGAACGGAGAGATCGGTTTGGCACGTGTAAATTGACTAGTTCATGAATGTAAGCAGGGCCAATGCTATTCAAAGCACAGTAAACATAAATAAGTATTTTGTATTGTGGTTTGTATTGGACGGTAACCAATGTAAATCGGCAAGTATCGGCGTAATATGTTCATGATTTCTTGTCCTGGTGATAAGACGAGCTGCTGTATTCTGTACTTTTGTAATCTGTTCAATGTAGTCTTGTTGATACCGTTCAGCAGAATACTCCCATGATCAAGTCTGGATGTTACTAGACTGTTCACTAGTGTCTTGCAAGAGGTTGTTGTTATAAAGCTGCGAATGCGTCCAATATTACTGATGTGAAAATGACAAGATTTTACTATGACAGAAACTTGCCGTTCCATCGTAAGATGTTGATCAAAATATACTTAGGATACACTACTTATCACAGTATTGCCGACTTTGAGTTGGAGATTTGGTACACTTGCCTTCAGATGTTTCGGTGTGAATATGATAAGTTCGGTTTTATCTTGATTAAGTTTTAAGATATTTTTGACATCCATGAACTAATGTCGGAAAGACACAGTTCAAGTTTTGAAATGTAATTCTCCCAGTTATCTAGCGGCTTGATAACCATGTACACTTGTGTATCGTCCGCATAGCAGTGATATGTCATGCCATGACGACGGCATATTTCACCTATTGGCTTCGAGAAAAGACAGTACAATTTCGGGCCTAGCACGGAACCTTGTGGAACACCGAATGTAAGATGACATTTCTTCGATGTAATTGTTCCAATCACTACACACTGATGTCTATCCGTCAGATACGACTTAATCCATTCAAGAGCGCAGCAACCTGTTATGCCATACGCAAATGACAGACGTTCCAGAAGAATTCTGTGATCTATGACATCGAATGCAGCGGAAAGGTCCAAGAGCACCAATACCACTGATGACTGTTTATCTAAAGCCGCATTTATATCATGATGTACTCTAGCTAATGCAGTTTCAGTTGAATGGTAGTGTCTTATGATAGAAAATTATTTATTTTATGAAGTTCTGTAGAAATGACTTCCCTTTAATCCACAAAAAGTATGTTATTTTTAGAAAATTGTTGGAAAAAGTATCCAGTGTGTCGTGTCCGTAACAATCAGCATTTCTTTTTTTTCTAATTAACTAATGTAATTTCGAAGGATTTTCTTTTCAGAAATATATTTTTTATCATTCCTTTAAGTGCATAGCACCTACTTTGTTTAGATATGTTTAAGGTTTTACACCAGATTTGAAATGATATACTTGGTCCTATCCATGTCAATATGTCATGTATGTTTACATTGGAAATAACTTTAATTACATATATTTATTTTCAATCATGGGTCAATCTGTTGTTAAAAATGTAAACAATAAAAAGAAAATACACAAACTTAATATGTTACCCATGAAAAGTTATTCATATTAAGTAAATTATAAACATAAGATCAATGTAGTGTCCGTAGCTAAAATAATTGAAGGAGTTTATTTCAGATACTATTAGTGTAAGGAATACATTTTCTGCTGTTATTTATATTCCCATGAATAGAAGGTCAACTCTTAATGGTTTTGATTGGCTTCATGTATATAGTCTTTCATTTTAAGAGTGGTGCTGTTCTTACAATAATTCTTTTTTACTAATTAAGAAAGGGGGTATAATTTTGCAGAATGCTAAAGTTAAACTTTATTCCTGTGACTTGTTTTTGGTTGGTATTTTGTTAATAAATTCCATTGGAATTATAATTGTGCATAAAGACTTGGGGATAGTTCATTAAAGACATACATATCTAGAGGTTAATTTTACAAGTAATGTTCGTAACCAGCACTTACCTTAACCCATTCAAAGTAGAAAATAAAACATTTCTCATTGTTTTTTTCCACTAACCAAATGAGTTTTACAAATTTCAAGCACAACTTATTCAAGATAACATTTTTTTTCTATTGTGTTGACCTTTATTTTTGACCTCAAGTGCAACTTTACTGTTCCCTTTATATGCTTACCCGTATGAAAATTTTAAACAAAATTGAGTTCAGTAGGCTTGGACAAATAAAACAAAAGGCAAATGTCATTGTTGAAAACAATCCAACTATTTTTTTTTTTTTTATCAGTTGACAATGACAGGATGGCTGTTTAACGTCCAATGGCAAATAACATGCATATTCAGGACAGGAACGTGTTATGAGTATAAACCCTGCTTTGTACTAGACCGACATGCTGAGTCAGATTTTTAACGTGATAGTTCACACGGTAACAAGATATAGGAAGATGTGGTATGAGTGCCAATGAGACAACTCTCCATCCAAGATACAATTTATAAAAGTAAACCATTATAGGTCAAGGTACGGCCTTCAACACGGAGCATTGGCTCACACCGAACAGCAAGCTATAAAGGGCCCCAAAAAATTACTAGTGTAAAACCATTCAAACGGAAAAACCAACGGTCTAATCTATATAAAAACGAGAAACGAGAAACACGTATGAACTACATAAACAGACGACAACTACTGTAATCAGATTCCTGCAGGAAGACATGTCATCCTAACTGGACACATTATTCTGACTAGGATCCGCCGACCAGTCTTTGCTACTACTCCTTAATGCCGCGTGCTTAGAGAAGAAGCAGCAAATACCAATTTTCAGTCTTTGGTTTGACCCAGCCAGGGATCGAACCCATGACCTCCCGTACTCGAGATGAACACGCTACCATTAACAAAACCACCGAAGCGGTCAGTTTGCAATTCAGATATTGAAGTGGATGACCATTTGTAATTCGGAGTTGGGTTGGGGTGGGCAGGAAGATTTTGTTACGGAATATTTTCGTTTTGTTATAACTGAACTGAAAATAAATCAAGTATCCTAAGACAGAACAGAAATGAACACTTTGCGGGACAAATTTGCCATTCAAGAATTGGCAAATATGACTTTGTTATTTTACAAGCTAACACAAATATATTTGACCAAGTGATAGATAATTTAAAACTAATAATGTTCCCATATGTTCTAACATGTCACTGTTGTCACTACAGTTGAACAAAAGTACATTTCCCATGGGAAATTTTATAATTCTCATGAGAATAATAGAAGTTCCCATGAGAAAAGGTACTTTTCATAGGAGCTATAAAGTTCCAATGGGAAAATAAAAACAAAAAAAGTTCCCATGGGATTTAACTTTCCTATTGGGACAATTTTTCTTCTCATGGAATCATTTATTCTTTCTATGGGAACATTTTTTCTTCCGATGGAACCGATTTTTCCGCCCATGGGAACATAAAATTTACCATGGGAAAATTTTTTCCATTTTAATTTTTTACATAGAAAAATTGAAAATTTTTGACAAACAGGTTTAGTGTAAACTTTTGTAGTAGCAGGTTTTCAGCAAAATATCAATATGGTTTCGTATAGAAAGTTGCACTCAGCATGCAACTTCAATGAAACTGATTATCAAGTAAAATATGAAGCAATGAGAAGTAAGTTTTTAAATTAAGTTGTTTGTGTGTTTTGTGATTAGCAAATGTGTTTACGCAATATTTATGTACACTTTAATTTTTTCGTTAAAATATTATTCAATTGTTCTATGAAAATAAATATCCTTTAAAATGCTGACTGCATGATTAGAACAATATATATTAAAGGCATGCATTATCGTATCATGGAAGGATTTCAAATATATTATTTGCCTCGACCTGTATAAAATTCCTATGAAAAATACAAAAATGTGTGTCACCAACGTTATTTGAAAATAAATACGAATAAGAGGGGATATAAAACAACGACAACACAAAATAGCTTGTGTAGTCATTTCAAAAATTCACCGTTAGTTTAAATAGAGACTATGACAAACTTACCGTCAACTCTAAATTCACT
The DNA here is from genome assembly GCA_017311375.1 of Mytilus coruscus. NCBI lineage: Eukaryota > Metazoa > Mollusca > Bivalvia > Mytilida > Mytilidae > Mytilus > Mytilus coruscus. Next base: position 53,705,703 of record CM029601.1, read on the forward strand.
CAATAAGAAAAAAAAAAAAAACAAAAACATTAAAACATGGAAATTGATAATCCTGGTTACCACTAGTTAAGTTCAAGGTTGGGGACAGGGCCATAGGTTCAATTTATTAAAAATTGATTTTATAGGGAAATAATTTATCCATAGCAGAGAGAATGTAGAAGGCATGATAATTATATAAAGAAAAATGTTCAAACAAGAACGATTTCATTTTATCTCGCAATATGAGAAACAGCAGTGACAGTATTTTCTTTTTTTCAACTTTCTGGTGATATAACAATGAAACTCTTAGATTTCTTCCTTCATTGTCTATTAGTAAAATTACAAAAAATGTAAGTTCTAAGATAAACCAAATACTTCCACATAGCAGAATTTATTACATAAAATGTAGTTCATACATTACAGTTATATTGCACTATAGTTTCAAAATTATATATTGTCCTTAACATTAACGGTCTTTAACTTGAAGTTTGGAGTGGTCTTTTTTTTCGTCGGCACGAAATGTCAAATTCTGCCCGTACAAAACAGTGCATGCATTCTCATTTATACTTTTTTTACAGTCTTGTAACTGTTTAATACAGGGCATATTGTAGTTTAATATTTGAAAGTACTTAATTGTCAGGATAGAAATTCATGTGTTTCGTTGTCGTTGGTTCGTGTCTGTCATATTTGTTTTTCGTACATTGTATTGTATAAATTAGGCCGTTTGATTTCCTGTTTGAATTGTTTCACATTTTTCATGTCGCTGCCTTTTATTATAGCTGACTATACGATATGGGTTTTTCTCGTTGTTAAAAACCGTACAGAATGAATTTATCTTTGTCATTTGAACTCTGGTAGATACATTGTAGTTGTGTCATTGGCAGTCATACTACATCTCCTTATTCTTTTAAATTAGTATGTTTGAATTGAGATGAAATAAGTTTGGGTTAGGGTTGAACCATGCAAATGATATATATTTCTTAGTGCCATGAAACTAGTCAATAAGTCCTTTTGATATTTTGTTTTCATAGCAAAAATGTATAACTATTGGTGTTTTACTACAAATGTATTCAATATGTAAATGTTTAAGTAGATTTTATTTTCAAATCTTTACCAAAAGATTATCTAAAATCTAAATTGTGACTTCTTGTCCTTCAATTTTTATTGTGACCTTCTGTCCTACCTTCTTATTGATGAACGTAGGGATAAAAGTCATAGGAAAAAAGTCACGGAAAAAAGTCGTGGAAAAGTCACAGGAAATAAAGTCACAATAATAAATTTGTAAGTAGTTATTGTTGAAATGTTTTTTTACCTTGTATTCTCTTATAAAAACATTAACATTTTCAAAAACGATTGATTGTATTTAATTTGTATTCTATCATAGTAAATGAAAAAGTATTCAAAAACAACTTTATTTCCGGTGCGTCGAATTACCACATATTTTGATTGTTTTAATATAAAGTACAAGACTCATAAACAAAAAACCTAGAACGTGCTGAAATAATATATACATGTTCAACCTGTATACACGTGCGTAATAAACTGGTCTTGGTTGAATGAACATGAATTTAAATCGTGTTACATAAGTGACAATCAATTGATTGTGGCATATGTCGATAAAACATCAAACAACTTCGTAGTTACTAAACAGGTCGGGAACACTAGATTTTCTGATGTCAGTATATATTTGCATAGTAATTTTCCAAATAGAAGGTAAACATAGCCTTTAAAAACTGACCATTCGATTCAATGAACTACAATTTTTGTGGGCTACTACGAGTTTACAACCACTTGAAAAGACGTGGAATTAGTGGGGAAACTGTCAACTTAGATAGTGTCTGGGACTATTATAATACATATTTTTGTTCAGCCAATGTATTAAATGTGAAATATATAACATAATCTTCAATTTACATGCTCAGATTAAAAACAAAATATTGTTTACTGGCTACACGATTCGACTTTCTTTTTCGCCTTGTAAAAGTAGTTGAGCAGGTTTTGTCCCGTGTTATGCATTGTACCTGTGCGTTAATTTCACGTGAAACTGAAATTTTTAATGAAATGATCGATGTCTAGTATAAAAATCATTTGAGCTCTATGAAACCTGTCCAAGCGGTTTGAAGGAATGGGTTACACGCCTCACTATATATTTGCTCTTAGATCTTTTTGTATCCTGTATAATGCCATTCCAAAAAACATTAACTGCTTCGAAAAAAAAACCCGAAAGAACATGACACTTAATTTCAAGCATGTTCCCGTTCGGGCGTTACAGGCTGCATGGCAATATGGATGTAATGACAGACGCAGACTTATCTGCATTTGATGTGTAAACATTTTATCAGGACCTGATCTAAAAGTAAGTACATTATATTCAGTGTTCCCAAAAATTGTGTTCTATAAAGTGGGAACGGCAAATAGCTTAACATATTTTGTACACTTTTGTTCATAAATGAATTCCGTCTGTTGCCAATTTTATCCCAAAATACCTTTACTAATAAAAGCGAAACCAGTCCATTACAGACTTACACCTGGCCATTATGAATGAGCCGAGCCATTCTGAACGAGCAGGGCCATTACGGAATTTCAGTTGTTATAGATTTAAATATATATTAAGGGAAAATGTAGTATTATGAAATTAAGAGATCCAAAGAACAAATATTCATATGACCCATATGACAAATTAATATCTTTTGATAAAATCTTTTCAGAATAAATATAGATTAAACATAGATTACAAGCTAAAATTCATTCAGCTTTAACTTTTGTTCCATGAAATAGTTTTTGCAAGTGGGGTTATCTTTGATCACTAGATCACCTATTTATATGCATATAGTAATGGGGAGTCCGACCGTCCGGCTGTCCGTTCGTCTTTAAGTCTGTTCGTCTATTCGTTCGTTCGGTACGGTATGTTTCACTTTTGTATCTTTTGTAACTCCGACCTCCTTAACCACTTTTCATAATGAAATGAAACTATCTCATATTCCTCACGTTACCATACAATGCCATTTTGCACTTCATATATTTTTATAATTAAGTCTGCCCCTCTTTACGATCCCACTCAAAATTTCAGGATCCCTTATTTTTAACTATCTGAATGAAAGTTCATCTCATGGGTAATTGTATTTTTCACTGTTGTTTTGTTGATGTCTTGTGGACGAATATCTGAAATCTTTGTTTAATCATCAATAATATTAATGGCTATATTTCGGGTAATTCAAAAAATCGTTTCTTTGCATAGAAACAACTATTCGTTAATCTGAGCATAGAACGAACTATAAATGTAGATACAAAAGATGAAAAACTAAGCGAAATTGTTTATCCCGCAATGCATGAAAAATGTGTTGTATTTCAGTAAATAACACGTGTTCTCGATTGATCGTAAATACGTAGTAGTCCATCATGCATTGTTAACCATTTAGTGGATTGGTCAAAAGTACAGGTAAAAGAAAATTGCGTCATACGTAAATAAACAATTATTTATGCGACGACATTAGTATGCTAATTTATGCATATCCATAAAAAGTAGTGTTCCCGACCTGCTAAAGATATGATAATACAATTTAGAAATATTTATTGTAACATAATCTACTTCTATATTTCACGTCATTGTGCCAACTATATATTCCCATCGGGTCCCTAGTGCGAAATCCTGTTCTTATAGTGCACTAAAATGTCCGTTGCGGTATTTCTATGGACCCCTTAAATTAATTCAACATTTCAATTTCTTCCGTCTTATATTCTGTACACATGTACTTAGTGTAGATGATTGGCAGGAAAGTAAAAATAGTAAACTGAAACCATATAATTTGTCCATGCATGACCCAAAATCAGTTCATGCATAGCAAACAAACACACAAAAAACAAAGGAACAGCGCTTTTATTGCTTTTCTTTATCTCAAAATCACAGTGAGGCCTTCAACACGGTGCAAAAAAAACTCTCACCTCACTGCCCCTAGCACCGGCTTGAGCGGAATTCTTTGCAAAAATAATTTGGATAGACTTTGTAAGAGGTAACACCACCCAATCGTCCTCGGTCAAAAAAGAACATACTGGAAAGTAGTACATATTTAAAACAAAATAGTTCCTACGTATAAGGGTAAATCCTAAACTATGTAGCACATATTTTAGTAATTAAGGTATCAGATGAATGGTGAAAGACTGGTGATCCTTGTAGAACACACAGTTTACTGATAATTTTCAATAGTACAAAAATGTATGAATGAATTCTAAAATTGAGGGCATATATAGCCTGTTTCTCAGATATAAAGTGCCTGGTTTGGTGTATCCAAAATTCCGGTAACCAGTGCAGTACGGTCTGACGCATAAATACAGGTATATTGATCCCGCTTCCATAAAATGTTTTGAGGTGAAAAAAATTACAAGGATAGGAATGAGGACCAAGAATAGGTGATGTGCGTTTTATTAAAATTTTAGTATACAAACTGGCCTTAAATTGAGAGGATGATGTTGCACACATAAGAGAAGTTATCTCAAGAATAAATACATCATAATTAACATGGACAAGTGACGTTTTCTGTTACTTTTTTCCTTAATAAACATGTACCCAATGTGAAGACTGTTACTTTTGCATGTGTCTATTTGTTTACAGCGAATAACTTCCGTTCATTAATGGCGTACATTCTGTACATAATCCGGCTTGGAGTTATCATTTATTAAGGAATAAAACCACTTATACTTAACCCCATTGCTTTCTATAGATATAGGAAGATGTGGTGTGAGTGCCAATGAGACAACTCTCCATCCAAATAACAATTTATAAAAGTAAACCATTATAGATCAATGTACGGCCTTCAACACGGAGCCTTGGCTCACACTGAACAACAAGCTATAAAGGGCCCCAAAATTACTAGTGTAAAACCATTCAAACGGGAAAACCAACGGTCTAGTCTATATAAAAACGAGAAACGAGAAACACGTATAAATTACATAAACAAACGACAACTACTGTACATCAGATTCCTGACTTAGGACAGGTGCAAACATTTGCAGCGGGATTAAACGTTTTAATGGTACCAAACCTTCTCCCTTTTCTGAAACAATAGTATAACATCACAACATAGAAAACACACGATGTTAACTTCTGCAATTTCAAGCAGTAATGGCTACTTTGGCTTCAGTTCAAATAAAGTGGCAGTCATTTCATGTCAAAACTATACCTTATTCTGACTTGTGCGGAAAAATCAACATAACTTATACAGAAATTTTCATAAAGGTGGAAAGCAGGGGGGCACTGACTCAGTACCTAAGAGGGGCCCGCTCAAGTCATCCTTCAGTGATTCCCTAAATAATCAACCAAAATTTTTCCAACAAAGGGGAACTGGGCCCCATGGAAAACCCTCTAAATCCGCCTCTGACTTTAATTGCATATTGGAGCGTACTGATTCCCGGAAGTTTGATAGTACAAAACTATTACTTCTGATATGAACAACAGAGCACATATGCCCTCCTATTATAATTTTATACTCTCTTTTTTTATTATTCAAATCAAACTTTCAACAAGGATTCTAGTGATCCCAAGTCCTCAAGCTTTCATTTGATACCAAAACTACCTATGCATAGGAACTATTTTGTTTAAAATATGTACTACTTTCTTGTATGTTCTTTCTTACCGGGCCCGAATTAGTGGTTTTATACCTATAACAGCACCAAACTTGTTATATTAACTTCTGCTTTACTTAATTTCCTTCTATGATCTATTTCTAGCACACAAAAAAAAACACATTAAGCTTTTGTCGAAACACTATATCAAGCTCAAATTCGACTGGTAGTAACATATGCGTTATACAAAGAAAACTCCATATGGATATTAATAGTGACCAATATGAGACTTTTTCAATTTTTACCAGTTCTTATTTGTTAATATCTACTCAAATAACAATGTTCATAATCTACATGTTTCATTGGTTACAGTCTTAGATAATGCAAAATTTAAACTTCAGGTAAAGTCTTAACTGTGTGCATGCCCAGTAAATGACCAAAAAGGCTGAAATATCCTATTGGAGCAATTTCAGGGCTGTAATTAGACACCAACATAATTGTTACATAAAAAAAAATTTCAGGGCTTATGTAAAATTGAGAATGGAAATGGGAATATGTCAAAGAGACAACAACCCGACCAAAGAGCAGACAACAGCCGAAGGCCACCAATGGGTCTTCAATGCAGCGAGAAAATCCTGCACCCGGAGGTGGTCCTCAGCTGGCCCCTAACTAAAATTGTGTGCTAGTTCAGTGAAAATGGACGTCACACTAAACTCCAAAACATATAAATGAACTAAAATTAAAAACATACTAGACTAACAAAGGCCAGAGGCTCCGGGCTTGGGACAGGCGCTAAAATGTAACATGATTACTAATAACAAATGTGACCAATTTTCATTGTAATGGGTATGATTTCTAAAATTGGCATTTCACATACCTTTCAGTTATAGGAATAAAACCACTAATTCATAGCCCATTTGCATTGCTTTTTATGTTAACTTCTGCAATTTCAAGCATTAATGGCTTCAAGGCCAAAAGCAAACAAACAAGTCCAAATAAAGCCATGGCAATACACCACCGCGAAATATATAACCCTTACAAAATAATCACTTTTGAAAAACCGGTTTTCATAATATATACAGGTAAATGAAAAATAACTTTGTCGTTTTACATATAAAATCTTCCAATAATTAGGAATACCAAGAAAGGTCTGTCATATAAATACCTAATTTAACACTAGATACATAAGGGTAAATATCAACAATAAAACTTCCTATACAGGTTAAAGGAGAATAATCTTGATGTTCATACAAATGTAGTATGAAGAAGTGAAAATTAGTAGATATTCCAAATAATCAAAGCTGGTATACAGACAAGATCCATATTAATATTGTATCAACAGGTAATTAAAAGAAAGTACGATTTGAGAGTACTCGCAGTTACTGACAGCTAGTTAAAAGCCAAAAACAATTAATGATAAAAATCATGCATCAGAGACTAAAATCAACTAAAACACATCCCAGGGATTTAGTATTTTAACTCATGAACAGTCAGAGAAGACATGACTTGTGCAATGCCAAAATTGTATCACAGGTAGTAGGATAATACTTCTTAGAGATAAAAATAACGTGTGTGTCTCTAAACATCCCGCCTCAAAAGAAGATACAACTTAGTTATGTTTTAATTTGCTAATGACAAAATCGATATTAGTGTTTGTTTAAAGGTTCGATGCAGCCAAATTTACTAATTATTTCATGCATTGATTACGTTAGTTAAAATCTATGACAAAAAATGGAAAAGTAACAATAGGAAATGAAAAATCGTCTATTTCCGTTACCTTACTTTGGCTTCAGTTCCTAACTTGTGCTGAAAAATTGAAGATAACTTTAATTGAATATTAGAGCGTACTGGTTCCCGGAAGTTTGATTGTACAAAAACAGGTACTCCTTATCTGAACAACAGGGCAAATGTGCCATCCTATTATAATTTTATACTCTTTTTTTTTTATTATTCAAATCAAACTTTCAACAAGGGTTTTACAGTGATCCCAAGTCCTCAAGCTTTCATTTGAAACCAAAACTACCCAAAAAGTGGTTCTATACCTTAAGTAAGACTACCATGTGATGAATTTATATAAAAAGAAGATATGGTATGATTGCCAATGAGACAACTCTCAACAAGAGACCAAATGACACAGAAATTAAATACAGCAAATGAAATAGAACATTAATATTATGGAATATGTAGACAGCTCTCTCACAAGTAAAAACCCTAACTGTAAAAATATAAGGGCATACACTTAACTTATTTCAGACTGAATTATGTAAAGATACGTGTATTCATATTCAATTTATTCAGCAAAAGTGTATAACTATCAATACGTTTTGTATTACATAACTTCCCAGACATGTTATCACCTTCAGTTCCAGTACACTCATAATAATTAACTGTGAATTGGGAGTTTACGAAACAATTTCAATTTGTCAAATAAAAGTAAGGTATTGTCACTCAGCAATGACATGAAATGCACCTGTTAATTTTTGAATTGGTATAATCGTCTAATATCTTAATTGCATCATTTTTTCGTCGCTGCTTAGCGCAAAGACCTTCAGGGCCTGTTCTTTTCTTAATTTTATGTTTTTTAAAAGATTTAAAAAAAAATAATATTTCGATTACTTTTCCTTATACTTTACAATAACTGTAGGTAAATCGTGATTCGACCAAACCGATCTATAAATGCCCTCCAGTCATTTATAGATCGGTTTGGTCGAAGCACGATTAAACTACAGTTATTGTAAAGTATAAGGAAAAGTAATCGAAATAGTATTTTTATACGTCAATGACACAGAAACCTAACAACAATTTTTTTTTTGTGGTTAGGTTTCTGTGTCATTGACGTATATGAATCACAGCGTCTTTTGTTCATAAATATAGTGTGACGTCTGTAGAATTCCGTACTTATGAAACAAGGATGAAAATTCAGGTTTACTAAATGATCACCAAAGACCCACACAAACAAAAATTGAAATATTTTCTCTTACAGTTATATATTTCCTCAAGAATTTAATCATCCCTGGCTTTTAATATTTTGAATTTTAGCGTTCCCGATGACGGTAAATACCAAATAGCGCTTCGAACGCACCAAATTTACTTGTTATTTTCATTTTACAGAGTGGAATCAATGACATTTAATACAATTGTATTATATATCTCTGTTAGAATATATAAAATCATCTGTTCCTTTAGATAGATAATTTTCCAGGAGTACATTGCAAGTACTATATCATATTTGATTGATTTATTGTTGGTTGCTTAACGCACAGTGTCATATAGTTCATGCATGTTCAGAACAATATCATCTTTGAAATACAAACACGCAATATTGAGTAACAATTAATTCAGTAGAACAACATATCGTTTTGGGGAACAATATTTCAAAGGACAATATGTTGCTTTACAATTACAGGGAAATATATCATGTAGCAGTTTCAATCGAAATATTTTATATCTATTATCATCTAGAAATGTAAAGATAAATTTCAATGTTTCATATGCAGGGTTAGTTTTTTCTAGTAACAAATGTGATTTTTATTTCAAAAAGCCTATGGGCGTTTGTATTCCTCTTGTTTTTAGTAAAAAGGTATATATGTCATGGTTATTTAGGGATTGATTAGGTTTTTTTTATTTATGATATTAATATTTCTATTTTTATTTATTTACTTGGATATGTTTTGATGGTGATTTTTTTATGTTGTTGATCCACTGTTTTGGAATAGCTTTCTTCAATTTGGTTAGTTCAGCAATCGAGTTTTCCTTATTTTTAAGTTTAGTATGATGTCTGACGATATGTTTCCTTCAACATCTAATAAATCATTCATTTAAGAAATGCATGCTTCTTTTTGTAATTTTATTGGGGTGTAAGAGTGTTGACCGAAGCACATTTTGTATGAAACGCTTCATTCTAAAAATGTGTTCACGATCAACACTTTTACACCCCAATAAAATTACAAAAAGAAGCATTCATTTCTTATAATTACATTTTTATTCTAATAAGACCATGAAAAAAAGTTTTATCACGTTTTTCTTCATTACCTGTGCATTTTTTTTGTGGAAGCACGTTTCATCACGAATGTAACATTTCATTTTGATATGAAGGTTAATTTTTGAATGACGCACGATTGTTGTTAGCCAATCAAACTAACGGATTCTCGTGAAACATACATGTAATGTAATTATAACTAGAATGTGGCCCTGTATCCAGTTTTTAAACAGTAAACTTTTATTGTTGACTTGAATATATTTGTTGCCCCAAATTATTTGTTTCCTTATTTCCAAAATATGGTAGGCTTTTGTATTGTTTATTTCTTTTGCTTTTATCCAGGTCTTTATTAAATGCTGATAAAACACTGGAATTTGTTTTATTATATTTTTTCAATTAAACTAATACATCGTATTGTCTGTATTCATCTTGAATATTGAAAACTTATCTCCTTTCTTATTCAGAAAATATTTTGGTATTATCTTCAAATTTTGTTCAACATTTTCTTCAAGCAGTAATTGTTTTATCCACTTGATTTGAATTGTTGAAATATAATCATATTGATTGCTATATATATGTTATATTTGGGAGTATGAGGGACTTCACTGTAGTTTTTCTTCCTACTATACTTAGCTTTCATTTTGACCACATACTTATAATCTTTTCAATTTTATCAACTTGTTTTTGACAATTCAGTTTTAGACACTTTTCTTTATTATAGCCAAAATAAATGCCTAAAATTTTTATTGGTTCTTTCGTCTGATTGATTCTTTCGAATTTGTCTTTAGTATGTTTAAGTCTGCGAAGCCATGCTAGTACATCCACAGCTAGTACAAAAATCAGAGAAGACAATGGATATCCTTGTCGACTTCCACGACAGATCTTAAAGGGGTTTTATATCCACCCATTATTTACAATGCACCCAGATAAATCATTACACAAAGTCTCAACCCAATGTACAAAAAAAAAAGTAAAATAACAAAAATACCGAACTCCAAGGGAAATTCAAAACGGAATTCCTTTATAAAATGGCAAAATCAAAATCTCAAATACATCTAACGAATGGAAAATAAATGTCATATTCCTGACTTGGTACAGGCATTTCCTTATGTAGAAAATGGTGAATTATACCTGGTTTTATAGCTAGCTAAACCTCTCTCTTGTATGACAGTCGCATAGAGTTCCAAACTCTTTTTTAAAGCCAAATGTTTTAATGTTATTATCATGAAATCCATTCAATTGAATCAAAAGCTTTTGAGAAGTGAAATTTTTCCCCTATTTTTCCTCAATGTTAATTTCTTTACAATACAAACAGTATTAATTATCATTTTTGCTAGACTGAATAAATAATACACAAAAGATATTTTGACTGATGTGTAACATGACATACAAAAACAATACAATTTACATTATGTAAATATAAAACATCACATTACAACACAACAATTTGTTTAAGATACTCTCAGGGAAATTTTGTCAATGAAAAGTATGTACTAATATAATGAGAAATACATTATATCAGTCCTATTCAGAACCAAAGTTTGTCGATAAATATTGGCGGGTATACAATTTTGAAATGTATGCAATAACATATTTTGTACACAAATTAAAATTGAATAAGAATATATTTTTTAATAATTATCGTGAAACATTAATATTTGGTTATTTTTAAAGCTTTTGATGAATTGTAATAATTTTGATACATCAAATGAGTGTTCAGCTGCTTTAAATACATGCTACATCATATATTTAGGCATTTAAAAGCATTTTTTTTTCAATATTTAAATTATGTCGGCCCAAATCGTAATAGTTGAAATTGTTCGATTCAAACGTAAAAAAATTAACACCCAAAGTTGAAACATAAGAATGACCATATGGTCTTTATTGTATATTCTATTGCCATGAAACTCGGTAAACTGTCTTATAATTCCCTAATCTGAAACCATGCCAAGTTTTATTCAAATTGGTCAAGTCTTTCTACGCTACAAGGTCCGGGGACACACTTACCGTCCTTTGATTTTCGTTGTCCACAAATAAAATCCCTAGTGTGAACAGTGTATAACTATGTATAAAGCATACACCTTCCAAATTTATTTCTTCATATTTTAAGGATAAAACAGTAAGTAAGGGGATGCAATTACATATGAAAAAAATTGCAGCCATTTTTCATAGGTAAAGTAGTGATTTGGCCAAGTTTAAAAAGGTCTCAAATTCGTATGTCTGAAGTTGTCAAACTGAATTATAGGCCCCCTTAACGTAAAATTGTCCATATTTTGAGTTATAGCCAATAGACTTTTCTATAACTTTGATATAAATTGTCCAAAAAGTAGTACACTACACTGTAAATTTTTTTTTAGGATAGAGCCGGTGCAATTTTCTATGTTTGCCTTTTTTGTCTAAAAGAAATGCACAACGCAATAACTGTGTTCTCGGATTGTTACCTATTTTTTTTTTTTCGGAAAAACTGTAATAGATAAAGAAAATATTAAAACAGCAAAAATGATGAGCAAGACTAGTTCTACAAATGAGTCAACATTGCCAAAATTGTCAGTTGCCTACTCATAGTAGTTATTGTCATTAAATGATAATTTCTACTCTTTTTATGTTTCATGTGTTTAGGGCAAGAACTATAGAAGATAAAGAAAACAATAAACAGCAGAAATGATCTGCAAAACAAGATTTACAGAAGTCAACACAGCTTAAATTGTAATGCCACTTCTATAAAAGTTATTGTCCTTGAATGATGACTATTATAAAAAAAAAAAAGAAGACGTGGTATGATAAATAAGAAAACTATCCACCAGAGTTCAATGAAGTGGATGTCAGCAATTATACAGGCCAAGGAGGGCCCTCAATAATGAGAAAACCCATACCTTAAAGTCAGAATTTGAAACAATCAAAACTATAAAACTAACGGCCTAATTTATAACAAAACAATTTACAAGAAACAAATATGACAGATGATGATGATGATGATGGATAGCTGCTTAACGTTCAGCAGCAAATTAATATGCATATTCAGGACGAGAACATGTTAATGTTATATGAATATTAACCCTGCTTTGTACTAGGCTAACACGCTGAGCCGGATTTTTACCGTGCTAGTTCATAGGGTAGCAGTCCACAGGTAGACATGTTACCTTACCCAGACACATTATTCTGACTCCGAGCTGACCAGTCTTTGCTCATACTCCTTAATGTTTAGCAGAAAAGCAGCAAATACCAATTTTAAAGTCTTTGGTTTGACCCAGCCGGATTACGAACTCACGATCTCCCGCACTCGAGGCGAACACGCTACTACGAGACCACCGAGGCGGTTCCAAATATGACAGAGGTGAACCAACAACAACCACTGAACTACAGGCTCCCGACTTGATCACAGGCACATTAAGAATATGGCGGGGTTAATATAAAAATAAGATGTTGCATGATTGCCAATAAGACAACTATCCACCAAAGACCAATTGACATAGAAACAACAACTATAGTTCACTGTACGGACTTCCGCAATGAGCAAAACCCATACCACATAGATAGCTATAAAAGGCCTCGACATGACAAATGTAAAACAATTCAAAGAAAAAAGCGAATAGCCTGATTTATATACAAAACAATAAACGAAAAAACAAATAAGATATACAGCAACAAAGGACAACTACTAAATTACAGGCTCCTGACTAGGGACATGCACATGCAAAATGTGGTGGGCTTGAACATGTTTGCTGGCGCCAATTTCCCTCCAAACCCTCCCCCTAACCTATGAAGTTGTCTAACAGTTCAACATAAGAACAAACTAAAAAAATCAGTCAAAAAAGGCTTAACTCATCAGAACAATACAAAGCAGAACTGCACTAACAAAAACACAAGCCGGACGTGGCAGGAAATTTATACATTCCCTATAACAGAAAGCACACAAAGTACAGATCTGTTAGTACTCACAGTTACTGACAGCTAGTTCAAAGTCAATAACAACTAATAAAAAAACAGGTTTGTGAGCACTCAACCCTACCCTAACCTGGGACAGTGGTTTAACAGCACAACATAAGAACAAACTGTAAAAATTCGTTGTAAGTGGCTCAACTAAAAAAATCACTACAAGGCTCAAAAACAACTTATATAAAAACCATAGACACAAAGCACTGAAAATAGAGTACTCATAAGTAAGATTCAAATGAAAGTTTCTGTCTGTGCAAAAAGTTGATGAACCAGGGTTATGTCAAAGAACGTCTCGTCCTTTTTCTAAAAAAGTTCATCGGAAGATACCAAGATCTTGTTGATGAATATTCCGTATCAACTTCTGATCACAAATAATACATGACGGTCTTGCTTTATAGATTCTAGGTACTGACGTTGTTTAGCATCTTCATTACGTGTTATAGTGTTCTTTTATTTGTCTTTGTAAATTATTAACGTTTACTGTTTGGTCCATTTTTGGTAATATCTTTTAGACGCAGCTCGGTACTTGTACATCCCGCCAGTGTGTTGTTGTGCTGTTGTCATTTTTTGTATTCTTGTGTTTCAATGTTGCGTATGTGCTTTGTCTATATGCCATTTTGTTTTCTTTGTTGACATATTTGTTTTTATAATGATTGAGATTATCACACAATGTTGACTGCTGTACCCCTTTTTTGACATTTTTACCTATTATATATAAGAAGATGTGGTATGAGTGCCAATGAGACAACTCTCCATCCAAGTCAAAATTTATAAAAGTAAACCATTACAGGTCAAAGTACGGTCTTCAACACGGAGCCTTGGCTCACACCGAACAGTAAGCTATAAAGGGCCCCAAAAATTACTAGTGTAAAACCATTCAAACGGGAAAACCAACGGTCTAATCTATATAAAAAACGAGAAACAAGAAACACTTATGAACCACATCAACAAACGACAACTACTGAACATCAGATTCCTGACTTAGGACAGGTGCAAACAAATGCAGCGGGTTTAAACGTTTTAATGGTACCAAACCTTCACCCTTTTTCCGAAACAATAGTGTAACATCACAACATAGAAAGACACACTATAAAATATCAACTGAAATAGCTTAACTCAATCAAAGGACATATTAACACCATTGAACATACACTGAACAAATAAATTTGACCAATGATACAATGTAAATACAAAATAAATAAACTAAGAGAAGAATAATAAAAGTAACATGTTATATCGGTATGAAATGTTAAACAATTTAAGAAAAACAATATGCTCGAACAAAAATATCAGCCATTTGCAATAACTTTAAACACAGGTAAATAAAAATAATTTTGTTGTTAGGTATACGTGTACAGTTACAATAGAGAAAGGAAATATTTTTACAAAATAAATAATTTTGATGTTCATAGTACGAAGTGGAAATTTATATTAGTACCAAACACTTATCAAAGCTGGTATAAGACCAGATATAACCCTGAATAACATTAAATAACAAGAAAAGCATTATGTCTGTTTGTTTTGTTCACACATTGTTGTCAATATAATGGAATTTCATGCGACTGTCATACAAGTGAGAGGTTTAGCTAGCTTTAAAACCAGGTCTAATCCACCATTTTCTACATAAGAAAATACCTGTACCAAGTCAGGAATATGACAGTTGTTTTCCATTCGTTTGATGTGTTTGAGCTTTTGATTTTGCCAATTGTTAATAGTTTTACTTTTTCTCAAAATGTTCATAAACATGATAAAATAAGCTTTTTCATTGATGTTTTTCTCTCCATTTATAACATTTGTTTTTTATTTTGTGTATTTATAGGTCAGACATCTTGGTTTTCATAATCATCAACAGGTCAATATTGAAGAGGAAACTTAAAGTTGATATTTTTCTACATTGTGTGCTATTTAATTTAATGTGAAATGAAATGTGTGCTTTCCTACAAAAAGAAATAGGAAATTTCATTATAATGGCTATAAATAAAATGGAGTACTATCATAGATGCACAAGAATACAATTGTGTAAATGCAACAAAATAAATATTCATTAAAAGACGGAAGAAATGTAGAAAAAAATAATACTTTGTTGTCGAAATGAACACTCGCTTTGTCCACTCATTTGCATCGCTCCCTCCAATCAAATATGCAGAGAAAGATCTTTGAAGAACAAAAATATATGTTTTCTCTAAGAACTAAAGGAAAATGTCTAGTGGATGGAATAATTTATACACTGAACTCTTATATAGTAGATTGAATAATTGTACACAGCAAGTTGAAACAGAAGAAAATTTAACTTAACATGAAAAGTGTTTATTTTATTTAATCTGCAAATATAAAAACAATATCAAGAACAAATGGTATGATATCCAAATCGGTTGCTTATTAATGTATTGCAAAGTAACAATAACAAAAACAAAAAAATAAAAGTTTGCTACAAAAAATATTTTATGAATCAAAATTAAAATCATATAAAGTATTACAATACCTAGACCTAACAGTCAGGCTATTAATCTTTCGCATAAATATATACACTTAATACAGATAATTTCAATTCTAGTTAAATAAAATAAGCATCAATAAATGGGATTATAATTGGCGGCGATAGCGTAAGCTATTTGTATAAACCTTTATATTTCAGAAGGTAAAAGACCTGTGATCAGTTTCTCAAAAAATCTTACAACTAAAGCTGATCGTTAGCATACAGAAATGTTCATGACCCACAATCAAGTCGTAAGTTTTTTTTTTTTTTTTTTTGTGAAACTGATCACTAGATGCTTTATACCTTTTATGCAAATACTTATGTTATGAAGTTTCCATCTGTCGTATGTCCATTGTACTTGACATCAATTGAAATACGCACTTATAATGAGCAATATGATAACAATATTTGGTATATGCAACGTCTTTATGTCTGTCAGGTACGGTTCACCTGACCTCAACCTCATTTCATGGATCAGTGATCAAGGTTAAAGTTACGTGGTCAAGTCTGTATCTAACATACTATAAGCAATAGGTCAACTATATGGGGTGTATGGAATCATTGTAAGGTGTACATGTCAGACTGGCAGGTTTCATCTGACCTTGACCTTGATCTCAATTTCATGGTTCATTGGACAATGTTTAGTTTTTGTGGTTTGGTCTATTTCTCAGATACTATAAGCAATAGGGACACATTATTAGGTGTATGGAATGATTTTAAGGTGTTCATGCCCGACTTGCAGGTTTCATCTGACCTTGACTTTGATCTCAATTTCATGGTTCATGGACAATGTTTAGTTTTTGTGGTTTGGTCTATTTCTCAGATACTATAAGTAATAGGGACACATTATTAGGTGTATGGAATGATTGTAAGGTGTTCATGCCCGACTGACAGGTTTCATCTGACCTTGACATCATTTTCATGGTTCATTGGACAAATGATCATGATGATAAACTGACAAAACCATGAAAACTTATCATTGACCAATGAACCATGAAAATGAGGTCAAGGTCATATGAAACCTGCCAAATATAGTGGCCCTTTTGCTTACAGTATCTGAGAAATAGACCAAACCAGAAAAACTAAACATTAAATTTAGCTTAAATACTTAAACAGATACAGGCGCCATTCTATTAAAAATTATGAGAGACTATTAAATGAATAATTATATACAATATTTTACATAATTTCAAAACTGTATATATATCTAAGATTTAGATTACATCATCAGCTATAAATAAACAAGAAATTTGTTCTTCTACATAAAATATTAAATATAAAAATCAGGAGATGAGGTATGATTGCCAATGAGACAACAATCCACCAAAGTTCAAATAAAGTGGATGCAAGCAATTATAGGCAACCGTACGGCCTTCAACAATGAGAAAAACCCATACTGTATAGTCGGCTATAACAGGCCCCGACATGGAAAATATGAAACAATTCAATTGAGTACTAACGGCCTAATTTATAACAAAACAATTAACGAAAAACAAATATGACAGACATGAACCAACGACAACCACTAAGCAGGTTTTAGCAACTACCTGTCATAGTTTTTCATTTCTGAATAAAAACACTAACTTTTCCACATTAGACAAGTTATAGAATTCATCATTATGTTTTACTGCTTCACTATACAATATAGTTCGAAGGTCTGCATATAAAGGACATAAAATAAATACATGTTTTTCATCTTCAATTTCATTTTTACACACAAAATAAGATCTTACATAAATTTCATATCTCCTGTTTCTATTCTAAGTGGCGCAACGCCACATCTAAATTTTGCATAAGCACTTCTAAATTTAATAGAAATATTTTGTTTGAAATATAATTCTGTACAATATTGTGATTTATATAGCTTGTTACTATTACTCTATTACTGTGACAGTTTGTTTGTTTGCCATTCTTCAATATATTTATTAAATAAAATATCTTCAAGTTGTAAAACAATATTCTTATGAAGTGCACTATTAAGACTACCAGACAATTCAACATTAAAATCTCTAAGTTTTTTCATGACTCTATTACAACAGTTTTTCTTATTATTTACAGCATTTTCATGTGACCATTTGAACACTTTATAATTTATTCTGTCATTGTTCATGACACTACATCTTGTCCAATGCCTAAAGACACATGCACATTGTTTTACACTAGGTGGTCTCCAGTCCTTGTCCCCGTTAATAGCATCATTTGCGGTATACTTGCCAACACCCATTAAAACCTGACAGCTCTGTTCTGCACAGCGTTTATACAAGAAAAGTAAAGAGTGCCCCAAATGGATGCACCATAGCTTATGACTGGCCAGACCAGAGTATCAAATAATTTTGTAAAGGTACTGTGCTGGAAACCACCATGTGCTTTACTTTTAACAATCAATAAACACAGAGATCGACTTGCAGACCTTCCTACAGCTTTAGCCATCTCATTATAATCGAGAAATTCTGTCAACAGTAGACCCAGTTATTGGTAACATATTGGAAAACACGCATATCGAGTTACGTAGTAGAAAAAAAATAATTATATTAATAATGATTATAATGTCAATTTAAAAAATTCAAGGATTATAGCTAGATAACGACCTTAAATACTATTCATAATTTCCCATATAAATAAATTTTTTAATATAGATTTATCTATAAATTACATTCCGAAATACACAGACTTGGCTCTGATAGTTGACCGTTCAGCAAACAATATTACATGAAATGCAAGATAATATCAATTGAAAGCAAAATAGAAAGATTTAATGTGTAAGATCAGAGCATTCCTGAAATTTAACATTCAATTTTTTTTTTTTTTTTTTGTGTAAAACAGCAGCATACATTTGTACATGTTTTGATTTATGAATACGACTAATGTACTTAATATTCATAACAATTATTTAATGGTAGTCTCGGCAGCTAGCTCTACCCGGGCTCGGGAGATTTTTTGTTCAACAACCAAACACGCTCAATCGAGATAGGTAATTTCTTTTTTTTTCAAAAGCACGCAGTATTAATGAGTAAAGTTGAAGCATAGGTTTATTTGGCTAGAATTCACAATAATGTCTTCTGGTAGACATAACCTATTGCTGACATACGCTCGCCGTTTCAGTCTAAACAAAGCAATGCATATTCATGCCACTTTTATATGTTCCATGACACAAATGTAAATAGACGTGAATTAAAGGTTACAATTGTAGCATAATAAACTGCATTTTCACTGAATGAAACTTTAATTTTCTTTTGAATCAGTTGACCTTATACGTGGTAATCGATGTGTAATACTTGCCGCTGGACATTATATAATAACCAATTAATCTACGACGATAAAATACACTTAATGCATTTCTATTAGGGATGTCAACTCGGTGAAGATTTACTAATCGAGTACTCGTTGGATTTACCGAGCGATACTCGAGTACTCGCTCAGAAAAACATCTACAAAATGGAAATACAAAATTATACCCATTTTTCGTGTTGTGGGACGTTGTCTTATGGACGTAAAACCCTCAACATTATTACCCAGGACTAGATAATAGTCCCAGGAATTTTATACCATAATTAATAGCTCATTTACTACATATACTTATTATGTAAAACTGGAAATGATCCAATCATCAATTAATTATTAATAAAAATCTATAGAAAAATGATTACTCAAACAATAGTGTTTGGGAATCGTAAAAACACAATTGTTGATCACCAAAGGGGTGATGATTAGAACTTACTGATGCCTTTAACCCGAGGTCAGACACAGGGTGCAACGAATTTGTTCTTATTTAGAAATATTATCTTGTCAGCTTTTTCTGTGACGAGTCGATTTCTCAGCTTTGTCATACAACTAACAGTCCTGCTGATGAAAAATTTGCTCCGACGATACAGAGGTGATGGAATGACTAAGAAACGATAAGCTGAAAGTGTAAGCCATGGAAAGGTGCTTTTGTTCATAGCCTACCTATGTTCGGAGGAATTTTAAATGACAATTAAACGCAAACATTCGAAACGTATTTTAATTTTGATTAATATTTAATTTCCCGGGAGGCGCTCTTAATCAAAATATTATTTCTGTAAGAAGGCAACAAGATTCTAACAGGAAACCAATTAGTCGAGTATCATTTTGGTATTTGATACTCGGTACTACCGAGCGATACTCGAGTACTCGAATACTCGTTGACATCCCTAATTTCTATCAATCATTTACTTACAGTAAAAGACTTTTGAATGTAAAAGTATCATACAAATACCTTTAATTTAGTATAATTGCATATTTATTTATCGACATAAAATGTTATAAACTGCTATCGGTTATTAGTACAGGTCAGTTCGTTACGTCATTATATAGCTCTTTTACAAATTCCGAAAAATCATAGAGAAAAAAGTAAATGTTCCCATGGGAAAAAGAAATGTTTCCACGGGAAAAATATTATCACCAAGGCAAGAAAAATGAGTTCCCCTGGAAACAAAAATTCCCTTGGCAAAATTTAGAATTTCTCATGGGAACAAATAATTTACGAATGTTCCCATGGTAAATTGTAGTTCCCATGGGAACTTTAAAATTACCATGGGGAAAAACGGAATTCTTAAATCTTTAATGTGAAATGTACTTTTAATCAGCTGTAGTGACAACAGAGACATGTTGGAACATATAGGAAAATTTATGTTTCTTAATTATCTATCACTTGGCCAAAAATATTTTTGTTATCTTGTAAAACAACAAAGTCTGATTTGACAATTCTGCAATGACAAATTTGTCCCGCACAGTGTTTATGAATGCAGGAAATAGCCGTGCACAAAAAATCAGAAATCCTAATCGGTTTCAAGGATGGCTTCCTGTATATAGAATTGTAATAGTATGTTTAAAATGATTTCTCCTTTATTCGGAAATCTGTCCTGAAAAGTAGCCTTGCAAAATTGAAAACTTGAGGGTTGGAATGCAATTTTACGGACTAATAATATGACCGTAGCACACATTTAGAGTGCTCTCACAGGGACGACAATTTTTCGTAATAATGAACTGTCAACTTCCGCTCTCCTGACAGGATACTATGTGAATGGGTGGTATATTCATAACAAGAAACAGACACGAATTAACAGAAATAATAAGTTTATTGCTAACTTTCAATCACAACAAATAGCTGAAACAAACTGTCAAGTGTCAATCTGGAGGTACACTCTATTCATCAAAATCCTCCCGATTCTAAGTGTGTCCAGAACTATCAATTTACCCTGTCAATTTCAAAGTCATTTCTATGGACATCAAGTATAGCAAGGCCACACAGTCTATCACTAGCTATTATAGATTGTTCGATGTTTTCAGACGCTTCAAACATAATAAGATCTCTCACAACAGACTGGTCAGCGGTCACCGACAGAAAAAGAAGGAGAAATGTGAATGATATAATAAAACCTTTGATATAAATCTCTGTCGACAAGCTTTATTGTTTCCTGAATGAGACTTCCTACATCTCGCATTATTACATTTTTGGTACTGTCTATTCTTTAACTGGGGACTAATCTTTTTTACCATGATTTTACCCATATTACAAGAAAATAACTGATTCCGTAAAATGTTTTTGAAACAACCAGTCTTAACACTGGAAATTCGAATTTTTAAGGCATCCTTGAGGAGTGTAAAATGTAAGAAAGAGATTTCATTGAAGTTGTTTGTTAAAGGATATATGAATTTGAGTTGAGTAGAATCATTATATTATTAAGCGAATTTGGTCAAATCATCAAGTTGGTTTACGTCAAAATTAGAAAGGTTCTATAGGTTTAAAAGATAGGTGGTCTGTGTAATGAATAAGTTGAGACCAAGAATGCATGCAGTTTTAAGTCATCTTAAGGCATTGTTAACTTTCCAGTGAAATATTTGGAAAGACGCTAACATGTTGATAATGCCTTATAGTAAACATATGAATCTAGTAATGTGTGTTTTAGTAATGATTGAAGTTTTGTTTGCCATAAAAAAATGCTAGTGGATAATTTCGAAATATTTTTGATATCTTATATTTCTTTTGGATCTCTTATGAATCTCTCCTCATGGAATGTTTTGTATTTGTTATATTGTTCTATACTTGTTATTTCCTTTCAAAAAGATGACTGGCGAATATAAATATCGTCACTTTGGTCTATTTTCGACCGGTAGTAACACCTTTGCCAAAGTGGGGCGTAGCAGTAGAGGCCAGGGAAGTTTTGCATTACAAATAGATGTTTCTTCACATGGTCGTCCATCAAAACATACTTTTCTTTAAGCACGAGTTTGTCATTTTGTTTGTACATTTCAGTCGGTTTCGTATTTTTTTTAAATGTTTTACACACCAACATCAACTCAACCCCATTTTTTAATAAAGATATGTATTGTTCAATTGATATAAATAAACAAAACAAACTTTTACAAGGATGAGTACATGCGATGAGCTAACACATATTATACGGTAATTAGAGAAAGGTTCCGATTTAAAAGCATTCCTTAGTTAAGTGAAGACTTAAGTAATTTACTTAATTAAGGGATTCTTAGTGAAATCTAAGTTAAGTTAAGATGTTTTATGGAGGCCTAGAGTGTAGGTAAAGCTTCAATCGCTGTTGCCGAATTAAGAGGACTATCGGCGTTAACTAATGTATTGCTTGAACTTTTAAATACTGATTTTTTGCAGAAAAAGATGTTTCTCAAGTTTAATCGTCATTTCAAAAGTGAGGCATTTGCCTCCATTACCTCCATAACGCTACGGCATTGAATACAAAACATATATACCATAAAATTGAGAATGGAAATGGGAATATGTCAAAGAGACAACAACCCGACAAAGAGCAGACAACAGCCGAAGGCCGCCAATGGGTCTTCAACGCAGCGAGAAAATCCTGCACCCGGAGGTGGTCCTTAGCTGGCCCCTAAATAAAATTGTGTACTAGTTCAGTGAAAATGGACGTCACACTAAACTCAAAACATATAAATGAACTAAAATTAAAAACATACAAGACTACCAAGACTAACAAAGGCTAGAGGCTCCTGACTTGGGACAGGCGCAAAAATGCGGCGGGGTTAAACATGTTTTGTGAGATCTCAACCCTCCCCCTTTACCTCTAGCCAATGTAGAATAAAGAAACACATAGCAATACGCACAGTAAAACTCAGTTTAAAAGAAGTCCGAGTCCGATGTCAGAATAGGTAACAAAAGAAACTAAGCAAAATGACAATGATACATAAATTAACAAAGGACTACTAGCAGTTACTGACATGCCAGCTCCAGACCTTAATTAAACTGATTGTAAGATTATGTCTTCGTCATATGAAAACCAAGTACAATCCCTCCCGTTAGGGGTTTAGTATCATACAATCATAAAATATACGAGAAGAACATAACCCGTATCATGCCAACAACTGGTTTTAGAATAATAGTGTTTATTTCCGATGCAAAGACCCTACGAGTAAATCAATATTAATACCAAAATATGCAATCCTTAATGACCTGACAACAGTATCATAACTATATCCTTTCCGAATAAGTCTGTTTAAAGGTTTGGTTAGCTTTTGAGGTGAATGCCGACATTTTTGTGCTTTGTAAAGAATATTACCATAAAATATTGGATGTGAAATACCTGAACGTATAAGATGTCTACATGTTGATTTATATTTACGAATGATGTCCTTGTACCGATGATAAAATTTAGTAAATGGTTTGACTAGTTTGTGATATCGAAAACCCTGGTGTAATAATTTTCAGTAATACAGAGATTTCTTTCGTTGAAATCAAATACGTTGTTACAAACACGAGCGAATCGAACAAGTTGAGATATATAAACACCATAAGATGGTGACAAGGAACGTCACCATCTAAAATGGATAATTAACAATAGGAATGAAAAATCATCTCTTTATCATAAATTTTGGTATTAAGCTTCCCGTTAAAGATATAGATATCAAGATCCAGGAAAAGGCAGTGTTCATTGTTAGTATTAGCTTTATTTAAAGTCAGATCGGCAGGATAAATTTTTTTAGTGTAGATACTGAAGTCGTGTTCTATAGAAAAACGTCTATACATGTGACATAGAAAAGTCTGGTTTGGTTTACACATGCAGATAGACAAATGTTTTTTTTTTTTTTCGGTCAAACTACATTAAAACAAAATGAAAAATACTTGTCCAACAACATTAAATGACAGATATGCTCCATGAAATGTCAAAATAAATCTTAAGGTCTATATTTAGTGTAAAGAATGTTTAACATGATCCACTGAACGTTGTCCTATCTTTCCTCCATAGGCGAGGGAGGTAAAATTTTCTAAATTTACCACTTTTTATAATAATAAACAGGACAAAACAGTTCTACGGGATATTCATATCATTTTGTTTATAAAAAAATTCCGAATAGTGGCATGATCATCTTCGAACGGAGCTTGTTTATAAAATCCATGGACACCGTCATTTTGCACTAAAACTTATGAGAATTATGGAAGCCATTTGTTTCAAAATTTATATCATTCTATCAATTTACCCTGTCAATTTCAAAGTCATTTCTATGGACATCAAGTATAGCAAGGCCACACAGTCTATCACTAGCTATTATAGATTGTTCGATGTTTTCAGACGCTTCAAACATAATAAGATCTCTCACAACAGACTGGTCAGCGGTCACCGACAGAAAAGAAGGAGAAATGTGAATGATATAATAAAACCTTTGATATAAATCTCTGTCGACAAGCTTTATTGTTTCCTGAATGAGACTTCCTACATCTCGCATTATTACATTTTGGTACTGTCTATTCTTTAACTGGGACTAATCTTTTTACCATGATTTTACCCATATTACAAGAAAATAACTGATTCCGTAAATGTTTTTGAAACAACCAGTCTTAGCACTGAAATTGAATTTTAAGGCATCCTTGAGGAGTGTAAATGTAAGAAAGATTTCAAAGTTGTTTGTTAAAGGATATATGAATTTGAGTTGTAGAATCATTATATTATTAAGCGAATTTGGTCAAATCATCAAGTTGGTTTACGTCAAAATTAGAAAGGTTCTATAGGTTTAAAAGATAGGTGGTCTGTGTAATGAATAAGTCGAGACCAAGAATGCATGCAGTTTTAAGTCATCTTAAGGCATTGTTAACTTTCCAGTGAAATATTTGGAAAGACGCTAACATGTTGATAATGCCTTATAGTAAACATAAGAATCTAGTAATGTGTGTTTTAGTAATGATTGAAGTTTTGTTTGCCATAAAAAAAATGCTAGTAGATAATTTTGAAATATTTTTGATATCTTTCATTTCTTTTGGATCTCTTATGAATCTCTCCTCATGGATTGTTTTTTACTTGTTATATTGTTCTATACTTGTTATATATTTCCGTTCAAAAAGATGACTGGCGAATATAAATACCGTCACTTTGGTCTATTTTCGACCGGCAGTAACACCTTTGCCAAAGTGGGGCGTAGCAGTAGAGGGAAGTTTTGCATTACAAATAGATGTTTCTTCACATGGTCGTCCATCAAAACATACTTTTCTTTAAGCACAAGTTTGTCATTTTGTTTGTACATTTCAGTTGGTTTCGTATTTTTTTAATTGTTTTACACACCAACATCAACTCAATCCCAGTTTTTAATAAAGATTTGTATTGTTCAATTAATATAAATAAACAAAACAAACTTTTACAAGGATGAGTACATGCGATGAGCTAACACATATTATACGGTAATTAGAGAAAGGTTCCGATTTTAAAAGCATTCCTTAGTTAAGTGAAGACTTAAGTAATTTACTTAATTAAGGGGATTCTTAGTGAAATCTAAGTTTAAGTTAAGATGTTTTATGGAGGCCTAGAGTGTAGGTAAAGCTTCAATCGTTGTTGCCGAATTCAGAGGACTATCGGTGTTAACAAATGTATTGCTTGAACTTTTAAACACTGATTTTTTTGCAGAAAAGGATGTTTCTCAAGTTTAATCGTCGTTTCAAAAATGAGGCATTTGCCTCCATTACCTCCATAACGCTACGGCATTGAATACAAAAACATATATACCATAAAATTGAGAATGGAAATGGGGAATATGTCAAAGAGACAACAACCCGACAAAGAGCAGACAACAGCCGAAGGCCGCCAATGGGTCTTCAACGCAGCGAGAAAATCCCGCACCCGGAGGTGGTCCTTAGCTGGCCCCTAAATAAAATTGTGTACTAGTTCAGTGAAAATGGACGTCACACTAAACTCCAAAACATATAAATGAACTAAAATTAAAAAACATACAAGACTACCAAGACTAACAAAGGCTAGAGGCTCCTGACTTGGGACAGGCGCAAAAATGCGGCGGGGTTAAACATGTTTTGTGAGATCTCAACCTCCCTTTTACCTCTAGCCAATGTAGAATAAAGAAACACATAGCAATACGCACAGTAAAACTCAGTTTAAAAGAAGTCCGAGTCCGATGTCAGAATAGGTAACAAAAGAAACTAAGCAAAATGACAATGATACATAAATTAACAAAGGACTACTAGCAGTTACTGACATGCTTAAATATACAAACTGCAGTTATTATAATTCAGAAAGTACATTTTGAAAAAATATTATACCGATACCTCCAATATTACTGCTTGGTAAATATAATTTACTGTGGTTGTAGACCGAAGACCGAAGACCTGACCCAATATCGACAGTATTTAATGAAAAAGTTAAATTATGCTAGGAAAAGACACGAAATTGACTCGTTCTGGACGATGGATGGACGAATATTTGGCAAAAAGACACCGCAATCTAGCGGAAAATTTATTCGAGGAATGGAGAATTTGAGTGAACTATTTTTGTCATAATTGTTTAAGTATTCATGATTAAAAACTAATATTTGTACCATCCCTTGTTATAAGTTGAAATCCAGAGTATTATTTGTGTCATGGATGGATACCCCATATCCTTTTTTTATATTATATAGATGAGTACCACAATGAAATATATAGAAATGATCGGAACTGAGCGATCATTGTTACGGCCAGAAATCACCTTTAAATTGTAGCCAACAAAAGACACAAATCATTTATAAAATTTAACAAGATTTATTATACACAAGTTTACAAGAAATATTATACAAATTGAAATGTCAACTTAACTGTTAAAGTATATACGATCCTTTGTCTTATCTTTATCCGGAATTCTTCTCTTAACTATAACGGAATAGAAGATGTTTTATTTCCATTGAATGAGCTCACTAGGAGCATAATACAATATAAGACATTAATAAGACAATAACAAAAATACAAAACAAAAACAAAAACAAAAACACAACAATAGTCTCGTATACATACAAAGAAAAAGCAGTTTGAACATAAATGAACTACAGACATATATAAATATATATATACGTTTAACATGTTTACCTCCTTCTCAGGTACACCCCAACAATGAAAAGTTCCTTAAATAAATTGGCAATGTATTGGATATTTAACTTAACTGCAAAAGCCACCAAGGGACAGTGCTGGAATATGTCCAATAAGTTCAGAATCTAGTATGATGCAGTTAGCGTAAATAAAGTGTCAATCCAACAACTCTAGAGAACTTCTGAGAATACAAGTATTAGAATATCTGTCCGATCTGAAAGTCTAACTGTGTTGTCTGTATATATAGTTATCACGTAAACTTCTAGAACACTGTAGAAGGAAACTCCTAGAAAACTGTAGAACGGAAACTTCTAGAATACTGTAGAAGTTTAAATTATTACACATCGTAGATTATGATCATTCCAGAATTATTATGTAACTCAAATCGAAAGTTCTAATCATTCCATCAGTATCTATGATTGTTCCAGTGATTTCTAAACTGCACAGTTATAACATTATTTTGTAAACAACTATAAATAGTAAACACACCAATTATGTATCTTATAAGACCATACAAAACAAATTACGCCAAGATAAATAAACATGATAATTACAATATCATAACACCTCCTTAAAAAGTTTGAGTATTCAAAATATATAGTATGTATACAGTGTTTTAATAAGTTCTGGATAGAGCATCTGCTATAACATTATCTTTACCTTTAATATGTTTTACAATAACATCATATTCCTGGCAAATAAACTCCACCTAGGTCAACCTCTGGATCTTGTTTCTCATTTTTATGAAGGTCTATATTGTGATCAGTATAAACAAGAAATGCTGATTCATGGGATTCAAATATACATAAAAGTGCAGACAACAGTACTAGTGCAAAACACTTTTTTCAATAGTTGAATATATTTTCTGGTGTTTATCTAATTTCTTAGAAACTTTAGATATAGGTTTCTCAACATTATTATCTGTAACATTATAAAACCGCTCCAACTCTACATCAAATGCGTCAACAGCAAGTTTGAATTGTTTTTAAAGTATGGAGTGATCAGAACTGGACCATTAATTAAAAGTGATTTGCTATTTTCAAAAGCGTCTTTACAATTATCACTCCAGATGAATTTAGACTCTTTGGTGGAGGTGTCTTGATTTATGTATCTTAAAAACTAAAAACTAAGAGACGATTTGATTTAGAATTTGAAAAAGGTGAACTAATATGGTTAGAAATTGATTTTCCTCATCACGTGCTGTTAATCGATCACTAGGTTCAAGTCATCCTTTCTGGCAAAATTTAAAACATTCAATAGAACAAGCATATAATTATACAACTTTAAATTGTAATTACAGGTGATTTGAATGTTGATTTATTTACTGAACACAATCATGTCTTAAATGATCTAATGAATATGTTTTGTTTACAAAATGTTGTAAAAGAAGCGACCAGATTTGATCAAAGATCTGAAAGAGCTACTTTATTAGATTCAATTTTAATTTCTGAAAATTGTTGTGCTACCTTTTCTGAATTTATTGATATAAATAGAGAAATGAGCGATCATTGTTACGGCCAGAAATCACCTTTAAATTGTAGCCAACAAAAGACACAAATCATTTATAAAATTTAACAAGATTTATTATACACAAGTTTACAAGAAATATTATACAAATTGAAATGTCAACTTAACTGTTAAAGTATATGTACGATCCTTTGTCTTTTCTTTATCCGGAATTCTTCTCTTAACTATAACGGAATAGAAGATGTTTTATTTCCATTGAATGAGCTCACTAGGAGCATAATACAATATAAGACATTAATAAGACAATAACAAAAATACAAAACAAAAAACAAAAAACAAAAAACACAACAATAGTCTCGTATACATACAAAGAAAAAGCAGTTTGAACATAAATGAACTACAGACATATATAAATATATATATATATACGTTTAACATGTTTACCTCCTTCTCAGGTACACCCCAACAATGAAAAAGTTCCTTAAATAAATTGGCAATGTATTGGATATTTAACTTAACTGCAAAAGCCACCAAGGGACAGTGCTGGAATATGTCCAATAAGTTCAGAATCTAGTATGATGCAGTTAGCGTAAATAAAAGTGTCAATCCAACAACTCTAGAGAACTTCTGAGAATACAAGTATTAGAATATCTGTCCGATCTGAAAGTCTAACTGTGTTGTCTGTATATATATAGTTATCACGTAAACTTCTAGAACACTGTAGAAGGGAAACTCCTAGAAAACTGTAGAACGGAAACTTCTAGAATACTGTAGAAGTTTAAATTATTACACATCGTAGATTATGATCATTCCAGAATTATTATGTAACTCAAATCGAAAGTTCTAATCATTCCATCAGTATCTATGATTGTTCCAGTGATTTCTAAACTGCACAGTTATAACATTATTTTGTAAACAACTATAAATAGTAAACACACCAATTATGTATCTTATAAGACCATACAAAACAAATTACGCCAAGATAAATAAACATGATAATTACAATATCATAACACCTCCCCCCTTAAAAAAGTTTGAGTATTCAAAAATATATAGTATGTATACAGTGTTTTAATAAGATCTGGATAGAGCATCTGCTATAACATTATCTTTACCTTTAATATGTTTTACAATAACATCATATTCCTGTAAAAATAAACTCCACCTAGTCAACCTCTGGTTCTTGTTTCTCATTTTTTAAGAAGGTGAGAGTATTGTGATCAGTATAAACAAGAATAGGATGCATAGTGGGATTCAAATATACATAAAAGTGCAGACAACAGTACTAGTGCAAAACACTTTTTTTCAATAGTTGAATAATTTTCTGGTGTTTATCTAATTTCTTAGAAAACTTTTAGATATAGGTTTCTCAACATTATTATCTGTCTTTTGATATAAAACCGCTCCAACTCCTACATCAAATGCGTCAACAGCAAGTTTGAATTGTTTTTTAAAGTATGGAGTGATCAGAACTGGACCATTAATTAAAAGTGATTTGCTATTTTCAAAAGCGTCTTTACAATTATCACTCCAGATGAATTTAGAATCTTTCCGTAAGAGATGAGTCGATGGTTGAACAACAGTAAAAAATTTGAATAGAATTTTCTGTAAAATCCAATCATGTTTAAATATCTCATAAGTTGTTTTTTATTTGTAGGAGGAGGAAATTTGGTAATTGCATCCAATTTGGCCATAATAGGTTTCACTTAACCTTGGCCAACTGTATGTCCTATATAATCAACAGTGGCCTGACAAAATTTACTTTTACCAAGATTAACAGTCAAATTGGATTGTGACAATCTGTCAAAAGTATCATATAAATGTACTAAATGCTCTTCCGAGCTATCACTACATACAATACGATCATCGATATACGCATAACAACAGTCTAAATCTTTTATAACATTATTGATCATTCTTTGAAATGTAGCTGGAGCACTTTTCATACCAAACGGCATGACAGTATACTGAAATAAGCCATCCGGTGTTACAAAAGCTGATATTGAACGAGCTCTCTGTATCAAGGGCACCTGCCATTAACCTTTCAATAAATCAAATTTGCTCACTAATTTTGCTTACCCAATATAATCAATGCAGTCGTCTATCCTTGGAATCGGATAGGAATCAGATTTTGAAACTGAATTTACTTTTTTGAAATCAGTAACGAAACGAAAGGTTTTGTCTGGTTTTGGCACAAGGAGACAAGGAGAGCTCCATTCACTGTTACTCGGCTCAATAATATCATTGTGAAGCATATATTTAATTTCTTTTCTCATAAATTCAAGATTTAGTAGATTGAACCGGTAAGGATGTTGCTTAATTGGAGAAGCATCACCTACATGGACATCATGACAAACAGCAGTGGTTTTGTTTGGCACATCTTGAAAAAGATTTTCGAAAGAAAATACCAAAGGTTTCAATTCAATTTTTCTCTGCGATCAAAAGTCAGATGTGCAAGTTTTGAGTCCAAATTTGACAAAATTTCTGAATTTTTCAGTCTAACTGTTTGTTCCATAGTCTTAGAATCAAAAGTTGGTTCAATTGTACCTGGTTTGTCATGACCGTTCTCCAATTTAACCATGGCTAAAGTGGCAACTGGTTTACTCTCACCTTCATTAGTACATATTAATGTGACATCCTCTATTTTGTTTGTGCCGACCTGAAGTTTTTACAATATAATTCAAATCATTGATTTTACTCTCTATTGTATAAGGACCACACTATTTAGCCTGTAAAGGATATCCAGGGACTAGCATAAATACAAGTACTTTATCACCAGGCTCAAAAACTTTGTCCCTGGCATCTTTATCATACCATATTTTCATCTTATTCTGAACTTTTTAAAATTTTTCTGAGCAATTTGACAAGCAGTATACAATTTTTCTTTAAATCTAGATACATAGTTTAGAAGATTCAAGTCAGTGTTTTCAGTAAGCCATTTTTCCTTAACCAATTTCAAAGGTCCCCTTACAGCCAACTCAAAGGGACTAAAACCAAGGGATTCTTGAACAGCCTCTCGGACCGCAAAAAGTAGAAAGTGAACATCATCATCCCAGTCCCTGTCAAATTGAAGACAAAAAGTTCTAATCATGTTCTTCAATGTTTGATGAAAACGTTCTATGGCACGTTGAGATTCTGAATAATAAGCACTTGACCTATACTGAGCAATCCCTAACTGGTAAACGACCTGCTGAAATAAACCTGACATGAAATTTGAACCCTTGTCGGACTGTATAGACTTAGGAAGTCCTACTAACGTGAAAAATTTGATAAGAGCTTTGACAATAGCCGGTGTCTTAATATTCCTCAACGGAATAGCCTCAGCAAAGTGAGTGGATGTACACATGATTGTTTATAAATACGCATTTCCAGTCTTGGTCTTTGGTAAAGGTCCAACGCAATCAATTAGTACTGAAAGGTTCTTCAAATGCTGGAATTGGAAGAAGTGGTGCTGGTGGTATTTTTCTGGTTAGGTTTACCAACAACCAGGCATATATGGCATGATTTGCAATATTCTGTTACATCATTTCTAAGTCTGGGCCAGTAAAAATGTTGCAAGATCTTAAGGCAAGTCTTCCTTATACCTAAATGTCCGGTCAATGGGGTGTCATGGGCAAGACCAATTATTTCTTGCCTATAGACTTTAGGCACCACCACTTGGTATACCACTCTCCATTCCTCCTCTGGGATAGCATCAGGGGGCCTCCATTTTCGCATTAAAACGCCGTCTTGATGGCAGTAGCATTCGGCCACTTTGTCTGCTTCCTCCTGTGGTTGAGCCCTCTTGCGGAGCTGAAGAACCTCAGGGTCTTTATTTTGTTCTTCCACAGCCTTTCTTTTGTCTAGTGAATGGCTGTTCACGTCTGGCCATGGTAAAATTACATGCTTGTTAGTACTAGGAGGTGGTATTATGGCCTTTTCTGAGCCACAGGAACCGTCAATGTCGGCAAGGAAAGTGTCAGATAGGTCCATATAATCATACTGGTCTTCTTGTAAATCCTCATTTTGTTATTTTCTTGCAATTATCTTAGTAACAAAACAAGCTGGATACAGTTCAGCATCATCTTCAAGTGATTTAACATCCACCGGTTCACTGGTAACAATTGGTTCAGCAACCATTTTGTTCCTAGCTAGATCATTCCTAGTAACAATGAAACACCCTCAACAGGGAGATTAGGACGAACACCCACAACAACTGGTCCAGTAATCAAATCTGACTTCAAATAAATACGATGGAGGGAACATTAATACAACCTAACTCCACACCCAGTAACAAAACGGAGGAACCAACAGAAGTCTCCACGGACAAAGGCAACAAACCTTCTAACAACAAAGTCTGAGAAGATCCAGTATCCCGTAAAATCTTAATGGGCTGAGGAGTAGTATTATCAACAATAGAAACAAACTCTTTGTCAAAACGGGTTTTTAATCCTCCGTGTAATCACAAAAACTGGACTTAAAAGCCTGACTCGCAAGAAATTCCAACTTATTGGTAACAAGGGGTGTCGTACAAGCACTGGACTTTATTATCTCTTTCATTCTTCTTCTGGAGTCTAAAACAATCAGGCATCGGGTGACCATTTTTCTTACAATAAACACAAGTTAGTGACTTCTTCTCAAACGGATCAGATTTTGGACTAGACATATTATAACTAGACTGACTCTTATTCTGTGCAACAGGCTTACTATCAGTACGCTCAGTACTTTGACTTTTGTAATTTCCGCTCGAAGTATTAAAATTTTAACCTTTGAAACTTCTTTTATGTGAAAGGGTATAATTATCGGAAACAACAGCTGCATTTTGCAATGTCTCAACAGTTTTCTCATCTAAATGTGTCTTTAGGTCTAAATGAACACACTGTTTGAACTCTTTAATAATAATTTCTAATAACATCAATTGTCTTATTTTATCAAAATTGTTTTCTATTTTCTCTGACGTAAGCCATTTGTCAAATAGATCTTCTTTTTCTCTAGCAAATTCAACATAGGTTTGTGATTCAAACTTTTTATAAGACCTAAATTTCTGTCTATATGCTTCTGGCACTAACTCAAAAGCTTTCAAAACTTCCAGTTTTACCGTGTCATAATCAGAACTTTTTTTCTGATGAAAGTGCTGAGTAAATTTAAGCGGCCTTGCCCTCAAAAACACTTTGCAGCATTGTAGTCCAATAAGACTTTGGCCATTTCAAATTTTGAGTAATTATCTCAAATTCTGGAAAAAAAATTTATCAACTGTTTTTTTCACAAAATTTGGGAACCAAACGTATATTTTTTGCTGCATCAAAATGTTCTGATTTTGACACTACTTTAGTGTTCCTTTCTTCCTTGACCATTTCAATTTCTATTTTCTCCATATCTAACCTTTCCCTCATTTCAAGTTCTGCCTGTCTTTCTTCTATATCCAATTGTTTTAATTTAACTTCGTTTTCCAATTGTTTTTCCAATTGTTTTGATTTAAAATCGTCTTTCTTTTCTAATTGTTTTAATTCAAGTTCATGTTCTAATTCAAGCTGTTTTATTTTGATAGCATCAACATGAGTTCAAGAGCCTCTTCACCAAAACTTTCTGAGTCAACTTAATTGTCTATTACCAATTTTTTATAATTTGTTTTCTCATAGATACTCTAAAATCTATTTGTAAATGTTTAGCAAGCAACACTAGTTCTTTTTTCTTTAGTTTATCATACCCTTCCAGGTCTTGCGTTTTTACAATTTTACTAGCATCAAATGACATTTTGTTGAATTTTGTTTGCTAATTCTAATAAAAATATTAAGAAATTTTGTTATCTTATATTAACGTTCTCCCGGACGAGACACTTATTTCTGTTACGGCCAGAAATCACCTTTAAATTGTAGCCAATAAAAGACACAAATAAGTTATAAAATTTAAGAAGATTTATTATACACAAGTTTCATGAACTATTATACAAATTAAAATGACAACTTAACTGTTAAAATATATGTCCGATCCTTTGTCTTTTCTTTATCAGGAATTCTTCTCTTAGCTGTAACGGAATATGTCCAATAAGTTCACAATCTAGTATGATGTAGATAACGTAAATAAAAGTGTCAATCCAACAACTCCAGAGAACTTGTAAGAATACAAGTATTAAAATGTCTGTCCGATCTGAAAGTCTAACTTTGGTGTCTGTATATATATATAGTTGTCACGTAAACTTCTAGAACACTGTAAAAGTGAAACTCCTAGAAAACTGTAGAACGGAAACTTCTCGAATACTGTAGAAGTTAAAATTACACATAGTAGATAATGATCATTCCAGAATTATTATGTAAGTCAAATAGAAAGTTCTAATCATTCCATCAGTATCAATGATTGTTCCAGTGATTCCCAAACTGCACAATTATAACATTATGTTGTAAACAACTATAAATAGTAAATACCCCAATTATGTATCTTATAAGGCGTATTATCAACAATAGAAACAAACTCTTTGTCAAAACGGGTTTTAATCCTCCGTGTAATCACAAAACTGGACTTAAAAGCCTGACTCGCAAGAAATTCCAACTTATTGGTAACAAGGGGTGTCGTACAAGCACTGGACTTTATTATCTCTTTCATTCTTCTTCTGGAGTCTAAAACAATCAGGCATCGGGTGACCATTTTTCTTACAATAAACACAAGTTAGTGACTTCTTCTCAAACGGATCAGATTTTGGACTAGACATATTATAACTAGACTGACTCTTATTCTGTGCAACAGGCTTACTATCAGTACGCTCAGTACTTTGACTTTTGTAATTTCCGCTCGAAGTATTAAAATTTTAACCTTTGAAACTTCATTTATGTGAAAGGGTATAATTATCGGAAACAACAGCTGCATTTTGCAATGTCTCAACAGTTTTCTCATCTAAATGTGTCTTTAGGTCTAAATGAACACACTGTTTGAACTCTTTAAGAATAATTTCTAATAACATCAATTGTCTTATTTTATCAAAATTGTTTTCTATTTTCTCTGACGTAAGCCATTTGTCAAATAGATCTTCTTTTCTCTAGCAAATTCAACATAGGTTTGTGATTCAAACTTTTTATAAGACCTAAATTTCTGTCTATATGCTTCTGGCACTAACTCAAAAGCTTTCAAAACTTCCAGTTTTACCGTGTCATAATCAGAACTTTTTTTCTGATGAAAGTGCTGAGTAAATTTAAGCGGCCTTGCCCTCAAAAACACTTTGCAGCATTGTAGTCCAATAAGACTTTGGCCATTTCAAATTTTGAGTAATTATCTCAAATTCTGGAAAAAAAATTTATCAACTGTTTTTTTTCACAAAATTTGGGAACCAAACGTATATTTTTTGCTGCATCAAAATGTTCTGATTTTGACACTACTTTAGTGTTCCTTTCTTCCTTGACCATTTCAATTTCTATTTTCTCCATATCTAACCTTTCCTCATTTCAAGTTCTGCCTGTCTTTCTTCTATATCCAATTGTTTTAATTTAACTTCGTTTTCCAGTTGTTTTTCCAATTGTTTTGATTTAAAATCGTCTTTCTTTTCTAATTGTTTTAATTCAAGTTCATGTTCTAATTCAAGCTGTTTTATTTTGATAGCATCAACATGAGTTCAAGAGCCTCTTCACCAAAACTTTCTGAGTCAACTTAATTGTCTATTACCAATTTTTTATAATTTGTTTTCTCATAGATACTCTAAAATCTATTTGTAAATGTTTAGCAAGCAACACTAGTTCTTTTTTCTTTAGTTTATCATACCCTTCCAGGTCTGGCGTTTTTACAATTTTACTAGCATCAAATGACATTTTGTTGAATTTTGTTTGCTAATTCTAATAAAAATATTAAGAAATTTTGTTATCTTATATTAACGTTCTCCCGGACGAGACACTTATTTCTGTTACGGCCAGAAATCACCTTTAAATTGTAGCCAATAAAAGACACAAATCAGTTATAAAATTTAAGAAGATTTATTATACACAAGTTTCATGAACTATTATACAAATTAAAATGACAACTTAACTGTTAAAATATATGTCCGATCCTTTGTCTTTTCTTTATCCGGAATTCTTCTCTTAGCTGTAACGGAATATGTCCAATAAGTTCACAATCTAGTATGATGTAGATAACGTAAATAAAAGTGTCAATCCAACAACTCCAGAGAACTTGTAAGAATACAAGTATTAAAATGTCTGTCCGATCTGAAAGTCTAACTTTGGTGTCTGTATATATATATAGTTGTCACGTAAACTTCTAGAACACTGTAAAAGTGAAACTCCTAGAAAACTGTAGAACGGAAACTTCTCGAATACTGTAGAAGTTAAAATTACACATAGTAGATAATGATCATTCCAGAATTATTATGTAAGTCAAATAGAAAGTTCTAATCATTCCATCAGTATCAATGATTGTTCCAGTGATTTCCAAACTGCACAATTATAACATTATGTTGTAAACAACTATAAATAGTAAATACCCCAATTATGTATCTTATAAGGCCACACAAAACAGATTAGGCCAAGATAAATAAACATGATAACTACAATATCATAACATCATAATGCTACCAAACTATATATAAGAATTCCGAATTATAGCGAAAAAGCTTTTAGACAAACTATTTAGTTATATAAACACGCAGATTGCATTAAATTAAATAATAATATTCAGAATTTAGATTGGCAAACTTCTTAAGCTGCTTTTGAGAACAACCGAATGACGTTTTTTTTTCTCAAAGAACAATATATAGACATGTCACTATTCGATCATCAGATAAACCGTGGTTTAACTCGGAAATTCGAAAAGAGATTAGACTACGTGACAGGCTTCATAAAAAATTACGAAAATTGAGAACTGTGCAAAATATTCAAAAATTTAAAGTCAATGTAACAAAGTAAATAACATGATTATTTATACAAAAGAACAGTTTTATTTAAAAGCTAATGTTCTTTTAAATGAAAAGTCAAACACAAATCCGAAAGCATTCTGGTCTCTCGTTAAAAAAAGTTATGTGTAATTGTCGTTCCACGTCGATTCCTCCCTTAATAAATCCAAATACTGATGAAATTTCGGTAAGTGAAAAAGAAAAAGCAGATTTGCTTAACTCATATTTTTGTAATATTTCAACATCTTCGGATGATGGAATTTCACCTCCAGGTTTACCACTTCGTACCCAACATATTGATGAAATAACGGAGGATGAGATTAAAGACGTACTCAAATCTTTGAAAATTAGTAAAGCATCTGGTGAAAATTGTATTAGTCATCAAATGTTGAAATATACTGCTTACAGCATGTGTTTACCCTTATCATATATATTCGATTGTTCAATGAGAACTTCAAACTTTGCAAGTTGCTGAAAAGTTGTTAATGTTTTAGCTTTTCTCAAAAAGATTATAAATCGATGGTTACAATTATCGTCCTATTGCAGTGTTAAACTGTGTGGGTAGTATTTTTGAAAGGATAATTTATGATATAAAAATAAGGAGATGAGGTATGATTGCCAATAAGACAACTATACACCAAAGTTCAAAAAAGTGGATTTGAGCAAATATAAACATATTTTTAATTCATTATTGAACACAAGTTGTTATATAAATTCCAGCCAGGTTTCGTTCCTGGTCATTCAACATCTCATCAATTGATTGAGATTTATCACAGAATTTATTTAGCTATGGAAGATAAAGAAATTAAAATTATTCGTATGATTCTTTTGTGATATCTCGAAGGCTTTTGACCGACTTTGGCATAAAGGTCTACTGGCAAACTTCAAACATACGATATAAAAGGCAAATTATTGGGTCGGATTGAAAATTATTTAAGTAATAGGAAACAGAAGGTACTTCTTAAAACTTCAGAATCCACATTTGGAACATTAAAAGCAGATGTGCCCCAAGGCTCAGTACTTGGGCCCTAATTATTTCTTATGTTTAGAAATGACATAGCGGATGAAATTCAGTGTTTAGTTATACTTTTTGCCGATGATAGTTCACTTATGTTTTCTTCGAATAATGCTATAGATATAGAGAGGAGATTAAATATGGATTTAGAAACTTTAAACAATTGGTCAAAACAATAATTTGTAGATTTTAATCCTAAAAAAAAAAAAAGAAAATATTTCCGTAAAGGATTTCCAGCCTATTACTTTGAAATTTAATGGACAATTTATTAAAAGATTTGATGACCACAAATATTTGGGTGTTACGTTTTCTAACAACTGCAAGTGGTCAGTACATATAGATAATTTGTGCTGTAGTGCCACTAAACAGATTTTTTTTCTCAGGAAATTGAAATATATTCTTAACAGAAACAATCTTAATAAGATATATCTAGCATACATACTTCCACTTTTAGAATATGCATGCGAGCTATAAATGGGTGTTGTGTTAAAAATTCTGACAAAATGAGGGCTTGCAGCTTGAGGCAGCCAGAATAATTACTGGACTTCCGCAATTTGCAAGCAAAGAATCCCTTCTTCCTGAAACTGGAAGGGAAATAGAAATAAGAAGATGTGGTATGAGTGCCAATGAGACAACTCTTCGTCAAAACTTTGAGTTCTAGAAGAAATAGACGTAAATTATGTTTATTTCATAAAATACATAATAATAATGTTCGAGAATATCTAATGGATTGTATCTCAGATTATGCAGACAATAATTATTATAATACTAGAGAACCGAGATGTAAATTGGACATATTTTCTAAATCATTTTTCCCTTACTCAATTCGCGCATGGAATTGATTACCATTAGATTCTAGATCCATTCATTCATCTCCAAATTTCAAAAATACAATCCGGCGAAATGACATTTCATTTTTGGTACCTAACGATTACCTTATTGGAAATAGGATAGAAAACATATTGCATACAAAATTACGACACAGATGTAGTCTCTTAAAATCTGATTTATACAGAGTTAATTTAGTAAATGACCCAAGTTGTTCTTGTGGGTGTCCATTAGAAGATTAATTTTTTCTTAGAATGTCTACTCTACATAAATTTTAGAAATCAACTCTTTGAAAATATTCAACACTGTCTTTCCATAGAACATATTTTATTTGAAACAGACGAAATTAGTGTTGAACAAACACCATCCTTTTCAAAAATATACATAGTTATATACGCCATTCAAAAATATTCTTTCATTAATATTGTTGTATATTAAAATGTACTTGTATCCAACTGCTATTATCGAAACATAATATATTTATTGTATATATTTTCAAATTGTATTTAATTATACAATTGCTGTCATCTTGAAATTTTGTATATTGTAATTTTTGGAGGGATTATGTTAAGTTGTTATAACTTGTATCCAATCCTATTGTTTATTCAGACAATAAAATATGTCTAACCTAACTGTGGTTGTTTCCATCTATAAAAAATCATCTTAATATAAAATTTAAAAAATAAAATCGTTTACGAATGACATATGTGGCGTGTAATCTAACTTTAAATATCGAGTCCAAATATTAATACCAATTGGCTGTGTATATTTTTGATCAACTAAAATATTTTAAAAAAGTATAAAATTTTATTGTGAATATCTTTTGCTTCAATGTGTTTATTTCCCCATCTCAATCTACTCTTCCAAATATTGATTTTACTTCTTATAGAGTTTTCAGTCATTTGAACTTTCTGCCATTCCTTCGGGAGGAAGGATTTTAACGTCTTACACTCTGCAATCCAATTTAATTTATTGATTAACTATTCTAAAATAAAAACCTCTGATTTAATTTATTGATTCTGAAATAAAAACCTCTGATAACTTTCCTCATGATCCATTATGTCACTAAAAATATCAATTCACTTGTTAAGCAGTTTTGAAAGAACAAGCTTATGTTACAATGTTTAATGTGTCTATTCACAATCTGTTTTCTGATATTTCAAAATGAGTTTTAAATTGTGTTAAACCTCCTCCTGTTTTCACCCAACTTGAAATTACTTGCAAATAAAATTCCGGTATTTTTCCCAATGCTTTTGTTGGTTTTACTTTAACTAAATTCATGTTAAAGACAAAAAGTTTTACCGAGATTGTTGAAATATTTGATAGGAATAATCTTCAAGTTAAGCATATTGGTTGTTGTTAATTTGGATATCCATGAAGCTTTCAGTGCTATGAAAAAGTTGTCAAAATCAACCATTTAACTCTCCTCTTTGATATTCGATGATAAGTGTATTTTAACTCCAACTCTTTGTAATATTTACCTTCTCAAATATATTTAAAACAGCAGCTTTCAATTTCTTTAATGTATATGTTTTAAACAATATATGAAGAAGCCAAAAATGTAAATTTTGGAAGCACTAAAAATTCTATAATCAATAATTTCCCAACCATAGATAGTTCTTTTTACCCATGCCTTAATTAAGAATTTCATTTCATCTATTTTAGTTTACCAATTTAATTTTTCGCATTCGTTTTTATCGTGACCAACTTGATTTTATCTATACTATATGTAAGCGCCCCAATCCATATTCCTTCTGTTTTATTACTATTAAATCTCAGACCAGATAAAGAACCGAACGTTTCCATTTTATTCAAAGCTTTTGAGTTGTATCACCTGCCAGTCGAGATATTTTTATACTATGTGTTTTATTATCAAGAGTTATCCGAATACCTTTAACGCCGAATACCTTTTGTCGTTATCGCAAAGCCACAATGTCTGCTGACAAAACAAAAAGTAAAGCCGATAAATGAAACCTTGACGGATTCATCTAGAGTTTAAAAAAAAAAAAAAAAAAAATAAAAAAAACCGGATACCCATGGATTATTTATAACACGTCTGTAAAATCTCATATAGAGTTTCAATGATATAATGATAAATTAAAACCAAAATGATTTAGAACGCTTAACATGAATTCACATTCCAAAGAATCAAAAGCTTTTGTAAAAACGCATCAGGAACGCTCAAAGCCAAATATTTGAAAGCTAAGGATGTATAAAACCGAAACAGTTGAAGAGCTATATGATCAAAAATGACCTAAAATAATAGCCAAATCCTTCTAAGGCCAACTTTGCCTGAGGGAGTTCTATTTCCGAGGTAAATGATTCACTACATAACCAGTCGTCGGGTACTTTCCAAAGGTCATATTTGGTTTTCAAGGTAGCTTTGTTGACTTTTGGTACGCTATTTTGATCAACAGGAAAGTTCAAGTGCATTGACCAACTAAGTAAAGAATGGTCCGGCATACACCTTGTCTGATCTCCAATACCGTTAATATCCACCTCTTCAATAAGCGCAGCAACGCGTCCAACAACTTCAAACATATTAAAAGATTTTAATAGTTCGTATGGCACGCAATAGTCAACAACACTTAATCCTCTTGTCGATACATAAGTAAAGTCATTATGGCTGGTATTCCTACCGTTCAACATACAACAGTTAATGTCCGCTAGAAATTCACAGTAAATGCTGTCGTAATTATTAGTTTTATAATCAACTACTTTGAATTCAAATCTCCGCATACATAAAACTGTTTACCATTTGGAATCATTTAAATTTGTGTCATAAACGATTCTATGTAATATCAAAGTTAATGGTGGTACTCCACATTTTTTTTTCGGTTTCGTTTTTTACCTGTAGTTCACTAACTAAGTTCCAATACAGTTTTGGATTCTCTTCGTGCAAGGAGTCCAGCTGACTAATCAATGATTGTCTGTATTGTTTGTATTGTATTTCCTTAGCTTGGAGTAAAAACGGTTCCGGGAGGGTTGAACGCTCACAAACATGTTTAACCCCGCCACATTCTTTATATTCCTGTTCCAAGTCAGGATCCAGTAGTTCAGTGGTTGTCGTTGTCGTTGCTTCATGTCTGTCATATTGGTTTTTCGTAAATTGTTTTGTTATAAATTAGCCCGTTAGTTTTCTCAATTGAATTGTTTCATATTGCGTGTACTGATGACTATTTCTTTATTGGTGTTTCTCGGTAAAGGTCCGCAAGGTATTACTTGTCAGGAATTATGACATATTTAGAGAGCAAAAATGTGCAAAATTTCATATCAGATTGTTCCAATCGCGCAATAGTTCGCTTTATGTGTCTGCTAAGTTGAACGTATCTGAAAACTGTTCAAATATTGTTGAGGGTGAAACATTTTGCCAATCGAAATGTATTGTAGGCGCTGGTTTAGAACAAAGCTTGGATGTTTCAAGCGACCAAAAACAAGGCGACAACTGAAAACTTACATTATGAATAGAACTAATATTTCAACTGTTGTATCATTTCTAATTGTATTACTTGCTTTGTTGTGTATATCTAGTATTAAGTTAGAAGCATGGAATGTCAGGGGTATATGTCCTCTACTATTTGTCTAAGTAAATTGTTGAAGGACAGTGATTGTGATTACCCATAGGTTAAAATGCATATCATGGTAAGGGAAGCATTGCCATTTTGTACAAAACCTCACTTCAGTTTTCCGTAAATGAAATATGTGACATTAACTCTAGTAGAATAGCTGGTATTGAACTAATGAACCAGTCTAATGGATCACTGTCTATTTCGCAGTGCTCACTTACCATCTGATGACTCTTTTGAAAATTATAGGAGTGATATAATTATACTAGGTAACTTATATTCATACTACTGTACTCATGGTAATTGTATATTTAGGCATCATTCGGCTTATGCCGGGGGTAAAATGCACAATAAAGGACCAAATTATGCGTATATAACCCAACAAAGTATGTTAGATTATACCCTATATATTGAACACCAGTGACAAATCACCCACTTGGCATAAAGTAACTACTGCTCAGATTGATGAATACCAAAAGAAGTTGAACGATCCCGTCAAAATGTGAGTGAATTCTTATTCTTTTGCTAATATTGACACTATCTATGTCGAATTCGTAGACATATTGCATACTGCTGCAGACATTGCAATTCCGAAATGCGGATTTAATCCACATACCAAACCTTATTGGAACAAAGGCAAGCACAATCATGACAACGAAAGATCAATGTGCAGATGAAGGTCGGCATCGAGGCACGCATTTTGACACTTATCGAATGTAAAAAAGAGCAAAGTCCGAATTTAGACGTGCACAACAAGCGGTTTATGAGCAGTATATGCAGATGTGTTATGATGATCTCAATAAAACAGCAGAGTGTGGTGTTCGTTTATTTTTGAAACAAACAAAACGTTTTAAGGTTGTTCGTCAAAAGTTAA
Organism: Mytilus coruscus; assembly: GCA_017311375.1. Taxonomy (NCBI): domain Eukaryota; kingdom Metazoa; phylum Mollusca; class Bivalvia; order Mytilida; family Mytilidae; genus Mytilus; species Mytilus coruscus. The sequence goes on from CM029601.1 coordinate 53,749,571, forward strand.
TCGCAAGATTGTGTATGAAGATAAAGTGTGTAGTACTCCGGAGTCTGTAGCAACTGTTTCGCTGATTTCGAGTATTTTTAAAAGCTGTACCAACCAAAGGACAATGATAATTTTGACAATCAATTAAAATGTTCTATTGAGAGCATATAAAATGACGAATATGTGGTGTTGAGGGTGAATACTCTTCTTGTGGTTTGATAACTGAACAAGAAGTTTCTAAATTTATAGGACAGCTAAAAGATAGAAAAACCGCCGGACATGAGAGAGTACAAAGTGAGCATTCGCATCACGGAGGTAGCTCTGTTGTGAAGTGTGTAACGACTTCGGCCTCACCCTCTGTGGATTTTACTCACTCTCTAAGGATCCGTAGGGGTCAGTAGCAAACCATATTGTGTTATCTAGCATCTGATTTGTAAACTTTGTAATCTATATAAACATAAGGGATATTGAATGATTGCCAATGATACAGCTATCCACCAAAGTTCAAATGAAGTGGATGTTAAAGAGAGGCGAAAGATACCAAAGGAAGATTCAAACTCATTAATCAGAAATAAACTGACAATGCCATGGCTGAAAAAGAAAAGACCAACACACAACAGTACACAAAACACAAGAAAATTAAACATTGAGCATTATGAACATGGTGTGGATCTCAGGTGCTCGGGAAGGGAGAGCAGATACTGCTCCACATGTGGCACCTGTCGTGTTGCTTATGCTAGTACAAATCCGGTATAAATTCGGTAGGTCACATTCGGGAAAGGGGGACGGGATTGTAGTTACGACAATTGGGACATATTCGCTATCATCTGTGAAACGGATATTCCATAACGGTTAACCAACTCGCGATGTTGTCCGTAAAATTGACGAAGGATGAATTCAACTTCACCACTTGGAACTCTTGGTTTAATAGCTTCCTATCAAGGAAATCATGATAGGAAATACAAGCCCTGGAATATCGTATCAACTGGGAGACATATTCTACGTATGTAGGCGCTGCTGGAATGTTGATAGATGTGAGTCAAGATATGAGGCAGACTTAACTGTATGTCTTGTATCCTTTATCTCAAGTTCGATGGGATAGATGCGTTCAAAATAGTCACCAAAATTTGAGTTATTTAGTGAGAGAACATCATCTATGTATATTTTTCCTAAGAAGTTTTCCTAAGTAGTTCCTGAAGTCAGCCTCATATGAATAAAGGAACAAGTCGGCAAGAAGAGGAGCACAGTTGGTTATATATATATATGTATTTATGCTATCTTCCTACAACCGTAACAAACCATCTGATATGATGTAAGTGTCAGAATTTGTCGAAAAGTTCTTTTGACATCATATGGGCAAGTATAAATGAATGGAGAAACTAGAAAGTAAATTGCAAAATTTTTACTTATTCGTAAAAATTCTTTCATATTAAAATACACAATATATATACATCTGTACAACAAGATAATAATGAATGAAAATACATAAAAACAATAATAACATACTACATAACATATTACATAATACAATAGCTTGGCCTATAAAAGGGTCAACTAAGCCACCAGGAAAGATGCAATAAAATAAGTCTTTTCTACCCCACAAAGGCCAAGCAATTGGCAGAAAATTAAGCTATGAGCTTAATGCTTAGTCATAATTAGTTCCAATTGAACCATACAAGTATCAATACAATACCGGCCCAAACAAGTACTGTAATATTAACAGACAAAGTCCTTGTACGCAAATAACGGCAATAAAAACTTCCACAACAATCTATTGTGCATAACTAAAATAGATCAGTAGAGCCACAAATAAACATATATATATTATTGTTAATGTATGCATTATAGTTAAGTATGTATAAATATAGCATGCAATTGGCATTAAAGACTTAACGGCCCAAGCAGTTAAGTTTTGTTGAAAATAACATAGCCTCATGCGTTGAAACCTTTTATCTTTTATAATTACTACTGCATAAAATGATATGCTTATTATATGATAACACTAACTGGAGAATTACCAAAAATAAAATTCATATTGATTGCCAATTACCGGCCCAAGCAAGTAACGCAGAGATGAAGATAAATTTGAATATATTCCTATAAAAATAATTGTACCGGCCAAGCAGGTACCAAAATACCTATCAATTTAAATGGGATCTTATGTATTTTTGAAATGCGTTAGACTTCCAACGTCTTATAGAGCGTATCTGTGAATCGGATAAGCCTCTCTCGGCAGCATCAGTTGCTTGTCCTATGCGGAAACTGTGTCCTTTGTATCTCGAACTATCCAGACCACAAAATGCTGTCAAAGTCTGGACGATGCAATGGAGTGGCATCAATAGAACAAAACAATGGGTGTAGTACTCCGGAGTCTGTAGCAACTGTTTCGCTGATTTCGAGTATTTTTAAAAGCTGTACAAACCAAAGGACAATGATAATTTTGACAATCAATTAAAATGTTCTATTGAGAGCATATAAAATGACGAATATGTGGTGTTGAGGGTGAATACTCTTCTTGTGGTTTGATAACTGAACAAGAAGTTTCTAAATTTATAGGACAGCTAAAATATAGAAAAGCCGCCGGACATGACAGTACAAAGTGAGCATTCGCATCACGGAGGTAACTCTGTTGTGAAGTGTGTAACGACTTCGGCCTCACCGTCTGTTGATTTTACTCACTCTCTAAGGATCCGTAGGTGGTCAGTAGCAAACCATATTGTGTTATCTAGCATCTGATTTGTAAACTTTTGTAATCTATATAAACATAAGGGGATATTGAATGATTGCCAATGATACAGCTATCCACCAAAGTTCAAATGAAGTGGATGTTAAAGAGAGGCGAAAGATACCAAAGGAAGATTCAAACTCATAACTCAGAAATAAACTGACAACGCCATGGCTAAAAAAGAAAAGACCAACACACAACAGTACACAAAACACAAGAAAATTAAACATTGAGCATTATGAACATGGTGTGGATCTCAGGTGCTCGGGAAGGGAGAGCAGATACTGCTCCACATGTGGCACCTGTCGTGTTGCTTATGCTAGTACAAATCCGGTATAAATTCGGTAGGTCACATTCGGGAAAGGGGGACGGGATTGTAGTTACGACAATTGGGACATATTCGCTATCATCTGTGAAACGGATATTCCATAACGGTTAACCAACTCGCGATGTTGTCCGTAAAATTGACGAAGGATGAATTCAACTTCACCACTTGGAACTCTTGGTTTAATAGCTTCCTATCAAGGAAATCATGATAGGAAATACAAGCCCTGGAATATCGTATCAACTGGGAGACATATTCTACGTATGTAGGCGCTGCTGGAATGTTGATAGATGTGAGTCAAGATATGAGGCAGACTTAACTGTATGTCTTGTATCCTTTATCTCAAGTTCGATGGGATAGATGCGTTCAAAATAGTCACCAAAATTTGAGTTATTTAGTGAGAGAACATCATCTATGTATAGCGGAAAGTGAGGTTAAAGGGTCCTGCTAACTTCGTTTCTTTTTCCTAAGAAGTTCCTGTATGAAGTCAGCCTCATATGAATAAAGGAACAAGTCGGCAAGAAGAGGAGCACAGTTGGTTATATATATATATGTATTTATGCTATCTTCCTACAACCGTAACAAACCATCTGATATGATGTAAGTGTCAGAATTTGTCGAAAAGTTCTTTTTGACATCATATGGGCAAGTATAAATGAATGGAGAAACTAGAAAGTAAATTGCAAAATTTTTACTTATTCGTAAAAAATTCTTTCATATTAAAATACACAATATATATACATCTGTACAACAAGATAATAATGAATGAAAATACATAAAAACAATAATAACATACTACATAACATATTACATAATACAATAGCTTGGCCTATAAAAGGGGTCAACTAAGCCACCAGGAAAGATGCAATAAAATAAGTCTTTTCTACCCCACAAAGGCCAAGCAATTGGCAGAAAATTAAGCTATGAGCTTAATGCTTAGTCATAATTAGTTCCAATTGAACCATACAAGTATCAATACAATACCGGCCCAAACAAGTACTGTAATATTAACAGACAAAGTCCTTGTACGCAAATAACGGCAATAAAAACTTCCACAACAATCTATTGTGCATAACTAAAATAGATCAGTAGAGCCACAAATAAACATATATATATTATTGTTAATGTATGCATTATAGTTAAGTATGTATAAATATAGCATGCAATTGGCATTAAAGACTTAACGGCCCAAGCAGTTAAGTTTTGTTGAAAATAACATAGCCTCATGCGTTGAAACCTTTTATCTTTTATAATTACTACTGCATAAAATGATATGCTTATTATATGATAACACTAACTGGAGAATTACCAAAAATAAAATTCATATTGATTGCCAATTACCGGCCCAAGCAAGTAACGCAGAGATGAAGATAAATTTGAATATATTCCTATAAAAATAATTGTACCGGCCCAAGCAGGTACCAAAAATACCTATCAATTTAAATGGGATCTTATGTATTTTTGAAATGCGTTAGACTTCCAACGTCTCATAGAGCGTATCTGTGAATCGGATAAGCCTCTCTCGGCAGCATCAGTTGCTTGTCCTATGCGGAAACTGTGTCCTTTGTATCTCGAACTATCCAGACCACAAAATGCTGTCAAAGTCTGGACGATGCAATGGAGTGGCATCAATAGAACAAAACAATGGTTATGTGGGTACGGAATAGGGTCTCACTTTAAGGTACTCAACCATAGCTACGTCTGCTGATTCCATTGCGGTACCATGTGAAAACGAAATAATCTTTGGCATTCCTCTAACGTTATGCTTAAATTTGCGGAAGCAAACCTGAAGTTATGCAGCTTTGCCCTGTACATAAGAACATGAAACATCGTGCAATTGCAGAACATTATCGTTTGGGGCATTTTTTGATGTCACCAACTCTCAAACTCTAGAGAAAGTTGAAAAAGCAGATAAGAAAATTGCCTTGAACAAAACTTGATCATATACATGTATACACTTGTCAACTAATGTTATACTACGCAACAACTTGTTTAAAATAGGAATTGTAATGGGGAGACGGCTATCAAATGTTTTTGATAATCTATATGTGCCTGTAACTAATTTTTCAACTAAAAACGACTGAGTGTTGTCTGGCATTGACATCATTTTGCGAACATAGGCTATGGCAGATAGATATGTTGAAATTGTACTAGGTGCATATGATTTTTTAAACATGTAGGCAATGAACAATGAAATTGTAGCTACACATAGTGGGGGCTGAAGTCTTTGGTTCATCATTTCTGTACAGAAAGAGTCAAAAGTTTTCCATGCGCGACTGTACGTAGCTTGAGTTGATGGAGCTAGAGCTGCATTTGCTAAGATTTTAACGTACTCCAAAAGTTCTGTGGCTGGAATTGATCTGGAACTAAGCACGGTTTGGGTTGAGCAACTGGGGCTATTTTCAAAAAACTGTTCTACCTGTAAACGAGAAAGGCAATCTGCAAAAATATTCTTCTTTCCAGGTATATGCTTTGTATGATAAATTGCAAACATCTTAAAACCATGTATCTAACCATTTTCATTGCTTGACCATCAGATGTTGATTGTTTATTAATCACAGAAACCAGTGCTTCATTGTCAGTGAATGACAGTATAGAATGATTTCTCCACAATGGCCCCCATAGCTCAATTGCTAAGATGATAGGGTAAAACTCCAAGGTCATTATATTGATGTTTTTCCAGTTTTCTGGGAATGGACCATAAAACCATTTTGACCTGTATATGCCTGCATAGCCTTTAGATTGTGCAGCGTCAGTGTGAAGTTCCAATGTATTACTTGACATGAAGCTTTCATTCAAAAACATTGATTTCCCATTAAAAGAATCTAAAAACTGTAGCAATTTTTTCGTGTCATCTTTTGTCTCCTGATTTAGATAAACGTGATTTTGTGAATCAGATACAGTCATTATTAAATTAATCATCCTTCTCAAAAATGCACGTCCTGGTTGAATAACAGAACAAGCAAAATTCAAGACTCTAATAAGTGATTGCAGTTCTTTTAATGTACAACGTTTCATATGTAAGAACTTTTCCAGAAGATATCGACATTTTGTTACCTTATCCAGTGGCAAACGAGCTTCTTGTTTAATAACGTCCAATGTTATGCCCACAAAATCCATTATTTGAGAGGGGAGTTCAGTCTTTTCTGCTAATAAGGGTACCCCCAATTCTTCACATAAATTAATGAACGCCTTGAGTTTGGAAATTGCATCCTCTTTCGATTTCTCAATGATCAGAAAATCATCTAAAATATGCACCATTGAAGTGATACCTAATTTCGTCAATGCTATCCATTCTATAGCAGTACTGAACTCTTCAAAAATTTTACAACTGGTCCGACATCCCATTGGGAGGCAACAATCATAGTAGAACTTATTATTCCATTTAAAACCTAATAATTCATAATCTGTCGGATTGACTGGAAGGATTCTAAAGGCCGATCTAATATCGGTTTTGGATAGGAAAATTTGATATTTGAGGCTACGCAGTTTTTTAATTTCATTAATGGCTTCATTAATGCCTGCATAATGTACTGCAGCAGATTCGTCTGAAATACCATTAACTGAATTAGACTTTTTGTCTGGGTACGAAAAGTGATGAATTAATCGCCAAGATGATTTAGCCTTTTTAGGTACAAGACCTAATGGTGAAACCCTCAAATTTAAAAAAAGGTTTTTCTAAATAGGGGCCCATAACTCTTTGACAATTAACCTCTTTGTTAATTTTTTCTTGTACAATTAATGGATCGCTTTTAGCAGATTTTAGGTTAGAGCATATTACACTGTGATCTTGGCCCATTATGTTCCAATCGAAAACCATATTTAAAACCGTTTAAAAGATAAAGTTATTTTTCTGAGTCATAACCTTGCACATAAAATTCAATCTATCTGTATTAATAGGAGTAGGTAATTTAAATTTGTTTAGGTTTGGTGGCAGCAGCTGCAGGTCGTTGTATATGAGCTGTGGTTTCAAATTTTTTTCTGGATGGCCCATTGTCATTTGATCTGTTTGTTGTTTTATTCCTGTAGCATTGGGACATAGAATGACCTTTGAAACAGATACTGCAGATATGGGAGTATCCACAAGTTCCTTCACAAATTCACCCCTCATTATATTTGTGGCATGTTCTACGAGGGGCGCTGTTTGGAAAGGCATTTGCATTGTATGTGTGAGTCCTTTTCATCGGGTTTTGATTGTTAACTTTGGGAAAAAATCTATTAAGAGACCTCGTATGTAAAATTTGGTCAATATAACTCCAAGAAAGTGTGTCATAATTTTGCATTGATTGTCTAAAATTAACATCGTAAAAATACCAGTCGCTACCATCCTTTTGAATTTGTCGAATCAAATCCATATATATGGCTAAATCCTCTGCTAAAATAGGGTGAGTGGGATTAAACTTCCTGAGTACGGAAGAAAAAATGATAAATGCGTCTGTCCAACTTTCAATGCTAAAAATTTTTTTTCCAGATGTCAGGCCCACCCTCTTATTTTGAACAGCTAAATGAAAATCTAGTTCAGCAGGATGGTGGTCAACTAGGATGTCTGACATATCAATAACCTCCTTATTTTTAATTTTTTCTTGAAGTTTAGAATTTATTTTATTATACAAAGGTCTACCTATTGGTTTATAGGTTGCTGTACCATGGTTAACCTGATTTAAACCTGCAACCAAGCTCTGTGCAGGAATTTGAACCATGTTTTGAGTGTAGTGAGTGCCAAAACTAGACACGTTTTCTCTTGAATAGCTAGGAGTTTGTGTCGTGTGTGACAAACTTTGTGTGGGTTCACCTGTACTTATACTGTTAATTATTGATGAATCACCTTCATGTACGTGGACATCCATCTCAACAGGTATAGGTCTCGTCTGACGAGATTGCGGCAAAATGCCATTCTCCTTTAAATTCTCCAGAACTTTGGCAGTAACAGCTGCCGAAATTGCCTCTGTCGTGGCATTCTCTTGAAGGGTTTGGTCCATTCTCTGCCTTTTAGATTGCCTCTCACTAGGTTTCCTTTTAGGAGGCATCCTGTTAATATACAAGATACTATCAAAATAAATGAGCTCAATATTTATATAAGTTTAATGAAAACTAAAGAGTATGTCCATATAAACATTTATTGAAACACATAGTCTATGATAATAACATGGTTTAACATTTACATGTTATGTCCATACTGACCAAACACCTGGTCTGTAATTAATATTCAATGACCAAAACTTGTACCATAAATAACAGCTATTGACCAAATCCATGTTTTAATAAAATCATTTGACAAAAATAGGCATATGTTTGCACCTGTCCTAAGTCAGGAATCTGATGTTCAGTAGTTGTCGTTTGTTGATGTGGTTCGTAAGTGTTTCTCGTTTCTCGTTTTTATATAGATTAGACCGTTGGTTTTCCCGTTTGAATGGTTTTACACTAGTAATTTTTGGGGCCCTTTATAGCTTACTGTTCGGTGTGAGCCTAGGTTCCGTGTTGAAGACCATACTTTGACCTACAATGGTTTACATTTATACATTTTGACTTGGGTGGAGAGTTGTCTCATTGGCACTCATACCACATCTTCTTATATCTATATAAATAATCTATAACCAATTTCCATTGACCAAATTTATACATGGTCTATTGCTATTGACCAAATCCGTGGCCTATAATTAAAATCATTTGACCATATCCATGATCTATAATCAATTTGTATTGACCAAATACATGGTCTATAAATTACAGAAATTGACCAAAACCATGGTCTCGACCAAATATATGGTTTATAATTATTTACATGATCTATAATCAATTTCTATTGACCAAATACATGGTCTATAAATAACAGTTATTGACCAAATACATGGTCTATAATTATATACATGATCTGTAATCAATTTCTATTGACCAAATACATGGTCTATAAATAACAGTTTTCGACCAAACCATGGTCCCGACCAAATACATGGTCTATAAATAATATTTATTGATTTAATCTATGGTCTTTAATCAACATCCATACAATTATGACTATGTCCAATGGCATGGTCTATGTACAAATGCATATATGATTTTATACATGTATGTCATATTCTGATGACTAAAATACATGCTAAATTGGTGGTCTTAATATACGTATGTACTTGTATTAATCAAATTGTACTCTAAATATTAAACTATAAATCAAAGATAGACTTATTATACAAGTTTGTAAAACAAGTTCATCCCATAAGCATGATTAGTGTGTTGTTTACTAAATGTTCAAGTCCATTCAAGCTTATTATAAAATGTTATGTTTACCTGATGTAACAAAATTAAAGGTGTGTCAGCTTCTTCACAATATTTACAAACAATATACAAACTTGTACTGTAGTATAAAAAACTCTCAAGAACTGAAAATATAGAAACTAGATAAATTTTAACATATTAATATCATGAAAAATACATGTAATAATTATCCATTTTTAAAACAGATTTTCTGAATAAACATTGGTCTCAAAAACAGCTGTGGATATTTAAATCGACAGTACAAAACGTACATGTACAACGTATTCATGTCAAGTTAGCTTACCTATAGTGTTTTGTATTACATGTATAATCTTAAAATAACTATAAATAAACTCATCATAAATACCAGGACTAAATTTTGTATATACGCCAGACGCGCGTTTCGTCAACAAAAGACTCATCAGTGACGCTCGAATCCAAAAAAGTTAAAAAGGCCAAAAAAAAGTACGAAGTTGAAGAGCATTGAGGACCAAAATTCCTAAAAGTTTTGCCAAATACAGCTAAGGTAATCTATGCCTGAGGTAGAAAAGCCTTAGTATTTCAAAAAATTCAAAATTTTGTAAACAGTTAATTTATAAATATAACCATATCAATGATAATTCATGTCAGCACAAAAAGTGCTGACTACTGGGCTTGTGATACCCTCGGGGAAATAAATCTCCACCAGCAGTGGCATCGACCCAGTGGTTGTAAATAAACTCATCATAGATACCAGGACTAAATTTTGTATAATTTATTCATTTGCATGCAAACATGTAGATTTATTATGCATCTGTTATTTGATTCAACAAATTATATACATGCACAATTGTACATGGATGTAAAATATTTTAGAAAGTACATTTACAGCTCTTTTCATAATGCTAGCAAGACAAAGGTTTGTTTGGCTTGCTTGCTTTGTTTGTATCAATGTTTGCTCAAGCATTGTAATTAAGATTGACATCTGAAAACAATATAAAAGGCGGATTTAAACTTGTATACATTATATTTAAATTTGATTGGACATTATCAAATAATCAAATTTACCTATACACAGGTTTAACTCCGCCTACTTATATTATTTGCAGATGTCAATCTTAATTACAATGCTTGCAACATTTATACAAACAAAGCAAGCAAGTCAACCAAACCTTTGTCTTGCTAGCATTATGAAAAGAGCTGTAAAGTACAATGTATACATTTTGTATGACAACATTCACAACTTATCATTTTTGTCATTATTCTCTGTTCATGCAAATAATTAGTAAACTAACCTCAACAAGCATATTAGATGCAAAAAAAAAAACAACTACTCTACACTATGACTCTATAGCATGCAAAATGGCCAGACGTTAACTTCTATAATATTTTTGCATTCCCAATGCAGACAAATGTACTCCGTCGGAAGCAAAGATTTGCAATGGGCTATTCATCAGCCTTCAATGTTTCCAAAACAGTTTTTTGTCATCTACCAGGATGGGTAACATCTGATTAACTATCCTTCTTTTGTTCTCATACTGTTCTGCTGTAATGTACCAAGGTTTAGCTCTCGTAAAAAGTTCACATACAACAATCTTATTTACAAAGCTGTAATTTAGTTGAAAATCAGACATCAAATCCGCAATTTTACATGCTAATGTCTCTGGTTTCAAACCCGGATCACACAAATCATTTCCTCCTATCTGTAAAATGATTACTGAGGGCTGAACATGCTTAATGTGGGCATTTAAATCTCTTCATTGTTTTGCAGTCTGTCCACTGTGCCTCCTCTAATACCATAATAACTCACGCTGCATTGAGCTAAATTAAAGTCCGGTGATAACTTTGGGTCGTATGTTAATGCTTGTGTTAGACGAGAAATAAAGCTGTGTCCTAATATTAAAACTTTCGGACCTGGCCTTATAGAGAAACGGATTCCACCACAAAATCTCGTGCAATACGATATTTATCCACTCTCGACAGTTAAATTTTAAATATTCAAAATTTTGAAATTTAACTGTGTCGAGTGGATAGATATCGTATCACACTTGATGCAGTGGTAGAATCTCTCTCTCTCTCTCTCTCTCTCTCTCTCTCTCTCTCTCTCTATATATATATATATATATATTTTCGTTTGGCTTGTATTATATTTGCCTTCGGGTTTATATGATCCGTTCATCCTATTTTGACTCCTCAAAATTCAAGAGTCTATCCTAAATTGAGGTAAATTGTATGGCTTTCCAAATACCGTTTCGATTCCTAACATCACTGAAGAGACATTAATTGTCGAAATCCGGATATGGTGTACAAAAACCTTTTCACCTTTTGTTTGCGGTATACCATCCTTTCCGCAAGTTTATTGTTTTCTGTTTAGTATTAAATTTATAATTAAGATCCATTTATTACATCGGTGATCCGTTTATTTGGCAATCGCCAATGGCAGTCAGCAGGGTTTAAGAACATTTGTTGTTCGACCTGTTAGTCAAATGCGTTTTGTTAAAATATACTTTTTCACTCTTTGGTCTTTTGGAAAATGTTGTTTGTGCTGTATTTAGACCCCTCTAACAAGAAATTTGTTTTGCATGCACACGTATAAAAATTGCGGTTTTTATCCAACGCAATCATAGGTTTGAACGTTGTTTTCAATTTATTATATTCATAATTACTCTAAATATCAGCACAACAATGTTAAATCTGCAAATTCACGACTGCATCTTCGATCCTTTACGACAGATAATTTAGCTAATCTGTAATCAAATCCATCTTCATGCCTAATATATCATGTACTGTGTTACAACTCTAGATTCTACTGACGAGGAAACTTTTTTAAGGTAACACTAGGCTACCGAAAGCTGAATTTTTAGTTCAGTCTAGGTGGCCGAGTGGTCTAGAGCGCTGGACACAGTGCAGGCGGTGTTGTCTCGATATCCAAATACCATGAGTTCGAATCCCGGCGAGGGAAGAACAAAATTTGCTTCCACAAATTTGCAGATTTAACATTGTTGTGCTGATATTTATATATTTAGTTTAATTAAGTAATTACAACAGAGGCTGCGTATTTAAATTTCTATTTCTATTATTTTTAAATTATTATTATTACTTTTTTAATCATTATCAAACTGCTATTTATTTGGGATGTTTAAATGCACAGTCTCTGTTGTAATTACTGTACCGTCGTCAAATTTAAAATATTATACCAGCTCAAATCGGTCAGTGCTGTTCATTGGGAATGTATTTGTACGCAGTCTTTGTTGTAATATCTTAACTGTCGTCACCTTTGAAATTTTAGAAATGTATCAGTTCATATCGCACATTACTATTTTGATTAGAAACATATCTATGCACTCTCTGTTGTAAATACCAATATAACCTACGTCATTTTTGAAATTTTTAGAATTGTACAAGCGTTGTTGTGTTCGGTTTTAATTGTATAAATATCAAGATTGTTATAGTTAAATCAGAATAGATTGACATGATTAATTTTACATCATAATCATACTGATGACGGATATCTTTTATCCGAAACATTTATAGATACTTACATTTATTGTTTCCTTTTTTAATATTGGTGTTGTTTTGTACACTTTTAGGCGTTTATATATATATATATATATATATATATATAAACGCCTAAAATATATATATATATATATATATATATATATATATATATATATGAGTCTAAAGATTGTGTAACAATACCGATAAATAGATGGAAAACAAAACACTAAAAGTGTTGAATATCATCGCACAAAGATGGAAAAACTGAACAGATGATATAAATTATACAATAATTGCAAATATTTCGGCTCAACAAATGGCCTTCCTCAGTGTTAAAGTTTTAACAATACTGATATATAATGTATAAAGTGTAAACATAGATCAGTAATAATACAGGTGAGTTTTGGTCGATTGATTTTAATCCAAAATCCCGAACATCATAATATAAACATTAGACTGTCAATTTAATTATTTCTTTCTATTGATTCCATCTGGATGGAGGACACCCAGTGTTTTATCCAAAACTTCTCCCGATTCTCTCTTTGCCTATTTTGCCATGTACAGTCCTGTTCGATCACAAGGATCTTCATGTGATCAAAGTCTTTCAGATCGTGATCTGGTAACCTGAAGTGTTGGCTGACAGGAATATACGGTTTTTGTGAGGTCACTCCTGTGGCCATTAAGGCGTTGTGAAATGGCTGCATAGATTCACCAACATATTGGAGACCACATATAGGACACTCAAGTACGTAAATCACGTTTGAGCTTTTGCAGTTGACATTGCAGAAGATCTTGTATGTCTTTTCTGTGGTCTTACTGTGAAATGTTGATGAATGCTGCAATTGGTTGCAACATTTGCAGCGCTTATCCCCACAAGGCTGGCAATTACCTACAGTATGGTTAGGTTTGGAAAGGTCAGCACGGACAAGTATATTTCTCAGGCTGTTAGGTTGTTTGAAGGCAATCATGGGAGGCTCAGGAAAGATTTTGGATAACTTAGAGTGTTTCTCGATTGCTGTCCAATGATCACGAATGGTCTTGACTGCAAAAGCTCAAACGTGATTTACGTACTTGAGTGTCCTATATGTGGTCTCCAATATGTTGGTGAATCTATGCAGCCATTTCACAAACGCCTTAATGGCCACAGGAGTGACCTCACAAAAAAACCGTATATTCCTGTCAGCCAACACTTCAGGTTACCAGATCACGATCTGAAAGACTTTGATCACATGAAGATCCTTGTGATCGAACAGGACTGTACATGGCAAAATAGGCAAAGAGAGAATCGGGAGAAGTTTTGGATAAAACACTGGGTGTCCTCCATCCAGATGGAATCAATAGAAAGAAATAATTAAATTGACAGTCTAATGTTTATATTATGATGTTCGGATTTTGGATTAAAATCAATCGACCAAAACTCACCTGTATTATTACTGATCTATGTTTACACTTTATACATTATATATCAGTATTGTTAAAACTTTAACACTGAGGAAGGCCATTTGTTGAGCCGAAATATTTGCAATTATTGTATAATTTATATCATCTGTTCAGTTTTCCATCTTTGTGCGATGATATTCAACACTTTTTAGTGTTTTGTTTTCCATCTATTTATCGGTATTGTTACAAATCTTTTAGACTCATATATATATATATATATATATACAAGTCTAAATTGAAAACAACGTTCAAACCTATGATTGCGTTGGATAAAAACCGCAATTTTTATACGTGTGCATGCAAAACAAATTTCATGGTAGAGGGGTCTAAATACAGCACAAACAACATTTTCCAAAAGACCAAAAAGTGAAAAAGTATATTTTAACAAAACGCATTTGACTAGCAGGTCGAACAACGGATGTTCTTAAACCCTGCTGACTGCCATGGCGATTGCCAAATAATATATATATATACAAGTCTAAATTGAAAATAAAGTTCAAACCTATGATTGCGTTGGATAAAAACCGCAATTTTATTATATTTTATACGTGTGCATGCAAAAGAAATTTCTTGATAGAGGGGTCTAAATACAGCAAAAACAACATTTTCCAAAAAACCAAAAAAGTGAAAAAGTATATTTTAACAAAACGCATTTTACTAACAGGTCGAACAACAGATGTTCTTAAACCCTACTGACTGCCATTGGCGATTGCCAAATAAACGGATCACAAGATGTTACAAAATGGATCTTTTAAAATTATTAATTTAATACCAAACAGAAAACAATAAACTTGCGGAAAAGATGGTATACCGCAAACAAAATGTGCAACAATTAGTACACCATATCCGGATTTCGACAATTAATGTCTCTTCAGTGATGTTAGGGATCGAAACGGTATTTGGAAGGCCATATAATTTACCTCAATTTAGGATAGACTCTTGAATTTTGAAGAGTCGAAATATTAGAAATAGGATGAACAGATCATATAAACCCGAAGGAAAATATAATACAAGCTCAAACGAAAAAATATAAACAAGTCTAAATTGAAAACAACGTTCAAACCTATGATTGCGTTGGATAAAAACCGCAATTTTTATACGTGTGCATGCAAAACAAATTTCTTGATCGAGGGGTCTAAATACAGCACAAACAACATTATCCAAAAGACCAAAAAATGTGAAAAAGTATATTTTAACAAAACGCATTTGACTAACAGGTCGAAGAACAGATGTTCTTAAACCCTGCTGTCTGCCATTGGCGATTGCCAAATAAACGGATCACAAGATGTTACAAAATGGATCTTTTAAGATTATTAATTTAATACCAAACAGAAAACAATAAACTTGCGGAAAAGATGGTATACCGCAAACAAAATGTGCAACAATTAGTACACCATATCCGGATTTCGACAATTAATGTCTCTTCAGTGATGTTAGGGATCGAAACGGTATTTGGAAGGTCATAAAATTTACCTCAATTTAGGATAGACTCTTGAATTTTGAAGAGTCGAAATATTAGAAATAGGATGAACAGATCATATAAACCCGAAGGAAAATATAATACAAGCCCAAACGAAAAATATAGACAAGTCTAAATTGAAAACAACGTTCAAACCTATGATTGCGTTGGGTAAAAACCGCAATTTTTATACGTGTGCATGCAAAACAAATTTCTTGGGAAATGGGTCTAAATACAACACAAACAACATTTTCCAAAAGACCAAAAAAGTGACAAAGCATATTTTAACAAAACGCGTTTGACTATATATACTACTAGAAGTCCATAATGCATTACTATGTCTAGTAATGGACTTCTGATACTACTAAAATAAGGAAGCCCAATTTGTTAGCCGGCATGACGTAAAAACGACGAATTCAACTTCATATATATCTAATTAGGACAATGGTGTTGGTAAAAATTACACCATTCCAGGCCCTTTTGTTTTTCACATAATCAATATTACCAATAATTAACACGTTCCGGGTCGAATCCGATACCGATACCAATAGTATATGTCACATGTAGTTTCCGGTTGTAATTCTGTTCTGAACATGTATGATCCTCCGTTATATATCGGAGCACTCCCACTTGGAATAAAGGTTTAACACTTAACAAATATGTACAAGGATTTTACATAGTGTGAAGGGCTGCTATAAATTTTAATAGTTTTATATACAGATGAGAACTGTAGTAAAATAAAACCAGGACGGGTTCAAACAGAAAGATTTTAAAATCAGAGAAAACTGTGCAACTTATCAGATGACAATACGAATACTAAAAATCCAGGCTAAAAATAAGGCGAAGGTACCTTTATTCAGTCACGGACCAGCGATGTCGCGGGTGTGTTCTAGTATATATATATAAAGACAGAAAATAACGATAAAAGAGTCACACATGCATTTACTTTACTTCATAACATGCCAATTTGTCGATTTTTTAGAACCGAATTTAAACCAATTACTCTTTAAACATTTTTCGCAGTAACTATTTACCCTTATAAACTACTGTAACCTGCTCAAGTAGGATATAGGTACAATAAGTTCCGGAATAATACAGATTCAGTGGGATCTAAAACGTTTGTGAGTTGGTTTATCGGGATCATTAATGAAAGATATTGATCACACTTTTCTCAAACACAAACAAACAAACAGAGAGTAAATATATGACATGTCTGCTGAAAAATTTATTCATAAAAAGTTCTTCAAAATTAATATAGACATCAACGCAAGTGATTTAGAAATTAAGCTCTTTCAAGGGGTTAAAAATCACCACGCACAAAAAAAATTGTAACCCTTTAAATACTATATTGACCTTTCCAATGTTCCACTTTTTTTTATCCCAATACAACTTATATGCAGAGGAATATTCTGAATGAATGAAACTACGAATAAAAAAGACATTTTTCAACATAATAAGCTATAAAACGAAAAGCTTTTTAGAAAAGCTATTACTTGTAGTTGTTCATTAAATCTCTTGATAGAGGAAATAAAGACATGAATGAATGAATGTATGTAGAGTATATTAATGGTGTAAAGTATAGTAATAGCGTAAAGTATATTAATAGTGTAAAGTATATTAATAGTGTGAAGTATATTAATAGTGTAAAGTATATTAATAGTGTTAAATATAGTATATCAATAGTGTATAATTATCAAGTGCGTGCTTCTCTCTTTTCCTTATCTACTGATTCTTTAACTGTTACAGGGTTTTCCTTCCCTTACTAAATCTTTCAAATTGTGTTTTAATTAATTCAAATTACAAAATGCATGTTCATGTGAATTCCTCCAACTAAAATATGTATTCTAATTCATCTGTATGCAGTGTATATACCAAGTACAGACTCTAAATATAACATAGAATGAAAAAAATTTGCTAAGTAGTTGCATAATCTGTTTTTATGCTAACCACATATTATAATGTTATTCATTAAAAAATACACATTTAAAAATCAAAAGCATTTATCTAAATTTCCCTTTGTAATTATATTCATGATATATACATTTATAATCATTAATTGTTCAAACAAGTAGTTCAATCATTAGAAAACAAAACCATAACAAAAAGTCATTATTTCCAGAATAATTATAATATAAAAAAGAGAAGATGTGGTATGATTGCCAATGACACAAGTCTCTACCAGAGCCAAAAAGACATAGAAGTTAAAAACTGTAGGTCACTGTACGGTCATCAACAATGATCAAAAACCACACCCCATAGTCAGCTTTAAAAGGCCCCGAAATGACAAATGTAAAACAATTCAAACGAAAAAACTAAAGGCCTGATTTATGTACAAAACAATGAACGAAAAACAAATATGATATACAGCAAAAAACAACAACCACTAAATTACAGGATCCTGACTTTAACTTCAAGGTAATACATTGTTATGTATCATGGTGGTAACATAGTGTCACATTTGTTTATGCGGTATCGTTATTTATTATTTTTTTTTTAGGGGCCGACTTACCTCACAGCTGAAATTCACATAAGGCTAGAAGAGTAAATATTATACTATCAATTTATCGTAGAGTTTTCCTCAATTAATAATCGATTACTCAAATTTTTGTATGTAATCGATTGCAATCGATTACTTTATCAAAAGTAATTACATGCTTCAAAATTTTTTAAAAAATACAGTAAGTTAAACACAATTATGTTGATCAACTTTTGTATAGTTGAAATTTAGAACTTTACCAAAAAAACAGCATTTAAAGCATTGTTTCCAAATTATAAGTTGATAGTTGTTATCTAGATGGAATCTCTTACTGAGGATCAGAATTATTAAAAAAAATCTTGAATTTTTGACTTTCAACATGAATTAGAGATGACATCGCATTCCATCAATCACTTATATATATGTTTAAGGTTTTTTCCATAATTTTGCTTTCGTACTGAATTAAGTTAGCTTTTTTGTTTTTATTCATTAAAAGCAGGTATATTTTAGCATAGTTATTTACAAGTTGTAAAAACAAATGTTGGAAGTTTTCTCTGAAGAAAATATAAAAAAGTAGATTAATTAGTTCAGCTAATTTTAAAGATCAAAATTTATAATTATAATGACAGACATGATTTAATCCTTTTGTTGGATAACCACCTTAATTATAGGTTATAAAACTGCCAATGGAGTACAATTATAACCTGGGGCAAAATAATGTAAATCTCCATCTTAATTAGACAAACAGTAATTGAAATAAAAACAAAGTATGTGTCTTATATAGTGATTAGAAGACTTTGATCATCTGATTAGTAAAGACAAGAAGTTTGTTAAGATTTTTTTATTCTCTAATAAAATTATAAACAGTATATATTTATAGTGTCAAAGAGGGATACATGTATCTTTTTCTGAAAATAATTTCAATGCATAGGCATTGGTTCATTATTAAAAGGATTTTGTGTACTTTCTTATTTTTATATACATGTATATCACAACATTATAAGAAATCAACTGTTTATCTATTCTAAGCTTAAATCTTATTGAAAATTATGCTTTTAGGAAACTTAAAACAAATAGCTTACTACTGTAAGGAAGTACAGAACTTAACTTAAGACACATTTCTTATTTTAAATCTTATTTTCTTATTTTAATATAAAATGTGTTGACTTATTGACAAGCACACAAATCCATTTGTTTCAAAAGCTAGATATAAAGTAAATTATGGTAGGAGATCTGGTTGATCATAATGCAGCTTGAGACAATAGATAGAAATATAAAGGCAGTTGATAAACTCTTAAGTCATATCAGTACTTCAAAGTGATGACTACATACATGTTTTCATTTAAAATAGGTTATATTTCATCAAACTATTTTACTAAAGTAATCGAAATGTAATCGAAAGTAATCGATGATTACAGCATGATTTTTGCTGTAATCGATTAAATTACGATTACATGTAATCGAAAATGTCTTCGATTACAGATTACTGTCGATTACTGGAAAAAATGTAATCAATTACAATCGATTACGATTACAGATTACGATTACCCCATCCCTGGTGAAATTGTAATCAAGTGTTGAGTGAGTGAGTGAGTGAGTGAGTGAGTGAGTGAAAAGGAAGCAAGAAACGCAAATTTGCAACCCCAAGTCCAAATAAGAGTCTCGTATGAGGCTGACTGTGATGAACTTGCACATGGTTTGTGGTTTCCAATTGCTGGATGAAGACTTAACCACTGTAATTAATAAAACCGGTGTTTTTCTTAACAGTTTAGTCTTTAGGTTTTTGTTTTAGATAATTTTTCACATACATGTACCTACATTGTTTTAGTGCATATCCCTATTTTGAGAATGAAATATTTTGTTAAATACTTTCAGTTCTTATCCTGCTTTAAATGATTATCATGATTATATTGGATACATTACTTGTAGTTTTCATTTTTATTCCGATTTTCTTGACTTCATTTTATAATGACATATTTCAAATAGAAATGGCAGAAATAATAAGATATCATAAATCATGTATCAGTGTAAAATAAAAGCATCATGGTGATACAAAAAGAAAAGAAAAAAAAACAGTATTCTAAAAAAAGTACACTGACAAATTGAAACTGCACCACGAGCACCATAGAAACCTTTTGACACATATGCAACAATGGTTTATTCATTTCGCTGCAGTTAATAATCGAGTGAAATATTGCATGGGATGAAAATTCTTAAACTATGAAAGTAGGTTTGAATTATGGCTTTGACATATATATATATAACATATCCGTGGTCATCTACACAGGCACTTGTCGCTGAAAAAAATACTATATACCTGAATATAACACAAGTTACCTAACTCGCATTTTGGAAAAATGTCACCCGGTCTCGAACTTTCATTATATTTCGATTTCTCGGTTGTCTACCCCACTAAAACTTGTTATGCCGTAAATCTAAATTGATTTATCTACACAACTGTTTATAACACGCCTACCTTTATTGTCGGATTCATTAGTAGCAGGCCTCCCTAGGTATGTCAACCGTAATTATTTCGTCTTCCCACAACCGATTGGAGAATATATATAAGACTCGCTTTCGCCGGTAAATTTGAATTTTCTGAATGAAATGATAGCTGTATAGGGGTGTCATGGATCGGATAAAAGAATCATTTAAGATTAAAACGAGGACCTTTGTAAGGTATAAGGTTACATAGAAATAATTTTATATATTTTTTTTATTTCAAGAAGGGTGTACAATTCAAAATGGCGACTTAAGATTTATTTTGGATTTTTCAGTATACGGGTATGGATAGTAAACAGTACATTTATGTCAACGCTGTATACGTTAATAATGTTATACAATTAATAGGAAATACGAAATAAAAACAAAAACAAACACTGAATAAATTTCATTTACTCGGCTAAATAAACTCGTCTTAGATAGATACCAGATTAAAATGTATACGCCAGACGCTCTTTTCGTCTACGAAAGACGCATCAGTGACATTTGAATCAAAAAGTTAAAAAGGCCAATAAAGTACGAAGTTGAAAAGCATTGAGTACATAAAATTCGGAGAGGTTTACCAAATAAAGCTAAGGTAACCGATTCCTGGGATAGAAAATCCTTAGTATTTCGAAAAAAATCAAAGTTTTGTAAACAGGTAACCGTGTTCCTGTGGGTTTAGTTAATTCAAAAGATATCGAAAGTTAACAAACCTTGTATATAAGATTTATAATTACAACTAATCACGCGTTGTTCCAAGGAGTGTGACCTCCTTTGTTTAATGGAAAGTATCATGTACGATGACACATAGTTATTTTCATTTGCATATCAAACTTTTTATCTAATTTTACAATGAACAATACATGTCACTAGTTAATTATATACAAAAACTGACAAGTATGAAAGAAAGAGAGATAATCAAAGCAAAGCATACGTATCACTGTAGACATGGTCTCATCTGTGCTCCAATGGAGTATTTTCATATCGATGTTATCGTCCGTATGCTGTCGAAGACGAGATTATTTTATAACTGCTGAGGAACAATGGTGGGACTATGCACCAAGTAAACAGAACCTTATAACCAACGACAGAACGTATGTATAGTTTGATCAGCTTTATTGCAGTATCTTTTTTAAGCTGTAAATAGTCATGTAATGTTAAACAGTAGGTCAAATCCAATTATTTGTTTCATGTCACCTTAACAGCATTTTAACATTGATTTATTATCTCTGCATAAGCGATTTTTATTTCATTATAAAGCATAATATTTCCCCAAACAAATGATGACAAAACGACTCAGGTTATCTAAATAATTGAAGCTGCCAGTATTGTTAAAGTCAAAAAACTTTTTGAAAATTCTTATGTAGTAGTTTGAACTTTTAAGTTTGCCATTTGATAAGGGACTTGCCGTTTTGAATTTTCCTTGGAGTTCGGTATTTTTGTTTTTTTACTTCTTCCTCCTATATATTGGGCAAAAAAAAAAACAAAAAAACAAAAAAAAAACATCTGTGTGTTTGTGTTTCCTCTTTCAGAAACTGTCTGTTACTCATTTGCACGTAGTGATTCCCCATATTGTTACGTTTCCAGTATATCAACAGGTATCCGTAAAAGCTTTATTCAGCCTGAGGAGTATACTCTTGTATGTTCGTAAAACCATAATAAATACTTTAGACATATCAATGAAATGATAATTAACAATAAACAATGTTTTTATTATGATAAGAACAACAATCTTCTTCACTTTTGATAATTATCATATCTTGTTATTGTATGTATCACATTTCATTAAAAATCATATTTGTTATAAAAATATTATTATTTTTTTTATTAAAATTCAACATTTTTGAATATTTTTATAACACTCTTAAATTAAAACAATTTTTATCAATGAATATAAATTTATTTTAGACTGAATTTTACTGTACGTGTTGCTGTGTTTTGTTTTTAATTCCACATTGACTAGAGGTATAGGGGTAGGGTTGCGATCTCAAAAAACATGTTTAACCCTGCCGCATGTTCGCGCCTGTCCCAAGTCAGATGTGTTGAAGACCCATTGGTGGCCTTGGGCTGTTTTTTTTTTTTTTTTTTTTTTGTTTTGTTTTTGTTTTTTTTTTGCTCTTTGATCGGGTTGTTGTCTCTTTGACGTATTCACGTTTCCATTCTCAATTTTATTATTGATTAAAATGTATTTTATTATTATTTCTGAATCAAAAACAATTATATTTTCTTCCTTATATAACAATAAAAACCGTGGCCGAAACGACTTTACAAAGTATGGCCGAACTGGCAGTATGGCCGTAACGACTGTGTCCGATACGGCAGTGTGATCGAAAGGTCCTTCATCGGTTCATAGTTATGGGGAATGTATTCACCATTGCCCATATTGTTTGTTGATTCCGTCGATCCGATTTATTGACCATATTCATATGTAGTTTGGTACAAAGTAATTTCAAAATGTATGTAATGTTTCTGTTTTTTATAATGAGATTGTAGAGTGATTCAGGACAGTTTTGTTAGATTTCTTTGCCAGATAATTTGTCGATATGTTACAGCTCAATAGAGAAGACAACAACCCAAGTCCTGTGCTAGGGACCGTCGTAAACTTGTCGTTAGTTGAAAGTGTTTTGCTCAATATTGAAGGTCTAATTGTGACTTAAAAATATACCACAATATCGCTCGTAATTTTCTACTTTTTTTTGAATGACCGACCAAAAAGATACTTCTCTTATTTCTTCAAAAAAATCTATTTACTTTATTTGTCTGTGTAAGTACATATTTTCTATATCTCATCTCATCATCATTTTTATGCATAATTATCTTTTATATATGTATGTTTTTATTTTAACTTGTCTTGTAACCTTTGTTCTTGCATGGTTTTACAATACTACATCATCATATTGTTATACATGTGTATGCTAACTATGTACATGTATACTTTGTAAACGTAAAGAAGACAAATGAAGTTGAACACAATATATTTATTTGCATTTTTTTCCGTATAGTCTCTGCACAACTGCCACTGTGTCACTTCTGCTTCAAATTCAATAGATTGAATGCCGAGTCTTGTATTTGTTCTTAGTTCAATGATGTCACCATCACTTGCACAAAAATCGCATACACATGTACATCAAGTTTGGCATATGAACTACAATAGTATGGTGTTTTCAGTCAGGATAAGCACATGCAATTTTCTCTCTTACAAAACCATTTTTAAGTATCATATTTATAGTTGTAATCGGTTCACTACATGACTGTGCTGTCACATTTGGAAAAAGTCATCACTAATAGTTGTTCCTGTCTGCCAGGGAGTCTTATTTTCAATCTGAAAGACTTGGGAGTTCTATATTCAGCACATGTATGTTATTACATCTCTTGTATGATAGCTGCACTGTTAGGTTAAATTTGATCAACATCTTTGTTCTTTTATAACATGCAGGAGCCTGTTAAAAAAAACAATGCTGTCAGATACTGAATGTAAAGATATATACAATTGTAAATGTCATCAAAGTGGTGGAAATAATGAAAAAAAAAACAATTTATATACACAAAATCAGTATGTCTTGGGAAAGTAATTCATGTGATGGGTACAATTATTCTCTGAAGATGGACAAGTTTATAAACTGTAGCCATGGACAGGGGTCTGTCTTTATATTGAAGAAAATCAACATGGCCGACAGCTATAATACTAATTTTTAATTGTAAATTGCATCAAAGCTGGTGAAAAAATGAAAAAAAAAACAAATTATATACCAAATCCAGTATGTCATAGGAAAGTAATTCATGTGCTGGGTACAAATATTCTCTAAAGATGGACAAGTTTATAAACTGTAGCCATGGACTGGTGTCTGTCTTTACATTGAAGAAAATCAACATGGCCGACAGCTATAATAGAATAAACTATCAAAACTATTCAACAAATATGAAAGCTATGATATTAATGAGTAAATCTACTTTTCAAAATATTTTGTTGATGAACTCCGTTTAACTAACACCTGTGATACAAGTAGCCTTCATAATTAATTACAATAAGTATTTAGATAAGGAGATATGGTATGATTGCCAATAAGACAACTATCCACCAAAGTTCAAAAGAAGTGAGACCAATTATTAGATTACTCGAGTTGAAAATTTAATATGTGCGAAATTGAATTGATGGAAAGGTAAATACTATGAAATTAAGTGCTCGGAATTCAATGATTCAATAGTTTGTTAAAGTCTCACCGCAAACAACATACATTTAAAACAAAATATGTTGTATGTGGTGAGACTTTAACAAACTATTGAATTATTGAATTCCGAGCACTTAATTTCATAATTTCATATTTTTTACGCCTAAAAAGTGTACAAAACAACACCAATATCAAATTCTGACGTTATATATTATATGACCCTCCAAATACCGTTTCGATCCCTAACATCACTGAAGAAACATTAATTGTCGAAATCCGGATATGGTGTACAAATTTTTGCACCTCATGTTTGCGGTATACCATCTTTACCGCAAGTTTATTGTTTTCTGTTTGGTATTAAATTAATAATTAAGATCCATTTTGTTACATCTGGTAATCCGTTTATTTTGCAATCGCCATGGCAGTCAGCAGAGTTTAAGAACATCCGTTGTTCGACCTGCTAGTCAAATGCCATACGGCATATTTTGTTAAAACATGCTACACAGAGGAACAAGTGATCAGTATGCTAGAGTTTTTCATTGACAACATATTTGTTGAATTTGGAGGCAGGCATGGGGTAATGCAAATTTGTAATTGTAATGCATGGTAATGCATTACATTTTCAAAGTTATTGCATGTAATGTGTAATGCAGCAATTTTGCATTACATGTAATTGTAATTTAATGCATTACTTTAGCAAAATTTTGTGTAATTTCATGCATTACATTGCATTACATGGCATTACTTTTTCACATACTATATATCTTTAACAGATTACATGTAATTGTAATTTAATGCATTACTTTAATACTAGGATGACCAAATTACAATTCTAAATGAATAACACAACACTGTATATCAGATTGAGTTTTTTTTATTTCATTTTATTGCATACATTTTCCTGCATAAAAGATTGATATTTGAAAAGCATTACTGTATTCCATTGTTGTCAAAAGATCGATGTATACCTTGTCATGGTCAAATAATAGAAAATTGAACATTAATTTGTCATAAAACACTAATTAGTTTGTTTTACAAACAACATTTTCACCATTTTGACACTTGGTCATTAATTAAGCTTTATGTTTATTATATAATTAGGAAAGAAATTCTCGGTAAATATTTTGATTGAAATAAAAAAAAAAAAGCAATTGTATATTTATGAAAGTAAATTTAACAGTAAGTTAATATAAGTATTAAGCTTTATCTATGTAATTTCTTTTAGAAAAAAACACAGAGATGTATATAAGTACCTTGAAACAAAGAATTCAAAAGAATGATAAAACCTTTGAAACCCTTATGATGTTAATTATTAGACTAGACACTTTACATAGATATAAGAAGATGTGGTATGAGTGCCAATGAGACAATTCTCCATCCAGTCACAATTTGTAAAAGTAAACCATTATAGGTCAAAGTACGGCCTTCAGGCCTACATGTTTACTAAATTTAATAAATGGAACAGTTACTGCATATATATGCTAGAATATTTTGTGACTTCATGTTGTTTTTCAAAATGTTTGATTTTTCTTTTCACTTGATTATAAAATTTACAAATGTAATGTGTAATTCAATGCATTACTTTGCAAAAGTAATTGTAATGTAATGCATTACTTTGATAAATGCATGTAATTGTAATTGTAATTTAATGCATTACTTTGATAAATGCATGTAATTGTAATTGTAATTTAATGCATGGTTTTGTCAAAGTAATTGTAATATAATGCATTACATTGCAATGTAATTCGCCAAATGCCTGTTTGGAGGTAGACTTTTCAGCAAGTTGTCGGCATTCCTATGGGAACTGTGCACTTCTCCTTGCCGACCTCTTCTTATTTTCATATGAGTCGGAGTTCATTCATACACTTGTCAAAAACAAGAAAATCAAAAAGCCCGATCTTTTATTTTCACATTCAGATATATTGATGATGTTCCTTCCATTAACAATCCAAACTTTTTTGATTGGGTTCCATTAGTATATTCTCCAGAACTATAAATTTAAGAAAACAACAGACAAGGCTTCCTCCACCTCATTTTTAGACTTATACCTCGAATTTGACATAAGCGGTTATCTCAATACCAGAATCCATGACAAGCGAGACCATTTTAATTTTTAAATTATAAATTTTCCCCACCTTAGCAGCAATATACCAACTTCACCTGCATATGGGATATACATTTCCCAACTGATTCGGTATTCAAGAGCTTGCAGCTGCTACTCAGACTTTTTAAAAACGTCATCGGTGTCTGAGCAGAAAGTTGATGAGCCAAGGTTTTGTCAAAGAACATCCCGTCCTGTTTCTTAAAAAGTTCATTGGAAGACACCAAGACATTATTGATAAATATTCCGTATCAACTTCACAAGTAATACATGATGGTCCTGAAGTATAGATTCTAGGTACTGACGTTGTTTATCATCTTCATTACGTGTTAAAGTTTCCTTTTTTGTCCTTGTATATTTTTAACCTTTACTGTTTAGTCCATTTTTGATTATATACTAATGGCGTGGCTCGGTACTTATACATCACGCCATTGTGTTATTGTGCTATGGTCAGTTTTGAATTCTTGTCTTTCTTTTTTGCTTTTGTACTTTGTCTATATGCCATTTTGTGTTTCTTTGTTGAAACAGTTATTTTGTTTTATAGTGATTAAGATTATATTAGAATGTTGACTGCTGTACCCCAATTTTTGACATTTGTACCTATTATGTCTGTTTGTTTTGCTCACACATTGTTGTCAATGTAATTGAATTCAATGCGACTGTCATACAAGTGAGATGTTTAGCTAGCTATAAAACCAGGTTTCATCCGTAATTTTCTACATAAGGAAATGCCTGTACCATGTTGTAAAGTTTTGGATTTCAATGAACGTAATCTATGTGTTACTGGTAAATTATTAAGTCAGGGATTTCGTTACTACAAATAACTTAAAACCTTTACTAAATTCTTCCATAGATATACAGATTTGGTTTTGAAGTTTAGTTGTACCTGTAGAAAACTTATTTCAAACGGGATAACACATCCTCATTTTTACATACATATGCACATTTATGGTTCTACAATCTGTCGATACCTGTATCTTGGCAATACACAAGGTCATGTTTTTCTCTGACTGTTTATGACGTCTTTACACTAAATCCATTGGATGTTAGATGTGTACTGATTGATATTTTAGTCTTAGATGCATGATTTTTTATTAGTTGTTATTGGCTTTGAAGTAGCTGTCAGTAACTTCGAGTACTCTCAGATCTGTACTTAGTGTCTTTCTGTTGTGTGGACGTATAAGTACCCGTCCACGTTTACTCTGTGTTTTTGTTAGATGTATTTCTATTTGTATCCATCTGATGAGTTAAGACTTTTTCAACTGATTTTTATAGTTTGTTCTTATGTGGTACTGTTACACTACTGTCCCAGGTTAGGGAGGTTGGTACCTTTAAACGAGTTTAACCACGCCACATTCTGCATGTGCCTGTCCCAAGTCAGGAGCCTGTAATTCAGTGGTTGTCGTTTGTTACTGTGTTTATTTTGTACATAAGTTAGGCCGTTAGTTTTCTCGTTTGAATTGTTTTACATTTCTCATTTCGGGGTCTTTTATAGCTGACTATACGGTATGGGCTTTGCTCATTGTTGAAGGCCGTACGGTGACCTATAGTTGTTAATTTCTGTGTCATTTGGTCTCTTGTGGAGAGTTGTTTCATCGGCAATCATACCACATCTTCTTATTTTTATATTTCCGTTTTGAATTTCCCTTTTAGTTCGGTATTTTTGTTATTCTACTTTTTATCTATAACATGTACAGTAGTTGTCGTCTGTTTATGTAGTTCATATGTGTTTCTCGTTTCTCGTTTTATATAGATTAGACCGTTGGTTTTCCCGTTTGAATGGTTTTACACTAGTGATTTTGGGGCCCTTTATAGCTTGCTGTTCGGTGTGAACCAATGCTCCGTGTTGAAGGCCATACCTTGACCTATAATGGTTTACTTTTATAAATTGTTACTTGGATGGAGAGTTGTCTCATTGGCACTCATACCACATCTTCCTATATCAATTTATATATAAAATACTACGAAATGAAATTAATGAAATAAAATACTCGGGACAATATCAAACATTGAAGATACTATGTGTATAAGTTTATCTGATATATAAATACGTGAAAAATATCTAACATTAGAGAGACTACGTATACATGGGAGCATACCGATATTGATGTCAAATAAACTTATATCTAAACGCTTATATTTCGATGGCGATTAATTCTCACTTATTTGTTTGTTCTCTTTGGTGTCATACTGTCTGCACTTGGCATGTTTTTACTGAATAATTTTGCTGTTTTAATATGATTTGAAATGTTTCTCCCCGACAAGATTGTTACATTTGCAGTAGAAACAAAATAATGTAACAAGGCTACACTACATGCTTATTTTTCGTGCATTACAAATGAAAGAACGGATTTTCTTCCATATAATAGACCTATTGCATACAGTATAAGAAAAACAGACCAAAACACAAAAACTTAACTAATAACCACTGAACCATGAAAATGAGGTCAAGGTCAGATGACACCTGCTAGTTTGACATGTACACCTTACAATCCTTCCATTCACCAAATATACTAGACCTATTACTCATAGTATCTGAGATATGGACTTGACCACCAAAACTTAACCTTGTTCACTGATCCATGAAATGAGGTCAAGGTCAAGTGAAAACTGTCTGACGGGCATGAGGACCTTGCAAGGTACACACATACCAAATATAGTTATCCTATTACTCATAAAGAGAAAATTAACATTACAAAAATCTTACAGCAGATTCCATTGAGTGTGTAGCCAAAGGTAATATCTTTGGTTAGCTTGCTTGTTAGCTGAACCGTGAAGTCATTGTTAGGTTAGGTAAACTACCCTACTTTAAGAATAGACTAGTCCGACAGAAACCAATCGATCTGTCTGTTGGACTATGCTAAACAAAAATGTAACAAGGCTACACTACATGCTTATTTTTCGTGCAATATAAATGAAAGAACGGATTTTCTTCCATATTTTTGGTGGACGTATAGCTTCAGATTGCATGTTAGTTACGTAAGCGCGTCACTGTTTTTGATATCCTGTGGTGTTTTTCGTTGATGGAGAATATGTTCGTTGTTGTTCTGTGGTTTGTATGTTGTGTCGACTATTATATTATTTGTTTGTGCGTTTCTCTGTTATGAATGTTCTTGCGTGTGTTTGTGCTGTATTTCTGTCACGTAGTGTTTTAGCGATATTTTTAACATTGTCATAAAGCGGGAGGTTTGGCATGCCATGAAACCAGGTTCAACCCACCATTTTGTTCTTAAAATGTCCTGTACCAAGTCAGGAATATGGCAGTTGTTATCAAATAGTTCGTTTCTATGTGTGTTGGCGTTTGTTTTTGTTGCACTTCGGTGTTCCTGTTGTTCCTTTGTTTTCCTCTTATAGTTGATGTGTTTCCCTCGATTTTGGTTTGTAACCCGGATTTGTTTTCTCTGAATCGATTGTTGACTTTTGAACACCGGTATACTACTGTTGTCTTTATTTGTTTACTGTATTATATTTTCATGGAGTGTGACATAATCCCGTTTTTCAGCCCACTCTATAAATATACGCCTATAGTTACATCTTTTGTCACAATACAATTGAGAATAGAAACGGGGAATGCATCAAAGAGAAACAACCCGACAAAAGAGCGAAAAACAGCCCAAGGCCACCAATAAGTCTTCAACAAAGCGAGAAAATCCCGCACCCGGAGGCGGGCTTCAACTGGCCTCTGAACAATAATGTATACTAGTTAAGCGAAAATGGACGTCACACTAAACTCTGAACCACAATTAAAAAACATACAAGAATAACAAAGGCAAGAGGTTCCTGATTTGAGACAGGCAGAAAAATGCGGCGAGGTTAAACAGGTTTTGTGTGATCTCAACCCTACCCTATAACGCTAGTCAATGTCGAATAAAGAAACACACAGCAATACGAACAGTAAAATTCAGTTCAAAAGAAGTCCGAGCCCGATGTTAGAATAGCTAACAGAAGAAACTAACAAGAATAATAAATTAACAAAAGGACTACATTTAGTTACTGAGATGCCAGCTCAGACCTTCATTTAACTGATTGAAAGATTATGTCTTCATTATATGAGAATTAAGCAAAATCCCTCCCGCTAGGGGTTTAGTATCATAACATCATAAAATACACGAGAAGAACGTAACCCGTATCATGCCAACAATTGGTTTTAGAATAAATGTGTTCATTTCCAATGCAAAGACCACATGAGTGAATCAATATTAATTTTTAAAATGCCATCTTTAATGACCTGACAACAGTATCACAACTTTATCCCTTCTTAATAAGTCTGTTTAAAGGTTTGGTTAACTTTTGAGGTGAATGACGACATCTTTGTGCTTTGTATAGAATATAACCATATAAGATGTCTGCACGTTGATTTATATTTATGGATGATGTCTTGTAACAATTATAACTTTAATGATAAAGTTTGTGATATCGAAAACCCAGGTTTAATAATTTTTCAGTAATACAGAGATTTTTCGTTTAAATCAAATACGTTGTTACATACACGATCGAACCGAACAAGTTGGGATATATAAACACCATAGGATGGAGCCAAGGGAAAGTCACCATCTAAAATGGATAATTAACAATAGGAAATGAAAATAGACTGTTTCCGCATATAGATAAACCTTAATGTCATTTGATAGTTCAAATAAAACAAATGAATATGTTTTATATACTGGAATTACTAAGTGTTACAGTGACTATAAAACTAGTGTGCATGGAAATGTTTTGAAAAAATCCTTTATCTTATCAAAATCTTCAAAAATGTACTGCTATTGAATTATTGTCTTCCGAACAATAATTCACCGAGATTATTCTGAATGCAAATTGCTGAACTACGATTCCTATAGTCAAAACTTCGGCCACCGCATAG
The DNA here is from genome assembly GCA_017311375.1 of Mytilus coruscus. Lineage (NCBI taxonomy): Eukaryota > Metazoa > Mollusca > Bivalvia > Mytilida > Mytilidae > Mytilus > Mytilus coruscus. The sequence goes on from CM029601.1 coordinate 53,781,322, forward strand.
CGCAAATACGAGGGTAAACAGTGGTGAAAGAATGTAAACAAACGTGCACTGAAAGGTTAATAGCAATAATCGATCATCAAAGAATATTCTGGACCACCTGAGATCACCAGCAATTTTGGTGGAGTTTTGTGTTGCTAAGTCTTTAGTTTTCTATGATGTGTTTTGTGTACTGTTGTTTTTCTTTTGATCTTTTTTTTTAATTCCTATGGCGTTGTCACCTTTTTTTTACTTATGAGTTTGAATGTCCCTTTGATATATTTTGCCTCTCTTTAAATGCACCACATACATCATTTAACAACTGTTATGGAAATTTTAAAGTTTAAAGAAAGGAAATAACATTGCTCTATCAATTGACTTATCTGTTGCATGCTCCATGATTCTGCGTTGATTGTTTATCAATGTCACGATCCGTTAGACGTTTAAAACAAATTCGACAGTTAAATTGTCCTCCATCTGAAATAGATAAGAAGCAGTGTCGTCAGGTCATTAAAGACGCTCTTTTATCCTATTGTAAAAATTGGTGTTAACGGGAAAAATCTGATAGAAATTATTTTTAAATGAATCTTTAATATTCGAATAACAAATTAAAAAAATTATTAAGAAATAAACAAGAGTGCACACGCTGAAATGTCTCGCCTTCTTTACTAACCATTGATATTATGTTGATAGTCCTAAATATGAAGCTTTACTACAACTATTACATAAACTTAACATGATTCAATAAAATGAGGTCAAGGTCATATAAACAAAACGAGAAATACATGTACACCTTACAGTCATTTAATACACTAAATATAGTTGACATATTGCTTATAGTTTCTAAGAAACAGACTTAACCAAGAAAACTAACCATTGACCAATAAACCATGAAAATGAGGTCAAGGTCAGATGAACCATGCCAGGCAGACATGTACAGCTTACAATCCTTCCATACAACAAATATAGATGACCTATTGCTTATAGTTTAAAAAAACAGACCAAAACACAAAAACTTAACACTGAGCAATGAACCGTGAAAATGAGGTCAATGTCAAATAAAACCTGCGAGACTGACATGTACATCATAAAATATTTTCATACACCAAATATAGTTGACCTATTGCATATAGTATTAGAAAAAAAGACCAAACCTCAAAAACTTAACTTTGACCACTGATCCATGAAAATGAGGTCAAGGTCAGATGACACCTGCCAGCTGGACATGTACACCTTACAATCATTCCATACACCAAATATAATAGACCTATTGCATACAGTATAAGAAAAACAGACCAAAACACAAAAACTTAACTAATAACCACTGAACCATGAAAATGAGGTCAAGGTCAGATGACACCTGCTAGTTTGACATGTACACCTTACAATCCTTCCATTCACCAAATATACTAGACCTATTACTCATAGTATCTGAGATATGGACTTGACCACCAAAACTTAACCTTGTTCACTGATCCATGAAATGAGGTCAAGGTCAAGTGAAAACTGTCTGACGGGCATGAGGACCTTGCAAGGTACACACATACCAAATATAGTTATCCTATTACTCATAAAAAGAGAGAAATTAACATTACAAAAAATCTTACAGCAGATTCCATTGAGTGTGTAGCCAAAGGTAATATCTTTGGTTAGCTTGCTTGTTAGCTGAACCGTGAAGTCATTGTTAGGTTAGGTAAACTACCCTACTTTAAGAATAGACTAGTCCGACAGAAAACCAATCGATCTGTCTGTTGGACTATGCTACTTCGAAAGGAGGGTAGTATACCTGACCTAATAATGACTTCACGGTTCAGCTAACAAGCAAGCTAAACAAAGATATTACCTTTCACTACACACTCAATAGAATCCGCTGTAACTTTTTTTTCAAATAGTCACCATAGTGAACCATGAAAATGAGGTCAAGGGCAATTGACATGTGACAGACGGAAACTTCGTAACATAAGGCATCTATATACAAAGTATGAAGCATCCAGTTCTTCCACCTTCTGAAATATAAAGCTTTTAAGAAGTGAGTTAACGCCGCCACCACCGGATCACTATCCCTATGTGGTGAATGACGACATCTTTTTACTTTGTATAGAATATTACCATATAAGATGGCAGGCTCGACAATAAGAGAGTACATAATACGCCGATTTTTTTTAACTAAGAAAAAGAGTTCAAGTAATCGAAAAAACGGTTTGTGTTCGTACCGGCCGGCAAAGCAGAAACTGCATATTGCAGCCAAAATAAAGAAAGGTATTGACTTTGAGTTATTTATTATTATAATGTTTGGTGCGTCAGTTATCAATTACGGAAACAGCTCTAGTGCTAAGATGTAAACATTCTGTACATGGTCAGCGCTGTCTAAAAGAGGTCTTAAGAAGATTAACTTTGATAGAAAATGACTTGGTTCAAATAGTCTTATTATCAAGTATTAATACTTCATATTTAAAGTTTTTTTAATTAATATAAACCAGTTAAGTTCGCATATCATATTTTCCCCCAACGCTTTGCTTTTTTATAACTATGACATAGAGATATGACTCTTGGGTAAAAGATAAGACTAAATGAACCAAGCAATTTTCTGTCAAAGTTAACCTTCTTAAGACCTCTTTTAGATAACGCTGATCATGTACGGCATGTATACATCTTAGCACTAGAGCTGTTTTCGTTATTAATGACAGACGCACCACATTTGATATGCTTAACATTTCGTTGTCTCTCATTTGCAATTCTAAATTGACAATTGATCGATATTTATAAGGATTTATTTATATGCATAGTCATTCTAAAATCAATCACTCAGAATGATAATCATTAAAATAGTAAATAAATTAAAGTCAACACCTTTCTTTATTTTATCCCGTATATCAGACAGCATTATACATATAGTCTCTCCAATGTAAGATATTGTCGACGTGTTTATTTATTTATTCCGTATATCAGACAGCATTATACATATAGTCTCTTCAATGTTAGATATTGTTGACGTGTTTATTTATTTATTCAGTATATCAGACAGACTCATTCATATAGTCTCTCAAATGTTAGATATTGTTGACGTGTTTATTTATTTATTCCGTATATCAGACAGAATTATACATATAGTATCTCCAATGTTAGATATTGTTGACGTGTTTATTTATTTATTCAGTATATCAGACAGACATATACATTTATCTTACCTCCTATACATTTCTAGGAATATGATTGGTTAAAGGCAACCGCGTGGAGACCGTGTATATTCCATATTGGGTTAGTAGGGTACCATATTGGGTTAGTAGGCGGGGCTTATTTCAATACACGGTTAGTAGTAGTGTTACGTCCCTTTATAAAAACAACACGGTGTTGAGGGAAAATCTTAAAGATTTCAACAGACGAAGAAATTGATGATGAACGATTAAAATAAATTCATAAAACACATTTAAAGCTAACAAGTTATTATTGTTGGCATTTGTTTTTGTATAGACCAATAGAAGTAGGTTCTTAATACTAACGGTAATGAAAACTTGATCACTTTGATAGGCCACTAGTCTAAATACCACATGTTAAGATAGTCGGTAAGATAAATTCGTTACATAGTGTGCTAGTGACCTAATACGATATATATGGGGTCAGTAAATTCCATATGGGGATTCGAGCTTCGCTCTCAACCCATATTGAATTTACAGACCCCATATATATCGTATTAGGTCACTAGCACACTATGTAACTAATAATAGTCTCCAATGTTAGATATTGTTGACGTGTTTATTTATTTATTCAGTATATCAGACAGATATATATATATATAGTCTCTCAAATGTTCGATATTGTTGACGTGTTTATTTATTTATTCAGTATATCAGACAGATACATACATATAGTTTCTCCAATGTTAGAAATTGTTGACGTGTTTATTTATTTATTCCGTATATCAGACAGATATATACATATAGTCTCTCGAATGTTAGATATTGAGTGACGTGTTTATTACATAGTGTGCTAGTGACCTAATACGATATATATGGGGTCTGTAAATTCAATATGGGTTGAGAGCGAAGCAACAATATCTAATATTGGAGAGACTATATGTACAAGTCTGTCTGATAGCCTGAATAAATAAATAAACACGTCAACAATATCTACCATTGAGACTAATATAAGATATAAGATATATACTTATACGTATAGTCACTCCAATGTTAGATATTGTTGACGTGTTTATTTATTTATTCAGTTTATCAGACAGACTCATACATATAGTCTCTCCAATGGTAGATATTGTTGACGTGTTTATTTATTTATTCAGTTTATCAGACTGACTCATACATATAGTCTCTCCAATGGTAGATATTGTTGACGTGTTTATTTATTTATTCAGGCTATCAGACAGACTTGTACATATAGTCTCTCCAATATTAGATATTGTTGCTTCGCTCTCAACCCATATTGAATTTACAGACCCCATATATATCGTATTAGGTCACTAGCACACTATGTAACTAATAATAGTCTCTCCAATGTTAGATATTGTTGACGTGTTTATTTATTTATTCAGTATATCAGACAGATACATACATATAGTTTCTCCAATGTTAGAAATTGTTGACGTGTTTATTTATTTATTCAGTATATCAGACAGATATATACATATAGTCTCTCGAATGTTAGATATTGAGTGACGTGTTTATTCATTTATTCAGTATATCAGACAGACTTATACATATAGTCTCTCCAATATAAGATATTGAGTGACGTGTTTATTTATTTATTTAGTATATTAGATAGATTTATACATATCGTCTCTTAAATGTTTGATATTGAGTGACGTGTTTATTTATTTATTCAGTTTATCAGACAGACTTATACGTATAGTCACCCCAATGTTAGATATTGTTGACGTGTTTATTTATTTATTCAGTTTATCAGACAGACTCATACATATAGTCTCTCCAATGGTAGATATTGTTGACGTGTTTATTTATTTATTCAGTTTATCAGACAGACTCATACATATAGTCTCTCCAATGGTAGATATTGTTGACGTGTTTATTTATTTATTCAGGCTATCAGACAGACTTGTACATATAGTCTCTCCAATATTAGATATTGTTGACGTGTTTATTTATTTATTCAGTATATCAGACAGACTTATACATATAGTATCTCCAATGTTAGATATTGTTGACGTGTTTAATTATTTATTCAGTATATCAGACAGACTCAAACATACAGTCTCTCCAATGTTAGATATTTTTGACGTGTTTATTTTTTATTTCTAGAAATTTACCTGTGATAATATCAGCGACACAAAAAATACGTCACTTTTTGTGACGTTCATCCATTCATATGACGCGGAGTTTATATTTCGTTTGTGGTGTCCTGGTGTGCTGTCGTAAATTCATGTGAGGTGTCCGTTGTTTTTCTGCGGTTTATATTGTGTAATGTACTATTATATTATTTATTTATGTATTTCTCTGTGCTTGGTGTTCTTGCGTTTGTTTGTACTGTATACCTGTCACATAGTGTTGTCATTTTAGCAGTATTTTTAAGATTGCCATATAAGAGGTAGTTTTGGCTAGCCATAAAACCAGGTTCAACCCTACATTTTTTCTTAAAATATCCTGTACCAAGTCAGGAATATAGCAGTTGTTATCAGACAGTCCATTTCTATGTATGTTGGCGTTTTCTTTTGTTGTAGTTAAGTGTTTCTGTTGTTCTGTTGTTTTCCTCTTATAGTTGATGTGTTTCCCTCGGTTTTAGTTTGTTACCCGGATTTGTTTTTGCATAATCGAATTATGACTATAATAATAATTGAGCAGAGGTATACTAATGTTGCCTTTATTTATTTATCTATGCAGTATATCAGACAGATATATACAAACAGCAGAGGATAGAATAGGAAGTGTTTATAAGAAAGTGATTTTAAAACAGTTCACAGATGGTTCCTTCCGAAGGGAGATAAAACCAGCACCATGGATGGGATATGTTGGGCCTACAATTAAAGGAGAAACTGGTGATGTGTTGTATGTTCATTTCCGGAACTTAGCATCAAGGCCTTATGGACTTCATCCTCACGGTGTACAATACTTTAAAGACAGCGAAGGTACTTTATCTCAGGTCTTTTTACATCAAACTCATATTATTTTGCTTATAAATATTTACTTAGTGTACATACTACAGTAATAATCTCTGAATAATAATAATTATGAAAGGAGATGCGGGTGTATAACATTTAACCAAACGATACAAATTACTAACATATAATATGTGACCAGCCAAGAGATTTTCAAGCTTATGGAAGTACCAGGGATTTTTTTTGCATTTTTATAAGGTATACACAGATTCAAAACACCCTGACAAGTTATTTTGTTAGATTCTGCAAAATAACAGAATTATGATAATTTTTGTTACTTTCAAATTTATTAAAAATTTTCATCTTTTTTCAATTTTTCATATGTATGTTCATCTATATACTAGTATAATAGTTATCTTTGGGTAGGGGTTATTATCTTTAATTAATCAAATTAGGTAGGCATAGATGAAAAAAAGCGAACATGGGGTCTTAGTGGGCAAGCATATCTTGCTTGATTTACATGTACCGCTACATGTCCATACATATGTTCATATTTTCCTTACAATGTGAAACTATGAGATCTACTCCAAAAACTTGGTGGTCATGCACAATCTGTATTGGAAAAAATAAGAGAAAAATATAATCACTGAACATACAAATGCCTATAATGATATAAAGTTTATTTTCAGGCCTTTTTGATAATTAATTTGAATTCAGACCAATGCAATGAAAGCTAAAAGATAAATTGTGTAAATTTAGAACGCGATTCTAAACGGGATTTTAACCTACATGATTAAATTTACGTAAACATCTACTTGTTTTGGATATCTTAATAAAAGACTCAACCAGTCAAGAAAAATGAAACTTTATTTTTCCTCATGATATAATTGGACATTTAATAACAGGTACCCCGATTACATTACGTGACTTTACATCGACGTTTTCTCATTATGACGTTTACCGCCACAAGCCTGATAATGTCATGGCGGGTCACATACGTCGGAACATAAAATCCTGCTTTATAAGGTGTACATGAAAATAAAGAAGAAATAGACATTAAAATGATTTAAACATGAGCTATTTGAGGATGGCGAATGTATGGATACTCTGTATCTATAGTTTTTATGCCGTATACTGCATTTTGACTTCCTGATCACTTTCATTTAAAAATATATGTTTAACACAATTCGTCTTTACTTACATAAATCAAACATTTACAATGGTAGCTTTTAGGAACGTTTGAGTCAAATTATATATAAAAAAAATTAAAAGGTGTGGTGTGATTGCCAATGAGACAAATATTCACCTAAGTTCAAATGAGGTGTAGGTAAACAATAATGATTATAGTCAACCGTTCGGCCTTCAATATTGTGAAAAACGCATACCGTATAGTCGGCTATAAAAAGCTCTGACATGAAAAATATAAAACAATTCAAGTGAGAAAACTAACGGTCTAAGTAATAACAAAACAATTAACGAAAAACAAATATGACAGACAAGAACCAACGACAACCACTGAATTAGAGACTCCTGACTTTGGACAGGCACATAAAGAATGTGGCGGCATTAAACGCGTTTGCTGGCGCAAAACCGTCTCCCTGACCTCAGACAATGGTGTAACAATACAACATAAGAACAAACTATAAAAATCAGATTATAAGTGCTTAATTCATCAAATCGAAACAAAGCAGAAAAACAAAAACACAGTATGGACGTGACAGGGAATTTATAAATCCCTCATAATGCTTTTCAATCATAAAAATTGTGGCTGCTGGAAAAGTATTTTTTGGCTTTGTTGGCTGCTTAAAGTGTCTGTCAGCTTCAGTTTAGTAACTGTTTTTGTAATGTTTTGTAATTTAGAGAATTAAATAATCTGTAGAATTTCTGACAAATATTAAATCTGCAATGTTCTTGCAACCGTTCCATTACCTCTCCACCAAATAATCCTTCCAAACTTTGCAAAATTATCCGCCTGTACATGTATCATCTGATTTAAAATTATCAGCCTCTAGCATCTGATACAATATTATCCGCCTCTATCATCTGATACAAAATTATCCGCCTGTAGCATCTGATACAAAATTATCTGCCTGTAGCATCTGATGCAAAATTATCCGTCTATAGCATCTGATACAATATTTTTGATCAAATGACAAAATGTGGTCTTACCTTTGTCAAACAATTATGTTACCTCTGTCAAATGATCTTCCTATTTTAAGAAAAATATCTTATCCTCCTGTTTAAAATTTTTACTGCTAACAAATATGATATATTACATTCTGCTTAAAGTAGTAAGAGGTTAATCCATCATCTTAAATCGAAAATAGCAACAAACGATCGATTGTTAATGAAATAAGCAAATTAATTTGTAAGGCTATCATTTACTTAACGATAATGATGTGATTTGATTTTATTATTTCGACTGTTTTTAAAAATACCGAAAAAGTTTTGATCGATTCCAAAAATTGTTAACTTTGCATCAGAAGGGGAGATAACATAGATAAATTTAATAATTTGTAATAATTGTCTTTTTAATAATAGACAATCTGTAGCTTGAAAACAAGCACGTAAATTTGTCATTTTGATGATATCTTAACAACACGATATTTTGAAAAACTGTCACTTTTTTGTATATTCCTCTATACTTTAAATTGAGGTTTTTCTTTTAGGGCGTCATAATTTTTCATGCTGAAAATCATGTAATGCATGTAAGTATCACGAAGTCTCTTTGGAAATGTTAATGAATAAATGGAAATGATATTATATGGCTCTATAACAAAAGAATAAGAAGGAAACATTTAAATAACATCTACAGATAATTAAACAAAAAATATTTAATTATTTTGCTACAAAGTGGCATATACAAAATGCTGAATATGATCTGTGTATAATATCTTATTGAGTTATGTTGCTTCGAAGTGGCATATACAAAATGCTGAATATGATCTGTGTATAATATCTTATTGAGTTATGTTGCTTCGAAGTGGCATATACAAAATGATGAAAATGATCTGTGTATAATATCTTATTGAGTTATGTCGCTGCGAAGTGTCATATACTAAATGCTGAAAATAATCTGTGTATAATAACTCATTGAGTAAGGCTATCTATTATAGAAATTAAAAAAAATTATTATCTCCATGTCTAAAATAGACATGACACGGTTAACAGGTCATTTGGGATATGCTTGTACAAATGTTGTCAAACATTACCATCCAATCTAGGATTTAAGGGTCAAATATGGCCATTACTGTAACTCCTCCCTCAAATAAATTGTCCCGAGCATTCTTCGAATCAGAAAAACGAAATTCTAACAAATTTGTAAATTCTGATAGTTTGGTCGATTAATTATTGGTTGGTTAACGTCCAGTGGCAAATACTTCATGCATGTCTAGGACGACTGATGGTTAGAATGAAGTTTGATATTCATAAATGTACATACATTCTACAGTACATAATCATACACGTAAAGGTTTGATATTCAAAAATCACATACATTCTACAGTACATAATCATACACGTAGAGGTTTGATATTCATAAATCACATATATTCTTCAGTACATAATCATACACGTAGAAGTTTGATGTTCATAAATCACATGCATTCTACAGTACATAATCATACACGTAGAGGTTTGATATTTAAAAAGGTACATACATTCTACAGTACATAATCATAGACGTAAAGGTTTAATATTCATTTGTTAAATAGGATCGTTGTACATGGATGGCACTTCCGGTAGAGATAAATTAGATGATAATGTACAACCAGGACAGACGTATACATTCAGATGGTTCATGCAAAATACGTTTGCCCCAACAAATGATGATGAGAACTGTACCCCTGTTGCCTACCATCCACATATCAGATCACGTAAAGACGTTGATACTGGGTTGGTTGGGATCTTATTGATATGTAAACCTGGTAAGATTGTCTACCATAAAAGCTTGGTGATAGCTAGTAAATGTCTTCATATGTGATAAGTAATCGTGGTGTTAGCAAGTAAAGGTATTCATATCTGGTAAGTAATTGTGGTGTTAGCAAGTAAAGGTATTCATATCTGATAAGTAATCGTGGTGTTGGCAAGTAAAGGTATTCATATCTGATAAGTAATTTTGGTGTTAGCAAGTAAATGTATTCATGTCCGGTTAGTAATCTTGATGTTAGTTAGTAAATGTACTCATATCTGGTAAGTGTATCACACATGGTGCTAGTACTATCCTGAACTTTCACTAATGTGTTAGCCTTTGTTCGGTGTTGAGGGCACCATTTTTATATTGAGATAAAGAACAGCATTCAAATGCTTCTTTGGTTTTTGTCAAATGCGTGTCATGATTTTGTGTAACGAATAATACTAATTCGAATAATACTAATGCACTATGTACTTTCTTTGTCCTTACTTGCATCATATTTTTATGATTACTAATCTGCTAAAGTCATATTATTCGTAACAAATAAATAAACATAAGAAAACAAGACAAAAACCAAAAATGTAATCCTTACACTTTTTGGCAAGAACAAAAAAATGTAGAAAATATAACTTTAAGAAGACGCTTACTTATTTTTAGACTTTTTGACTATAGTCTCTTTCGAAGTTTTCCCCTCCCTGACACTTGTCTCGTCCACTGAATGTGTCTTTTACGTGCAGTTAACATGTCACGTTGCCTACACGCGACATTGGAATTAACGTCCTCATTCAAAACGGGAGAGCACCTTATACTTATTAGCTGTGAATTATTATCTATTTCAATACTTATCAGTTGTGACTATTTTATAAAGACAGGAGAGATTTTATCTAATTTTTATCAGCTGCAAAAAGTTATATAAATTGTCACAAAGTGTGTTGATATAGTAAGGGTTTTACTTATTGTCGAAGGCCGCATGATGATCTAAAGTTGTTTACATCTTCGTCCCGTGGTCGATGGTGAATAGTTGTCTCGTTAACAATCACACCACTCCTCCCTGTATTTATATAAGCCAGAAACACTACAAATCGGTAAAGATAATTTATGTTCTTTTGAAAACTGGATTTTATAACGACATAGACTAAGAACAGGTTTTAATGTAACGGTTATACGTGTCTAAAGAGTGTCTCACTTCCTATCTTAGCAAATTTTAAAACAGCATAGACATTGATTGCAAAATTATTTAAACGAATCTATAAAAGAATTGGAGATAGTTTACAACGTCTGCTGATACCAACGTTCTGGGCACTTCCCACAAGTCTACAACCTCTGTGGGTAACAAACGTTTAAGGCACTTCAGACACGTGTAAAACCTCTGTGAAGACAAAACGTTCTTGACGCTTCACACTAGTGTCCAACCTCAGAGAATACCAAACGTTCTTGGCACTTCACACTAGTGTACAAACCTCTGTAATTACAAAACATTCTTGGCAATTCACACTAGTATTCAAACTCTGTATATAACAAACGTTCTTGGCACTTCACACTAGTGTCCAACCTCTATGGATACAAGCGTTCTTTGAAATTCACACTAGTGTACAGCCTCTATATATATACCAAACGTTCTTGGTACTTCACACTATTGTAAAACCTATGTATATAACAAACGTTCTTTGCACTTCACACTAGTGTACTACTGTACACCCTCTGTGGATACCGAACGTTCTTGTCAATTAACACAAGAAAAAAAAGTAGAATAACAAAAATACCGAACTCCAAGGAAAATTCATGAGAAAAGTGTCTTATCAAAAGGCAAAATCAAAGCTCAAACACATCAAACGAATAAAAAATAACTTGTCATTTTCCTGACTTGGTACAGGAATTTCCTTATGTAGAAAATGATGGATTAAATCTGGTTTTATAGCTAGATAAACCGCTCACTTGTATGATAGTTGCATAGAATTACAGCATATTGACAACAATGTGTGAGCAAAAAAACAGACATAATGGGTAAAAAGTGGACAACCAATGTGGATACCAAACTTTCTTAACGATTCACATTTTTGTACAACCTCTGTGGAAACCAAAGTTTCTTGACACTAACCACCAATGAACTACCTTTTTATATATCAAACATTTTTGGCATTTCACACTAGTGTACGACCTCTATTGATACAAGCGTTCTTGGCAATTCACACTAGTGTACAACCTCGATGGGTACATAACGTCAATGGCAATTCACACTAGTGCTCAACCTCTTTATATACCAAACATTCTTGGCATCTCACACTAGTGTACAACCTTGATTGATACAAGCGTTCTTGTCAATTTACAGTCGTTTTCAACCCCTGTGTATACCAAACGTTCTTGGCACTTTACACTAGTGTACAACCTGTGTAGATACCAATTGTTCTGGGCACTTCACACTAGTGGACATCCTCTGTGGATTCCAAACGTTCTTGGCACTTCACACTTGGACAACCTCTGTGAATAATAAACGTTCTATGCAATTCACACAAGTGTACAACCTCTGTGGACACCATACGTTCTTGGTAATTCACACTAGTGTACAATCTCTGTAGATACCAAACGGTCTGGGCATATCACACTAGTGTAGAACCTCTGTAGATACCAAACGTTCTTGGCAATTCATACATGTGTTCAACCTCTGTAGATACCGAACGTTCTTGGCACTTCACACTATTGTACAACCTATGTATATAACAAACGTTCTTGGCACTTCACACTAGTGTACTAGTGTACACCCTCTGTGGATACCACACGTTCTTGTCAATTAACACAAGAAAAAAGGAAAATAGCAAAAATACCGAACTCCAAGGAAAATTCATGAGAAAAGTGTCTTATCAAAAGGCAAAATCAAAGCTCAAACACATCAAACGAATGGAAAATAACTTGTCATTTTCCTGACTTGGTACAGGAATTTCCTTATGTAGAAAATGATGGATTAAATCTGGTTTTATAGCTAGATAAACCGCTCACTTGTATGATAGTCGCATAGAATTACAGCATATTGACAACAATGTGTGAGCAAAAAAACAGACATAATAGGTAAAAAGTGGACAACCAATGTGGATACCAAACTTTCTTAACGATTCACATTTTTGTACAACCTCTGTGGAAACCAAAGTTTCTTGACACTTACCACCAATGAACTACCTTTTTATATATCAAACATTTTTGGCATTTCACACTAGTGTACGACCTCAATTGATACAAGCGTTCTTGGCAATTCACACTAGTGTACAACCTCGATGGATACATAACGTCAATGGCAATTCACACTAGTGTACAACATCTTTATATACCAAACATTCTTGGCATCTCACACTAGTGTACAACCTTGATTGATACAAGCGTTCTTGTCAATTTACAGTCGTTTTCAACCCCTATGTATACCAAACGTTCTTGGCACTTTACACTAGTGTACAACCTCTGTAGATACCAATTGTTCTGGGCACTTCACACTAGTGGACATCCTCTGTGGATGCCAAACGTTCTTGGCACTTCACACTTGGACAACCTCTGTGGATAATAAACGTTCTATGCAATTCACATAAGTGTACAACCTCTGTGGACACCAAACGTTCTTGGTAATTCACACTGGTGTACAATCTCTGTAGATACCAAACGGTCTGGGCATATCACACTAGTGTAGAACCTCTGTAGATACCAAACGTTCTTGGTAATTCATACATGTGTTCAACCTATGTAGATACCGAACGTTCTTGGCAATTCATACTAGTGTACAACCTCTATGGATACCGAACGTTCTTGGCAATTCATACTAGTGTACAACCTCTGGATACCGAACGGTTTTGGTAATGCATACTAGTGTGCAACCTCTGGATATACCAAACGTTCTTTGCAATTCATACTAGTGTTCAATCTCTGTGGATACAAAACGTTCTTGGCAATTCATACTAGTATTTAATCGCTGTGAATACCAAATGTCCTTGACGTTTCACTCTAATAATCAATACTGATAAACATGCGGTTAACCTGTTCCTTTTTTTAAGTTTCAAAATTACTGCAGTGGTGATTGAGTAAAACATTAACACATAACATATACATGACAGGAACATTGAATCCAGATAACTCCAGGAAGGATGTTGACAGAGAGTTTGTTCTGTATGCTGACCTCATCAATGAAACTAATAGCTGGTTGATAGATCAGAACTTAAATTTATGTCGAAATCCACAACGCTGTCGACAACTTTTCAACCAGAAAAATGAGCCCTTTATTTTGAACAGTTTAATGCATACGGTAGGTTTCGAATAACCACATAACATATTAATATAAACAATTAAAGACGAAACATGGTTATGAAATTTTGATAAGATGATTTTATATATACTTTTATAATTATTATTATTATCATCATTATACTTTTTATTTAAATATTCTTTGGTGATTTGAATACTTTAATTGGCATATGGTTAAAATAAATTATTTCGGGAAAAACGTTTTACTATAGTTGGTGTTAATACTATGCTTTTGATCCGTCAGTTGATACATGTTCACGCGAGTACGTGTAGCCAAACGCAATTGTCGTTTGCATCCCCAAAGCGCATACATTTAATTGTCTCATCCTTAATTAAAAAAAAATGGTTTGTGAAACTTTTTGATAATTTAATAATTTTATCTCGGTTTCATGCTATTATGGAAAAGGTGGATATTCTGAGATTAATGTTTATACTTGTTTGGTTTAGACTTGACAGTCAATACGTACATGTATATAATGAAAAGAATGATTCTGTGTTAAGAATTAACTTTGCGAAGTATTAGCCTCAGTTAAAAAAACATATTCAATGTTAAACACATTTTCAACATTTTTTCTTAAAATATTGTTATTATCATTGTTCAATTTATTTATGACATTATTAATGGTTTGTGTTTTTTTTAGGTTGTTTGAATAAATGCTCATTGGAACCTCTATTTTTATTAATTAATGAAAAAAATAATTAGTTTGAGATCTGATTCAGTTTCACAAATCCGAGCCTAGATATATATATTGACTTGATTATCATGAGTTCCAATATTGTTGAGATGTAAGAGACTCGATTTGTTAACAATCATTTGTAACGATCAGCGAGTCTTTAAAACGTTTATAATATTTTTAGTTAAACGGGTATATTTATGGAAATTTGCCTGACTTCCCTGTATATGATGGAGAGAAGGTAGCATTTTATGCCATGGGATTAAACTTGGGACTGCATGTCTTTGGTGTACAAGGACAGTCATTTACATTTAAGCGTACAAGGTCTGTAACTTTATATAGTTTTTTTTTGTTTTTTTTGTGTTTTTGTTTTTTTTTTTAAATATATAATAATAGGTTAATAAATACCGAACCAACTGCAGACAATGAGAACATATTTCTCTTTAATATAAACAAAATAAGAAGATGTGGTATGATTGTCAATGAGTCAACCCTCCACAAGACACCAAATGACACAGAAATTTACAACTATAGGCATTCTTACGGCCTCAACAATGAGTTAAACCCATATCGCATAGTCAGCTATAAAAGGCCCAGAAATGACAAATGTAAAACAATTCAAAAGAGAAAAATAACGGCCTGATTTATGTACAAAATAATGAACGAAAAACAAATATGATATACAGCAACAAACGACAACCACTGAATAACAGGCTCCGGACTTGGGACAGGCACATAAAGAATGTGGCGGGGTTAAACTAGGTTGAAGTCGCCAACCCTCCCCTAACCTGGGACAGTGGTGTAAAAAATTCATCATCAGAACAAACTATGAAAATCAGTTGAAAAGGGCTTAACTCATCAGATAGATACAAAACAGAAAAAAACATTTAACAAAAACACAAAGTTGACGTAGCAGGGTTCTTATACATCCCCACAACAAAAAGATATTAAGTACAGATCTGAGAGTACTCGCAGTTACTGACAGCTAATTCAAAGCCAAGAAAAACTAATAAAAAAATTCGTAAGGGTTCCGCGGAACCCAGTGTCTCGTCTACTTTTACTGTTGTCTATGTTTTCAGTGTGATAGGGGAATGCACATAATAGATGTTTTAAAAACTTTAACTGCAGACTGTAAGTAATGTTAACTGGAAAAAAAAGTCCATTTATAAGTTATATACGGAAAAACAGGAAATAAATTTATACAAAATTTACTTCTAGATACTAGCGTTTGATCATAGACAAGCTTCTGCTCAAGTTTGATACAAATCCAGGATAGTAAGAAAGTTATTAAAATTTTAAAAACTTTAACTACAGAGTAAATGTAATGTTAACTGGCAGAAAAACTAAGTCCATTTATAAGTAAAATATGGAAAAACAGGATTTTGTTTTTACAAAATTTACTTCTGGATACTATCTTATGATCATAACCAAGCTTCTGTCCCAGTTTGGTAGAAATCCGGGACATTTTAAGAAAGTTATTAAAATTTTAAAAACTTTAACCACAGAGTGAATGTTATGTTAACTGGCAGAAAAACTAAGTCCATTTATAAGTAAATATACGGAAAAACAGGATTTTTTTTTTTACAAAATTTACTTCTGGATACTATCTAATGATCATAAAGGTGGCACGGTAGTATTTCCTGGCTCATAGGGATAATGATAGCCTTTTTAGAATCTTCACCACTTTCTAACACTGCCCAAAGTTCTACATACAAAGTAAACTGAAGTACTTTTATTATATTATTCAGAAATGAATTTGAATATGTATCATGACCGTTTACTTTTTTGGCTATTTTTATAAACCTAAGGCCACTAGTGCTTTTAGGTCTTTTATCATGCAGTGAATACAAAATTTAAAAAAATCTCAAAAATTCATGTTCACCTGTATGTAAAATTACTTTATATTTTTCTACACCTGATTCATCCCTCAGTTTGGGAAAGTGTGTTCAGTAGATACTGTATTTTTTGTCCAATCACACTGTTCAGATTCATTGACTTAAGTAGGGTACACAAAAGAGCAACCTAAATTCCGGAATGTAAATACTACCGTGCTACCTAAACAAGCTTCTGTCCAAGTTTGGTAGAAATCCAGGATAGTTTAAAAAAGTTATTAAAATTTAAAAAAAACTCTAACCACAGAGTGAATGTAATGTTAACTGGCAGAAAAACTAAGTCCATTTAGAAGTAAAATATGGAAAAACAGGATTTTGTTTTTACAAAAATTACTTCTGGATACTCTCTTATGATCATAAACAAGCTTCTGTCCAAATCTGGTAGAAATCCAGGATAGTTTAAGAAAGTTATTAAAATTTCAAATACTTTAACCACAGATTGAATATTTGTGGACGCCGCCGCCGACGACGACGGAATGTAGGATCGCTATGTCTCGCTTTTGCGACAAAAGTCGCAGGCTCGACAAAAATCATGCATCTAAGACTAAAACATCAATCAGTACACAACCAAAACCCAATGAATTTGGTGTAAAGACGTCATTAACAGTTAAATTGTGCAATGCCAAGATACAGGTATCGACAGATTGTAGAGCCATAAATGTGCATATGTATATAAAAATAATATTTAGTTTGATTTTAATTTACTGATAACAGAATCAATATTTATACCAATAAAAATAATAATCAAAGATCTAATCACAGTGTTGAATTGAAAACCTTTTAGAATAAGTGTTTTAAAAAAATCGATAAGTTTATCCGGTTCGTTTCTAAATTTCCGGGCTTGGTAAACAACATCTCCGTAAAAATTAGGATGTGCTATCCCGTTTGAAATAAGTTTTCTACAGGTACATCCAAACTGCCAAACCAAATCTTTATATCTATGGAAGAATTTTGTAAAGGTTTTAAGTAATTAGTGGTAACAAAATTCCTGACTGAATAATTTACCAGGTACAGTATTCCATGGATTAAGTTCATTGAAATCCAAAACGTCACAACAGACACGGGCATAGCGAAGGAGTTGTGATATATATAAACATTGTACGATGAAGCCAAAGAAACATCACCTTCAAAAAAGGAAAATTAACAATAGGGAACGAACAATCGTCTGAAGAAAAGTCTGTTAATTGGTTCACAACTTTGGGACGATTCAGAGCGTGACATATTTTGAATACACTTGTTTATATTCAATAACAATTACGGACAGCTAGCTACTGGAAGTTCCCTTAGGGTATCATTTGACTTGCTATAGTGTTATCAATTTCCACTGTGTCGGAACCGCTACGGAACGTTCCCTAAGGGTATCATTAACCTTTCTATAGTGTTATAAACTTCTTATTTGTCGGAACCGATACGGGACATATCCTACTGGTAGCATTAACCATTCTATAGTGTAATCAATTTCCACTGTATCGGAACCGTTACGGGACGTTCCCTACGGGTATCATTAACCTTTTTATAATGTTATTAACTTCCAATTTGTCAGAACCGCTACAAGACCTTCCCGACGGGTATCATTAATCTCTTTATAGAGTGTTTTGTGTACTGTTGTATGTCTTTTTGTATTATTCCGTATTTTGCTTTGACACTGTCAGTTTGTTTTCGACTGATGTGTTTGAATATATCCCTTTGGTATCTTTTGCCTCTCTATTATAAACTTCCACTGTTACAGTGCAAGAACCTCCACAAGACGTTCCCTAAGGTTATAATTTGCTTTTCTATAGTGTTAATAACTTCCATTGTGTAGGAACCTTACTGGACGTTCCCTGAGGATATTATTAACCTTTCTTTAGTATTATGAACTTCTATTGTGTCAGAACCATTACAAGACGTTCCCTAGGGGTATTATTAACATTTGTTTTAGTGTTATGAACTTCCACTGTATCAGAACCGTTACAAGACGATCACTAAGGGTATCATTATCCTTTTTGTTATGTTATTAACTTCCACTGTGTCAGAACCGTTATAAGACGTTCCCTAAGGGTATTAATTGCCTTTCTATAGTGTTTTTAAGTTTCAGTGTGTCAGAACCGTTACTGGACGTTCACTTAGGCATTATGTGACTTTCTGTGGCACTTGATTTACTTCCAATGTATCAGAACCGTTACTGGACGTTCACTTAGGTATCATTTGACTTTCTGTGGTACTTTATTTACTTCCAATGTGTCAGAACCGCTAGTGGACGTTCCCTTATGTATCATTTGACTTTTTTGTGATAATTTGTTAACTTTTACTGTGTCGGAACCGTTACTGAACGTTCCCTTAGGTATCATTATTTACTTTCACTGTGAATCTCTTAAACGTTCCCGGAGGAATTGTACGTTATTAACTATTTTACGTCTTTGAAATTTTATGATTTCCTTTCGTCATTTCTTTTTTCTAATAGTGATTGTGCTGTCTGTCCATCACTGGTTTATGCTTGTTTTGTTACCCTACTAATATCTTCTTACTTTTTCAGAACGCATGGTGTTGCATTTGGTATAGCACGGTTTGAAGGGTTTTACATGACAGCCAGAAATCCTGGTAGATGGATGATATTTTGTAAAGTCAGCTTCCATTTTAATCGTGAGTCATATTTACGGTTATCAGGAATGTACACAGTAGGCCACGGCTACTGTTACAGTTATAAAATAGCAGGATCTGATTTATTTCAAATTATATTATATCTAATAACAATAAATAAATAAACAGAGCTCTAATTATAAATTAGGTAGCAGGATCTGATTTATTTCAAGGTTATATCTAATAACAATAAATAAATATACAGAGCTCTAACTATAAATTAAGTAGCAGGATCTGATATATTTCAAGGTTATATCTAATAACAATAAATAAATATACAGAGCTCTAATTATAAAATTAGTAGCAGGATCTGATTTATTTTAAGGTTATATCTAATAACAATAAATAAATATACAGAGCTTTAATTATAAATTTAGTAGCAGGATCTGATTTATTTCAAGGTTATATCTCAAAATAATAATATTAATTACATAGTGTGATAGTGACCTAATATGATATATATAGTGTTAATTCCATATGGGGGGAGAGCTTCGGATTAGGTCACTAGCACACTGTGTATCGAATTTATCGTACCGCGACTATCTTAACATATAGACTAGTGGTCTATTAAAGTGATCAAGTCTTCAAAATAAAGAACTTTCTTCCATTGGTATATACAAAAACAAATGCCAACAGTAACAACTTGTTAGCTTTTATTGTGATTTCTGCATTTTTGCAATCGTTTATTATCAATTTCTTCGTCTGTTGTCCTGACGAAACGTTTCAGATTTTTCCTCAACGTCGTGTTCTTTTAATAAAGGGACGTAACACCACTACTAACCGTGTATGAAAATAAACCACGCATACTAACCCAATATGAATTTTACACGGTCTCAACGCAGTCGCTTTTAACCAATTATATTCCTAGAAATGGATAGGAGGTAAGACAAATAGATATACAGAACTTTGATTATAAACAGTTTGAAACCACATATTCCAAATGTACTTGAAGTGCATAACTTAGTAATGAACTCATATGAATTCATATAGCGCATCTATGAACTTGGGTAAACTAAAGATAGGTTTATAAACTCAAGCTGGATTAGAATGAACACGCCATATCATTGATAATTGCAAAGATCTCGAGTTTTCATTTTGGCGATCTGAAAACTTGTCAAGTGATTATTTCAATTCTTCTTCCTTATTACAAAAGCAGTAAATACGATTTATAGTTTTAAGTAGAATGATACATCGATATATGTATAAAAACGTCAAATCAAAGACCAGACAAACGGTTACATGGTATTTTCTAACTGGATTGATAAGATATTATTTTAGTAAGAGAACACGATATATAATAATATGAATAATGAAGTTATCATACTTTATTGGAAATAATAGAGGGAATGGCAGCTTTTGTAAATGTGATGCCAAGACCAGGAGTACTGCCGCCAACTACAATAAGGAGAACACGTCGTTATTTCATAGCTGTAGAAGAAATTGTATGGGATTATAGACCGTCTGGTAGAGTATTGGCGAGAGTTGGTAAAGGTTCAACTGAAAGATCAATGTAAGCGTACCTGGTGAAGGTTGTTGCCTTTTGTGTGTAATGGTATATAGTTTGACAAACAAACCTAATATATCTGTATTCAATTGAGAAAGTGTCTTTTAATACTATAGGAAATTATGGTAGATGACATAAGTATGGATTGTAAACAAGATGATTTAAGCATAGTTTTACATAGAGATCCAACACATGTATTAAAACTAAAGGATAGTGATTGTAGCTACCAGAGAGAGCCAAATCTAACAACGTTGAAAACATGAAAACGACACGTTATAAATTGCATGAGTCCGGGGCGCTTTTCTAGATTTACCTTCATCAGGAACGCTTAAAGCCGAATATTTGAAAACCATGAATGTATAATAACCTAAACAGTAGAAGAGATATATGGCCAAAATGAACCTAAAAATAGCCAAATTTATTAAAGGTCAACTTTGCCTGAGGGAGTTAAAACCATAGTTTTATATAATTTGAAAATTTTACTGCTGTACCACAAGTTTTGACATATTTACGTATTGTGTCTGTTTGTTTTGCTGACACATTGTTGTCAATATAATGGAATTCTATGCGACTGTCATACAAGTGACAGGTTTAGCCAGCTATAAACCAGGTTTACTCCACCATTTTCTACATAAGAAAATGCATATATCAAGTCAGGAATATGACAGTTGTTTTCAATTTGTTTGATGTGTTTGATCTTTTAATTTTGCCATTTGATAAAGGACCCTCGTTTTGAATTTTCATTGACTTTTAGAGCATGATCATTAACGTACGATATTCTTTTGTTCCTTCAATTAGTGGTGAATAATTATCAGGACTTCCCGGGGGTGTTAACGTTAGAGAGGGGAAACATTTTTTGTAGATATGTACAGAGACAGCAAAGTTGAACTACGTCTTTGTCTTCAGCGTTTTTCTTCCTTCAATGTACACACAATCTGGTAGTGATGTATAATTAATTAATTACCTTTGATCTTTAAGGGATTTAACGATAGAGAGCAGAAACGATTTTTGACGGACGGACGCACAGATGCACGGACGAAAGAAAGTTTTTTTTTATTGACGTATACCTTGTATTTACTTCCATTCGTTGCTAATATATTAAAGGGGTTGAAGTACAAAATGTACACCTAGCATTTCCTTATATTGGTATATATGAAAGAGTGATTTACCACCTCAAATGCCGAAATTTATTCAAGAAATATCCTTGTGTCATTTTATGGAGCAATCTGCTGAAGATTAGCTATAGATAACACCGGTTTGAACAAATACGGTCAAACATTGAATAGGATAAAGCGTCCGTTACATGTTCTTTGGATAACCATCTTCAAAACCGCTATAAAGAACATCGGTTTATACAAAAAAGGTCAAACATTAAATCAAATAAAGAGTAACCTCGGGAGAGCGAGTATCGCATCACCACTAGTAACGGGTGCAAGGTAACCTCGGGAATGTAAGTATCTGTCAGTATTGAAGCAATTGTTACGGGTAGATTGTAACCTCGAGATTTTTAGTATCGAAGCAATTGTTACGGATGGTTTGTAATCTCGGTACTGTTAGTATCGAAGCATCAGTAACGGGTAGGTTGTAATTTCAGTACTGTTAGTATCGAAGCATCAGTAACGGGTGAATTGTAAACTCGGGACTGTCAGTGTCGAATTTGCGAACCTGCGGTGACTGGTGAATTGTTCCCTCAATCTGTCAGTATCGAAGCAATTGTTACGGGTGGATTGTAACCTCGAGATTGCCAGTATCGAAGCATCAGTAACGCGTGGGTTGTAATCTCGGTACTGTTTGTATCGAAGAATCAGTAACGGGTAGGTTGTAATTTCAGTACTGTTAGTATCGAAGCATCAGTAACGGGTGAATTGTAAACTCGGGACTGTTAGTATCGAAACATAAGTATCGGGTGGATTGTAACCTCGGGACTGTAGGTTAAGCCCAGCTGTAACACAGACGTAGTACCTGAGATTTGAATGTTAAGGCACGTGTGACTTAGCCAAAATCGTCTAAGATCATATTTGCTTGAGAGAATTGTACAGAAATGTTTCTTTTGTTCAGTTCATTAATTTTTTTTTAATTGAAATTATGTAATCTTGAAATTAAATTTAAAGTAATCCCATTGCAATTTCTTTGTTGTATAATGAGTTAATCTTAGATTAAATATACAACGAAACCCAATGTAAGTTTTATCAAAATCCAATATATACACTACATATATATCAAAATTGGGTATGGTTAATGTCCACTGAAGATAAAGATGTACTTCAAAAGTTGAGTCATTTTCTTATACAGAGATTTGAATTGAGATCCAAAAAGTCTGTAAATGGCTAAGTCTGTTTTAGTTTATCTATATATATTAAAACTTTTGATAAATATACATTACGTTATCTATGTGAATGCATTATACATGTAACTATATGTAAATGCCTTATACGTATGTGTTAAACTGCAGTCAAAATTGTAAAGGTGCTAAATAAACTCATCATAGATACCAGGATTGAAATTTTATATTTGCGCCAGACGCGCGTTTCGTCTACAAAAGACTCATCAGTGACGCTCGAATAAAAAATTTTTAAAAAGGCCAAATAAAGTCCGTAGTTGAAGAGCATTAAGGACCAAAAATTCCTAAAAGTTTTGCCAAATACAGCTAAGGTAATCTATTCCTGAGGTAGAAAAGCCTTAGTATTTCAAAAATTCAAAGTTTTGTAAACAGTTAATTTATAATAAATATCAATGATTATTCATGTCAACACAGAAGTGCTGACTACTGGGCTGGTGATACCCTCGGGGAATAAAAACTCCACCAGCAAGGGCTAATCCAGTTCTTATAATTTAAATGTTGTATACATAAATATTCTGTAATTGTTGCTGCATTTACATGGGAGAAAATTACCAATATATTTAATCAATAGGGGCTTCTCTTTTTCTCCAACTCTGAACAACATCATTATCTTGAAAGATTATTGGATACTTTTCGAAGGAAAATAATCCTTTCATATTAACCGATTGTCTCCCTATTAACTTTTCTCTCTCATGTGCATGCATTGACTATTCATTGTTCTATTATATTGTATTTTATTATTTCATTGTCATAAAAAAAATCATTGTAATCATTGTATGAAATTTAAAACCCGCAAGTGTATGTAACTGGTCAAATAAAGAATTTCTACATGTGTCATAATAATACGTACTATCATGTTCTTTTGATTGGAAGACAACAATTGTGAGGCGTAAGGGTGTTGGGCAAATGCGGTGTCGGACTATTGGGATGTCGGACTAATGGGGCGTCGCGCTAATGGGTGTCGGAATAGGGGCGATCCCAATGATTCTATTCTGGTGTTGCTTATACATACATTATAAGTATGCAGTATAAAAGTAATCATATCATTTGTCTGGAAGTCAATTGGATACTATAGTATCTAAAATTGAGAATGGAAATGGGGAATATGTCAGAGACAACAACCCGACCAAAGAGCAGACAACAGCCGAAGGCCACCAATGGTTCTTCAACGCAGCGAGAAAGTCCCGCACCCGGAGGTGGTCCTCAGCTGGCCCCTAAATAAAATTGTGTACTAGTTTAGTGAAAATGGACGTCACACTAAACTCCAAAACATATAAATGAACTAAAATTAAAAAAAAAAACATACAAGACTAACAAAGGCCAGAGGCTCCCGACTTCGGACAGGCGCAAAAATATCTGAATGGATTGAACACCTTCTGTAAAAGTATATAATAATAGCGTATTGACTTCGTGCCGAATCCTTATGTCAAGTAAAAAAGTTGAAAAGAGTTACCCTTATTATGCTACAGACACAACTTCTATGTATTTTTCTATTTCATTAAAATCTAGATTGCTGGTTAGTATCAAGTCAATATATTAAAAACATTTATGCAGTAGAACAACTTAATGACCAAATACTAGAAGGCCAATTTTCATTCGTATTTCAGAAATGTATATTTAATTGATATGCCTATATAACAAACGTATAATAATATTATGTTTATATTCCAGTTATATGATACTTCAAATTTAAAAAAAAGTTAAAAAAAAAAACAATCGTGAGGCGTTCCAATATCAAATTGTATTTCTCAATAAAATGCAATATTCGTGACTGCACGTGATTGCCATGACAACGTTACGACAATGCATAGGAAAACAAACGAAAAGCTTGATATAACTCATAATTTCATGGTTGTAGCATATGTTTGTTATTATAAGAATTGAATGCTGTTTTCGTTTTGTAATGTTATGGGATGTTAAAGCATTGATCGTGTACATATTTTAAGTATGAAGCAGTCAACGTTTTAACATTCCCAATAACAAGATGAAGTATCCGATTCTTAATCAAATATTGATCATATCAACCCACTCATATCATTAGTTTTATATTCATCCCTGTCCAGATGTCGTCTAGTCAGTAACACTTTATTAAATATCAAAACTATTACATATATTTAGGATAGAGGAACGATTCTTCACAAGCGATGGAGCTGTTGGAGGCCGCTTTGTTAAAGCAGTTTTCATTGAGTATACAGACGGATCATTTCAAAGACGAAAAAAACGCCGTAAAGAGGAGAAACATTTGGGGATACTTGGACCACCAGTTAGAGTTGAAGTAGGAGAAATGTTAGAAATTATACTTTTAAACAAAGCAAGCCGGCCTTATTCCTTTAATCCATTTGGTCTTGCATTCACTAAAGATAACGAAGGAGCATTTTATAAAAATGATAGAAACAGTAAGTTTATTTACATAAAAATAAAAACTGATAATTATAACTTAAAAGTCTTGAAGTCTTATCATAAAGACAAATATTTAATGAGTGCATTGCAATACATGCTGTATAAGTGTGTAATACCTTCAGAGTAATTTATTTGATACAAAGTTGTGAATATAGAAATAAGATGTGACATGACTGCCAATGAGACAACTCTCCACAAGAGACCAAATGACACAGAAATTAACAACTATAGGTCACCATACGGCCTTCAGCAATGAGCAAAGCCCATGCCGCGTAGTCAGCTATAAAAGGACCCGAAATGAAAAATGTAAAACTATTCAAAAGAGAAAACTAACGGCCTGATATATGTACAAAATAATGAACGAAAAACAAATATGATATACAGCAACAAACGACAACCACCGAATCACAGGCTCCTGACTTGGGACAGGCACGCACAGAATGTGGCGGGGTTAAACATGTTAGTGGGCGCCTAACCCTCACCCTAACCTGGGACAGTGTGACAATGTTTCTCTGTTGGAAGTCCAGTTTACGTGTTTACACTCATTTGTTATAATTGCTTGTCAGCTTGTCATTACTATTAATAAAAAAAACGTAATGACATACAGACGACAGGTATCCCTGTATTAACCGTAATGACATACAGACGACGGGTATCTCTGTATTAACCGTAATGACATACAGACGACAGGCATCTCTGTATAAACCGTAATGACATACAGACGACAGGCATCTCTGTATTAACCGCAATGGCATACAAACGACAGGAATGTCTGAATTAACCGTATTGACATACAGACGACAGGTATCTCTGCATTAACCGTAATGACATAAAGCAACAGATATCTCTGCATTAACCGTAATGACATACAGACGACAGGTAACTCTGTATTAACCGTAATGACATACAGACGGCAGGCATCTCTGCATTAAAAGTAAACCATACCGACGACAGGTTTCGCTGCATTAACCGTAATGACATACAGACGACAGGCATCTCTGTATTAACCGTAATGATATATAGACGACAGGTATCTCTGCATTAACCGTAGTGACATAGAGACGACAGGTATTTCTGCATTAACCGTAATGACATACAGACGACAGGGATCTCTGCATTAACCGTAAACCATACAGACGACAAGCATCTCTGTATTAACCGTAATGACATACAGACAAAAGGTATCTCTGTATTAACCATAATGACATACAGATCACAGATATCTCTGTATTAACTGTAATGACATTTAGAGGTAAAGTATCTCTGTATTAACCGTAATGACATACAGACGACAGGCATCTCTGCATTAACCGTAATGACAAACAGACGTCAGGTATCTCTGCATTACCCGTAATGACATACAGACGACAGGGATCTCTGCATTAACCATAAACCATACAGACGACAAGCATCTCTGTATTAACCGCAATGACATACAGACGACAGGTATCTCTGAATTAACCGTAATGACATACAAAGGACGGGTATCTCTGTATTAACCGTAATGGCATACAAACGACAGGTATCTCTCTTTTAACTGTTATAACATACAGACGACAGGTATCTCTGCATGAACCGAAATGACATACAGACGACAGGTATCTCTGCATTAACCGAAATGACATACAGACGACATGTATCTCTGCATTAAGCATAATGACATATAAAGACGAAAGGTATCTCTCTGTTAACCGTAATAACATACAGACGACAGGTATTTCTATATTAACCGTAATGGTATACAGACGACAGTTATCTCTCTGTTAACCGTAATGACATACAAACGACAAGTATCTCTGCATTAACCACAAACCATACAGACGACAGGCATCTATGTATTAACCGAAATGACATACAGACGACAGGTATCTCTGTATTAACTGTAATGACATTTAGACGACAGGTATCTCTGTATTAACCGTAATGGCATACAGACGACTGGTATCTCTGCATTAACCGAAATGACATACAGACGACTGGTATCTCTGTATTAACCGTAATGCCATACAAACGACAGGCCGTAATGACATACAAACGACAGGTCGTAATGACATGCAAACGACATGTATCTCTGCATTAGCCGTAATGACATACAGACGTCAGGTATCTCTGGATTAAGCGTAATGACATACAGACGGCAGGCATCTCTTGCATTAACCGAAATGACATACAGACGACGGGTATCTCTCTATTAAATGGAATGACATACAGACGACAGGTATCTCTGCATTAACCGGAATGAAATAAAGACGACAAGTACCTCTGCTTTAAATATAATGATCTTCAGACGACAGGTATTTCTGCATTATCCGTAATGAATTTCAGACTACATGCATCTCTGTATTAACTGTAATGACATACAATTGATAGGTATCTCTGCATTAACCGAAATGACATACAGACGACATGTATCTCTGCATTAACCATAATGACATAAAGACGAAAGGTATCTCTCTGTTAACCGTAATAACATACAGACGACAGGTATTTCCATATTAACCGTAATGGCATACAGACGACAGGTATCTCTCTGTTAACCGTAATAACATACAGACGACAGGTATTTCTATATTAACCGTAATGGCATACAGACGACAGGTATCTCTGAATTAACCATAATGACATACAGACGACAGGTATCTTTGCATTAACCACAAACCATACAGACGATTGGCATCTCTGTATTAACCGTAATGCCATACAGACGACAGGTATCTCTGTATTAACTGTAATGACATTTAGACGACAGATATCTCTGTATTAACCGTAATGGCATACAGACGACTGGTATCTCTGCATTAACCGTAATGCCATACAAACGACAGGCCGTAATGACATACAAACGACAGGTCGTAATGACATACAAACGACATGTATCTCTGCATTAGCCGTAATGACATACAGACGACTAGTATCTTTGTATTAACCGTTTATCTTTCAGGCAGTGAAGTCTCCGGTGCTGCAGCAATGCCTGGACAACAGCGTCGCTATACTTTTACTGTACCATGGGATTATGGACCTACAAAAGAAGATCCACAATGTATAACAGAAACGTACCAATCATTTGTTGATTATGCTAAGGACCAGTATTCCGGTTTGGTCGGCCCACTTCTTATTTGTAAACCAGGCACCTTAAACGCCCGTGGAAGGCAGGTAAGAAATTTTGTTTAGCGTAATATGTCGGTGATTATATCATATAATATTCGGGATCCTCGCAGGGATATTGGCTCATATTCTCTGTCAGAGTTTTATATCTCCTGGACCACCCTTCACAGGGAGATATGGGCTTATATTCCCTATGATTGTTTTGTATTTCCTGGTCCGCCCTTCACAAGAAATATTGATGCATATTCCCTGTCAGTGTTTTATATCTCCGGAGCCGCCCTTCACAGGGAATGTGGGCTCATATTCCCTGGCAGTGTTTTATATCTCCTCGTCCGCCCTTAACACTATTGGCTTGTATTCCCTGTAAGAGTTTTATATCTTCTGATCCGCCAGGCGAAGGGAATATATGGCATTGAAAGGGAATATGAGCCAATATCCCCTGTGAATAGCGTAATATTCAGTCCGTTATATAGTGTAACATGTCGGCGGCTATATAGAGTTTTGTCTTATTGGTTGGAATATATCAATGGTTATATAGCTTACAATGTCGTTGGCTATATAGCGTACAATGTTAATGGTTATATTGCGTAATATGTCGGTCGTTATATAGCGTAATATGTCAATGGTTATATAACGTAGCATATTGGTGGTTATTAAGCGTAGTATGTCGGTGGTTATATAGCGTAACATGTCGTTGGTTATATAGCGTACAATGTCAATGGTTATATAGCGTAGCATGTCGGTGGTTATTTAGAATTGTATGTCGGTGGTTATAAAGCGTAATATGTCGATGGTTATATAGCGAAACATGTCGTTGGTTATATAGTGTGTCGATAGTTATGTAGACTCATCAGTTTGGGCGTTAATAACTCTGAGTAGGGTTCTATATGGTTTATTATAGGCAATCTCAAATAAACACCCTGTAACATATAAAAGATACAATAAGACACAGTTTTCAGTTTGAAATATACCATAATTAATAAAATACGTTTTACTACAAATCATAAGCATCTGTAGTAAAGTCTATATCCGGTAACTGATCAAAATGCAATATTACAAATGTCAGTAACACCTTGTGTCAACGATCATTATTTAAAGTAATCAATTCTAATACACTATTCTATTAGGAGATAATCGTAAACTAAACAATAACACATTACAATCACAGACAAGACACAAATGAATTAAAACACATAAGTACAAATAGACAAGACGTAAATGAATAAACATGTAAACACAGAACACAGCTTACCGTGTATATAATACAGGGGCTGAGCAGTGCTCCTCTATAAAGTTACTGTACTCTATGTACTTCACATACTGGAATCTGAATATAAAGAAATATTGACTTCATAAGTCTTAATGTTAAAAATAGTATATAATCTAGTTTAACTCAATGCAAGACAATATTCTATGCTGGAATCTAATAACAGCCAAATATGAAAAATAATATAATAACTGTATTATTCTTTCTGTCTTGCAAATACCATCTTAAAGTAAAAATATGAACTCTTTCATACTCATGGGAATCAAACTGGACTTTCAAACCCATTTTCATAACACATTTATATCTTTCATACAAGATAAAAATATAGGAAATACATGCATCATAGACTGATGTAAAGAATATTACTGACCTGAATATAAAGAATGGTTTCCAGAATAAGAATAATAAATATATGAATATCACAATAAAGTGTCGGTGTTCTATATCTCTGTGAAGAATTTGAAAAGAGTGCGTCAATATCAAAGGAGTTCACAGAGCAACCAATCGGAATAAAGAAATAGAAAACCAAGGATGTAAATACCTAAGTGAATAGAAAATCAAAAGTCTGTCATACTGTATACTCTGTCAGAGTCAGTCAATAAGTCAATACATGAACAAATATAAACAAATACAATTTATTAAAATAGGTAATCAATTCAAGCTGTACTACAGTTATATAACGTAACATGTAGGTGGTGATTAAGCGTTAACGCATGACATAGGAATAATCTCTTTGTTCTCACTGTGCTTTATTCTGGATAATGCACAGCTAAGATGTGCATTACCTACATCAGATATACTGCACAGTTCAAATGTACTCTTATCTTTAGGGGCGGATCCAGGATTTTTTAAAGGCATAAGGGCGTAATTCCATAAAAAAAAGTTTGACAATTTTACGATTAAACATTATATAGTTTCCAATCAGTAAGGGCGTACGCCCTCTCTCCCTCCCCCTCCCTTTTTGAATCCGCCACTGAGTTGGCAATTACGGCATAGCTGATCAATTTACAGGGACTCGGTTAGCAGAATAAATCTATGTTTTAAAATGTTTTGCTAGTTTTTCTTGTCTATTTGTATTACTTTATTATTATTTGACGATAGCATCAATATTTCTTTGTTTTCTAGCAATGTGCAGTTTACTCTCCAGTCTCCATATCCGTATACTAAAATTCCTAGGATTTTTAGTATACAATATGGATAGTAAACTGCAAGTTGCTAGAAAACAAAGACATATTGATGCCATCGTGCTCCTCATTCCTTAGAACACTTAATGATATCGTGTGTACAAATTGAATTTTTAGTCAGTGTTTCAAGTCAAACAAGATAATAATTTTTATTTATAGCTGAAACCTGATTTGGATTAGTTTTATATTCAATAGAATTTATTAAGGGGCTCGCGGGTTTAAATTTTCGCGCCTACTGCGCAGGATGTTGCGCAATGATATCGTAAGTTTACACTAGAAAAGGACCCGGAAATATGCGTAAAATGTATGTAATAATTTGTAAGCAAAAGGAATAAACTGTAATGTAAGTATTTTACATCGTCTGCTAATGATCCGAGCACAAGATCATTAGAAAGCGTAAAATTAACGGAAATGATTTTCAGCTAGATTCGTGAAAAAAAACAGTGACAACCTTAGCTTTGAGTCTATTATAACCATACATGTAGCTCATGGTACTTGTGATAAATGTTTTGAAAAATTATTTAGACCATAGGGTCCAGGTGTGTTGTCTATATCACATTTAGTTTTGTATCTTAGAGTCCAGCCAGACAGGTGTGTTGTCTACATCAGACACCATAAGTAATGACCATTTGATTTTCGGGAGAAAGGGCAGAGGAGTTTCTTTTGCAAACATAATTTCATTTGCTCGTTTATTTGAATATGAGTCGTTTTGATCTGATTCATGTTGTCATATACTCGTCTCACCCCCACCCCCACAGGTGTTTCTTACTAATTCCTGTTTGAACTGGGTACTCTCGCTGGGATTTTATATAATGACATTTGGAAATTGGTAAAGAACATGAACTCTTTAAACATTTTAATAATTTTGATCAGCTGTATATATTCGGTATCGGGTCCGTTCGCTCCAAATACACGTTCGCACCCAATACGTTCGCCCCCCAACACACACACACACGTTCGCCCCTAGGTTCGTTCGCATCCTATTTTTATTTAAATACTGCTGGTTGAATTATACTCTGTCAGAGTCAGTCAATAAGTCAATGCATGAACAAATATAAACAAATACAATTTATTAAAATAGATAATCAATTCAAGCTGTACTACAGTTATTTAACATAACATGTAGGTGGTGATTAAGCGTTAACGCATGACATAGGAATAATCTGTTTGTTCTTACTGTGCTTTATTCTGGATAATGCACAGCTAAGATGTGCATTACCTACATCAGATATACTGCACAGTTCAAATGTACTCTTATCTTTAGGGGCGGATCCAGGATTTTTAAAGGCATAAGGGCGTAGTTCCATAAAAAGCTTGACACCCCACCCCACAGGTGTTTCTCACTAATTCCTGTTTGAACTGGGTACTCTCGCTGGGATTTTATATAATGACATTTGGAAATTGGTAAAGAACATGAACTCTTTAAACATTTTAATAATTTTGATCAGCTGTATATATTCGGTATCGGGTCCGTTCGCTCCAAATACACGCCCCCCCAACACACACACACACACGTTCGCCCCTAGGTTCGTTCGCATCCTATTTTATTTAAATACTGGTTGAATTATTAGAAGTTTTTAGATGTATTTATCAAAATATTTAAATTTTCATTAATAACAATTCAGGAATTTTTAAATGAAATATGTTTTTGTGATTTGATGATTAATTATTAAGTGTTAATTAGGTATGATTACCGTTAATTAGTATTTACAAAGCCAAATTTGGTATTATTGTTCTGTGTTTGAAAATCATGATTGTTGTTATAACTAGCTTTGGTGTAAATACAACATGTAGTTAGCTTGGTATAAATAAAATCACAGAAGATTTGGTATCTTCCGCCTTTCTTTTTAATACAAGTCTTAGATGAATGAACTTTGCCTTAATCTTCATGAAGTCCTATCTTTTATTCATGATTCATTTCGTCAAAACATTTAATAAAACACTAAAGGACACAATACATTTTAGGAATATTGTTCGAGGAAACAATACAAAAATCTTATTTATAGCAATACATTTATTTAAACACGATTAAAAATGTATTCAACACAAAACCTATAAAAGGGTTCGAACGGACCCAGGGTGCGAACGTGTGGGTTGCGAACGTGAAAGGGGCGAACGTGAATGGGAGCGAACGTGATTTTGGGCCAACGGACCCGGATTCTAAATATTCAATTATCAGGGGAATAACTCTGGATCTGCCCCTGTAGATTATTCTTGTAAAACTTGGCACATATCAAGCTGTGTTGAATATTTAATGGTAGGTGAAGTTGCATGTTAAACTATATATTTTTAGCAATTTACTATTGGATAAAAATTTCATTCTCTTTGCAAAATCTTATGTCAAAAGACTCAAATGCCTTAGTTAATAAAGTTATCAGTTTGGATTAAATAATAGTCCTTAAAATTATTACCAAGTAGCAAAATGTAAAAAGTTATTCAGTTTATTTCACTGATTTAATACTATTATAATTTCTTTATTACATATAAATGAACGTACATATAAACAAATGGGAAGTGAAAGTTTGTAATCTTTCTCTATTTGCACATTTGAATGCCATCATACAATGGATCCGGGATCTGCATAATATAGTCTATATTATAGGATCCTTGCGTCACTAATTTAGCAAATGCAAACAGTATGGTACACAACATTACTTTCTATTCTGATAAATTAATGTTTTATTTTAAAGTATAATGAAATAACACTCTAATTCTCTGTATTAAAGAAAGATACCCATTTTTTAATGTTTAATTCATCATGTTGACTTAAACATTTGGTCTTGGTACACAGTCATCATCCTTTGATTTTCAGTGTCTACAAATATAGTCCCTAGTGTGGACGATGTCTAACTTGCAAATTTTTTTCATACGCCTTTCTCATTTATTTCTCTATATATTTTATGCATAAAATAGTAATAAGAGGGATAAAATTACACGTAAAAACAATGAGGATCATGATTTTTGAGGTAAAGTAGTGATTTGGTCCAGTTGAAAAAGGCAAAATTAGTATGTATGGAGCTGTCAAACTGAATTATAGATCCTTTTAACATAATATTGTCCAGATTTTGAGTAAGAGCTGGATAGTTAGGATTTAACCTTATAATAAATATGTATCATGTTATATATAGATAAAGCAATCTCTAAATAGAAAATAAACGTGGATGTGTATTTATACATCCCAAACAAAAACATTCGAAATTTTTCCTAAAACATGTAAAAGTGGTACATAACACTGTAAAAATATCATTGAGAAAGTGCAAGTGTGATTTTTTTATCTGCATTTATTGTCTAAAAGAAATGCACTTAACAGATGCAGATCCAGGAGTTTGAAAAAGGGGGCCCAGGGTCCCTAAACTAGGCAACGTTTGGAGTGGGACATGTAAAAAGTCTATGCATTAACCATATATGTACCTCACACACCACCCCCTAACCCCCTAAATCAACCTCTGCTATGAAATAATTTTTTCAAACAATTTTAACTATCAGGATTTGGGATTTAAAAATTGAATATTGCAAAAATTTGTTTTTTAAATGCCCTAATATATAATGTAGCATGTATTTAAAGCAATTGAACAATCATTCAATGTATGATTTATTACAATTATTCAAAATCTAAATTAATATGAGCCTGTACCTGAAAAAAAGATTTTCCCAATGAAAGGGGGCTTTACATGAAAATGTATTTTTTTCTACCAATTTAAAATTTTTAAGGTTTTTGAGTTTAAATAATTCTTCCACATATTTTTAATGTACCTTGAATGGAAAAAAAAGTTACAAATATCATTCCATATGAGTATAAAGTGGTTATGGGCCATGTGTGATTGAAAATTATTTTTGGTCAATTTAGGCCATAAAACATAGTTTTTTACATGTATTTACACATAAAAATGAATGCAGAAGCTATAGAAAATAGTTTTTTTTTTACATTTTGCTCATTTCTATGCTTATATGCCATGATGCAAGAAGTGCAATATATGCTGATGCAATGTTTTTTTTTCAATTTTAGTGGAAAACTTGCATGTGATTTTAGTCCCAATAGACATTTACATGTACATTGTATTTGGTCAACTTACTATCCTACCACAGAAAATAAAGGTAGTATATGAATTGACACAGGTACACTTATCAACATAATTTACTGTTGAAAACTTTATAAATCTCAAAAAAAAAAACATTAGTATAAAAACATGTTTGCACTAACAAGTCTTGTCGAGGGGGAGTGGGAGGGGGTGATAGGTATTTGCATAACACTGATGATTTGCAGAACAGGATAAAAAAAACCTGGCTCACTGTGAAAAGTCCTAAATAGAAATAAGAAGATGTGGTATGAGTGCCAATGAGACAACTCTCCATCCAAGTCTCAATGTGTAAAAAGTAAACCATTACAGGTCAAAGTACGGCCTTCAACACGGAGCCTTGGCTCACACCGAACAGCAAGCTATAAAGGACCCCAAATGACTAGTGTAAAACAATTCAAACAGGAAAACCAACGGTCTAATCTATATAAAAAAACGAGAAACACTTATGAACCACATCAACAAACGACAACCAATGAACATCAGGCTCCTGACTTAGGACAGGTGCATACAAATGCAGCGGGTTTAAACGTTTTAACAGGCGCCAACCTTCACCCTAACCTGAAACAGTAGTTAGTGTACACTATAAAATATCAATTGAAATGGCATAACTCGATCAAAAGACAGATAAACAAAAACAAGTAAACATACGACGTCTTTACACTAAATCCATTGGATGTTGGATGTGTACGGATTGATAATTTAGTCTTAGATGCATGATTTTTTATCAGTTGTTAGTGGCTTTGAACTAGCTGTCAGATAACTGCGAGTACTCTCAGATCTGTTCCTAGTGTCTTTTGTTGTTTGGATGTACAAATACCCTGCCACGTCCACTTGTATTTTTGTCCATCTGATGAGTTAAGCCTTTTCAACTGATTTTTATAGTTCGTTCTTATGTTGTACTGTTATATCACTGTCCCAGGTTAGGGGAGGATTGGGATCCCGCTAACATGTTTAACCCCGCCACATTATGTATGTATGTGCCTGTCCCAAGTCAGGAGCCTGTAGTTCAGTGGTTGTCGTTTGTTTATGTGTTACATATTTGTTTTCGTTCATTTTTGTACATAAATAAGGCCGTTAGTTTTCTCGTTTGAATTGTTTTACATTGTCATTTCGGGGCCTTTTATAGCTGACTATGCGGTATGGGCTTTGCTCATTGTTGAAGGTCGTACGGTGACCTATAGTTGTTAATTTTGTGTCATTTTGGTCTCTTGTGGACAGTTGTCTCTTTGGCAATCATACCACATCTTCTTTTATATACACTGAACGAATAAATTTGATTTATGACACAATATAAATACAATATTAATAAAAAGATGTAAAACAATGTCAAAAGACAACTCTAATCCGGGACAAAATGGCGTTAAATAAAATAATATAGAAACGTACACAAAGTCATGTAAATTTAAATATAATATTTTTGTTGTTAGGAGTACGAAAATATTTTTACAAAATAAACAAATTTGTTGTTCACAGTACGAGTAGAGAAGTGAAAATTTGTCGTCATACTAAATACTAATCAAAGGTGGTACATATAAAAATAGTGAGACGAGATATAACACAAAATAAGTAAACATTGAATAACAAAAATGCATTACAAATTGTGTTAACAGGTCAAATTAACACGAAAGTACGATTTGAGAGTACTCGTTGTTACTGAAAGCTAGTTAAGAGCCAAAAACAGTTAATAATAAAAAAAATCATGCATCAGAGACTAAAATCAATTAATACACATCTCAGGGATTTAGTGTGTTACGACCAGAATCACCTTTTAAATTGTAGCCAACAAAAGACACAAATCAATAATAAAATTAAACAAGATTTATTATACACAAGTTTACAAGAAGTATTACACAAATAGAAATGTCAACTTAACTGTCAAAAGATATGTTCAATCTTTTGTCTTTTCTTTATCCGGAATTCTTTTCGGGAAACCAAACAGAATTTTACGTCCAATAGGTCATAATCTAGTATGATGTACTTCGTAAATAAAAGTATCAATCCAACTGCTGAGAATATTAATGTCTATGTCTGAAAGTTTAACTTTAGCGTCTGTATATATATAGTTGTCACGGAAATCTCTAGAACATTGTAGAAGAGAAACTCCTAGAAAACTGTAGAACGGTAAATTCTAGATCAATGTAAGCAGTTTAAATTACGCATCTTTTATTATGATCATTCTGGAATCGTGATGTAAGTCAAATAGAAAGTTCTGTTCATTCCATCAGTAACTATGATTGTTCCAGTGATTTCTAAACTG
The DNA here is from genome assembly GCA_017311375.1 of Mytilus coruscus. Lineage (NCBI taxonomy): Eukaryota > Metazoa > Mollusca > Bivalvia > Mytilida > Mytilidae > Mytilus > Mytilus coruscus. The sequence continues at coordinate 53,818,872 of CM029601.1, forward strand.
CACAATATAAGTTTACCTTGTAAACAACTATAAGGCCACACAAAACAAATAAGGCCAAGATAAATAAACATAATAATTACAATATCATAACAAGTGTTTTAACGGCATGGACAGTCAAAGAAGACATGACTTGTGCAATGCCAAAATAAAAGTATCGGCATGCAGTAGGATAGTTGGGATTAACCTTATCATGTTATATATAGATAAAGCAACATCTAAATAGAAAATAAACGTGGATGTGTATTTATACATCCCCCAGAAAAAAACATTCGAAAGAAAACAAATTTAGTTGTTGATGACAAAATCGATGTTAGTGCCAAGGTAAACAATATTCAAAGATCTTATTAAAACATTCATAGGATAACCTTTCCTATAAGATTGTTTAAAGGTTCGATGAGTTTACACGGATCACATAGTGATTTCCGCGCTTTCAGTACAACATTACCGTAAAATTTAGAATATTAAACACCGTTTTTATAAGTTTTCTACAGGTACAGCCAAGTTTACTGATCAAATCTTTGTATCTATGAAAGAATTTAGTAAATGTTTTAAGTAATTTATGGTAACGAATTCCCTGACTTAATAATTTACCAGTGATGCATTGATTACGTTCGTTAAAATCTATGATATCACTACACAAACGGGCATAACGAGCGAGTTGGGATATATAAACACCGTATGATGGAGCCAAAGGAACAATTGATAATTTCGTTTTGGAGAACTTCCGTGTAGTATATGCGTCACACCACCACTACATTATTGGCTGCTTTGTCTGCCGGTACGAACACAAACCACTTTGCGATTACTTGGAGTTTATTTTTTATTCTAGAAATGGGTATAGCATGAACCCTATTATTAATTTCAGAATTGTTTTCAAAATGAGATATACGAATATCAACAGTATTCATAATTTTATTCAAATAACTGTCTAGAGATTTTTTATCAGATTTTTCACGTTTACACCAATTTTTACAGTAGGCAGACAGATCGTCTTTAATGACCTGACGACACTGTTTCCAATCTATAATAGATGGAGGACGATATTTGGGTCCTTTCTTAAGAAAAGTTTTGATCTCACGGTCTTCAACGATGTTGAGGTCTCCTGTAATGACATGACCATAGGGAACATATCTAAAACTAGATGTTTCACAGTCTCAAGTGGAAGGAGCATTATTTTCTATATTGACGTCTGATGTAACTGACGTATAATTAAAAATCAAACTTTTGTTGGGATTTTTTTACGAATACGAAATAATAGGTGGTTCTGTATTATCAAAATATGGAGGTATTTGGCTATAGAGTCATTAGATGGTAGAGTCCTTAGATGGTAGAGTCATTGAATATACTAGATAAGTTAATAAAATCAATACCTCTATTTATATATTTTAATTTAAGAAAATGCCGTTTATGATTTTCAGGTTTATCGATACTAGGAAACAGCCTGTGATGACAAAAAGTCTGTAATAATACGGGCGTATTCATACAACGGGCTTAAAAATGAAATTTTATCACACTCAAGAAATATCATATAGTTTACTTATTGGTATATGACCAAGATTGCATAATAATTAATGTCTACCATTATTTTTCATTATAAATAACAGATCAGCAAGTATATAATTTATACGATGTTTAATACGTAGATTACGGTTTTTACATTTACCATGAGACCTATTATTTCTTAGTCGTTTATCGACAATATTCATGACATCGATAGAAGTTTTAGATATGTTCCCCTGTCCCAATATTTTGTCATTGAGACCGAGAGGATAAGCTGTTTGAAGTCTTTTCATCCAAAATAGTTCGCGAACTTCACGGGATTTTTCAAATTGTTTGTGTGATTGTCCTGGTTGTTTCTGAACAGTTTCAAGTGGTTGGAATTTTTTGGAATTTAGATTGTGATTATGCTTATCTAAATGTTGGTATATCAACCCTTTGAATTTAGGTTATAAGGTTATATGACTGGAATAAGCCTGTAAAGTTGGACTTCCGCTAATCAAACCATGCTTTTCAACACTTTAATTGGTTACTTGTTTTTGGAATTTATGTAATCTGGATAAGTAATGTGTGGGAACTTAAATATGCCCATAAATAAATACTTATGTCACCTATACTGCATGTTGTTATTTATATTTGAAGTAGATACCAAGATTGGATTTAATTATGCTCCGCCACAAATGTGGATGGATTCTGTAGATATACCCTTGCCCATCCATACGTACGTACATCCCTATCCGTTTAAGTATTGCATTTAGCCCCATTTCTCAGAAACTTATGGTAATATATCGATGATATTTATTCACCACAGACATCTTGTATACCAGTAGTAAAACACATAACTTGAGTGACTATGACCTACATTTCATGCTTGAGTGCCTTTGGTTAAGTCTTGCGTTTAGTATAAAAATAAGAAGACGTGGTAAGATTGCCAATGAGACAACTCTCCACAAGAGACCAAATGACACAGAAATTAACAACTATAGGTCACCGTACTGCCTTCAACAATGAGCAAACCGCATAGTCAGCCACAAAAGGCCCCGAAATGACAAATGTAAAACTATTCAAACGAGAAAACTAACGGCCTGATTTATGTACAAAATAATGAACAAAAACAAATATGATATACAGCAACAAACGACAACCACTGCATCACTGGCTCCCGACTTTAGGTTCATTTCACAGAAACCTATATTGATATATCACCACTACAGTATTCTTTTATAGTACCACACATTTCAACAATTGGATTACTACATTTAAGAACAGGACATCCTGTGTCTTATAGACACATTTTCTAGTTAATACAACTCTAACACTATTGAACCTAAAATGTTTATGTATGTAATTTCAAAAGCATAAAACGGATAAATTACAGATATGAAAAACGATGTTTACTCAATACTGCATGTATGGTATGGGTGCTTCCATTGTTGAAGGTCACAGTAGTGGTGTTGTGGTTGATAATGTGTTTATTGCAGAACAATGAAAGTTTTCCACAGTGCAATCTCTATCTGGTCAAGGTATTTAAACTTTGTAAGTTCACCTGTCCTATTGAATAAATACAATAACTATTGTTCTCTGTGTAGTTTATTCTCTGGGACCTTTAAATTTCTTCTAAGAAATCTATCACTCATTGATTAATTTCCTGAGTAAATAAAAATCTTCTGAATATATGAAAATACATGTTTTATACTCAAAACTGCATGTGATGTAGTATTTATTCAATATTAATAAGATATTTTCAATTTGTTGAATGTAAACAGTGATTCAAACATTAATAAAAGTTGATTTCTGACAAAACTTTAGAATTTGTTTTTTTTGTGTGTGTGTTTGACAAATAAAACTTGAAAATCATGATGTTCAAATTAAGACCTGCTTAAATGTATGCTATAACTAAGCAAAACAAAAAGATGCAAATTTCAATGGGAACATCACTTAAACTTTTGTTAGAAATCAAATTTTATGATTAAATCAGTGTTTATATTGAAAAGATTGATAATATATTATCAATTTTAATAAATACATCATCACAGGCAGTTAATGAGTATAAAAAGTATTTTGTCTTTTATAAGAAAATTGTTCATGACTCAGGTAAATTAATCAATGAGTGATAGATTTCTTAGAAGAAATTTAAAGGTCCCAGTGAATAAACTACACAGATAACAATAGCTATTGCATTCATTTGATGGGACAAGAGAACTTACAAAAGTTTAAATACCTTGACCAGATAGAGATGGCACTGTGAAAACTTTCATTGGGTTCTGCAATAAATGGCTGGTGTATTATGTTCAACGATCTCATGTATTCATTTTTATACATAAACAAGAGTACTATGAATGAAAGAAGAATTTGTCTATCTCCAACTTAGATATAAATGGCTCCTCTTATAATTTATTATACAACAAACATACAAGCTCTCCTGTGTGTTATATTTGTCAGTATTCTGTCTTCAATTCAAATATATTTAAAAGATGCGATATGATTGCCAATGAGAAAACTTTCCACCAGAGACCAAAATATATAGAAGTTAACAACTATAGGTCACCCTATGGACTTCAACAATGAGCAAAACCCATACCGCATAGCAAGCTATAAAACAAAATGACAAATGTTAAGCAATTAAAACAAGAAAACTAACAGCCTGATTTATGTACAAAACACACACACACACAAAAATAATATGATATACAGCAACAACCGACAACCATTGAATTACAGGCTCCTGACTTGGGAAAGACACAGACTACACATTAATCTAAACCTTTAATTTTTGCACAAAATCAAGAAAGTGTAACATAAGTCTTGAAGTCTGCAAAGAATCATAATTCTTAATGCCATTATAAATAAGAAGATGTGGTATGAGTGCCAATGAGACAACTTTCCATCCAAGTCACAATGTGTAAAAAGTTAACAATTACAGGTCAAAGTACGGCCTTCAACACGGACAGAGCCTTGGCTCACATCGAACAGCAAGTTATAAAGGACCCCAAAATGACTAGTGTAAAACAATTCAAACAGGAAAACCAACGGTCTATTCTATATAAAAAACGAGAAACACCTATGAACCACACCAACAAACGACAACCACTGAACAACAGGCTCCTGACTTAGGACAGATGCATAAAAATGCAGCGGGTTTACACGTTTTAACAGGCGCCAACCTTCATTATGCACCTTTTTTTTATTTTTTGTTGGAATTGATGTTTGAGGTTTCCCATATCAAATTTGGAGGAAAAGAGGGGGAATTAATTTTGTTTAGCTATCTAATCATCTAGTAGACTAGTACATCTTGTTAATTTGTATAGCTTATTGACATTAGATCTGATTAGGAGCATTTTTCCCAGTGGGTCATAATCTATAAAAGTTTGGTACTTTTCCTTCTAAATATTTTCTACTTGAAATTATCTAGAATGTTCCGTACAATATAAGTTTGACTATTTTAACCATGGTGACTTTGACAATTGAATTATATAATCATTCAGGTCCACCTTCTACTTCTTGTTTTACATAATGTATTAAAGTATATCTGTAAATTTTGATTTACTAATCAAATGATCTCATAAAAAACACTTCAAAACTTATGAAATTTCATTAATTTATGAATGACTTGACCTTGACCTTTACTCTTACGATTTGAACATAATATGACCTAAAATTCAATGTGGACCTGCATATCACTATGGGGTATTGTTAACCAAAATAAGGTTTTCATTTCATATAGTTTTGGTTAAAAACGGGAGAAAAATTGAATTTTATCAAAAATAGTCATTTTTTTGTTGCCATGGTTTCACCCTTTTAGTGATTTATCTCTCTTATTAAAGATCAGTGACCCCAATTTTTTTTTCTTTTTCGCTTTTTCTGAACTTCACTTATAATTCTCTTAGCATAGAAAGTTTAATAGAAATCTATAATTTTGTTCTCATAGTTTATTAAAATAAAGATAGCGCAGGTGCAATTTTCACTATTAGTCTTTGTAAAAAAAATATTATTTATGAGGAAAAATCCTATTTTTTAGCAGTCAGTAACTTTCTTTGATGGTCGGTGACTCCCTATTTTTATTGCATTTTTTAAAATCCATATGCTAAGAGGTTCCAATCAACAAATTCTATGAAAAAACTGAAATTTTAATTTCAATTTTATACCCTTGAGCCTCCTTAAGGCTTTTTTAATATTAATTCCTTTCAAGTGACTATTTTGGGATCCAATCTAATGAGGTTTATATTCAGGTATGTGCCAAAACAGGAAATAAAATATAGTAGTAAGTTGGAGATCAATCAGACTTCGTTAAGATGGGACATACATGTCTTCAGAATGAATAAAGTTGGAAAATTAGGGGGTGGTGGTTGAAGATTGAAAAGTGAAACTTTTTTGTGTGCTTCGCACTATAGATTTAAGTACATCTCTCTCCGATTAATCTTCTAATCTTCCTCTGAGCGTATTCTTGAGGGAAAGAAAAGCAATTAATCTGTACTCAATAATCCTTTCATTTATGATTTGTCATATACCGATTTAAAAGTACATCAAACGGAACTAAAACTGTAGGAGATTTTGGTTATACGCCAGTAAGACAGCAATCAAACGACAAAAATTACATAAGAACATCTAGAGGGCAACATATAGTGTTCAACACTAGACAGGTGTCTAAACAATATGGCAAGTCCTAAATCTTATTTAACTTTTCGACGTAAAGAAAACTTATTTGATTTTATTTGATCTTCACGAATTTATATAAAAATTGTGAATAAATTTAACAGAAAAAAATCAAAGATCTTCCATTAAAACGCAATTATCCAAATACTGTAACAATTTAGGAGAAAGCCTAAATATAAAAAAATGTAAATAATTTAAAAGTTATCAACCTTTTACTACTTTAAAAAATACGTATTTCCCCATTTCTTTACCTTCCAAGAAAACTTTCCTAGGAGCCATGGATTGAATATCGTCCAAATATTTCCAAAACGTTTTTCTCTTATGGTTGTGGCCTGTTATTTATTTCTTGCATGAAGAGATATATCTCGTATCACACTGCACGGAGTGTGATACGAAAACTGCGTTAATTTGATTGGCTTATCCAAATTCATGAGACGATATATGACATTTCCATTGGCTATTCGTTAGGTCATTAATAACTTTCAAAGGTTAAGACGATGTACATTTCGTCAATGGCAACGGACATGTGTGATTTCTTCAATAATATACAAAACACTCACACTTTTCAACTGGAAATCTTTTTTTTTTTCTTTTTTTTTATTCTTTGGCAAATTTTATTACATTATGAAGCGTACATAAAGTTTTAAAATGTCTGATTTTGAAGTTTGACGCCGGAAAAGGACATATGACGACACTTATGGTATGTGCAAAAGACTAGATGAACGATTCGCGGAATTTTTAATTGAACGCAAAAAGAGTGTTGACCAGAAGAGAAATAGGTTTACAACTCATGATAATCGGATATCGCTTGATATCAACCATCGTTATTTAATTTAAATAGTAATAATAAACTCGTCGAAGGCTCGTTTATTATTATATTGAAATTAAATAACTCGAGTTGATATCAAGGGTTATCCAATTCTCACTCATTATGAAACCTATAATTGTAAGTTGATGGCGTCATGTGTTCAGACAGTTATTGGCCAATTAACTCGGAATATATCATTTAATCTACACGGTCGGGATTACCCATTTACCAGAACTCCTACGTCGTTCGGGTGAAGTTGGATCACCTGAGCCTTGCAGATTAAATAACATATACAGACTTGCTTGGTCAATAACTATAACTAGTTTGTTGGTTGTTAAATAACGTAACATATTGTTGGTTATATAGCGTATAATGTCGGTGGTTATATAGCGTAGAATGTCGGTGGTTATATAGCGTAGAATGTCGGTGGTTATTTAGAATAGTATGTCGGTGGTTATAAAGCGTAATATTCGGTGGTTATATGGGTCATTTTCAAAAAATGTCGAATTTTCAGTACACCCATGCTAAAATTTGTATTTCTAATTGAAAATGCAGTTGTAAGTGTTTAAATGAAAGTTTGTAGGATTTATGAGTCAGAACATTAATAATTAACACGAATTAGATCTATTGTGATATCATTAAAATATATTTAAGTCCGATTTTTGCGTAATTTATGTGCGTACAGTGTCCGAGTAACATATTTCAAATGATTTTTTTCCTATTTTCCGATCGCCTTGATATCTGCAAAAGGGACTTTTTTTTAGAAGGTAAATAATAACTCTAACGAAAAATCGTAGCTTCTATATTATTATATGTAACATTTTTTCTACAAACTAAATTCAATCAGCGTACATGAAGTTCATGTCCATCCTGTTACCGCTACTTAAATCAGCCGTTAAATTTTTCTCCCTATGAATATTGAACTAGACAGTGTTGATTTCAAAAGCGCAAAGTAACCTAAACATTTAACACAGCACGTTTCTTGTATAACAGTGTAGAGAAAAGAAATGTCAAGACATTTAGTGAAAAAAAATAGTGGGTACTTTTTTGTCGTGTCTATGCTGTTACCAACAAATTGATTAATTACACCAATATTATACTTGCAAAAAGTGCAATAACGTGTTGGAAACCAAAATCACAACAGAAAAACATTATCACTTCATCAAAGGGAGTAGTTATTTCACAACAGCATTCAAAAATGAAGAAATTTGTCTATCCTGTTATGTCTATCCTGTTACTATGGTTGCTATGGTTACAGTAACAGGATAGACAATAGTAGACAGAAACGTCTTTAAAAAGTTTATAATAAAATATAGTTGCACACATAATGAAATGTTTCGTTGTTTGAACTCATCTTAAGGTTATAACGTCTTAATCTTCGCAATTTAGCATTTGCAGGTGCAATACTGCTATCGGTTACAGGATACTGACAAAAAGGTAACAGGATAGAACTTAATATAGTGATATATCATTAACATACGTTCCTGTTACCAATAAAATAAAGACAAAAGAAAACCAACGTGCGAGGGATTTACTTGATGTTGGGTTTATTTGAAAGAGAGAACAAATGCTGAACATTATGAATTGCTATCTTAGACTTGTATTACTGGTGGTTATTTTTATAACCTTTGAAAACCAATTTTTAGAGGCATTTTTCAGTACAACATGGAAAATTGGCAAGTAATCTATTATTTCACAGAATAAATATATATGGAAGTTTTTACTCTTGAAAACCATCTTATTGGCTACGAAAAACAAGCTTAAAATTTTATCGAAACCTTTTCTAAATAACCCGAAATTTCTTTTGAACATGGTAACAGGAGAGACAAAATATTGCACCACCTATCAAAAATGTTTCAATATATTCTTGTATGACATTATCAAGATTGCATCTTTTTATATGTTGTTCTATAAGTACTGTTTGTTTTGATTTGCTTATGACGAGGGTTGTTTGAATAAGTAACTTTAAATCAATTTTGCAATTTCAAAATTCGACATTTTTTTTTGAAAATGACCCTTATAGCGTAACATGTCGGTGGTTATATAGCGTAACATGTCGGAAGTTATATAGCGTACTTTGTCGGAGTAACATGTCGGTGGTAAATATAGCATAATATGTCGGTGGTTATATAGCGCATTTTCGGTCGTCCCACTATGTATCACTTTGCTCAGCTCTTCATAAAATTGCTTTTCGGTGTTCCCACTGTCTGTATCACTCTGCTCAGCTCTTCATAAAATTGCATATCACGGCTTTGTGACGTCAAAAATATCCGGTAATATTTGAGAAAATTTACGGGACATTATGGCATTCCGTAAACGTTGCGGAATTGGGTACTTGTAAAAACTTCAATTTATTTACATACGAAATATGTTTGATGAATTATCAATAACTGTAATATGGATATAAAGATACTAGTATGCATCTTTGCAGAATGATTATATAACAAATAAGTTTCTTTTTTATTCAGTTATCTAACTGAAATAAAACTTTTCTAAGGAGCTGACCATCCATCTTTTAATTTGTGTATGGGGACATGCTTTTTTTAGATAGATTGTTTTATTTCAAATTTCGAAAAAACCAGTTTGATTCCATTTGAAATTAAGACGCAAATAAATACTCTCAGATCTGTACTTTGTGTCTTTTTTGTTGTAGGGATGTATAAGTACCCTGCCACGTCCTGTCAGTGTCTTTGTTAGATGTATTTCTGCTTCGTATCGAGTTAATTTGGCTCGTTTAATTTTCATAAAATTTTGACAAAATATTTACTTTGACCATTTGACAAAAATATAAAAATTTCAAAAAACTTGAACCACACACTTTATCGGAAAAATTTCATTGGATATATAGCAGTTTGACAAACACTAAATTTGATCATTGAGAAGCTTAATATTTCCTTAACAATAGAACGTGATTAAAACGTTCAGCTGATTTTTACAGAGTTATCTCCCTGTAGTGTTATGTACCACCTTAAGCCTTTTTAACTGATTTTTATAGTTTGTTCTTTATGTTGTACTGTTACACCCCTGTCCCAGGTTAAGCGGAGGGTGGTGCCTTCAAACTAGTTTAACCCCGACACATTCTGTATGTGCCTGACCCAAGTCAGGAACATGTAATTCAGTGGTTGTCGTTTATTGCTGTATATTATATTTGTTTTTCATTCATTATTTTGTACATAAGTAAGGCCGTTATAGCTGACTATGCGGTTTTGCTCATTTTTGAAGGCCGTACGGTGACCTATAGTTGTTAATTTCTATGTCATTTGGTCTCTTGTGGATAGTTTTCTCATTGGCAATCATACCACATCTGTTTATTTTTATAACATAGAGTTCCAATAAAAATTCTTGTACCTGTATTTTATTGAATAAAAAATAGTTTCTGTTTTATTGACGTCGGAAAAATCGTTTGTCCAAAGAAAAAATACTCCTGTCCCTCCTCTTCTACAAAAGATGAATGGTCAGTTCCTACGCATAGAAACCAAGACATTGACCAAAGCGTGCACATTTAATGTTGATAATTGCATCATCATGACATGAGATCAAAATCTAGTAAATTTTGTTGCGGATGTGAACATTTCAAAATTTTACAAAACACGTAAAATTTGGAATAATGCATCATTATTGCCTACAACAACATGTATGACCGTAATGATTTTCCGATAAAATTCTTTTAACAATATAATATATATATGTATATATATAAGGCGATTCAAGAACAAAAAGAAATTTGATGAAGCCTTTTATTTTCCAAATAAGTCACATCTTTGAAATTATTTGCTTTTAGAACATACAATGTGAGTAACCAAATCTTCCGGAAAGTGCCACCTATATGTTATATTTACGCTTTATATCCAGGAAACACAAGTTAACTTATCATGAAAACATACGACTCGTTTTCCCATTACACACCCCCCCCTATCCCCACCCCAAAAAAAAAAAAAAGGAAAGGAAGAAATAATATTATTATAAATTATAATTTCGATTTATTTTCTCCGAATTTATGTTTCTTTTCCCATATTATATAGGTGAAGCATGCAGATTTCGCACAGTGTAAAGTCTCTAGGATTTAAGTCGAGTTCGCTTCTTAAATTGACCAAACTGGGAGAGCAAATCGCACATTACATATAACATTTTTTTAACTCCTCAATTCGGTCGGCTTTCGCTATGTTATTGAATCCGAGCTGCCTAAATACAAGAATTCGTAAGCGTTTCGGACTAACCAAATTTAAAGTGTTTCAGGTATTTTCATTTTGGTGCAATATATTTTTTTACATAGAAACAAAAGGGATTGTGTATTTCTCACCTGGTACATCTGAGGGTCATTTAGGCATTAAATGGACATAATTAATATGCTTATAAATTCCAATAATATTTTCACTTAATTTTAAGTCAAGAATGGATTACACTGTGGTATGATTTTCTAGTTTTATTCTATTATTCTATTATTCCAAAACCAACACCAACTACCAACAAAACAAATTATCTTATGAGAGACCATCATTATAGTATTCATATGTATAACATAATTCTACTGAGTTTTCAGTATAGATATAAATTTCAATACAGAGTATCAGGAAACCGAGCAACCACAAAAGATCAAAATCATTCTCAATAACTCTAAATTACATACGTAATTATTTAAAAGTACCTAGCTTAGAAGCAAGGCAATTTCTGACAAATAGGTATGTGTCAGTATGGAACGCCACAGCTGTCTTATATAGTAGCATGACACAAGGTGATGGGGTTTAATTATTATTACTTGATGATATTTTGTCTTTACATAACATGGTTTTGACACTACCTAATGATGTTTTGTTATTACTCACTATGGTATAGTCAATGATATTTTAATATTACATGATATGGTTTCGTAATGACTTGACATGGTTTTGTAGAAGTTGTCTTGTTATTGCTCATTATGTATTAGACGTTGAAAGATGTTGTCTTGTTATTGCCCATTATGTATAAGACGTTGGTAGATGTTGTCTTGTTATGGCTCATTGGGTTTAAGACGTTGGTAGATGTAACGTCTTATACATAATGGGCAATAACAAGACAACATCTTTCAACGTCTAATACATAATGAGCAATAACAAGACAACTTCTACAAACGTCTTATACAAAATGCAGCAATGACAATACAGCTATACGTAAACATTACTAAATATATTGTTTTAATACATTTATGCATACATATCCTGCCAATACTTATATTCAGGCATTGCATAAGGTTATGTTTTTCTCAGACTGTTAATGACATCATTTCCCTTAATCCATTGGATGTGCACTGATTGATTTGAGCCTGAAGACATGATTTGTTTATTAGTTGTAATTGGATATAAACAATCTTTCAGTAATTTCGAGTACTCTTCGATCAGTATTTTGTGTGTGTAGTCTTGTATGTTTTTGTTCTTGTTGTCGATCTGTTGATTTAAGCCTTTTCCAACTGATTTGTATATTTTGTCAAAGTTGTTCTGTTCCACAACCGCGCCGGGTTATGTGAGGGTTGAGCGCTCAAAAATATGTTTAACACCTCCACATTCTGACAGAGTCTGTCGAAAGTCAGGAGTCAAATCAGTGGTTGTCGTTGGTTGCTGTATACTAGAATAGAAAAACAAAGGATATAGGGTATCAATCCATGACACATATATATATTTTTTTTATCGGTTATAAACATCAAGAAAAAGAAAGTCCCATGTCTAATAGTTATGGTGTTTGAAAATAGTGTTTATACAATACATCAACAAATAGAAAGCCCCAAAGTCTAATGGTTATGGTGTTTGACAATAGTGTTTATACAATACATCAACAAACAGAAAAAGCCCCATGTCTAATGGTAATGGTGTTTGACAATAGTGATTATGCAATACATCAACAAATAGAAAGCCCCATGTCTAATGGTTATGGTGTTTGACAATAGTGTTTATGCAATACATCAAGAGATAGAAAACCCCATGTCTAATGGTTATGGTGCGTTTGACAATAGTGTTTATACAATACATCAACAAATAGAAAGCCCCTTGTCTAATGGTTATGGTGTTTGACAATAGTGTTTATGCAATACATCAAGAAATAGAAAGCCCCATGTCTAATGGTTATGGTGCGTTTGACAATAGTGTTTATACAATACATCAACAAATAGAAAGCCCCTTGTCTAATGGTTATGGTGTTTGACAATAGTGATTATACAATACATCAACAAATAGAAAGCCCCAATGTCTAATGGTAATGGTGTTTGACAATAGTGTTTATACAATACATCAACAAATAGAAAGCCCCATGTCAAATGGTACTGGTATTTGACAATAGTGTTTATACAATACATCAAGAAAAAGAAAGCCTCAATATTTAATGGTTATGGTGTTTGACAATGTTTATACAATACATCAAGAAATAGAAAGCCCCAAATTCTAATGGTAATGGTGTTTGACAATGTTTATACAATACATCAATACATAGAAAGCCCCAAAGTCTAATGGTTATGGTGTTTGACAAAAGTGTTTATACAATACATCAACAAATAGAAAGCCCCATGTCTAATGGTTATGGTGTTTGACAATAATGTTTATACAATACATCAACAAATAGAAAGCCCCATGTCCAATAGTAATGGTGTTTGATAATGTTTTTACAAAACATCAACAAATAGAAAGCCCCAAAGTCTAATGGTTATGGTGTTTGACAAAAGTGTTTATACAATACATCAACAAATAGAAAGCCCTATTTCTAATGGTTATGGTGTTTGACAAAAGTGTTTATACAATACATCAACAAATAGAAAGCCCCATGTCTAATGGTTATGGTGTTTGACAATAGTTTTTATGGAATGCATCAACAAATAGAAAGCCCCAAAGTCTAATGGTAATGGTGTTTGACAATAGTTTTTATGCAATGCATCAACAAATAGAAAGCCCCAAAGTCTAATGGTAATGGTGTTTCACAATAGTGTTTATACAATACAACAACAAATAGAAAGCCCCATGTCTAATGGTAATGGTGTTTGACAATAGTGTTTATACAATACATCAACAAATAGAAAGAAAGCCCCATTGTTTAATGGTTATGGTGTTTGACAATAGTGTTTATACAATACATCAACAAATAGAAAGCCCCAATGTTTAATGGTTATGGAATTTGACAATAGTGTTTATACAATACATCAACAAATAGAAAGCCCCATGTCTAATGGTAATGGTGTTTAACAATAGTGTTTATAGACTACATCAACAAATAGAAAGCCCTAAAGTCTAATGGTTATGGTGTTTGACAATGTTTATACAATACATCAACAAGCAGAAAAAGCCCCAAAGTTTAATGGTTATGATGTTTGAAAATGGTGTTTATTCAATACATCAACAATGGAAAGCCCCATGTCTAATGGTAATGGTGTTTGACCAAATAGAAAGCATAAATGTCTAATGGTTATGGTGTTTGACAATAGTGTTTATACAATACATCAACAAATAGAAAGCACCAATGTCTAATGGTTATGGTGTTTGACAATAGTGTTTATACAATACAACAAGAAATAGAAAGCCCCATGTCTACTGGTAATGATGTTTGACAATAGTGTTTATACAATACAACAAGAAATAGAAAGCCCCATGTCTACTGGTAATGGTGTTTGACAATAGTGTTTATACAATACAACAACAAATAGAAAGCCCATGTCTTATGGTAATGAAGGGGCCTCGGTGGCCGAGTGGTCTAAGTAGTTACTACTGTAATCACTAGCCAGTCAACACTGAGGTTGTGAGTTCAAATCCCGCTCGTGCGGGTGCACTCGACTCCAATCTTAATTGACTAGGATTGTCAGTTTTCCTATCGAAGGTCGGTGGTTTTCTCCGGGCACTCCGGCTTCCTCCACCAATAAAAACTGACCGCCACGAAATAGCCCAAAAGCGGTGCTTAAAAGTGGCGTTAAAACACCAAAAATCAAAAAATCAAATCTTATGGTAATGGTGTTTGACAAAAGTGTTCATACAATACATCAACAAATAGAAAGCCCCATGTTTAATGGTAATGGTGTTTGACAATACGGTTTAGACAATACATCAAGAAATAGAAAGCTACATGTCTAATGGTAATGGTGTTTGACAATAGTGTTTATGCAATACATCAACAAATAGAAAGCCCCAAAGTCTGATGGTTATGGTGTTTGACAATAGTGTTTATACAATACATTAAGAAATAGAAAGCCCCAATGTCTTATGGTCATGGTGTTTGACAATAGTGTTTATACAATACATCAACAAATAGAAAGCCCCAAAGTCTAATGGTTATGGTGTTTGACAATAGTGTTTATGCAATACATCAACAAATAGAAAGCCCCTTGTCTAATGGTTATGGTGTTTGACAATAGTGATTATACAATACATCAACAAATAGAAAGCCCCAGTATGTAATGGTAATGGTGTTTGACAATGTTTATACAATACATCAACAAATAGAAAGCCCCAAAGTCTAATGGTTATGGTGTTTGACAATAGTGATTATACAATACATCAACAAATAGAAAGCCCCAGTATGTAATGGTAATGGTGTTTGATAATGTTTATACAATATATCAAGAAATAGAAAGCCCCAATGTCTTATGGTAATGGTGTTTGACAATGTTTATACAACACATCAAGAAATAGAAAACCCCAATTTCTTATGGTTATGGTGTTTGACAATAGTGTTTATACATTACATCAAGAAATAGAAAGCCCCAATGTCTAATGGTTATGGTGTTTGACAATAGTGTTTATACAATTCATCAACAAATTGGAAGCCCCAAAGTCTAATGGTTATGGTGTTTGACAATGTTTATACAATACATCAACAAATAGAAAGCCCCAATGTCTAATGGTTATGGTGTTTGATAATAGTGTTTATACAATACATCAAGAAATAGAAAGCCCCAATGTCTAATGGCAATGGTGTTTGACAATAGTGTTTATACAATACATCAACAAATAGAAAGCCCCATGTCTAATGGTTATGGTGTTTGACAATAGTGTTTACACAATACATCAACAAATAGAAAGCCCCAATGTCTAATGGTAATGGTGTTTAACAATTTTTATTCAATACATCAACAAACAGAAAGCCTCAATGTTTAATGGTTATGGTGTTTGACAATAGTGTTCATAGAATTCACCAACAAATAGAAAGCCCATGTCTGATACATCAAACCGCCACATGTCAATATGATTTGTCAATTTAATTTTCATAAACAAAACATATTTGATTTAAAGCATGGTGTAAACCAAGAGTTTTTCATAATGATGATGAATTGGTTTGAACAAGATAGCTGGTACTTTAATCAAAGTATATCATTGGCTATGCTGAATGGTAAAATGGTTGATCGAGAAAACGATATGTTTAGAGATGTAAACGCTTTAAGAGGTAGGAATCCCCATTATAAACGTCGTATGAACAATGACTGACCAAGAAAACACTATGTTTAAAGATGTAAACGCTTTAAGAGGAATGTATCCCCATTATAAACGTGGTATCAACAATGATTGACCAAGAAAAAGAAAACACTATGTTTAGAGATTTAAACGCTTTTAAAGAGGTATGTATCCCCATTATAAACGTCGTATGAAAAAAAGTGGACCAAGAAAACGATATGTTTAGAGATGTAAACGCTTCAAGAGGTATGTATTCCGATTATAAACGTCATATGAACAATGGTTGACCAAGAAAACACTATGTTTAAGATGTAAACGCTTTAAGAGGTATGTATCCCCATTATAAACGTGGTATCAACAATGGTTGACCAAGAAAAAGAAAACACAATGTTTAGAGACGTTAATGCTTTAAGAGGTATGTATCCCCATTATAAACGTCGTATGGAAAAAAGTGGACCAAGAAAACGATATGTTTAGAGATGTAAACGCTTCAAGAGGTATGTATCCCGATTATAAACGTCGTATGAACAATGGTGGACTAAGAAAACTATATGTTTAGATATGTAAACGCTTTAAGAGGTATGTATCCCGAATATAAACATATAACTATGATGCAAGACACCACTTTGATTCAATGTATACTAGCCTTCAAGTTTGCAATGCAGAATTGAACAACAGGACAGAAGAAATAGATCATTATTTCATTGATTTTGATATCTAAGCATGTATTAATGGCAGTATGCCATTTCATCAAACATTTGATGCCAGGAAATGACGATCTAGTTCCACCAAGCATACTATGTGTCTTACTGCTCATACGACATACAACTTCATAGGAAAACGGCAATGAGACAGCGTTATGAGGACGTCAAATTTAAAAACATCCTATATAATGGGATTTATTTTGTTACTTCATACTTCTTCAATCACATGTTACTGTCTAAACCTTTTTTGTTTCTGAATTCCAAACATCGTCACTATTCGGTATCCATCTAGCTTAATCGTCAAATATCTTTACATTTATCATTGTACGTTTGTATGTCTCTCTAATGATGCATTAAACTTTTAACATGCATTATATTTTATCACAGCAATAAACGGTCGAGTTTTCGGGAACATTGGCGGTTTTGACATGTGTATTGGAGACAGAGTATCCTGGCATGTTCTTGGTTTTGGTGAAGTATTTGATCACCAGAATCCAGTGTTTGAAGGAAACAATGTCAAATATGATGGCCGAATGGTTGATCACGTATCTGTTTTCCCGGGAACTAGTCAGACTGCTTATATGACTCCAGATAACCTAGGTAATTTTATGTTTTCTTTCTTTTAACTAGACTGCCATTACTAAGTGTTAGAATTTAATTTCGAAAAGGGCAATACAAACCATTAGCTGAAGACAATCAGACAAACCCATGGTTAAAAGGGCAACACAAACCATTAGCTGAAGACAATCAGACAAACCCATGGTCAAAAGGGCAACACAAATCATTAGTTTAAGACAATCAGACAAACCCATGGTCAAAAGGGCAACACAAACCATTAATTTAAGACAATCAGACAAACCCATGGTTAAAAGGGCAACACAAACCATTAGCTGAAGACAATCAGACAAACCCATGGTCAAAAGGGCAACACAAATCATTAGTTTAAGACAATCAGACAAACCCATGGTCAAAAGGGCAACACAAACCATTAATTTAAGACAATCAGACAAACCCATGGTCAAAAGGGCAACACAAACCATTAGTTTAAGACAATCAGACAAACCCATGGTCAAAAGGGCAATTCAAACCATTAATTTAAGACAATCAGACAAACCCATGGTCAAAAGGGCAACACAAACCATTAATTTAAGACAATCAGACAAACTCATGGTGAAAAGAAAAAAACTACAAAAAGACAAATAACAGTCGACAAAACACTACATAGAAAATTAAAGATTGAGCAATTAGATTATTCTAAATCACATTTCATTTGGTTTCCAAATGACTGTTTTCATTGGATAATTTTACCGTGTTTCCTATTAAGTATGGTATATGAGAGTTTTAAGTTAAAAACTGTATAACGTTACCTTTGTTGACACTTTGGTTTGTAATGGAATTTGTTTGTTTTATTCTTATATTGTCAATCGATTAACTTTTGATATCTTTTCAACAAGCATTCAAATATTTAAGTATTTCCATTGCTATCCATAAAAGTGTTTCGAACGCACCAAATTGATATAAAAAGTTATTTAAATTTTTAGCTTATCTTAACTAATCGATTTCTGACATTCTGTTACAATGTAATCCTATCTATTCAGTTATTTCCCATTGAAATTCTATACTCGCGGACTTTAAAAACGCATCACACATTTTTATCAAATCATTAATAATCTTCTGTTAATGGTTACTCATGCGTACCTATTCTGATCACAAAAATACAATACGTGACTGAGCATAGGACATTTGAGCGAAAATAAAAAAATGTACATAGGTCATTTGAGCGCCGATATCATAGGACATTTTAGCGCAAGAATATTAACCTTACCTAGATTTTCAAATAGGACGTTTGAGCGAAATCTCCTGTGATACTTTTAAGAAAATATTTTTAAAAAGTAAGAAAAAAGAGTAAGTTTTTTTTTTAAATAAATAAGCAATGGAACCGAATCATTTCATACCCATTACAATGAGCAATTTTATCATAGCCACCCATCAATTTATACTTTCCTTAACACCATTGTCAAATTACAATCTGTAATTTACATCAAAATTCGGAGTTTGAATATTGATGCACTTCAGAGCCGGACAGACAAAAGAAGGAACAGATTCTCCTGGACTTGCATTCGCGGTACTGCTAGCAGGAAGTAACGAGTGATTTTTATGTCAGAAGTCTAGGATATAAATTTCAAGTCCGAATTGACTTGTAAATATGCCATTGCCGAGTTTTAAGTTTTAAGTTTTAAGACCGTGCTTTGTATTTTTTTTTTACAATTAAAAGGTGTTTTAAACTCTGTGCGTTATAAACTCCACATTTCATTAACTATATTCTCGAAATCCTACTTTCTCTTCCCCGTGGTCGGGCAGGGATAACAGATTGTATCTGGCAAACGGAAGAGATACTTAATTTGTTTTCGCTCAAATGTCCTTTGCTTATTTTTTATTTTCGCTCAAATGTCCTAATATTTCGATGCTCAAATGTCATACTTTGGCGCTCAAACGTCCTTTTTTATCACTCAAATGTCCTGCCATTTCGCTCAATTGTCCATTGCCGAAGTGACTTAACTGAGACATATCGCATTGTTGACGTCGCACGAATTTCTTGACGCTAGAGTTGACACCTATGCTTGATTTTTTTTCTTTTCATCGTGAAACATTTTGTTGAATCTCTACCCACATCTAAATAGTAAAACATTTTTGCGTTTCCATATTGGCGAGACAAATAATGGAAATTTGAATCAGGCCATAAGAATGTTGCAGGCAGGAGACTTTGATTTACGCTTACGCCTTAAGTCATTTTCTCTTCCAATTGTTTTGATTCGAGCGGCAATGATAAATGTTAGTCCTGTGTACCATGTTATTAGTCTTTTATCATGGCTTTAATACTTGAAGTTTTAAGACTGGCTGAATTTTCCGTTTCTTTGTATTTATAGGAAATTGGCTTATCCATGCTGGTCAGTTAGAATCTCAGACAGACGGCATGGTAACTAGATATAATGTAGAAACGTGTAATCGCCCTCTGTTTTTGTCTGTTCCTGTCTTTAAGAAGACTGTAATTCGCACGATTTATATAGCAGCTGTAGATGTTATCTGGGATTATGCACCTAGAAAATTAAACATTGTGACCATGGGGGATCTTAGAGATCCGAATACGTAAGTAGGATGACATCATTGGTCAATTGATAATGATAAATGGATAAGAAAACCTATACATGTGCATTAAAGCAAGAAAGTTATTTAGATTTGAAGATGTCCAGAGACTATAACTATTAGGGTAGAATATTATATAATATAATTACTGATGGGTTACGGTTACAAATATTGCTATCTTAGATCGCATGAGATCCTTCCAATTATTTGTGATTTTTATTATTTATCAAGAATGTCAATTGTACTTTAACACTGTGTAGCATCACCACTGACCATCGGATATAGTTACCCCCAAAGCAAAGAAACAATAATAGCCAAAAGTACCTTTTCCAATCCCCGCACAGTAAACAACTATTTGCCGCCGTACAATTTATCTGCTTTATTTACATAGATATAAGAAGATGTGGTATGAGTGCCAATGAGACAACTGGAATCCCCCTTTTTTGACGATCTATGCTTTTAAACGGGGACATATGGTTGGAAACCCCTTTATCCTGGGTTGGAACCTTCCCTTTTAAAAATGGCTGGATCCGCCCCTGCTTTGTTCTACGCAAAACGTCAAATGAATAGTTGAAAGATAAATGTGTTTTTAAGAAGTTTGAACTCGTTTCATGCTCCGTTAAACAGGTACCTCCCTATCCGATTCTGACGATTTGAAGAGAAAGCCAATTAGAATCATAATCAATCAGCCCTAAATAGTAGCTACAATATTAGGAATCACTATCACAAAATTTTAACTTGTTAGCAAAACGTACAATGTAATGAAAATAAGAAGAATTTGACCTGACTTTACATTTGTTTTTTCCACCGCTTCGGGGGTACCTTTATCCGGTGGTGATGATACATAGTGTTTAACATGACGTTTTTATTTTAGACCGGGTAATATATACGTTCGTAACACTGACATGTTTATTGGCACACAGTATAAAAAGACTGTGTACAGGGAGTTCTATGATGCATCATTCTCAAGACAGGTACAGCGTACAGAAAAAGATAACCATCTCGGAATACTTGGACCATTCATTAAGGCAGAAGTTGGAGACGTCATTCAAGTATTTTTCAAAAATATGGCGTCTTTTGATAATTCTATATACTTGAAGAATCTACCACTGGATAATGAAATGTCTAAACACTTAAGAAATGGTGTAAAACCAGGAGATATGAAAATTTACAGATGGCGAGTTCCAGAACGATCCGGTCCTGGCAGAAATGAGCCTAACTGTGTTGGATATTCATATAATTCGCCTGTTTACCCTCATAAGGATATTGCCACAGGTCTGATGGGACCGCTACTTATTTGTAAAAGAGGTGTTTTGGATGTTTATAACAACAGAATCGACAAAACAAACAAAGAATTTGCGTTAGCTTTTGTTATATTCAATGAAGCTGATAGCCATTACTTTGACGAGAATGTACGAGAGAGAGCACCGAACAGAACGAATCTGGATGACTCAATTTTCCAACTATCTAATACTAAGTTTAGTATTAATGGATTTATTTTTTCTAACATACCGAACCTAGAAATGGTAGAGGGAGATATAATAGCATGGTATACGTACTCATTTGGTTCCTTCCGAGATATACATTCAAATCATTTTCATGGACAAACTTTTATAAAAACTTCCAGATTATCTTTCCGGGATGATGTGGTTGGTGTTGTTCCAGGATCCTATGAAACTGTAGAAATGTTTGCAGATAACCCGGGAACGTGGCTTATCCATTGTCATTTAGGATTACATATGTCTGCTGGTATGCTAAACACGTACACGATTTTACCAAGGAATCACACAGAGGCCCTTATCGAGTTGGCCCTTAAAGGTTACCACGTATAGGCAGAGGAGACGGAATAAGATTAGAAGAAGAGTGTATTGATGACGGAACAAGATTAGCCGAAGAGTGTATTGATGTTAATCAATAAATGTTACGTTTGTAATTTGTTTTAAAGAATGGAATCTTAGGATGTTAGACTGATTTTCATTTCGTTCAAAATGTTTTACAATTCTCGTCACAAATGGTGATATACAAAGTGCACATGTGCGTATTGTTTATTTAGGTACACATCCTTGTTTACCTCAGTTGACAAATGCTTCGCGCCGAGCATCCATATTTAATTGTATTATAAATTAACAAAATTACCCGTGCGTGTATGCTTAATATAGACATAAAGAGATGTGGTATGATTGTCAATGAAACAAATATCTAGTAAACCAGTAACCCTTATTTCTAGTGAGTCAAACAACTTACTGATGCCAATAGTTGAATGTTATCAGGTTTGATTGTTGTTTGCTTAACCTCCAGTGACAAATATTTTTTGCATATTCAGGACGAGAAAAAAAATTAATGTTATATGTTCTTTTTATTTGTCTTTGTATATTTGTACCCTTTACAGTTAAGTCCATCTTTGGTATATACCTTTGGCGTGGCTATGTATTTATACATCCCGCCTTTGTGTTTTTGTGCTATGGTCATTTTTGTATTCTTGTCTTTCATTTGTCTTATGTACTTTGTATATAGAGTGTCTATATGCATTTTTGTTATTCTTTGTTAAAATAGTTATTTGTTTTTATAATGATTAAGATTATAACACAATATTGACTTCTGTACCCCAATTTAAGACATAGTATGTCTGTTTGTTTTGCTCACACATTGTTGTCAATACAATGGAATTCTATAAGCCTGTTATACAAGTGAGAGGTTTAGCTAGCTATAAAACCAGGTTTAATTCACATTCTACATAAAGAAGTGCCTGTACCAAGTCAGGAATATGACAGTTGTTTTCCATTCGTTTGATGTGTTTGGAGCTTTTGATTTTGTCATTTGATAAGGGACTTTCTGTTTTGAAATTTCCTTGGAGTTCGTTTTTTTTTTTTGTTATTTTACTTTTTAACAATAATTCATAGATATATTTTGCATGTGTAACACTCTCCCTACACAAGGCATCGGATTAAACGTCCCTATATTACTACTGTTTAGTCGTGGCTGCGTATTTATCCATCGCACACAGTCATACAGACGCTCATCTTAAGCCTGTTTGTTACTACAGGATGGGAAAAATCTAGACGTGACCGTATTTCTTGACCCATTCAGAATGTTGACAAATATTAATAATAAATCCATTCTAGGTTCTGCTTGGTTGGCAGGAATGAAGGGCAGGACACTTGGGCAACCACTTAAAATGATATGATTGATATTAGTAATCATAAAAGATTAGATTTTGCAGTCGTTCAAAATTATTAGTTGAAAACAGTGTTTGACATACTCGAGCCAAAGCCTATCATCTATTAAAAAAAACAAAGATGACATTCATGAGACAGCAACCAAACGACACAAAACCCAATAGACATAAGTGGTACTTGCATTCAGTTTCGAAAACACTTGTCAGACACATCCTCTAAATCGACATCATATTAATTACAATTATTAGGTATATATGTCAGTTAAATTGCAAATTCCTGAAACAAAATGTTAGCCCCCAATCATTCCATATTTTCATTTTCTAAATTCATTGCCGGAAAGGTATTTTTCCTATTGATATCTCAAAATCATATCCCACACATCCTCATTTATCAAAGCATATAGTGAATAGAAGTGGGGGGGCAGGACCTTTCGGACGTCGGATCGGGTGTTTTAAGCTCGAGATTTCAGGATTGATACTTTCGGGATCCGGAAATTCTTTTTCGAATTTCGGGATGTCGGATTTAAATTTTAAATTCAGGACCTCGGATTTCATGTTTTTAAGCCCGGGATTTCGGGATCAGGACCCTCCAAGAGAAGGAATCGTTTACATTTTATGTTTTACATAAGTAAAACAGAAATTCTAGATGTTCTATAATGAATATATTAAAAGCAATTATCAATTTTAAGGACTTTAATGGTGCAAATAAATAATTTTAAAATGAGTGTAGACCAGTGTACAATATAAAAAAAAACTTACCACAATCCAGCCATACTATTGTCTTTCGATAGAATACAAAAATATCAATGGTGAATATATATTATGAAATTGGTTATATATAAAGATCCGGATTGGCACCCCTTTTATTGGGAAATTTGTATTTTCATGCGACAAATTGACAAAAAATTTAATAAAGTACTAGCACCCCCTTTTTCTAAGAAACCCTGCCTAGCACACCACCTCTTTTCACAGTGTCTGGATCCGCCCCTGATACCGATACGTAGTACTCAACTATGGGTCATAATATAGGACGAAATATAACGTAAATTAATTTAAGGGTGAGGGGTCCATATATCACGGCTAAAATTGTACTTAGTTTGTCGTTTTATACAACCTTTTGGCAAGTTACTACCATCCCAGTTACCACGATCTTTCAAAAATAACATGAACAGTTACCATCATCAACGTACTTTTTCACTCTCTATTTTCTCAGTAATGGACAACTGTTTAATGTTTATATTTTACAGACTCATTGCAAATGTTAATAACCAAACGACGGCTGAGTAATGTTAGCCATATTTATTTAAAAACAAAGAAATTAAGAGGGAAAGATCTTACAGGGATATTCCTCCGCCATATTGGGATCGTGGTAACTTCAGTTACCATCATCCGCATGTCAACAGTGGAAAACGGACCTCCTGAACTTTTCAGCAATCTCGTAAACATGAGAAAGCCAGTGTCAAATATTTTTGATTCTATGGGCTTTGAAAGTTTGATGTAGGTGCATAATTTAGGATTTTATGCATCTTATATACGTGTTTTTACTCAAATCATAGTATGGAGCTTCGAGATATTTGTTAACTTTTAGATAAAAGAAAAAATTCACAAACCAATCGATTGTGGTAGGTGTAAATACATGTGGACTTTTTTGTGCATAAGCATAAATTCCGCCGATAAAAATTCCACAGAAAGATAAAAGATTGATCTTCTTAATGCATTTTTTTTTTGCATCTCTGCCCCCGGTGACATTTATTTTTAAAAATATCCTAACACTGGTCAATAATTTCATCGAAAAGGTAAAGTCGAGTACACCTTTTTATGTTCAGGCTTGTTCTGTTAAAAATAATCGACACAATATCACGTTTCCCTTTATTCATCAATTTTAATTCATTTTCTTCTTATCATCATGGTTGTTGATTCCAGTGAGTAATTGTAGCCTTTCCAAGCCTTCCAATTTATCCCAATAGTACTGGCCGAGTCACTCCCAGCGAGATAAAGACCATTTAAATTGGCAGTGACAGGCTCCATACCACCATCCACCTTTATGCCATTTAGCACAGGGTCCTGAATGATCGTCATTATCCTGATCTTTAGTACTGAACTTTCTTCCATTATGGTGGGCAAGAGAGTCACCTAAAAGATTTTTAAACAATTGGTTACATTTTGTAAACTTATATTCAAGAAATCCTTAACATAATTGACAACGTGACCAGAATATCACTTCTTTGAACTTCGGATATCTCGGCAAACTTCTAAAAGTATTTCATTTGCACATTTTGACGGAATTTCGAAAAATTGTCTGATTTTTCGTATCATAGTGCTATCCATAGTGCTGCGATTTTCTTTATGATATTAATACCTTAGATAAATTACAGTTGTATTATTGCATTTATAAATTGTCTAAATGGTACAGTGTTTGTCATAATCAAACGGATTGAATATTGATCTCGTAATCATGAATTTATTGATTTTCACGTATCAAAAAATGTAACGTTGATTTCGTTGTATTTCTCGTTCCGTCTTTTGAGAAATCATTCTAGCAGCGGTAACGACCCAGTGATAGTAAAAACAAGAGGTCCCTAAGAGCATCACCGTAGTTTCCCTCTATGTATTATAGTTATCAAGTTAATTGCCGACAAACAATTGGGTAAAATTCGTCATTTCCGGGCATTATTTCCTTTTAGGAATCATAGACAATTTCCTTTATTTGTTTTCTTTGAAGCTCATATCTTGCTGACATTTTGGTATTTGTAGTTTCGTATTATCTATTATTATTTTGGAGAAGGGTAAATCATCACTTATGGGCAATAACTCTAAGAAGTCGATTGGCAATTTCGGGGATGTTGATTTATAAGTAGATCTTATCTTGCTGATCATTTTTGCTGCTATATGATCGCTCTATCCTAATTGTTTTCTAATGGTGCAAAAAAACGCAAGCTTGGGTAAAAATGATCATTTTAGGCCAATAACTCATTTAAAGAGTCATCTGATAATTATTGGGAAATTGAAAGTATGTAGATCTTGATATTTTGAATATTTTTGCTATCAATTCTGGTTTTCAAGATATTACACATGCAATTACTTGCTTTTTACACTTAAATCATATTTTAGTAATGGCGGCCATGTTGATTGTTTGGCAGGAATAAAAAAAAGCAGGCTGTAATTGGTACCTCTAATATCATTCATCCCAAGTTTGGTTGAAATTGATCCAGTAGTTTCAGAGAAGACTTTTTTTAAGTGTATGTCAATGGACGACAAGAACAAAAGCTAACATAGGCGAAATGAGCTAAAAATATGATATCGATTACCTAGCGCACGAAATATTTCAAGAAAGAACCGCAGGCGCTTGCTGCATGGACCCTCATTTATTATTCTTATCAATGTAATAAGATATTTTTTAAATATTATTTCAGCTTTGTCTACTTTATCATAGTATGCATTCTCGTACCAACGCAATCTTATCGTTAAAACAGTTTTAAACCATTGTGGTGACGTCAGCCTATTCATTTACCGTGGATTCTTTTCAGAATCAACGCTTCCTAAATCTGCCGCTGAAATGGACTCACCAAATTATATTCAATTGTTTCCTTTGTGTGTCTAATTTCATTAAGTTTGAATTGGCTTATTTACTGATTTCTGTTCACTAATGGAATTAATTTAAAAACTTACCTTTAATTTTTGTAATTTGTATATGCCTTTACTGGGAATCGAACCCTTCCGTGAAATCTGTTTTGAATGACTGACATCAACACATCGACGAAACCTCTCGGCTACCAATGAGTTACAACTTCGATGTCTATTTTATATATATAAATGAACATCGGAAACACAGGGGTTGTACCTTTATATATATACACAATGGGCAGTCGTATAGTATAAGTTGGTAGCCGCGAGGTTAACATGCTAAAATCAACGAGTTAAAGATAGGGATTCGTCGGTTTAGGCAATCCCTGTATTATCTCTGTTGTCCCAAGTCTGTTTTTTTTTTTTTTTTTTTCAAATTTTGCATGTTATAGTGGATATAGCGAGTTTTCTGTTTATTTTATACGACCGCAAAAAATTTTTGTGGTCGTATATTGGTATGACGTTTGCGTCGTCGTCGTCGTCGTCGTCGTCGTCGTCGAAGACGCATTGGTTTTCGCTCTAACTTTAGTTTAAGTGAATGGATCTCTATGCTTTTAACAATAATTCATAGATATATTTTGCATGTGTAGAAAACGGACCTCCTGAACTTTTCAGCAATCTCGTAAACATGAGAAAGCCAGTGTCAAATATTTTTGATTCTATGGGCTTTGAAAGTTTGATGTAGGTGCATAATTTAGGATTTTATGCATCTTATATACATGTTTTACTCAAATCATAGTATGGAGCTTCGAGATATTTGTTAACTTTTAGATAAAAGAAAAAATTCACAAACCAATCGATTGTGGTAGGTGTAAATACATGTGGACTTTTTTGTGCATAAGCATAAATTCCGCCGATAAAAATTCCACAGAAAGATAAAAGATTGATCTTCTTAAAGCATTTTTTTTTTGCATCTCTGCCCCCGGTGACAGTTATTTTGAAAATATCCCAACAATGGTCAATAATTTCATCGAAAAGGGAAAGTCGAGTACACCTTTTATGTTCTGTTAAAAATAATCGACACAATATCACGTTTCCCTTTATTCATCAATTTTAATTCATTTTCTTCTTATCATCATGGTTGTTGATTCCAGTGAGTAATTGTAGCCTTTCCAAGCCTTCCAATTTATCCCAATAGTGCTGGCCGAGTCACTCCCAGCGAGATAAAGACCATTTAAATTGGCAGTGTGACATGCTCCATACCACCATCCACCTTTATGCCATTTAGCACAGGGTCCTGAATGATCGTCATTATCCTGATCTTTAGTACTGAACTTTCTACCATTATGGTGGGCAAGCGAGTCACCTTAAAAAATTTTTAAACAATTGGTTACATTTTGTAAACTTATATTCAAGTAATCCTTAACATAATTGACAACGTGACCAGAATATCACTTCTTTGAACTTCGGATATCTCAGCAAAATTCTAAAAAGTATTTCATTTGCACATTTTGACGGAATTTCGAAAAATGTGTCTGATTTTTCGTATCATAGTGCTATCCATAGTGCTACGATTTTCTTTATGATATGAAATAAATTGTCTAAATGGTACAGTGTTTGTCATAATCAAACGGATTGAATATTGATCTCGTAATCATGAATTTATTGATTTTCACGTATCAAAAAATGTAACGTTGATTTCGTTGTATTTCTCGTTCCGTCTTTTTAGAAATCATTCTAGCAGCGGTAACGACCCAGTGATAGTAAAAACAAGAGGTCCCTAAGAGCATCACCGTAGTTTCCCTCTATGTATTATAGTTATCAAGTTAATTGCCGACAAACAATTGGGTAAAATTCGTCATTTCCGGGCATTATTTCCTTTTAGGAATCATAGACAATTTCCTTTATTTGATTTCTTTGAAGCTCATATCTTGCTGAACATTTTTGGTATTTGTAGTTTCGTATTATCTATTATTATTTTGGAGATAACAAGGATAAATCATCACTCATGGGCAATAACTCTAAGAAGTCGATTGGCAATTTCGGGGATGTTGATTTATAAGTAGATCTTATCTTGCTGATCATTTTTTCTGCTATATGATCGCTCTATCCTAATTGTTTTCTAATGGTGCAAAAAAACGCAAGCTTGGGTAAAAATGATCATTTTAGGCCAATAACTCATTTAAAGAGTCATCTGATAATTATTGGGAAATTGAAAGTATGTAGATCTTGATATTTTGAATATTTTTGCTATCAATTCTGGTTTTCAAGATATTACACATGCAATTACTTGCTTTTTACACTTAAATCATATTTTAGTAATGGCGGCCATGTTGATTGTTTGGCAGGAATAAAAAAAAAGCAGACTGTAATTGGTACCTCTAATATCATTCATCCCAAGTTTGGTTGAAATTGATCCAGTAGTTTCAGAGAAGACTTTTTATAAGTGTATGTCAATGGACGACAAGAACAAAAGCTAACAAAGGCGAAATGAGCTAAAATAGGATATCGAGGACCTAGCTCACGAAATAGTTCAGAAAAGAACCGCAGGCCCTTGCTGCATGGACCCCATTTATTATTCTTATCAATGTATTAGATATTTTTGAAATATTATTTCAGCTTTGTCTACTTTATCATAGTATGCATTCTCGTACCAACGCAATCTTATCGTTAAAACAGTTTTAAACCATTGTGGTGACGTCAGCCTATTCATTTACCGTGGATTCTTTTCTAGAATCAACGCTTCCTAAATCTGCCGCTGAAATGGACTCACCAAATTATATTCCATTGTTTCCTTTGTGTGTCTAATTTCATTAAGTTTGAATTGGCTTATTTACTGATTTCTGTTCACTAATGGAATTAATTTAAAACTTACCTTTAATTTTTGTAATTTGTATATGCCTTTACTGGGAATCGAACCCTTCCGTGAAATCTGTTTTGAATGACTGACATCAACACATCGACGAAACCTCTCGGCTACCAATGAGTTACAACTTCGATGTCTATTTTATATATATAAATGAACATCGGAAACACAGGGTTGTACCTTTATATATATACACAATGGGCAGTCGTATAGTATAAGTTGGTAGCCGCGAGGTTAACATGCTTAAAATCAACGAGTTAAAAGATAGGGATTCGTCGGTTTAGGCTCGAATCCTGTATTATCTCTGTTGTCCCAAGTCTGTTTTTTTTTTTTTTTTTCAAATTTTGCATGTTATAGTGGATATAGCGAGTTTTACTGTTTATTTTTATACGACCGCAAAAAATTTTGTGGTCGTATATTGGTATGACGTTTGCGTCGTCGTCGTCGTCGTCGTCGTCGTCGTCGTCCGAAGACGCATTGGTTTTCGCACTCTAACTTTAGTTTAAGTGAATGGATCTCTATGAAATTTTACCATAAGGTTCAATATCACAAAAGGAAGGTTGGGATTGATTTTGGGGTTATGGTACCAACAGTTAAGGAATTAGGGGCCAAAAGGGCCAAAATAAGCATTTTGTAACTTCCAGACATAACTTGTGTGTAAGTGTATGGATCTCTCTGACATTGTACCACAAGGTTCCATATCACACAGGAATACTGGGATTGATTTTAGGGGTAATTGCCTCCAAATTTTAGGAATTAGGGGCCAAAAAGGGCAAAAACAAGCATTTTCTAGTTTCATGACAATAACTTGTGTGTAAGTGTATGGATCTTTCTGAAATTGTACTACAAGGTTCCATATCACAAAGGAAAGCTGGAATTGAGTTTGGGGTAATTGCCTAAAACGTTTAGGAATTAGGGGCCAAAAAGGGCAAAAACAAGCATTTTCTAGTTTCATGACAATAACTTGTGTGTAAGTGTATGGATCTTTCTGAAATTGTACTACAAGGTTCCATATCACAAGGGAAAGCTGGAATTGAGTTTGGGGTAATTGCCTGAAACGTTTAGGAATTAGGGGCCAAAAAGGGGCCAAAAATAAGCATTTTTCTAGTTTCCAGACAATAACTTGTGTTCAAGTGTATGGATCTCTCTGAAATTGTACTGCAAGGTACCATACCTCAAAGGGAAGGCTGGGATTGAGTTTGGGGGTGATGAATCATAAGGGGGTTCAAAAAATTTGGGGGGGGTTTCTTTTTTCCTTTTTTTCTTTTAAAATTTTCCGTTTTAAGTTGGTTATTTCTGATTTATATTTAAAAGCAAATGATAATGATATGGCAGGAGATACACACCTAACAGGATGTGTAAATTATTATATAATAAGTATTGTGCAATAGCAAGAAATTTTCAATTGCACAGTATTGCGCAATAGCAAGAAATCTTCAATTGCACAGTATTGCGCAATAGCAAGAAATATCCAATAGCACAATATTGCGCAATAGCAAGAAATTGTCAATTGTACAGTATTGCGCAATAGCAAGAAATATTCAATTGCACAGTATTGCGCAATTGCAAGAAATATTCAATTGCACAGTATTGTGCAAAAGAAGATACTTTGTATAAATTGCTTATTTCTTGACCAATTTCAATGGGGTTTTATTCTTGAACTCTTGGGGTTCTTTAATATGCTGAATCTAATCGTGTATTAAGTTTTTGGATTTTGGGCCCCGTTTTTAAATTGGTTCACATTGAGGTCCAAAGGGTCCAAAATTAAACTTTGTTTGATTTCATCAAAAATTGAATTATTGGGGTTCTTTGATATGCCGAATCTAACCGTGTATTTAGATTCTTAATTTTTGGTCCCATTTTCAAATTGGTCTACATTAAGGTCCAAAGGGTCCAAAATTAAACTTAGTTTGAGTTTAACAAAATTGAATTCTTAGGGTTCTTTGATATGCTGAATCTAAACATGTATTTAGATTTTTGATTATGGGCCCAGTTTTCAAGTTGGTCCAAATCGGGGTCCAAAATTAAACTTTGTTTGATTTCAACAAAACTGAATATATGGGTTTCTTTGATATGCTGAATCTAACCATTTATTTAGATTTTTGATTTTGGGCCCCGTTATCAATTTTTCCACATTGAGGTCAAAAGGGTCCAAAATTAAACTTTGTTTGATTTCATCAAAATTGAATTATTGGGGTTCTTTGATATGCCGAATCTAACCGTGTATTTAGATTCTTAATTTTTGGTCCCATTTTCAAATTGGTCTACATTAAGGTCCAAAGGGTCCAAAATTAAACTTAGTTTGATTTTAACAAAATTGAATTCATAGGGTTCTTTGATATGCTGAATCTAAACATGTATTTAGATTTTTGATTATGGGCCCAGTTTTCAAGTTGGTCCAAATCGGGGTCCAAAATTAAACTTTGTTTGATTTCAACAAAAATTGAATATATGGGGTTCTTTGATATGCTGAATCTAACCATGTATTTAGATTTTTTATTTTTGGGCCCCGTTATCAACTTTGTCCACATTGAGGTCAAAAGGGTCCAAAATTAAACTTTTTGTTTGATTTCATCAAAAATTGAACTCTTGGGGTTCTTTGATATGCTGAATCTAACCATGTATTTAGATTTTGGATATTGGACCATAATAGGTGAATGTCCAATTTAAAATTTTTAAGTTCTTAGACCACATTCATTCTGTGTCAGAAACCTATGCTGTGTCAAATATTTAATCACAATCCAAATTCAGAGCTGTATCAAGCTTGAATGTTGTGTCCATACTTGCCCCAACTATTCAGGGTTCGACCTCTGCGGTCGTATCAAGCTGCGCCCTGCGGAGCATTTTATTTGGATTATTATTGGCTATTTCACATGTTTGAAACAAAAATGATTACATTTTTTTTGTCAATTTTTGTTGTATAAATATAATATTATTTCATCTGTTTTACTTCATAATTTTACAAATGTTTGTTCGCAAATTCCTATGCGAGAAAATCGTGATGTGCCTAGAGTGCTAGAAATTTTGGTAACATACTTATTATATATACTTTATATATGCTCTTTGGTCGGGTTGTTGTCTCTTTGACACATTCCCAATTTCCATTCTCAATTTTATTAGAAATAAGTTCGAATATGTCTTATTTTGTAAAAACAGATAATATTCAGATGCCTGATAATATAAAATTCTTTAAAGGTAGAAAGAAATGTTATATTTGTATTTTGTTAACCAATTAATTGTGATCTGAGATTTATCAATGCATCGTTGGACACGATAACATGGTTATTTAAATTTACTTACAATACCTTCTAATTAAGAAAGGCTTTAATTTTGAAAAGAAATTAACACAATAGTTTGTTATAGATACAATGGATAAGCGTAGATTCATGAAAACAAACCATTCGCCCTCCGGGCTCATGGTTTCTTTTTCAAGAATCCACGCTTATCCATTGTATCTATATAACATATTTGCATTATGTTTGATGTGAGTGACCGTTTAAGTGTTATTATGAAAAATGTGTCTGCCAAATACTCCACACAAAATATTTCGATATCAGAAATAAAGCGCCGAAGTTCAGAGTTCTTCTTATTTAAGCTCTTCTGGGGTGTTGTAAAAAAAATGCGGATACTAACAAATTTTGAAGATATATTAAAGTACATACAACTAAAGTTATTCTCTTTTCTACAAGTATAACTCCTTAAATACAGAATAAAATCACCTTGGAGTAAAGGACATGTATTATTTCATATTCACAATAAGTATGCTCAGTAAACACGTCCTTGTCTTGATGGCATATGATATTGTCACTGAATGAATAAGTATCGTCTTTGGTGAATTGTCTTGTATGACCTCTTATCAATTATAAAACAGCTCTGTCGACGAAACAAATAATATATATGGAATCTTTTTCAGACAATAAGAGTTCGGACGTAGAAATGTCTCTTCTGCTTTACTCATTATGATTGAATTTTAGGTTGAAAGTATTCAAGATAAATGTTTTACAACAGATATCACATAAACTACGTATACCAATCATCCATGATCGAAGATTAGGTCAATGTCGGAGAAACCCTATCAGACATATATGTCAACCTTTCAATCATTCTATACACACAAACATACTATCCACATTGATCTGTGTCCACACTTGTTCTATACACAAAATATAGTTGACCTATTGCTGATAGTAGCTAGAAACGGACCTTACCACGAACACGTTACGTTGATGACTGATCCATGTAATAATGTCAAGGTCATATGACCATGTCTGACAGACAAGTACACCATACAATCATTCCTTACAAAAAGTACGTACAGTTGACCTGTTGCTTATAGTATCCGAGAAACGGATCTAATTGCAAAAACTTAACCTTGAACAACGAACCAAGTCAATGAGGTCTAGATCAGTTGAACCCTGCAAGACAGAAATGTACATTTAACAATTGCAATTAATACACAGACTAATCATCATTGACCTATAATTGTTTAAACTATCTGTGAAACAGATCTAATCACTAAAATCAACGTTGACCAATGAACCATGAATATCAGGTAAAGGTCAGAAGACGGACATGTACATCTTACAATCATTCTATACAGCAAATATAGTTATCATATTGCTTGTAGTATATGAGAAACGCACCTAACATTAAAAACTCAACATTGGACAATGAACCATGAAAATGAAGTTAAGGTCATATGAACCCTGCCAGACGACAAATCCGAGTAACAATCACTCCATACACCAAATATAGTTAATCCATTGCATTTGGTATCTGAGAAATGAACCTAGCAACGAAAATAAAATTGATTGCTGATCCATGAAATGAGGTCAAGGTCAGATACTAGGTAACCCTTCCAGATGGACATGCACTCCTTACAATTATTCCATTTATCAAATATAATTGATCCATTCGGTTGTTCATAGTATCTGAGAAACAAATTTAATCACAAAACCTTATCGTTGACTTTGGAACCATGAAAATAGGGTTAAGGTCAAATAGACGTGATACAATAACCAAAGTTTTTTCATCAAAATGAATTAATTGAGTTAACGGACATATGCCAGACAGAAACTACAGAAAATAAGACATCTTAATTTCGATCACTGAATTATGAATACAGACTATTTAAGAAAGGTGTTACCTATGCAACCTAGGCTTATGTTAATTATTGACTATTAAAATATATTCGCAAATAGTTTTTTTAATAAAGATTGTGTGGGTGTGTATATTCTTTGAATTCACAACTTATATTAGTATTTTAAAACTTCAGGTCAAGTACTCACCAGCATCTCCCGTATATGTCGAAAATGTCATCTTAAATTTGGTTTTTTCATCGCCTATTTTAAAGTTGGTATATTTGGCATATCTGTTTTCATTCGAAAAGTCCTCCATCATGATTAGCAATTCATAACTTCCTTGAGAAGTAAGATTATGTAGTTTTTCATTACCTAAATAGATATTGAATTATTTTTAAACCGGTTTATCCATTTGTCTGTGGATAGAAACTATAATTAGGAAGGATAATCCAGAAATGTGCATTGAAAGCAACCAAATATTACGTTTTCATAGATTTGTAGAGCTTTACTGACGAGTCATAATTAAGTTTGCTTTATAATCAGAGAAAACTCAATCTAGCAAGTTTGTAGAAATGGAATTGAAGAATTATAAATTTTGTATCCCTTTCATCTATATATAATAGACAAAATTGTATCTTGTAATATGCAAAAAAAAAAAAAAAAATTACACTTTTGTAAAACAAAGCGCTACTCACTTACGTATACAAACAAAATGACTCGCATATCATATTGATTTTTGTTTGCCTAATGTCCATGGGAAAATATTTCAAGCATATTCAGGACCAGAATAGATTAACAAATAGATACAATAGGTAGGTTCTGCAGAGAGGGACGACTGGGATGAAAGGCGGAAATTTCGACTGTCACCAAAAAATTA
Source organism: Mytilus coruscus (assembly GCA_017311375.1). Classification (NCBI taxonomy): domain Eukaryota; kingdom Metazoa; phylum Mollusca; class Bivalvia; order Mytilida; family Mytilidae; genus Mytilus; species Mytilus coruscus. Next base: position 53,854,636 of record CM029601.1, read on the forward strand.
AAAGAGCAACTTTAAGGAATTCTCCGTATACGAGGCATCGGATTAAACGTCCTACACATCTGTTATCAATAAAACGGAAATTTAAGTGACAATAACATTCATCGCTCGACAAATGGCAATTTAAAGCCAAATCATTGTTTTGCGATAGTTAAACGTTTTCTGTTCATTTGTACTTCTGTTAGTCGAATTCTTTTAAATTGGTATATCTAGGAAAGTATAAAGTATCTTGACCCTCACTTATGTAAACAAAACTCCTCCAAAATCTTGAAAATATGAATATAAAGGACTTTACCAAGCCAGTGCTCCGATTTGAGAGTACCAAAACCGTCTTTGTAGTCAGACCATCCTCTGTTAAAAGAAACCTTACCATTTAATCTTCGTTGGAAAACCTGAATTAAAAACAAAACAAAATGAAAGTTAACACTTTCAACATAAATTGTTTCGTGCTATATTACATTCGTTAATGCGATTGACATGTAAAATCATATAATATAATATAATATATAATATGAATTTCAACATATGTATGAAATAGAAATATGAATTATTCACTCAAAGCACAATTAAATTGTGAGCAATAAATTACACGAAACAAAGATTAATACACCGAACAACACATTTACACAAAACACATAAAAACCTTATATTAACTAATCATGTGACACGCATAAATTAATCAAAAGTGTATATCAATTCGTAAAAGAAATCTTATTTTCTTAGGATTTAGTCTGATCACTCATTTCCCATTACGATCAAAATAATGCGTTGTCTGATCTTTCATGATCAATTTAGGTCACAAATTTTAACTAATTAATGTGAATCTTTTCCAAGAGCCTGTAATTCATGCAGTGGTTATCATTGGTTGCTGTCTTCATATTTGTCGGTCATATTTGTTTTACCTTTTTTGTTTTAGCATAAATCAGGCCTTTGGATTGTTTCACATTTTTCATGCCAACTGACTATAGCGTTACAGTATGGGATTTGCTCATTGTTGAAAGTTGTACAGTAACCACAGTTGCTTAAATCCTATTCATTTGGAGTCTGGTTCTGGTGGATAGTTGTGTCAATGTCAACCATACCACTTCTCCTAATTTATATACACGTAAATATATATATATATATCTGATTATGACCTCACATTGTCAACATTAAGATTTAGTCTAGTCAGAGAAGTGCAGTAACTATCATTGTATAGTCAGCTGGAATTTTTTTCATTACATCAATATGGGTATCGGAAAGTCAGGAGACCTGACTACGAAACCTTTAAAAATTTTAAAAGTCTGTTTAACCATTCGAGAAATTTACGTCAACATATATTCCGCAAAACTTTATCTATAATACATTTTGTCACATTATTTTGGTAGGATAGATATTTACAGTCCATCCTCCATCCACATCTTCTGTATCCATATCACAGTAAACATTAAAACCATATCTTGAATTTTCCGGGTAGATTTTATATACTCCACTGCCCCGTTTGATGTCAATGTCACCGCAGTCTAATGGACGTCTAATGAAATCCTCACCTGTTCAATATATTAGAATTAGCGGGAAAAAAATTGACCCGACTATATCATTAATACTGGAGGTTATTAACAATGTCATGATTTGCCGTTATAACGTTTACAAAAACAAAAAAAAAAACATAAAAAAAGTGAAAGAACTAAGTAAAGTGTGGTGGATTTCTTATTTTTTCAAACTCTGACTACACATTGTTCAAACTAAGTATAGAGAAGCATATTCGACCGCTGTATCAGATAATCTAAACGAAAACTCTAAGTACTACATATATACAATGGTTAACAATCTATGTACATCTATTAAGGTTAAAGATTGCGGCCGCAATACTACAATGAGTACTATAAGATCAAAAATTATAATTAAAAAAACATGTCTGTTGCAAAAAAATTTCTTCAAATTCACTCACCTTCAATAGGAAAACTGTCAAATATTGACAAGAAAATCGTCAAATTGAGTACAACTGCAATAACCAAAGTAAATGTCATTTTAAGTGACTTTGAATGTCGACTTATGAAGAAATAAAACAACGAAAATGATAAGAAATTTACTGATGCATCACAAAACTGCGATATAAGTAAGGAAACTGTGGTTGTTTGTTTAACACACTGCTTCCTGAAACCAAATTCATCTGCCAAATATCATTTACGTAATATCTTTATGTTTAAAAATATTTAGGGCGTCATCGGTTTATCGAGCCCACAGTCTGTTGACCAAAGTTTGTATGACGGTATATTAGAGAAACGTCCGTTGACGGTTGCAGGTCTGTTGAAAGAAAATTATTTAAAAATTGCTATGGAGTTGGAAAACATTTTTCAAGAATTGATTTTTGTTTTCGTGCATTGCAATGGATGAAAAAAGCGATTGTCAGTTCACTTGTAAGCATTTTGGTGAATAGTAATAATAAAATATAAAAAGAATAAAATAACGTTATCATTTTCTCTTAACATAACAAACAAAGAAAACAGCAAGTTATACAACTTTTGTATAAAACAAGCTAACAATTTTTTAATGGAAAAAAATCCTCACGTACTAACCGACATTTCTTTACTACGTCTACTCCGGGGCGTTGGTAAAATATACCTAGACAAGAGAGAATCTGTACTCTATGTCATGAATGTGTTGGTGATGAATTTCATGTTTTATTTGTATGTAAAATGATTCTATAGCTAATTATAGAAAACAATACTTACCTTTATACTACATGTATACTATTAATCCACAATAAATTGAAATGGATATGAAGTATGGAAGTCTACAAACGACTTTCAAATTTGTATTAAGAAAATCAAAACAATCAAAAAGGCCAAACAAAGCACAAAGTTGAACAGCATTGAGGACCCAAAATTCCGAAAGGCTATACCAAATACAGCTAAGGTCATCCATATCTGGGGTGAAAATTTTTAGTTAACCAGGTAGTGTTCTACAATGCAATAAACCAGGCAGTGTACTACAATGCAATAAACCAGGTAGTGTCCTATAATGTTATAAAACAGGTAGTGTCCTACAAGGCAATAAACCAGGTAGTGTACTACAATGTAATAAAAAAGATAGTGTCCTACAATGTAATAAACCAGGTAGTGTCGTACAATGTAATAAACCAGATACTGTTCTACAATGTAAAAAACCAGATACTGTTCTACAATGTAAAAAGCAGATACTGTTCTACAATGTAAAAAACCAGAAACTGTTCTACAATGTAATAAACCAGATACTTTTCTACAATGTACAAAAAAACCAGGAAGTTTCCTACAATGTTATAAACCAAGTAGTGTTCTACAATTTAATAAACCAGGTATTGTTCTACAATGCAATAAACCAGGAAGTGTCCTACAGTGCAATATACAAAGTAGTGTTCTACAATGTAATAAACCAGGTAGTGTTCTACAATGTAATAAACCAGGTAGTGTTCTGCAATGTAATAAACCAGGTAGTGTCCTACAATGTAATAAACCAGGTAGTGTTCTACAATGTAATAAACCAGGTAGTGTCCTATAATGTTATAAAACAGGTAGTGTCCTACAATGCAATAAATCAGGTAGTGTACTACAATGTAATAAAAAAGGTAGTGTTCTACAATGTAATAAACCAGGAACTGTTCTACAATGCAATAACCCAGGCAGTGTTCTACAATGTAATATACCAGGTAATGTCCTACAATGCAATAACCCAGGTAGTGTTCTACAACGTAATAAACCAGGTAGTATCCTACAATCCAAAAAGACAGGTAGTGTTCTAAAATGTAATAAATCCAGATAATGTTATAAACCAGGAAGTGTCCTACAATGCAATAAACCAGGCAGTATCCTACAATAAAACAAACCAGGCAGTGTCATAAAATGCAATAAACCAGGTTGTGTTCTACAATGCAATAAACCAGGCAGTGTTCTTCAATGTAATAAACCAAGTAGTGTCCTAAAATGTAATAAACCAGGCAGTATTATTCAATGTAATACACCAGGTAGTGTTCTACAATGTAATAAACCAGGTAGTGTTCTACAAAGTGATTAACCAGGTAGTGTCCTACAATACAATAAACCAGGCAGTGTCCTACAATGTAATAAACCAAGCAGTGTGCTACAATGCAAATAAACCAGGTAGTGTCCTACAATGGCAGTGTTCTACAATGCAATAAACTATGTAGTGTCCTACAATATAATACATCAAGTAGTGTCCTATACAATGCAACAAACCAGGTAGTGTCCTACAATGCAACACACCAGGAAGTGTCCTACAGTACAATAGACAAGGTAGTGTTATACAATGCAAAAGCAGATAAAGTTCTACAATGCAATAACCAGGTAGTGCCCTACAATTGTGTAAAGTTTTAACAACACCTGCCTCGCCGTGTAGAAGGCTGTAAGGTGCGGATCCAGGATTATGAAAAAGAGGGCCCTTGCAAACCAACGTTTTGAGTCATACCTTTAAACAGTCTATGCTTTTGCAACCCCCAAAAAAAAAAAAAAAAAAAAATAAAAACAACCAAAAGAAAACTAAATGGCATGGAATTTCTAGTATATGTAGATTGTTTCAAGTTTTAGTTTCCATCAATAACGCTCCAGGATGGTACAATCTCATACCCATGGGATTGATAGTATTTTGATATTATGTGCATAAGATATGAATAAAAGTAGATGAGATGTGAGGCACAATGAGAGAGTCACAGAAATAAAAAGTGTCAACATACGGTCTTAAATAAAGACGAGTGTCTATTAAATAGACTAAGTTCTAAATCCCCCAGGTAAAAAAAAAATTAAACGAGAATAAAATTGAGAATGGAAATGGGGAATGTGTCAAAGAGACAACAACCCGACCAAAGAGCAGAAAACAGCCCAAGGCCACCAATGGGTCTTCAACACAGTAGCATACTATTATAAAATATACGAGAAGAACATAACCCGTATCATGTCAACAACTGCTTTTAGAATAAATGTGTTCATTTCCGATGCAAAGACCTTATGAGTGAATCAATATTAATTCCAAAATATGATCTTTAATGACCTGACAACAGTATCGGAATAAGTCTGTTTAAAGGTGTTGTTAGCATTTGAGGTGAATGACGACATAAAGATTAATATTTCTATCACAATCATGCATCGGAGTAACAACCTAGACTAGAACATCCATGAGCCTGACTGTTCATCTGCAACATTAAAATCTCAAGCAACATGTGAATCCGTCGTTCACACACTATGTTTTTGACTAGGACTGATCAAGATCAAACTGCAGAACATTTTAACACATGGTAAAGTCATTTAAGATACTTTCTGACATTTACTTGCTGGTCGTTATTGCTTACAGGCCAACTTCTGTCTTTCAAAGTTTTCAAAGTAATAAACACATCGAGATATATTTTAGAAAACTTGGCAGGAAATAACGTATGTATATGGCAAATAATTCATGTAGAAGGTAGACTATTAAGATGCAACACCACCAACCCAGGCCTGGTAAAAAATTACATACTAAAGTAACATTGAGATACAAATTAAATCCAAAAAAATAAACAATAGAGAAAAATGGACAACACAATAAAGGATAGAGAATAATGGAGTGCTAAAAGATAAAGATTAGGGAATGATGGGTAGAAAAGTGAAAGAATAGAGAAAAATGACCTAATTTTAAAGGATATAGAAATGAAAGAACCCCATCCAGACCCCGTGCATTGGTAATTTAGGTCTTAAATGAAAGGCAAAGGACTAGTAATCTTGTAGAACCCTTTTGACGGATAACTATAAATAGTACAAAATGTGTAAATGAAATCTAAAAAGGACGGCATATATTGCTTGTTTCTCAGATATGAAGATTGTCATTTTTGTTTTAATACACGAGATACAAACTATTTTAAATAATCAATCCAATAGCAAGAAGCTTGAAAATGAATATCTGTAATCAAGCTACGCGTAATCATCATGAATGAATCCAATATATAGCGGTACTGCACAGAACAGAGTTGAAACATGACGTTAAATCACTAACAATGACCTAAAACGTCACAACTGCGCCTTGGAAACCCTAGTACGGGATCCGCTTGATACTATCAACCAAAAGGAAAAATGGGAGCTACATTTGCAAAATTTGATTGCTCTGGATGCTTCCGTAAAAACAAGATAGGGGTGGTAACAAATTCTCAGCACAGCATAACACACAGATTTGAAACACGTCCATCATCTGTAATTATACAAGAGTTGCAGAGAATAGGGATTGTGTCCGAGCGTTCTGGCGGAGTTAGATTTTTTGTAGAGACATTACCAGAAAGTGACAAGCCAAATGTAAAGCCACGGAGACTCCCTGCCCTTCCTGGTTCTACTGGTTTAACAAGAGGAAGACGCACTGAAAAATCAAGGGCGACTACTTCAAAAGGTTTTTTTCAGATTAAAATTTTTTTTTAGAATTTAGCGGGGAATTGCAAGACAATTGCAAAAAGTAGATTTGGGAATTAACTGAAAGGTAGAATGTGATTTCTTTTGCTCACTGTGTATGAACACCGGAACCTTTATGACAAGACATATAGCTATAGGATCATGTATTTGAATAAAAGTAAAATAGTTATTAAGTGAGTAATTAAAATCTTCTGTATTTTCTATAGATTTTTAAGATATATCTGGTTTCTACTTTAAAACTTTAGGGAACAACGGTTAGTTTTGTTCTTTTCTAGAAAACAAATTGAAAACAATATTATTTTTTCTCTTTTAGAGAACGATATACATGTATATGACAAAGAAGAAAAGGGACTGATGGTCGAGATTCGACGTATTGGAGCGCTTGCGGATAAAGGTAATTCTAAAAGTTTCGCATAATCCATTTTAATGTATACATCATAGTTTTGTAACTTTAGTGACTTGCAAGATTGATTTCCTCTTGAAAAACGTATGTTGAACACGGAGTTTTGGAAGCCAAAAATATTCAAAGTACAGATTATAAAGCATACGAACCAATTGCAAATAGCCCAAAACTAGAAAAAAAACCATGAAAAAAGCAACAAAAAAAAAAAAAAACAATAATAAAAACAAGAAGGATCTTCGTTTTATAGATATGATTGTGCATAGAAATTAATGGAAATCAGACGAAACAATCTTCACTTTTCATACGACATGAAACTTAGACGGACTTGTATTGTAATGGGGCAACTAGTTGGTGTAGTATTGTCGATAAATCAGATCCAATGACACTGAAGTAGCATAGCCCTATTCACAAACATAAGTGAAGCGCAATAAGTCAAGTAAATCCAATCTTTTGCCATACCAATTACAAATATAAATTATCATGTTTTTAAAGAATGATTTGATCATTTTCGTGGATTTTTGCAATAAAAACTGCATATACTATCATAATATTGAAACAGACAGTTTTATTTTTGATCTTACGTTAGGTATTTGTTTAAGCAATTATATATCAATATAAGAATTAAGATTGAAAATAATAATATACTGAGACCAACATTCTTTTAATAAATATATCTGAATTTATGAAATTGTGTTTTAAAATTAAAAATTATTATGAAATGCGGTTTCTTCAACCAACATACGTAATAAATCTCAAGACTTTAAACCGTTAAAATGTTTGTTGCATATATAATTCAGAATTTTATCAGCGTTTCGGGATTTTTTGCTTAAAATTGTTTAAGCATGGGTCCCTTTTCAAAAGTCTTCCAACTACTACCTCGCAAAGTAATCTTGTTGGCATGCGTTTATATGCTTTTTGACCTCGTGTGACTCAATTTTATTAATGAAATCTTTTGTATCTCGAATGTAAAAGTTAAGCCTCTTCAATAATGGTTTTATAATTAGATCAAGAAATCTCTCAATGCGTCTCGTGGGAGAGTTACACTTATTGATAATTGGTCGGTAAGGAACATTTGATGTCTCCTACTATCTGACCAGTTCGCAATGCCTCATTAGTTATGTCTAGATTTATTTTATGAATATTTGAAAGAAGGTACATGTGTCCATGTTTTGAATCATTATCATTCTTTAAGAAAGTATACGTCTGGGAATCCATTTCTTTTATGCCCCTACGTAGCGGTGGGAGCATTACGTTTTACCCTTAACTGAGTTGGTTTCGTTCTCTAACTTAAGTTTGCCTCAAACAAATGTTATGAAACTTATACACAATGCTTATTACAACAAAATACAGATAAAGTTAGAATTTTGGTTGTGTAACGTTTACTGTTCTAGAGTTATGCCCTTTACAAACATACATGTAAAAGTTTCCGTTCTCTTACTTTAGTTTGACTCAACCATATATTATGAAACTTATACACAATACCTATTACCACAAAAGTCAGACCAACTTACAAATTTGGGTACTGTCACTTTTACCGTTCTTCAGTTATGTCCCTTTAAAACTTTATATGATATTTCTAATATTTGTCATTATAATTCATTAAAATAGATTATTTACTGACGTTACATATGTCTTTTTTCGATAAGTTTTTTCACGATCCTTTACCAGATTTCATCAATGACATATGTGGAAAGCTGATTCACGTATCTTATGTATATTTGCAGCGAAGAATTCCACGGATTATTTCATCTACGTATTTTGATCTGCTATTCTATTGGACAGAAAAATAGTAATCATATATGCATAGGCAATAACAAGATAAACATGTATTGTTGTATTTAGGAAAAATGGCAAAGGAGTCAGCAAAAAGAAGACAAGAAGTAATAGCTAGAAAAGAGAATAGACTAAAAGAAAAGATACAAAAAATTGAAAACAAGCTGAAGAGAGAAAACCAAGCAGCACAGAAAAATATCACTAAACCGTCAAAAGAAAACAGATCAAAACATGAAAGAAAACCCAGATCAAACAAACCACCCGTCTCTGGTTTACCCTCTGTATCGGTTTAAACTTTTTTTTTAATTATGATATTAAATAATTAAATTTTTAACGAATAAACATTTTTTTTTATTTGAATTAGTTAACATTTTATTTCCTATTTTAGATTATGTGTGTTTTACTATCATTATGATATTTGTAACTGTGATTCGATGATTTGTACTTATATGTTGTATGTGTGGCGACGTTTAGTATTCGGTGTTTATTTATTTGTTATAGCCCTACATAAGCAATACTAATTCAATAAAATTCGATAAATTCCGCATGTTTTCATTCTCCGACATGTTCCCTTGTTAAACCAGAGCAGAGCTTACAAATGCACGACATGCCATCTTCTCACTTGTCTTATAAATAAAGAACATGTAAATTACAAAATTTGTTATCTCAACTGTAACGATCAATACTAGTTAACGGTAGAAAATTACCTGCTGAAATTTATATGGTGGATAGATGTGGAGAATGGTTTTGGTTTTGTGTTTTTATATTTAATTTATTACAATGAACATTATAGTTGAACATGCAAGTTACCGATAAATGTATATAATAGCAGAAGTCAATTATTCAAGGGGTGCGCACGTTTAAGCAAGAATGTAATTGTTAGAATGACATTTGGTTATCTCAACTTTTTATGATCAATCATTACATTATATGTATGTTTCATAAGAATCCGTACTTTTGATTGGCTGACAAAAATCGAGAGGCATTCAAAAATTAGATATTTCCCAATAAAATGCAACATTCATGACAGCACGTATTTCCCTTGACAACGTAATTAATTGTAATGCTATTATTTTCGAAGGCTGAAATCTAAAACATGTAAAAATACATTTGTTCGATTTAGTTAATTTGCAAATATTAAATATTCATATTTTAAAACAACATACACATTTAGGCGCACAGTTTTCCTCGGTTATGGTCCTTTTCCACCCAGCGCAAAACTCACCAGACATACACGAGAAATAATGTGTCCAGGTAGTGTGACGTGTCTTCCTGCGGACTGTTACCTTGTGAACTAGCACGTTACAAATCCGACTCATCCTGTCGGTCTAGTACAAAGCAGGGTTAATATTCATATCGCATTAACATGCTCTCGACCCGAATATGCATATAATTTGCCGCTGAACGTTAAATAGCCATCCATCATCATCATCATGAGACAAACAACCCCTGCAGTAACACTATGTCCATTAGTTAGCACATCTGTGTTAACATGAATCACCATTGATATGGTCATATTTATATAATCAACTGTTTCAATTTCAAAATGCCCAAGAATGGCGTGTCATGCATTCTTTACGCAGGTGCTTATTTAATTGACTGCTCGTGTTGTTTAGTTGCCGTCTCATAGAATCATATCACATCATCCCTTTCTATGAATTGTTTGAAATAATAAGAATTTTCTATTCAGGAATTGATAACCTTAGCTGTATTTGGCAAAACCTTTCGGAATTTGGGTCCTTCATGTTCTTATCTTTATTGGTTAGAGCGTCACTGAAGAGTCTTTTTAGACGAAACACGTGTCTGGTGTACAAAATTACAAGCATGGTATCTTTCATGGTTTTTTTCTTTCGATATTCAATATTCCTTTTTTTCTTGACTTCGTTAATTTGAATTAATATATGTGTATTTATCTTATCAAAGATTAAATAAATCTTTTATTAATTAGTTAATCATGTTTCAAGTTATTATAGTACTGTAATTTTAGAGGTGATATGATTGATTGATTGTTGTTTTCTGAACTCCAGCGGCAAATATTTCATGCATATTTATGACGGAGAGCAATTAAGAGAATACTTTTCAAATATGAAATTAGAACTTGCATGTGTTGTCATGGAAAAAGAATAAAAACAAAGAATGTCCAATAAAAATAAACTGAAAAACACCATGACAAAAAAGAGACGACAAAAAGACAAACAGCAAAATACAAAATATAACAACAGATAACTACAGATTGAGCACAAACCCTACCACAAAAACCGATAAAAAAAATCAGAAATATAAACATATTTCATAGATGATTTAATCATAGTAAGCAACCATCTTTATTGGTCGGTTGCAGTAATATCTCACCCAAATTTTAAAGAGATCACCAAAAAGGGACCAAATAAACAACTGCTCTTGTATATACTCTTAGTATTATGCACTCTATCCCGTGTGATTGTCAGATATTTATTTGACCCACTGTGCAATATGATATCAAACTTATGTGGCAGAGCCATTTCTAGGACTCCTTGAATAATTGTAAAATCTTATCAAATTTTGTATTAAATTTACTTTTTTATAATAAAAATTCCATATCTTGAACATATCCAGAAATCAACGCCACTTTGCTTATTTGAATATTGTACTAAAGAAATCGGATACGGTCACGGAAATTATATTGAAATGATAGGAATTTTGAAAAAATGTCTGTTTTAACTTTAATTTAAGTGATAGACAGGTTGCGGGGACAGAAAATAAAATATACACAACAATATACACCATTTAAACGAAACATAATGACTGTCGTTGCAAAAATCAAGGTTCCTGAGCTATTTTAAAATCGAAGCGAGAGGCTTTTAACATTGCAGTATAAAATACAGGCTAAAATGGCTGAAACGTCAAATTTGCAAAATTCGTGTTGAAAATTGGCTAACAAGGTCATTACAAAAACAGGTTCAGGTTGCGGGGATGAAACTTGAAACTTGAATGTCCAAAGAAAAGCAAGTCCAAATCTTGTATGTGTAGTCGTTGAACTCTAGGTTCCCACGTAAAGTTAAAATGCCCTATTTCAAGAATAATAAACTCACGAAAACACGAAAATTCACTAAATTCGCGTTCATTGTTTTGATTTTGACCGCCTGACAACTTTACGGAAATATCAGAGTGATTATAAACAAGGACTCTGTGACGGGCAACTTATAATATCCGTGTTTTAAAGATTTAAATGATGTCAAGCCAGTCCAGTTCAAACTATTATCACGTGGTACAATTCCATTTACATATTATGAATATTAATAAGCAAAAGTACTACTAATTTCTGGCTATGATTAATCTGAATATTGAAAACGGGCTAAAATTATTTACTTACATTAATATTGGTATTGATGTTTTCTGCTTTGTATCGATCTGATGAGTTCAGCCTTTTTAACCGATTTTATATTTTGTTCTTATGTTGTACTGTAACACCAATGTTCCAGGTTAGGGGAGGTTGAGCGCTCACAAACATGTTTAACCCATAAATTCTGTATGTGCCTGTCAGAAGTAAGGAGTCTGTAGTTCAGTGGTTGTCGTTGGTTCATGTCCGTCATATTTTCTTTTCGTAAATTGTTTTGTTATAAATTAGGCCGTTAGTTTTCTCAATTGAATTGTTTCATATTTTCATGTCGGGGCCTTTTATAACCGACTATACGGTATGGGTTTTCTCATTGTTGAAGGCCGTACGGTTACCTATAATTGCTTACATCCACTTCATTTGAACTTTGGTGGATAGTTGTCTCATTGGCAATCATATCACATCTCCTTATTTTTATATTAAAACATCCGAACCCTTGACCTGAGAAAGAAAACACCCTGTTACACTTTCACAATTGAATAATTAAAATAGTCACATGGTGTCTTCTAATGTCGTCTGAATTACAATGTATGTTATTGTTCAATGTTCTGTCATTTATTTTCGCCATTCTTAATAATTATCTCAAATGTTAACTTGACATGCCATACTTGATAGAAGTGCGGACGTGAAAGAAAGCACTCTTCACCAAAGCGTCAACGGAGATTACAGTCAACGGAGGTTACATTTCGACGATTTCGTCATTTAAAAACAAAAACGTGTATCTGAAGGTAAAAGTTTTACTAAAGTTTATGATGCCACTGCTGGTGGAGATTTATTTCCCGAGGGTACCACCAGCCCAGTAATCAGCACTTCTGTGTTGACTTGAGTTATCATTGATATGTTCAATAATTATAAATTAACTGTTAACAAAACTTTGAATTTTTGAAATACTAAGGCTTTTCTACCTCAGGAATAGATTACCTTAGCTGTATTTGGCAAAACTTTTAGGAATTTTGGTCCTCAATACTCTTCAACTTCGTACTTTATTTGTCCTTTTAATATTTTTTGATTCGAGGGTCACTGATGAGTCTTTTGTAGACGAAACGCGCGTCTGGCGTAAATATAAAATTTCAATCCTGGTATCTATAATGAGTTTATTTAATGTTGACACCGATATCGATCTGTTGGATGTATAATTTATTTTCAAAATTTGTTTTCGTTTAGAATACACTAACACCATTCCACGGAGATTACATGCTTAACTAGTCCAAATAATTATGACATCTTGCAAGGTTATTTTAATTTTTTTCTGTGACGCCTTCCTAGCCTTGCAAGACGTCATAATTATTTGGACTAATGCTTTACAAACCTCTACAGTTTTCCCTTTGTTTATTTCTCTAGACTGATATGATTAGCCTTGTAACGTTTCCTCGTCACTTGATGGGCTTCTTGTAACTTGAAGTTGAACGTTGCCATTTTGTTTACTTACGTCTGTGACGTCATTTTCATGGGAGATAACTCGTGTATAAATCAAGAAATTCAAAGGTTATTCATCGGTGAATAATAGGGTTATTCACCGCTTGTGTAATTTTTAGGGTATTCGTCCTCCTTGCAATTAAAGGAAAATTAACTGAATATTATTCCATGTCACGTGATTGTTTATAATATATGTAAGGCATAATAATAAATTGTGTATAAGTGTATAGATCTCTATGAAATTTTACCACATAATTCCATAACTCAAAAGGAAGGTTTGGATTGCTTTTGGGGTCATGTCCCAAACTGTATAGGAATTAGGGGCGAAAGGGGCAAAAACCTAGGATTTTCTAGTTTAAGGACAATAACTTGAGTATAAGTTTATGGATTTCAATGAAATTGTATGACAAGGTTCCATGCCATACAAGGAAGGTTGGGATTGATTTTGGGGTTATGGCTCTTCTTAATGTTTAGGAAAAAGGGCCAAAACAATACTTTTCTAATACTTTGTATAAATTGCTTATTTCTTGACCAATTTCAATAGGGTTTAATTCAAAGTCTGAAATTCTTGGGATTTTAATATGCTGAATCTAACTGTTAGATTCGCCCTAATTCCTATACAATATTCATATTTTAAAACAACATACACATTTAGGCGCACAGTTTTCCTCGGTTATGGTCCTTTTCCACCCAGCGCAAAACTCACCAGACATACACGAGAAATAATGTGTCCAGGTAGTGTGACGTGTCTTCCTGCGGACTGTTACCTTGTGAACTAGCACGTTACAAATCCGACTCATCCTGTCGGTCTAGTACAAAGCAGGGTTAATATTCATATCGCATTAACATGCTCTCGACCCGAATATGCATATAATTTGCCGCTGAACGTTAAATAGCCATCCATCATCATCATCATGAGACAAACAACCCTGCAGTAACACTATGTCCATTAGTTAGCACATCTGTGTTAACATGAATCACCATTGATATGGTCATATTTATATAATCAACTGTTTCAATTTCAAAATGCCCAAGAATGGCGTGTCATGCATTCTTTACGCAGGTGCTTATTTAATTGACTGCTCGTGTTGTTTAGTTGCCGTCTCATAGAATCATATCACATCATCCCTTTCTATGAATTGTTTGAAATAATAAAATTTTCTATTCAGGAATTGATAACCTTAGCTGTATTTGACAAAACCTTTCGGAATTTGGGTCCTTCATGTTCTTATCTTTATTGGTTAGAGCGTCACTGAAGAGTCTTTTTAGACGAAACACGTGTCTGGTGTACAAAATTACAAGCATGGTATCTTTCATGGTTTTTTTCTTTCGATATTCAATATTCCTTTTTTTCTTGACTTCGTTAATTTGAATTAATATATGTGTATTTATCTTATCAAAGATTAAATAAATCTTTTATTAATTAGTTAATCATGTTTCAAGTTATTATAGTACTGTAATTTTAGAGGTGATATGATTGATTGATTGTTGTTTTCTGAACTCCAGCGGCAAATATTTCATGCATATTTATGACGGAGAGCATTAAGAGAATACTTTTCAAATATGAAATTAGAACTTGCATGTGTTGTCATGGAAAAGAATAAAAACAAAGAATGTCCAATAAAAATAAACTGAAAAACACCATGACAAAAAGAGACGACAAAAGACAAACAGCAAAATACAAAATATAACAACAGATAACTACAGATTAACTTTGGTGGATAGTTGTCTCATTGGCAATCATACCACATCTCCTTATTTTTATATTAAAAGTAAAAAATCCGAACCCTAGACATGAGAAAGAAAGAAACCCTGTTACACTTTCACAATTGAATAATTAAAATAGTCACATGGTGTCTTCTAATGTCGTCTGAATTACAATGTATGTTATATTGTTCACAGTTCTGTCATTTATTCTCGCCATTCTTAATAATTATCTCAAATGTTAACATGACATACCATACTTGATAGAAGTGCGGACGTGAAAGAAAGCACTCTTCACCAAAGTGGGAGGTTACATTTCGACGATTTCGTCATTTAAAAATCAAAAAACGTGTATCTGAAGGTAAAAGTTGTACTAAAGTTTATGATGCCACTGCTGGTGGAGATTTATTTCCGAGGGTACCACCAGCCCAGTAATCAGCACTTCTGTGTTGACTTGAGTTATCATTGATATGTTCAATAATTATAAATTAACTGTTAACAAAACTTTGAATTTTGAAATACTAAGGCTTTTCTACCTCAGGAATAGATTACCTTAGCTGTATTTGGCAAAACTTTTAGGAATTTTGGTCCTCAATACTCTTCAACTTCGTACTTTATTTGTCCTTTTAATATTTTTTGATTCGAGGGTCACTGATGAGTCTTTTGTAGACGAAACGCGCGTCTGGCGTAAATATAAAATTTCAATCCTGGTATCTATAATGAGTTTATTTAATGTTGCCACCGATATCGATCTGTTGGATGTATAATTTATTTTCAAAATTTGTTTTTGTTTAGAATATACTAACACCATTCCACGGAGATTACATGCTTAACTAGTCCAAATAATTATGACGTCTTGCAAGGCTATTTTAATTTTTTTCTCTGACGCCTTCCTAGCCTTGCAAGACGTCATAATTATTTGGACTAATGCTTAACAAACCTCTACAGTTTTTCCCTTTGTTTATTTCTCTAGACTGATATGATTAGCCTTGTAACGTTTCCTCGTCACTTGATGGGCTTCTTGTAACTTGAAGTTGAACGTTGCCATTTTGTTTACTTACGTCTGTTACGTCATTTTCATGGGAGATAACTCGTGTACAAATCAAGAAATTCAAAAGGTTATTCATCGGTGAATAATAGGGTTATTCACCGCTGGTGTAATTTTTTAGGGGTATTCGTCCCTCCTTGCAATTAAATGAAAATTAACTGAATTATTCCATGTCACGTGATTGTTTATAATATATGTAAGGCATAATAATAAATTGTGTATAAGTGAATGGATCTCTATGAAATTTTGCCACAAGATTCCATTACTCAAAAGGAAGGTTTGGATTGGATTTGGGGGTCATGCCCCAAACTGTATAGGAATTAGGGGCGAAAAGGGACAAAAAAAACTAGGATTTTCTAGTTTAAGGACAATAACTTGAGTATAAGTCTATGGATTTCAATGAAATTGTATGACAAGGTTCCATACCATACGAGGAAGGTTGGGATTGATTTTGGGGTTATGGCTCTTCTTAATGTTTAGGAAAAAGGGCCAAAACAACACTTTTCTAATACTTTGTATAAATTGCTTATTTCTTGACCAATTTCAATAGGGTTTAATTCAAAGTCTGGAATTCTTGGGGTTTTAATATGCTGAATCTAACTGTTAGATTCGCCCTAATTCCTATACAGTTTTGGGCATGACCCCAAAAGCAATCCAAACCTTCTTTTGAGTTATGGAATCTTGTGGTAAAATTTCATAGAGATCCATACACTTATACACAATTTATTATTATGCGTGTGTTTAGATTTTTGATATTTGGCCCCATTGTTAAATTGGTTCACATTGAAGTCCAAAGGGTCCAAAATGAAACTTTGTTTGATTTCAACAAAATATGAATTCTTGGGGTTCTTTGATATGCTGAATCTAACCGTGTATTTCAATTTTGATTTTGGGACTGGTTTTCAAATTGGTCCACTTTAAGGTCCAAAGTGTCCAAAATAAACTTAGTTTGATTTTAACAAAAATTAAATTATTGGGGTTCTTTGGTTTGCTGAATCTAAACATGTATTTAGATTCATGATTTTGGGAGCAGTTTTCAAATTGGTCAAAATCGGGGTCCAAATTAAACTTTGTTTGATTTCAACAAAAAATGAATATTTGGGGTTCTTTGATATGCTGAATCTAGCCATGTATTTATATTTTTGATTTTGGGCCCCATTATCAAAAAGTTCCACATTGAGGACCAAAGGGTCCAAAATGAAAGTTTGTTTGATTTCATCAAAAATTGAATTCTTAGGATTCTTTAATATGTTGTATCTAACCATGTATTTAGATTTTGGATATCGGACCTTAAAAGGTACATGTCCAATTTCAATTTTTTATGTTCTTAGACCACATTCAATCTTGTCAGAAACCTATGCTATGTCGAATATTTAACCACAATCCAAATTCAGTGAGCTATTGCACAATTAATAGAAATTGAAAGTAGATTCATAGTTAAAAATAGATACAGCATCATATTCTAATTTTAGAAATTATGTATAAATACAATTGAAATTTACTGTTCATTAATAGATATTTTGAAAAATGAAGGTAAACTTTTATAGATTTTTAAAGACAATCAATGATGAATGATATTTTGAAATTGTTCTTTTCAATTTTTTTGTAAATTTTTGAAGAACTTTGTTGTAGGTTTGTTTGTTATTCTGTATAAATTAACTTGCAGAATGCTATATATATAATTTTTTTTCTTCGAAAACTTAGCTTATTTTGTCCATCAATAAATAAATAAATAAATTGAATTCTTGATGTACTTGGATATGCTGAATCTAGGCGTGTATTTAGATTTTGGATATTAGACCATAAAATGATAATAGGTAAAGTCCAATTTCAATTTGACCACATTCGTTCTATGTCAGAAACCTATGCTGTGCCAAAATTTAATCACAATCCAAATTCAGAGCTGTATCAAGCTTGAATATTGTGTCCATACTTGTTGCCCCAACTGTTTAGGGTTCGACATCTGCGGTCGTATCAAGCTGCATCCAGCGGAGTATTTTATTTGTTTATTGTTTTGTACATAAATCAGTCCGTCAGTTTTCTCGTTTGAATTGTTTGACATGTTCTTTTATAGCTTACTATGCGGTATGAGTTTTGCTCATTGTTGAAGGCCGTGGTGACCTAAAGTTGCTAAATTATATATCATCTTGTCTCTGGTGAACAGTTGTCTCATTGGCAATCATACCACATCTTCTTATTTTATATTAAGCATGTGGTTTCCAGTGTATGCAAACCGCCTCGGTGTTCTCGTGGTAGCGTGTTCGCCTCGAGGGCTGGAAGTCATGGGTCTGGTCAAACCAAAGACTTTGAAATTGTTGTTTGCTGCTTCTCCTCTAAGCACGCAGCATCAAGGAGTAAGAGCAAAGACTGGTCGGCTCGGAATAATGTGTCCGGGTAAGGTGACATGTCTTCCTGTGGACTGTTACCTTGTGAACTAGCACGTTCAAAATTCGGCTCAGCGTGTAGGTCTATAGTACACAGCAGGTTTATAATATTCATATTACATCAACATGTTATCGTCCTGAATATACAAATTAATTTGCCGTTGGACGTTAAGCAGACATCCATCATCATCACCATCCTGTGTATGCAGCATCAACATTAGTTTTAAGTTTCTGATTTTATTTTTACATAGGAGGGCCACATCTCTCCTGTTTACAGTTTATTAGAACATGTATTCTATTATCCCAATAAATTCTTAGAAATGTGTACATATCAGTTTTTCATGGGACATCTAAACTCTATCCTTGTTGCTTTTGAAATATTGAAGGGATCCCAATGGTATGATTGTATTGTTGAAGTCAGTTTTCAAAAGTTGAATGAGCATTATCATGGTTTGGTCGATCATTATGGAATATTTATGTCATCAATGAGAATGGATATGTTCTATTGTTCAATGCTATCCTTTCCTCCTATTCTTGTTTATGACATCACCGAATGCAATTTGTAATAGAAAAACAAAGGATATGGGGTTTCCATCCATGAGACAAAATCAGTACATGCACAGCAAAATCATACAAAAAGCAAAGGAACACACCTTATTTTTGCTTGCCATAATGAGCATGATGGGTAACACTAATGGAGCTGGAACTACTTACCCTTCTGAAGCACCTGCGTTTAACCGAGGTTATTGGTTGTGTATGTGTTTCCTAATCTTGAGCTTTCTGTGTAGTGTTTGTGGACTACTTTTCTTTCTTTCCGGTAGTGTCTTCTTTCATTGACATGGTTGTTGATTGCCCACTAGTTATTTTCTTGCAAGGTTACCGTCAAAGATAATATTTTTTTACTTTTTTTATGCCCCCGCCGTCACCGGAGGGTGCATTAAGTGTTACCCTTGTCCGTCCGTACGTACGTCCCAAAATTGGTTTCCGTTCTTTAACTTTAGTGAGCCTCAACCAAATATTATGAAACTTGTACACCATGCTTATTACCACAAAACACAGATCAATTTGGGTGGCGTCACTTCTACCGTTCTGGAGTTATAAATGCCCCTTTATATATGGAAAAATTGTTGAATTTTTCGTTTCCGTTCTCTAACTTTAGTTTGCCTCAGGTAGCAATACACAGTTAGAAGAATACACAGTTAGAAGTTTAGTTTCGCATTTTGGCCATGGTGAATTTTTTTAAATATGAAAGTTTTTGTACAATAAAATTGTTTTTTAGATAGTTGAAGAATAATATACCCTTCCAAGTGGGTTTATATGAACATCTAGATTGTTTTTAGCATGTTTTATAGGCCATTTTTCTGTTTGGCAGTCCGTATTTTCACATTCGTACCGCCCATAGGTCCAGAAATTTCAACAAAGATTTGACCCTCGATCTTTTCAATTCAATTTTATGGAAAAACGAGCAGAAATGCATACGATTTCTTTTGGACCTCTTGATAGATAAATGTCTATGGTGTCAGGAAAGGTATCATTCGAATGGATTGAAATTATCCTTTGGACCAAATTTTCACCCCCCTTTTTGCAATATTTTGTATCAAATAAATGCAGATTGTTGCCATGGTTACAACAAAAAGAGATTATATTTCGCCATTATAACGATTGGAAATCAAATCTATTGAAGATCCTCTTTCCATAAATATACACATGCATAACACAAATATTAAGCCTTATTTGTTAGAAAGGACGGGAAAGAGGGTGGTTAAAAATTATGAGTGTCAATTTCAAGTTTTTTTTCTAACTGTGTATTGCTACGTCAGCCAACTGTTATGAAACTACTTTTACCGAATGCTTATTACCTTAAATCTCGGATCAAGTCGGAATTTGGATGGTGTCACTTTACCGTTCTCGAGTTACCCCACCTTACAACGTTATATGTAAGAGGGGGCATCATCTGTGTCCCATGGACACATTCTCCATTTATTTTTACTTATTGAACTACTATATTTAGATATAACATGTAACTGAATCAATGCAAGAGATTTTGGTATAACATAGATGAGACAGCAATCCAACAACGAAAAAATAAAAGACATTTTTGAATCAAAATATTGTCTTCAACAATAGACGATTGTTGTAGAATATGTCAAAACCCTAAATTACCCTTTAGACCGAAAAAGTGAACAAATTTCACAAAATATCTGTCAACAGTATCAAAGGACCTCTTTAAAGTGGCTTATAAAAAATAGAAGATTTTCTGAAACATTTACTTTGTCTTTTTCCCCTCTAATTCCCAAAACCTAACAGCAAGCAAAGTAACGAAAAACAAACTAAACTACAACTTTAGCATACTGTTAAAGTCTCATATCAGATACTTATTTTTAAATATCAACGCATTCATAAATATCTATTTAAAAAAAAAAACATGTATGCATAAATTTTGCACGAAGTGCTATTATGGAATTGTGCCTGTCGTAGTTGGTGCTTTGGTACAGACATGATTTATAACATACTGTTCATAAAACTCCCCGTTAAAAAATTTAGAAAACCATAAGTAAAATTAGGTTCCAACTTCCTCAGACAAAATTGGTCTTAGGTGGACTTTGCTAATCTATTTAGATCCCCTTTTGTCATAAAGTTCCTCATTTATTCATTTTTGTGATACATCCATGTCTTCTTTTTTGGGGGATTTGAGCGTTCTTGGTGAAGGTAAATCTAGAACAGCGCTTCCAACGCAACACATTTTAAAAGTGTTATTTTCATTTTCATATTTTTTTTTATTTACACGAGATAAAACTATCTTAAATAATTATTTTTATAGCAAGAAGCTTTAAAATTAATATCTGTAATCAAGCTTCATGCAATTCTCATGAAAGAGTTTTATGTATTGCAGTACTGCAACAGCGAATCGAAACATGACGTTGAATCACAAACAATGACCTAAAACGTCACAACTGCGCCTTGGAAACCGTAATACGAGATCCGCTTGATACTATCAACCAAAAGAAAAATGGGAGCTACATTTGCAAAATTGGATTGCTCTGGATGCTTCCGTAAAAACAAGATAGGGGTGGTAACAAATTCTCAGCACAGCATAACACACAGATTTGAAACACGTCCATCATCTGTAATTATACAAGAGTTACAGAGAATAGGGATTGTGTCCGAGCGTTCTGGCGGAGTTAGATTTTTTGTAGAGACATTACCAGAAAGTGACAAGCCAAATGTAAAGCCAAGGAGACTTCCTGCTATTCCTGGTTCTACTAGTTTAACAAGAGGAAGACGCACTGAAAAACCAAAGGCTACCACTTCAAAAGGTATCTTTCAGATTAAAATCTTTGTTAGAATTTAGCGGGGAATTGCAAAACAATTGCAGAAAAGTAGATTTTGGAATTAATTGAAAAGTAGAATATGATTTTTTTGCTCACTGTGTATTGAACACCGGAAGCTTTATGACAAGTCATATAGCTACAGGATCATGAATTTGAAAAAAAGTAAAATAGTAATTAAAATCTTCTGCATTTTCTATAGATTCTTAAGATATATCTGGTTTCTAATTTAAAACTAGGGAACAACGGTTATTTTTGTTCTTTTCTAGAAAACAAATTGAAATCAATAATTTTTTTTTTTGTCTGTTAGAGAACGATATATATGACAAAGAAGAAAGGGGAATAATGGTCGAAATTCGACGTATTGGAGCGCTTGCAGATAAAGGTAATTCTAAAAGTTTTGCTTAAACCATTTTAATATAAACATCATAGTTTAGTGACTTGCAAGATTGATTTCCTCTTTATAAACGTATGTTGAACACGGAGTTTTGGAAGCCAAAGATATTCAAAGTACAGATTATAAAGCAAATCAATTGCAAAAATCAAAACTAGAAAAAACATGAAAAAAGTAACAAAAAAAAACAAACAAAACAAACAAACAAACAAACAAACAATAAAAACAACAAAGATCTTCGTTTTATAGATATGGTTGTGCATATAAATTGATGGAAATCAGACGAAACAATCTTTTTACTTTTCATACGACATAAAACTTATGCGGACGGACAGACGAGCTTATATTGTAATAGGGCAACTAGTCGGTGTAGAATATCAAATAATTAGATCCAATGACATTGAAGTAGCATAGCCCTATTCACAAACAAAAGTGAAGTGCAATAAGTCAAGTAAATCCAATCTTTTGCCATACCAATTACAAATATAAATTATCATGTTTTTAAAGATTGATTCGATCGTTTTCGTGGATTTTTGCAGTAATAACGACTAAGCGGCAACAGATCTTTCACGATCATCAAAAAGCTCTACCCGATCTTTCACGATCCGATATATAAAATTTTACAAATATTCCCATTTTTGCAAGGTTTCTTAATAAACAAAAACAAAATAACTTTAAGTACCATTTTTAACCGTAATATGGAACAATATTTTTAAGAGAAAAGTAGTTTATGAATTGAAAATATGAAAAAAAAATCATGTTTGTTTACATTTTTATTTCTTTGAAATTTCGATGAGCAACCTGCCTTGTGTAGTTTTGTAAAAACGGTGTACTTTTAAATCTTGATTTTTCTAGGGTACTGATCATAGTGTTGAACCATTTTGACAGACAGTTTAATTTTTCCAATATTTGTTATTATAGTTCATGAAATTCGATTATTTACTGACGTAGCATATGTCTTCTCGATAAGATGTTTGCACGACCTAGACCCAGATCTCATCAATGACATATGTGGAAAGAAGAATTACACTGATTATTTCATCGTATTTTGACCTGCTATTCTATTGGACAGGAAAAATAGTGATTACATATATATGCATAAACAATAACAAGATAAACATGTATTGTTGTATTTAGGAAAAATGGCAAAGGAGTCAGCAAAAAGAAGACAAGAAGTTATTGCTAGAAAAGAGGCTAGACTAAAAGAAAAGATACAAAAAATTGAAAACAAGCTGAAGAGAGAAAATCAATCAGCACAGAAAAATATCACTCAGCCGTCAAAAGAAAACAGACCAAAACCTGACAGTAAACCAAGACCAAACAAACCATCCGTTTCTGGTTTACCCTCTGTATCGGTTTAAACTTTATGATATTAAATAATATAATTTTAACGAAAAGAAAACATTTTTTTTATTTGAATTAGTTAACATTTTATTTGCTATTTTTGAAAAACATTATGTGTGTTTTACTATCATTATGGTATTTTTTAACTGTGATTCGATGACTTGTGCCTTATGTTGTATGTGTAGCGACGTTTTCTATTCGGTGTTTATTTATTTGTTATAGCCCTACATAAGCAATACTCATTCAATAAAATTCAATCAATTTCCGCATGTTTTCCTTCTCTAACATGTTCCCTTATTAAACCAGAGCAGAGCTTACAAATGCAAGACATGCTACCTTCTCACTTGTTTATATGTGGCAAAGTATATTTTGTGCTGTAAAAAAAAAAACCTCAAAACTTGTTTGGATCGCAAAAAAATTACCAGATGTACGATTCCTTCAGGATACATAAAGAAATTTCCATTTTCATTGTAAGGACATACGAATGAGAAAACTAACGCAATACATGACATAGCGTTTTATTATGCACCACGGATGATGGGGCGTGGCGGAAGAGAGACTTTCTATATCAAAACATAACTGTCCTTGATTGTTAATAGCTCTTCGGTCATATGGTCACACAAAGCACCAACTGTATTTTAACATATTAGCATCCTTAGTATAAAATTAAGGAGAAGTGGTATGATTGACAATGAGACAACTATCCATCAAAAGTTCAAATGAAGTGGATGTAAGCAATTATAGGCAACCGTACGGCCTTCAACAATGAGAAAACCCATACCGTATACTAAGAGTAGTCGGTTATAAAAGGCCCCGACATGAAAAATACGAAACAATGCAATTGAGAAAACTAACGGCCTAATTTATAACAAAACAATTTATGAAAAAAAAAATATGACAGACATGAACCAACGAAAACCACTGAACCACAGGCTCTTGACTTGGGACAGGCACATACAGAATGTGGTGGGGTTTTTGAGACCAAATGAGGATGTACTTTATTCAAATATAATTTACATTCATCTCAAAATATCACTGAAGCAGCACATATGTTACTGCTAATCACTGATCACTAGAAATCTTATTGAAGCTGGTGTCAGAATCTCAGTGCATTTTAGTGAGATTTTATTAGAAAAAAATAATTTTGCTACATGTTTTATGCAGATTTCACACATTTTTGTAAAATTTTTCTGTCTGTTTGTAGATTTTCAGAACATTTTATTTCCAGTCAATATGCATATGTGTCTTAAATGTATATATATATATATATATATATATATATATATATATATATATATATATATATATATATATATATATATATGAGTCTAAAAGATTGTGTAACAATCCCGATAAATAGATGGAAAACAAAACACTAAAAGTGTTGAATATCATCGCACAAAGATGGAAAACTGAACAGATGATATAAATTATACAATAATTGCAAATATTTCGGCTCAACAAATGGCCTTCCTCAGTGTTAAAAGTTTTAACAATACTGATATATAATGTATAAAGTGTAAACATAGATCAGTAATAATACAGGTGAGTTTTGGTCGATTGATTTTAATCCAAAATCCGAACATCATAATATAAACATTAGACTGTCAATTTAATTATTTCTTTCTATTGATTCCATCTGGATGGAGGACACCCAGTGTTTTTATCCAAAACTTCTCCCGATTCTCTCTTTGCCTATTTTGCCATGTACAGTCCTGTTCGATCACAAGGATCTTCATGTGATCAAAGTCTTTCAGATCGTGATCTGGTAACCTGAAGTGTTGGCTGACAGGAATATACGGTTTTTTTGTGAGGTCACTCCTGTGGCCATTAAGGCGTTTGTGAAATGGCTGCATAGATTCACCAACATATTGGAGACCACATATAGGACACTCAAGTACGTAAATCACGTTTGAGCTTTTGCAGTTGACATTGCAGAAGATCTTGTATGTCTTTTCTGTGGTCTTACTGTGAAATGTTGATGAATGCTGCAATTGGTTGCAACATTTGCAGCGCTTATCCCCACAAGGCTGGCAATTACCTACAGTATGGTTATGGATGTCTAGCCCATAGCGATGTATACTGCACATATTGCCCTGCATACAACACTGCATTTGAACAATAACTAATCAAATCAAATTTCCTTATAATGACTTTCCCCGGTTAGGTAGGGTTATTCGGAGAAAACGCGTAATAAGATATTGTGTCGTGAATCTATCTCCTTTGTGGCGGCATTTTTTCCCCCGGGAAATACACCAGCTCCTTTCTTCCATCCCTGGCGGTCAGTATACTGTTGTTTTTGGACCCTGAGGCTCAGAACCAATTACGTAACAATTTTACTTAGAAAAGTGTGTATCATAACGGAAACAAACATGATTTTGTGATGTGATCATCGTGAGGGTACCCGATTTGCACCTATTTTCACAGTTTTTTTTTTTTCATCTTCATTTATTTAAGAAAGTTTCCATTTTGTGTTTATTTTGTAGATGTATCCTTATTTAGTTCTAAAAATTTTATTTCGAATCCATACTGATTTACTTGTGTTTGTTTATATGTCTTTTTGATCGAGTTAAGCCATTTCAATTGATATTTTATTGTGCGTCTTTTTATGCTGTAATGTTACACCACTGTTACAGGTTAGGGTGAAGGTTGGCGCCTGTTAAAATGTTTATACCCGCTGCATTTGTATGCACCTGCATGTCCTAAGTCAGGAGCCTGTTGTTCAGTGGTTGTCGTTTGTTGGTGTGGTTCATAAGTGTTTCTCGTTTTTTATATAGATTAGACCGTTGGTTTTCCTGTTTGAATTGTTTTACACTAGTCATTTTGGGGCCCTTTATAGCGTGCTGTTCGGTGTGAGCCAAGGATCCGTGTTGAAGGCCGTACCTTGACCTATAATTGTTTACTTTTTATACATTGTGACTTGGATGGAGAGTTGTTTCATTGGCACTCATACCACATCTTCTTATTTATATGAATCATAGAAAAATGGGTTTGAACCTACCTGCAAACGATCCAGTATTCTCTAATTAAGAGTACCTACATTGCACTTATGCTTAACTACACACGCGTAACAATAGTCAATGCTTGTTATGCATTTGTATGAAACGGATGTCTGTAACATATTTAATTTCTCATTTTTTAAAGTCAACTTTTTGTAGACGTCGCATGCAACGTTTCCGTAAATTTTACTTTCTTCACCATGTTTACAGGAGGCTTCATCTGTTGATATATAATGTTACCGTTTTGTTTATCTTTAAGAATATCGAGATATGTTGAAAGACGCGCATAATGATAAATGATAAAAATACGAATTGTTTAGTCTCTAAGAAAACCTATAACATATCCGTAATTTTTTATGCAAAATGGGTGGAAATTAGGTATTCGATGCAATTTAGGTACTGTTACGTTAGGGATAACGGTGATAAACAAGCGATTAGTAGCTTGTTTTTCATATAAACTAATCAAAGATACTTCTAGAATGCAAATAATGTTCTAAAATAAAAATTACATAGAGTGTACAACATAACTATCGAAAGTTCAACAACTGATAACAGATCAACGCAAGTTAAAGTATAATTTGCCATTGACAATAAAATTAAACAAGTTCTATTTAACTAATAAACGTTTCTACGAATTCGGTTACACTAGGCTCTGTCAGTAATTTACGGACAATAAAAACTAGGTCTGAAAATTTGACCAGGCGAACCAAGGGTTGAGGATAAACAATCTAAGGAAATTTCAATGGCATTTTCAACGCGGTGTATTCACTATGGGTAAATAGTGTTGTCGGCCTGTGGTCTCATTTTATTTCTACTCGTCCATTAACGCACTTGTCTTTTAAATCCCCTGGAAAATCGTGCACACAGTAGCCATGGTGGCGTAGTAAATAAATAAATAAAAAGAAAAAAAATGACAATACATAAAAGAAAGTTTATTATAAATAGTAAAAAAATATATTCAAATATAAACACTGAATTTGATCATCCAACAATTTGTGATATTGTTTTAACGCTACACAATTCTCGCCACTTACAGTTTTCAATGTAACTTCTATATATACCTCTGACCTTAAGGTAAGGACAAAAGTCACTGTCACATCCGGGTATTGTTACAGGCTGATTATTTACCATCATTTTCAAGAGATAATTTTCTGCACCAGAACCTCCACAATTATAAAGGATAAAGGCGATATTAGCAGAAAACGGCGTAACTTTGCTTTCATAAAACTTGCGGTTTTTCATTGTGTCAAAGTTATCTGCACGAAGTGGTTGGCTATCCCGATAAAGTCCGAGAGCTGAATAAAACGTGTCAATGGTGTCAGAATGTCCAAATCGGAAGTTTCCAAGAACATATCTAATAAAGAAAATACAATAATCAGTAATCCTTCTTTGGTGTAAATCTTTGAAATAAACTATAATTATTCCAATGTTGTATGTTAAGTTTTATTATGATAAGTGAACGTCGTGGCAATTAATGAATTTTTACATTGACGACATTGCATGGATATCTCATCTTATCTCTGAGGTTTCCAGTCTCGTTACTTTAACTGTCCTCGTATGATATTTAGAACAAACTATTTCTTTTTTAATGGTATATAATTTTGTTTGAAATTTACATTTGTTAGAGATACACAAAGTACCGGTACCTTACCCCGGCCTCGTTAACGTTAGTATGTAGCATTTCAGTGATAAGGTTATAAGGTTAGCACTTGTAAGTGCACAATATACAGTTCGGCTTATAAATAATACGCAACAGATTAAAAAGAGAGTAATATGAGATAATTATAATTTTTAGTTTAAGAAGATGAATTGATTTTTTCTGCAATCAAATGGTGGAAGTTTTCACATTTGCCTTCTTTATTTTTGTTTTTATTTTTTTTTTTTAAGTGAATAATATCTTTTATTTTAAATCACCTTGTATACATAAACCCTAAGCAGAACAAACAATCTTAATTGCTAGTAAAAGAGAGATAGAAGATTCCCAAGGGATATTCAAACTTATAAGTCGAAGACAAACTGACAACGCCATGGCAAAAAATGACCGAAGACAAACTGACAACGCCATGGCAAAAATGACCGAAGACAAACTGACAATGCCATGACAAAAAATGACCGAAGACAAACTGACAACGCCATGGCAAAAAATGACCGAAGACGAACAACAGTCTACAAAACACAACATAGAAAGAAAAAGACTGAGTAATACGAATCCCATCAAAAACTGGGGGGATCTCAGGTTATCCGGAAGGGATTTTCGAAAACATTTACAGGTATGTTGTTTAGACCGAACAGTTTCAATCCTTAGTAACCATCCCAAAGATAAATAACAAAAAGGCGATAAAGGAAAACTTGTTCTAAAATTTTCTGAGAAATACTTCTACCCAAATGAGTAAGATGAGTTTACCACTGTCTCAGCGAAATTTTCAGTTTTTTATTGTTAACTGTCCGGCGCAGAATATCAAATTCCACGAAACCATTTTTTTTATAATCTGTGTAATCCTTTTGTGTCGATTGACATTTACATTTTCTTTTTAGTCCTGCATGCTACATTGTCAAATAGTTACCGAAAAATTCGTTTGAATTTTTTTTTTCCCTCAAATAAATCTAAGTATCGAGAACAAATTTTATCATAGTTTAAAACTTAATACGTGTATAGTACTTACGGTTATCCTGATTTATGTTAGACTAAAAACATGTATAGTACTTACGGTTCTCCAGATTTATGTTTGACTAAATAAATGTATAGAACTTACGGTTCTCCTGATTTATGTTTGACTATATACATGACTAGTACTAACTGTTCTTCTGATTTATTTCTGATTAAACACACGACTAGTACTTACGATTCTCCTGATTTATGTTTAACTTAATACATGTATAGTACTTACGGTTCTCCTAATTATGTTTGACTTAATACATGTATAGTACTTACGGTTCTCCTAATTATGTTTGACTAAATAAAATGTATAGTACTTACGGTTCTCCTGATTTATGTTTGACTAAATACATGACTAGTACTTACGGTTCTCCTTATTTATGTTTGACTAAATACGTGAATTGTACTTACAGTTTTCTTGATTTATGTTTGACTAAACACATGACTAGTACTTACGGTTCTCCTGATTTATGTTTGACTTAATACATATATAGTACTTACGGTTCTCCTGATTTATGTTTGACTAAATAAATGTATAGTACTTACGGTTCTCCTGATTTATGTTTGACTAAACACATGACTAGACCTTACGGTGCTCCTGATTTATGTTTGACTAAATACGTGTATAGTACTTACGGTTCTCTTGATTTGTGTTTGACTGAACACATGACTTGTACTTACGGTTTTCCTGATTTATGTTTGACTTAATACATGGATAGTACTTACGGTTCTCCTGATTTACGTTTGACTAAATACATGACTAGTACTTACGGTTCTCCTGATTTATGCTTGCTAATGGCATCATCCATGGATGAAAATAAGTCCTGCCAAAGTGGGCACGTCATTTCTTTTATCAATGAATGACCATATAATAATGAATAATAGTCCTGAAAATATATTTGATTTAAAAATGATATAGTTTACTTTGTCATTACTCTAGATTCCAATCGTTATCTTTACATCGGCATAACATCTACATTACGTTTAGCAAAGGAATGAATTCGGATTATTTGTTTCGTTGGTTGATGTAGCCTATCGTTTGATTTTGTCATGTTTTATGGACTTCCACCTTCTTGAATTTACTTTTGGAAATCCGCATTTTTGTAAATAATATTTGTTCCATAACACCATAGGCGGATCCAGGGGGGCCCCCCTTTTGTGGGAAAAATTTGGTTGATTATATAGGGAATCACTGAAGCATGACTGGAGCCCCCTTTTAGGTCAGTCAGCGGCCCCCACCCCCACCCCCTTATAAAAAGTTCTGAATCCGCCACTGAACACAGCATAAATAAATGTGATAAATGGTAACATTAATGTATTCCTGTAGGTGTGGTTGAATAATGAACATAAGAATAATGACGGATGCATGAAAAATGTCAAGCGAGCAAAGCGGATGCAGGGATCCAGTTTCCCCATGAAACATTTTAATGACATCAGAAATCAGCATTTAGTAAAAGATTTTTATCTGGTAATGGAAATAATATGAACAAAGCCTATTCAGCTTTTGTTTTATTTCTAGGCTGATACGACTCCATGAGATTGAGACAAATGGTTTTGAACGAGACTATATAACAACAAAATTAAGAATGAATATCCTTAAGGCTTTAAAGACGTTGTTAATTGGACAAATGCAATACAAAAGGTACGGGCGATGCTTCTAGTAGAAGTTCTACAGAAATGAAAGACAACCGTTGCTTGTTGAAACCCCGACGACGAAAGACGATAAATTTATATTTACTCTAGCATTATTAAAAGATAGAGATACAGTGTGCATGTGTGTAAGATGCAACATATTTTGGATGCTCTATCTCTCCAGTTAGCGGTTTTACCTCTAAATCACCTTCATAGTTTATTATCTCCCTTTCTGTTTCCGTCTGTAAACTACACCAGTCTGTATTGTTTCGAACAGCAAGATCAGTTGCACAAATCATAAACATTGCTTTAATATCATCTGTTAAAATAATGTTATACATTTATTTCAACCACACTAATATGGATGTAGAAATACATTTAATATCCTCTGCTGAGAGAAAATAAAAAATCTATACATAAATTTAATAATGAGTGTTATACGTATAATTAAGGAAACAAAGAAAGAAAAACATCGAGGGTTACTCGAACAGGATAGGAGCTTAAACTATCCTATATTTGTTCTACAAACAGCCGTTGATATCCTTATATATGGGCTTTTGCTAACTGTTGTGTAGACAATTATCTTTTTGTCTTCAGTGTAAAGTTGTTCCATTGATAATAACCTGTTTATTTTTATATTCAATACAGTGTCCAATTCTGTCAGGCTAATTTTTGTATTTCTTAAGAAATGAGTAACGCAAAGTATTGAAATACCTGAGGAGCGCAAATTTTATATTTGTTGTATTGATGGAGAAAACTAGAGTATCCGACGTTAGTCTTCTACAATCAAACATCGTAATCTGCTAGACTCTTATTGTTTGATTTTGTTTTCTTAATTTCAGCATATTCAAAAATATTTCTTCATTTCCATATCATAATAGAGCATAGTCTAAATAGAATTTAACATATGCTATGGCCTACCAGTGATGGATTCAATTTAGCATATTAAAGCTATATTATAGTTTATAGTTATAGTTACAGCTTAATCTAAATTATAGTAAGTATGCTTAATTCAACACTGATTTACCTTGATTCCGCGCAATAGAAGCCCTCATTGACTGAAGCACAGATATAGAAAACGATTGACCTACACCATGTGACTACCAAGTAATATCGTGCGCAAACGAAATTATTCTGCACCTCTTAATGACCAAAAGCTCGTCTCGGAAGATAGTGTGATCTTGATTATTTGAATTTAACGAATGGTTTATATGTACAAAAGGCTGCGAATGAAATTAAAAACTTTTTTTGATAATTATATAATCAACAGACTTACCAGGCGTTAAGGATACGTTCATTCCAAGTTTTTTTGTCACAGATTTTATAACATTTTGGAAATAAGAAGAGTTCTGAAAGGCATACTGTTGTTGCATCTGTGTTTTGTTCTTCAGGATAGTTAAGTCGTAGTTCGGACAGTTGTCCCAATATCGTAACATAGTATTGTTTACAACTGGATGTATGTCGTTCAGTGCTTTTCCAGTTACACGTTTGGATAATGCTTTATAAAATTCTATAGAGCTTGTTTGTGTTCTTTGCCTTTCTGTCGCCGTCAGCTTCATAGTTGCAGGCGAAATATTTCCATGGAACAAATTGTAAAGACCACTTCCAAAAAAATTACCTAGATAATGCAATTCCCACCGACCTAGATCTTCAACATGGGCATGCGTACTTTGGCGATAATTTTGCCACCTTTGAATGAATGGGTAGCGCAGAAGATTAGACGAATGTTCAATTATTTTCGTTTTCAGCTGACCAAAGCTGGCATAGTCATCGGTTTCAGGCATCCTAGCGCCATGTCGACTTATATAGTTGAACTGCATTGCATTGCAAATATTTCCATCCATCTGTACGAATTGCATAAGGTAATTAGTCTTTATTGTGGTATTAGGGAATCTCCAGAAATAAGAACATTTGTGCCCAAACAGATTGTTTCCTTGTCCCGTTAGCATGTCAGCATTACATGTTTGTGCGATATAAAGTATCGCCATGGTCACAGGAAGCAGAAAATACGCCATGTTGGTGAGAAGTAACACACTATTTCTGTAATTTGATAGATATTTTATTAAGACTGAGAAATGCAAGTCAAAGTCGCCGTTTCAGAATCTGAAGGACTATCGTGGATTTAATTGTTTGTACCTCGAAATGAAATTTACTGAAAAAAGTGCCATTGTCGGTATGTAAACAAACTCATTCTCTCTCAGTGTATATTTGACACATGTTCACGTTTTTGTGTATTTTTTTTTTTTATCCTATTAAAATACTTTTTTTTAGTTTGTTAGAAAAAAAACAACACGTTATAAATTCCATGCATCCGAAGCGCTTTTCTGGATTTACCTTCATCAGGAACGCTCAAAGCCGAATATTTGAAAGCCAAGGATGAATAAAACCGAAACAGGTGAAGAGCTATATAACTAAAAAGGACCTAAAAAAATAGCCAAATGTTCCATTTCAGTTCTATCTATCGAGTAATAGATTCAAATGTATACTCTCAATAGGTACATTGCTGTAGTGATGGTTTCTTTCCCTCTATTTTCAAGGCTGTATAGAGGATCAGAATTAAAGAAAATTCCTATCTTTTTTCACACAAATTATCATTTGAGAGGAACGTGCGCATCATATGTCCCTCCCCCTTTGCGTTAAAAGACCAAAATAACTTTAGGACCTTAAAACTATAAAAAAAAAAAAACTCATTTCTTTCATCCGTAGTGTCAATTTCAAATTTAGTTTAATTTCAAAATCAAATATTAAAAAAGACTTAACGACAGTAAACAAGACAATAATTCTATTTTTGCAATTCTTACAAAACAAAATACTTTTTTTTCTGATGTAAAAGTAGGTCTCCTAAAATGGTCTAATATCTTTTGAAGAAAGATTAATCTTCGACAAAAGATGATTAGTAATGACAAAATACTAACTCCCGAACAAACCTTACTGCAATTGAAGTATCTGAAGAATATCAAAACTGAGGAAATGTTGCTTCGTTTATATGCATATGTCCATGCCATTGATTCGTGCCCATACAATAAGACAAAGCCCAGGTATATAAACTTAGGTCAAAGTGTCTTTGAGGACAATTTAAAAATAACAAGGTTTAAGGTCGATGGAAAAATACTTTATCACAGGTTTGAAGGAGATTTCTATAATGTTATGTCTCGTATTGCATAACTGTCCTTGCTTACAAGAAGATATGAATTAGTTTCTAGCCATCATACGTGACTTAATTCAAATATTTACTTTAAACTGGTTACGACAAAAAAAAAAAAACTTCAAAATTATTCTCGATCACTCTCTGAATTATCTTTCTGTATTTGAGTCAAGAGAAAACTGCGACACACGTGTGCTATAAAAAAAAAGTAAAATCACAAAAATACTGAACTCCGAGGAAAATTCACAAAGGAAAGTCCCCAATCAAATGGCAAAATCAAAAGTTCAAACACATCAAACGAATGGATAACAACTGTCATATTCCTGACTTGGTACAGGCATTTTCTTATGTAGAAAATGGTGGATTGAACCTGGTTTTATAGCTAGCTAAACCTCTCACTTGTATGACAGTCGCATCAAATTCCATTATATTGACAACGATGCGTGAACAAAACAAACAGACACAAAAGGTAAAATTGTCAAAAATAGGGGTACAGCAGTCAACATTGTGTTATCAAATGAGATAAGTGCTATTTGACAGTCTTTGATATGGTTTTTTGTTTGGTGTATTGTTAATTCGGTTCAATGTGTATAGACACAAATGACAAAAGCAAAACTAAAATTTTTCAATGTTTTTGTTTGGCTGTAAAATTCTGAAACACTTAAATTTCCGTTTTCAAATCATTTCGAATTTCCTGAATTTTGCCAGAACTGCACAGAAGTCCCTAAAGTTTTGTAATCATGTGTTGTTTTTTTTAGAGTTTGGCAGCAATCGTTTTGATTATTTTTAAAAACACCACTCACTTAGAATGGCGCCTTTTTATCGTAAGATATCAATAATAGGAACGTTTATTATTTTCATAAAATGATTAAGTTTCAAGAAAACATTTGACAGAAAGCCATGACTTACACTTGGATCCTTCATTAAAAAGTTTTCAAAAAGGTAACTAGATTTATAAAGGAATGATAAATAAAAAAGAATTTAGATACAGCTTTTTTTTTTTTTTTTTTTTGGGGCTGTTTCTTATAATATTCCTAGAAGAAATGAGAATCGTGTAAAAGAACACAACCGAAAATTCGTCATCTGATAACAGTTGAGAGCATGCGATGTTGCCATGGTATCAATGGAACAGCTTAAATTTATGTAAATCGATGAAATATTTATCGCTAATTTATCGAAAAGGGGAACTTGGCCAACGTTAACATGAGAACGAACGAGTCAGAAAGGCAAACAATCTAGTTATACGATGAACATTGATCAAATGATGAGTTTTCAATGGTATTTCAAAAAGGATGAGCACATACATAATCAAGTAGGCGATAGAAAATCCAGAAGTCGGAAAAAAAAACCAAAAACAGAACACCAAAAGAAAAAAAATACTAACATATTAACTAAAGTCTATAAAATACTACATAGAAGACTTAAAGATTTAGCATTAAAAACCGGAAGTGAACTCACGTGCTCCGGAAAGGTGAGCAGTTCTTATAATCATACAATCATATCCTGTAATAAGGCAGCATATATATAGTATACGTAAATCTCTTTTCTAACCCTAACAGCCAAATTCATAATCCATTTGTCTCGTCTCCTTTAAACTCAAACTTGACAGAATACGAAAGTTTGATATACAAAAATGGTTTCTCAGACAAAGGAAATAGGCACTATAATTATCATAGAGATATGCTATACTGTAAGAGGAAGTAAATCAATACTATTGAAAAAAAACACAAAATACAACAGAGTAAAAACCTCAAAGGTGATAATGATGATGATGATGATGATGATGATGATGATAGATGGCTGCTTAAATTAATTCCAGCGGCAACTTAATATGCATATTCAGGACGAGAACATGTAACTGTAATATGAATATAGC
The DNA here is from genome assembly GCA_017311375.1 of Mytilus coruscus. NCBI lineage: Eukaryota > Metazoa > Mollusca > Bivalvia > Mytilida > Mytilidae > Mytilus > Mytilus coruscus. The sequence goes on from CM029601.1 coordinate 53,890,513, forward strand.
CCTGATTTGTACTAGACCGTTACGCCGAAACGGAATTTTAACGCGCTAGTTCACAAGGTAACAGTCCGCAGGAAGACATGTCACCTTACTCGGACACATTTTTCTGATTCCGAGCCGAACAGGCTTTGCTCTTACTTCTCAATGCTGCGTGCTTAGCGGAGAAGCAGCAAATACCAATTTTAAAGTCTTTGGTTTGACCCGGGCGGGGTGCGAACCCACGACCTCCCGAACTCGAGTGAACACGATACCACGAGACCACTGAGGCGGTCTCATCAAAGATACCACGTTTATAATTTGCCAGACGCACGTTTCGTCTACATCAGAGTCATCAATGGCACTCAAATTAAATACGAAGTTGAAGAGCATTAAAAACTAAAAATTTGGAAGAAAATTGTCCAAAATACGACTTGAATTTATGCCTGAAGGTGAAAGAGCCTTACTGTTTCGAATAATTCAACACTTTACACATTGTAAATTAACATATCAATGATATTTGATGTCAACACAAACTGGTTGGTGATATTCCCTACGACGAAACGTGGCATCGATCCAGGGGTTATGAAAACTCTAAGATATCGGGCATATATTTTTTTTTATTCGCAAGACGCTTTTTTTCGTTTGCATAAACTCATCAGTGGCGCTCGAAACTATAGCAACAGTAACAACGATATATTCAAAGCAAAATTAGAATGAACTCAGGTGCTACGAAAGTGTTAGAAGTTTCTGCTGTACAAGTGTCAACCGCTGCGTTGATCCAGATAAGTAGACACATTATGAGCAATTAAGGCGACAGTAATTTACCGATGTTCAAATCTCGTAGATCAATCAGGAAGAGACAAATCAAGGTACATGTAACAAACAGAAACTGAAGGAATCGCATGAACTCCAAAAGGAGCAAGACCGGGTGCGTCGACAGAGTGAGCGTCTCTTAATATGCACGCATCACCCCCATGCGAAGTCATTCCGACAAAAGGTCACAATCGGGAATAGGATTACCGATTGATAAGTCGTGTACGATAATGTCATAATCGAGGAAAAGAATGGAATATATACGTGGTTAACTTGCAGACACAGATAAGCTATAATGTTCAAAAATATCATGATGTCGTCCGTAAACCTTTCAAAGTTATCAATGAGAATGGTTCAATAGCTTCCCTGTAAGCAACAAACCTCAACATGATAAAAAAATAAGACGCATTACTTTAAATGTCGTACCAACTTGGAGATATATTTACTCCATATGCAAGTGCTGCTAGAATGTTGCTACATAAAAACGGGAAGTTCAACTTGATTGAATTTGAAATATCTTTTGTAGTAAAGTTTAGTTCTCAACCGGCCTTCACTGTTAATTTTAAAATATAAGCCATGACGTGATGCAGACTTAACTGTATCTGTTGTATCATTATTTAAAGTTCAGTGGGATGGATGCAATCAACAAAGTAACCAATCTAAGAGACTCAGAGGACATCATCTATTTCGTGGTGTTAAGCAAATATCAATCAATCATCAAAAGCGGTACACTAAAAGAACAATATATAAGTTAGTAATTACCATACCACTGGCAACAACCCCAAATACTATTGATAGATAAAAACCATAACGTCCGATGGCCATTTTTTAGTGATTTGCAATAAAATTTTTCATAAATGAGAGGACAATTGCATTTCTCTTTAATCAATAAGGATGTTAAATAGTAATATTTCAATTGGGATCGTAGGGGAACATAGGAAACAATTTGTAATCAAATATTATAATATTTTTCAACGAATAAGATTGCTACACAGAAGCTAAACTCACTCCGCTCATGTGTAAATGAGAAATTAAATTGAGTGTACAGTAAAAAGTTGTACTATAGGAAAATAGATCATGTAATTTGATTGATTACCTTGATAGGTGATATGCACCTATATGTAAATTATCTTCAAAATTCTTATCGTTGTAACAGGAGATGCTGGGTTAACGAGAAAGAAACCCTACAACACGCAACAAACAAAACACGATAAACCATCTATAATAATAAAGTTAGATTAAAAGCCTTGACCATTGATTTTTAAGAAAACTAACGTAAATTCTTTAAATAACTGATCCTGCCTTAAATGGTTAAAAAAATACATTAGTTAGGAGATGCAATAATGCATAAAAAAGGATATCAAGAATCCCCGCCAATACTGGACAGTACAAGGTAACAGACACTTACAAGTGTTAAATAGATAATCATTATTAGGAAAATCATTCAACGGACTTGTACGAAGACGTCATTGGTTAACCCTTCCTTCTGATAAGTTTTTAGTTTGAATTAGAATGGATTTCCAGCAAAGTTATTTAAATCAGATATTCGTTCATTTTTGCTGTGCTTAAAAACAATTTTGAAACAATTTTTCATTGTGGATTGCAATGTACGGAGTAGATAAGTAGTGACGCCTGCACTTCAAGTTTCAGACAAGCAATTCTCATGGAACATTCCCCTATATAGGATTGCAGATATGACATGACTGGTATAATGGCTAAAAGATTATGTAAGTAGAACATGTATATGGTCACTAGATTAAGGACGTTGAACTTGCTACACATGTGTGTAACTCTATGTTTCTAGAGAATTAAAATGTGCATAACTAAGTGTTTTTGCATAATAACAAAAAATGAACACGAGGAGCTTATATATAGTTTTAAGTCGAGTTTGTTAAGCTGAAGAATAAAAAATAAATTATTTAAGGTCTTTCTCCTGTTTTCTTAGTCATCATCTGGATGGTTTACAAATTTCATATAATATTGATTGATTGATTGATTGGCGTTTACCGCCGCTTTCAGCACTATTGGCTATTTCGTGGCGGTCAGATTTTATTGGTGGAGGAAGCCGGAGAGAACCACTGACCTTCGGCATGAACAGATAATTTTGAAAGAAATTAATTATTTTGTGTGTTCACTAACACAAATAATAATTGAATTTGAATAAACAAGCATCTACTTTCTGTCTGTCAGCAAAATTTTAAGGTCTGGGAAAATAAAAAAAAAATACCCAAATATCATGGGAACTACATCCAATCTAAATTCCAAAAAAGTTCAAAGTAATATGTTTCTCTGGTAGATGACCCTTTGGTATAGTACAATAGTACAAAATAATTAAAATATATCTATGAAAGAGATCTATAGTGAACAATGATCATAGCATTTAGCATTTCCATGTATCGCTATCTTGAATATCTTTAAAATAGGTCAATTTCGTTTGAATCAAACATGAGGTCAGATGTAATTCTTGCTTTTGATATTTTACTTACATGAGCAACACGACGAGTGCCATACAAAGAGCAGGATCTGATTACCTTTCCGGAGCACCTGAGATCACCCACGGTTTTGATAGGGTTCTAATTGCTCAGTCTTTAGTTTTCTATGTTGCGTTTTGTATACTGTTGTTTGTCTTTTGTTCTTTTTCGTTTTTGCCATGGCGTTGTCAGTTTATTTTCGACTTATGAGTTTGAATGTCCCTTTGGTATCTTTCGCCTCTCTTTTAAAAACAGCATATTTTTTGCTAGTTTCTGTAACACTGTTGTTAATAAATTATAAAGAACGCAATCAGGAAAATAACAAATAATAAAAGGAAATCTATACAAAAGGAAATAACTTTTTTTCTACAACAGCAAAATGTTTCTACTTTTAATCCTAAACATGAATTCGAGCCAGTAGGATCCAATGTCACTTCATTCTGTGAGTTTCAAAATAAAATCTTATCTAATATTTCAATGTTACTAAATATTTTGATTATAATTCATAATATAATCTAAAAATTGTTCCCTTTTTAAATTTTAACCTTCATAGTAACAAAAGAAGAGTTAATTGAAGGCCTTGGTGAAATCGAAAACTAATTCAAACATACAGTCTACACATGTAAATAGATATAAGAAGATGTAGTATGAGTGTCAATGAGACAACTTTTATAAATAAATGAGAGTTAAGACTTTTGTAGTTTAAGGTAATAATATCGATTAAAGTGCAGTTACAGATTCTGGAATTTCATGAGATTGTCTCCTTCAGTTACCTGTAAAATTACAATAGTTTATGAAGTTGCCTTCTTTTGTTCTATTTTGTTAAACAATATTTTATGATATTGTCTCGTGTATCATCCCATTTCCCTTCTTATCCACATTGCTCTTATGGAGCATTTTTTATTTGCCAAACAAACTAGTGTTTCCAATAAAATACAAATGAAATAACGTAATAACAAATGTGATTTTTACTGCTTTAATTCTTTGTAAGAAAAGGCAAAAGATACCTAGGCCTAAAGGATATTCAAAATCATATGTCGATGTCAAACTGACAACGCCATGGCAAAAATAAAAGAAAAACGACCCAAAAGACAAACAACATTATAAAACACACCTTATAAAACTGAAGAGAGAGCAACACTTCACATCCTGCTCCACATGTAGGATCCGTCGTGTTGCCCATGTATATACAAAATCGGTGATAAGTGTAATTCGGTGATGTCACATTTGAAGACAAGAGGGCGGGATTGTGGTTACGAAAATTGAAACACACCAGTCGTCATCTGTGAAACAGATATTCCACAAGGTCAACCAAATCTTGATTGCGTCCGTAGAACTTTCGAAGGGATAAGTTAAACTTCACCACTTGGAACCCTAAGAAATGACCAAATGTAATTAAAAGATCCAAACCATATGTGATATATAAACAGATATAACACATAACAAAATACTCAAATAAAAATTTTATATTCATGTTTTGTAAGTTGATTTCCGTGTACCTCAATAAGTCGGCAACATTAAGTGACTTGGAACCTTAGTTTCTTAACAATTTCTAATTTTATCAACGGAGGATTTTAGAAATGTTATAAATCATATCAGTTCCTAAACACTGACTACTGAGTTGACGATAATCTCGGGGACTAGCAGCAGTATCGCCCCCAGCGTTAGAAAATGAAAATAACACTTTTAAAATTTGAATAAAGAAATCGTTAATTCATTTTACCAGCTGTTAACCAAAGGTCAAACAGATAAACTGCCGGGATGAACTATCTTTTAATTACCGAGAACTGTCCGGAATTTAGATCATATGTTTCTTTATTTGGAATATAGACGTAATAAGTACTGTCGTTCTAAATATCTTGAAGACTATTGGCGCAGGAAGATAATTTTGAAAATGTGGGAGTGAGGTTAGTTTTCAACTAACGTGAGGGTACCCAAATTGCACTTATTTTGACGGGTTTTTTCACCTACGTTTATTTATGATCAAGACAAAAGTTTCCATTCTGTGTTTATTTTGTAGATGTATCATTATTTACTATATGGTTCCCCCAATTTAATTTTGAATCTATATTGAATCATAGAAAAATGGGTTTGAACAGACCTCCAAACGATCCATTATTTTGTAATGAGGAGTACCCAAATTGCATCTATGCTTAAATTCACATCCTTAAAATTCGATTAACAGATCTTTTGTTTTATTTCTTCAAATATTTAGAACAATTTGACATTAGTCCATGCTTACTATTCATTTTTTAAGAAATGAATGCATGTAACATATTTTATTTGCTAATTTTTAAAAGATGACTTTATGTGGACGTCGCATGGCGACGTTTCCGTACATTTTACTTTTTCCAGTGAACACTTCATCTGTTGATATGACTGTGAACGTTTTGTGTATATTTAAATATATTTACCTATGTTGAAAGACGTGCATAGTGTCAAATCATAAAAATACAAATTGTTTAGTCCCTAGGAAAACTTGTAAGATTTCCGCTGTTATTTTTGCCAAATAGGTGCAATTTGGCTACTCGGTGCAATTTGGGTACCGTGACGTTAAACGTCTTATGAAAACAGAAAAATGTTTCCATTAAAAATATTTTACCAGCTTTGTTATGTTGTCTTTTCAGTGCAAAGTTATCTTATAATGATATTTCAAAAACCAATATTTTACATCTTGACCCTTTTTACTATTTTTTTTTAAATAAAAAAAAAATGGAACTGAAAACGAAGATTTGCTCTCTCCTTCCCGTCCCGCGGATTAAAACAATACAAAATGTAATGGTGTCATCGACGTAATAAGGTACACGGAAGACAACTAATATAACTTTGTTAATTTGGTTATATTTAATGTTAATTTACTTCTCTTATTTGGTTTAAATCTTATTTGCATATTTGGTAATTTCCTGACTAAGTAGCAAAGCAGTGGAAAAAGGATTCGATGACATTTTGTTATGCATTTTATTAGAAATACTAGTTTGTTGAACTAAATAAAGTACTCTTTTCTCTTTTAGAGTAATATGGAAATAAAGGGATGTGGAATGAGTTACAAATTAATCTCATGAAACACTGTAAACTAATATCTAAACAAGGGAGAAAATCTAAAACAAAGTATTTAACGTTTTTTGTCAACAAGTTAACAATGTTGACAAAATACGTGTCATAAAATTGACACAGGAGAAAAACAGACAGGTGGCGGACGGTCCAGTCAAAGCATGCCATAAAAATTCTTTTGAAACTGATCTTTACTAGCATTGTCAATCAGATATGGACTCTGAAAAATACAAGAGATGGCTAGAATGTCTCCAATCAAATTCACTGAAATTTTAAAACAATATAAAACACTAAAGTTTAAAAAAATGTTCAAGTTTAAATGAGCATAAAGCATAACATTTAAGAATTATTTCTTATTTCATATTTCAACCAAACTACAGCCAGTAACTTTGTCAATGTTTAACATAATCGTGCCAATATACCAGACATCATACAGTCAAATCAAATATATGGGACAGTTCTATCAGAATTGCTTGTCCCACATTTAGAACAGTTTTTCATTATTTTGAATATGGGTGTCACCAATACTGACCTCTCGACTTATCTTCACTATAATATATATTTCAATGGTTAAAAAAAAAATGCTAAAAGTATATCTGATTTTACAAAGACTAAAGAATTACTTTGTTAAGAACCATACTAATTAAAACAAAAAGTACTCATCAGAAGGAAGGTTTAATCAATGATATTGGAATTACCCAGAACTGTCCGACATTTAGATCATTTGTTTCTCTATTTGGAATAAGGACGTGATTAGTGTTATCGTTTCAAACAACTTGAAGACTATTAGCGGCGGTAGATAGAGTTGAAAACGTGGGGCGGGGTCAGTGTTCTACTAAACGTCTAATGAAAGAAAAAACAATGTTTCTATCGAAAATTTTGCTAACATTGTTATACAGGGAAATTTCACTCACATGAATTTCACATGAATTTAATTCATGCGAATGTCACCTCAAACGAGCATATACATGAAACTCACGTGAAATCAGTTCCTGTGAGTTTTACGCGAATCTCAAGTGAAACTCATGTGAATTTCACGTGAAAATTACATGATTAGTATTTTTTTTTCACGTGAATTTGAAAAATTACGTTATTCAAAGAACATCTAAATTTTTAAATTTAATTAAAATCCTGAAAAATGCTATTTTTTTTTGTGGAAAATTTCACGTGAGATTCATGTGAATCTCAATTCACGTGAAATTCACATGAACAATTTCACGTGAGATTCATGTATAAGCTCGTTTAAGGTGAATCTCACGTGAATTTTTTTATGTGAATTCACCTGAGATTCGTGTGAAATTCACGTAAGCAAAATTTGCCTGTGTAGGTTGTCTTTTTTAGTGCAAAGTGTTTTTATTATGATCCTTTAAAACCAAATATTTGGTACCTTAACCCTTTTCATTATCTTTTCAAAAATAAAAACAGATTGGAATTGAAAAAGAAGATTTGCTCCCTCCTTCTCGTCCCGCGTATTAAAGCAATACAAAATGTAAGGACGTCATCAACTTAATAATGTACACGGAAAAAACTAACATAACTTTATTATAACATTTTTACAAAATCACTATCACAAACTTCCTAGTCAGGATCACATTCTACTGTTATCACCACTACAAAGTTGTACAGTTGCCATCACGAATTGGCCGATCACTATCTATCGACTAAGGCATAAATGACCGTATAAGCATTAATTGTTCATATAATTTGCTGATTGCTTCGAATATAACGCATGCCGGCTTTGCCCTTTGGCATTATGACGAATGTAAGGGTATGCTAGCTTTTAAAAATAAGAAAGGGGTAGTTTTAAATGTTCGATATTTCTTTTCTTGTTTTTCTGTACGACTGATGTCTTGTTCGTAGCTAGCTTCTGGTTGTATAACTCGTATATTGTCATAAAATGTGTATCTTTTTTTTAAGCTCACCTGGCCCAAAAGGGCCAAGTGAGCTTTTCTCATCACTTGGCGTCCGTCGTCCGTCGTCCGTCGTCGTCGTCGTCCGTTAACTTTTACAAAAATCTTCTCCTCTGAAACTACCTGGGCCAAATAAAACCAAACTTTGCCCAAATCATCCTTAGGGTATCTTGTTTAAAAAATGTTTCCGATGACCCCGCCCACCAACCAAGATGGGCGCCATGGCTAAAAATAGAACATGGGAGTAAAATGCAGTTTTTGGCTTATATCTCTGAAACTAAACTATTTAGAGCAAATCTGACATGGTGCAAAAAATATTCATCAGGTGAAGATCTATCTGCCCTGAAATTTTCAGATGCATCAAACAACCCGTTGTTGGGTTGCTATCCCTGAATTGGTAATTTTAATGAAATTTTGCAGTTTTTAGTTATTATCTTGAATATTATAATAGATAGAGATAAACTGTAAACAGCAATAATATTCAGCAAAAGTAAGATCTACAAATAAGTCAACATGACCAAAATGATCAATTGACCCCTTAAGGAGTTATTGCCCTTTATAGTCAATTTAAAAAATTTTTGTTAATTTTTTTTAAAATCTTTTACTAAAATCTTCTCCTCTGAAACTACTGAGACAAATTAAACCAAACTTGGCCACAATCATCATTTGGGTATTTAGTTTTAAAAATGTGTCCGATGACCCCGCCTACCAATCATCATGGCTGACATGTGGTAAAATGCACGTTTTGTCTATTATTTTTTGAACCGTTATAAACAGAGAAAATCTTAAACGAGCAAAAATGTTCAGATTAATGAGGTCTACCAATTGTCCATACACGTCAAAACAGTTAGACAAATTCTTTTAGGAGTTATTGCCCATAAATGACAAATTTTACCATTTTTTTTCCGTTTTTGCCTATTATCATGAAAACTATGATATTTAGAGAGAAACATTTTTATCCCGTTATGCCTTATATGATTTAAATTATAATAGATAAATAAACACTTTAAATCACAAAAATGATTAGCAAGGCAAGATCTATTAAAAAGTCAAATTTTTGCCGATATAGTTACAAGACTGTCACTCTTCATAGGAGTGATTGCCCTTAAATGAGGATTTTTTTACCCTCTTTTGTGTTTTGAGCAAAAACTAAAGAAGATAGAGAGAAACCAAACAGACTAAAAGATCAGTAATACAAGATCAACAAAATAGAGATTTTTGTCATGAAGTCTATTCTCATCTACAATGTTGGAGAGTGTCCTTTGTTTGATATGCACATAGACCAAGGTAAGCGACACAGGCTCTTTAGAGCCTCTAGTTTTTTAAACTAATGTATTAAACCTCGTATATTGCGTCGATTTTAATATTGTTGGGTCTTTTAAGTCAACAACTTTTCACAGAATATTATTCCGTAAGGAAGTAGTCATAATAAATTTGTTGGTTATATTTGTACTTCTTTTTTCAGATGTGTAATTGGAAACCACCGTTTTGAACATTCTGATACTGTGGACACGTTTAATTCCGCTCTTGGGCTTTATCGTGATAGCCAACCTCTCCGAGGAGATAACTTCGGTGCTTTGAAAACCCGAATGTTTTATGGAAGCAAAGTTACATCATTTTTTACTGACAGTACCTTCTTCCAAGTTCTGGAAAAGAAAATTATGATTAATAACCAGTCTGTAACAATATCCGGATGTGACATTAAGTTTTTTCCTGACCTCAAGGTCAGAACATATACATAAGTGACAATGTCAACCGTAAGTGACGAGGATTATGTAAGAGTTAGAACAATATCAATAGCTGTTGGGTGATCATATTAAAAGTTTATCTTTATACTTAATTTTTACTTTTTCTGCAATAAACTATTTTTTTTATCCAGTGTCAGATTTTTATTTGCTTATTACGCTATGGTAGGATTGCGTGAGAATTTGAAAGGCGGATGCTTAAAATGAAATAAATTGCTAAGACGAGAAAAACACATGTTGATCAATTAATTAAACCGCGTTGAAAATGCCAGTATAATTTCATTATCTGGGTGACAGTTTTTTTTTTTTACCCTGGTCGCTAGTTTATAAGATTGAACGAGTTGTATTGTCTGTAAATGATTGACAGAGCCCTTTGCAATCGTGAGAGCCAGTGGCGAATAGTACATTGATCTTTAATCGGACATTGAATTTACATGGTAATATTTATACAAGGTGTATATAGAATGTTGTCATTACCTGTTCCATTATTAGTGTGTGAAATGTCTGCTTTCATAATTTTGCAATATGGCAACTCCTAAATCGTCCAGAAATATAGTAATCCTTAATACCAAAGGGGCATTCACACTCATAAGTCGAAAATAAAAAAGAAAAAGACAAGCAGACAAACAACAGTACACAAACAAACCATAGAAAACTAAAGACTGAGCAACACGAACTCCACCAAAAACTGGGTGATCTCAGGTGCATCCTGCTCCACATGTGGCACCCATCGTGTTACTCATTATAAAAATAACCAAAAGACATTTTAAGGGCAACATTCAGTCTGAAATAAAATACAGGTGTCTAAACAAGCTCGAAATCGCCACGATTCAACAAAACTTGACTGTAAATAAGGTTTACTGGACAGGCACATGCAAATGTGGTAAGGTTAAACTTAGTCTGTGTTTCTTTTAGATCTCAAGCATACCCTTTTTCCAATGGCTATCAATAAATTGACTGTAACGGAGCACACAATAAAAACCCAGTACAGGAATGGCACTTTAAATAAACAGAAGTATAATAGATCTTCAAACTATTAATCAGCGAATTGATGTTTACTCAAAAACTTACGAGACGTAAAGATTAAACTACAGTATAATAATAATTATTACCAAAACCGGCAGAAGTCCGTGGACTAAATACCTAATACCTTATTATAAAGGAATGCTTGCAGTTTCCGAGAGCAAAAAAGCTAAATATACAATAGATGGTCAAAGTCCGAAAACTCTCAACTTTTTTGTATGATGATTAGAAAGTGGAGAAGGGCGATGTTTACTATTTAACTCTAAATGTTTGCTTGTGGTATTGGTTTTTTTTGTTTTTTTTTTTTTTGCGGGAAAAAAATCTATCATCTGACCACTGCCCTTCGATCAGTACCTGTTTGTATTACAAAAAAAGTATAAACACATCCAAAAAATAATCATTTTACTCTTGTTTGAAGAAAAATGTATGACTCAGAAGAGAAAGAAACCGTTTTTATTTGCATGACCGGTCCCCTACATATCACAAGCATGTACGTATGTTACTGTAAAAGTCGAATTCTTCAAAGTAGTGTTATCAAAACAATGTAAGGTCGCAGTAGTTCATTACGTGAAATCTGTCGGTTATCTAGTTCAAAATAAAGATAATGACGACATCTATTTAATTTCATTGTTATGTTAAATTGAAGTTTGCAGTTCAAGCTAGCTGGAAAAAAGTGATTGTTTTAGTTTTGATTTTATTTTTGCATAGAGGTTTTATTTCACAGTATCACCTTATTTTTAACAAGTACTACCTTTAAAAAGATATCCGACGCCTTCAAACGGAGCATATTTTTAAAACATCAATTTTTAATGTTGTTTTTTTTTATCATATTTAATTGCACGTAATTTGACGTAAAAAGTCTGTCAATTTTGAAAATTGAGCACACGCACTTGTCTCTTACAAATATACATATATACCGTTAACTTGTAAAGGTATATAGAGTATTTTCGAAGAGACGAGTGCATGCGGAATTAAGATAAAATAAAATATATACAATGTAATACATAAGAACTTGGACAAAAAAAGGGTTTAGAACAGTTAAAAAATTTCAATGTTGATTTAACAATTACGCAAACCCTTTCGACGCGTATAACGGACTTACTCCCAATGGAGATCTTTTGACAAGTAATTAAATTTGCTAAACATATTTTGACACTCTTCATTTAAAGTAATTTATTTTGTACTATAAATATTCATATATCGATTCTTAATATGTCTATCATTTTTTAACTGCACTCACATGTATACTACATTGTGTAAATGTGTAAATTGAAATTTCCCTTTTACTGAACCCGATTTAGAACCAATGTTTACATGTATAGACGTTATTAATTTAATGGGCGTAAATGAGTTAGAGCGCGCGAATGCAGTGAACTGAAATCCTGCTAGTTTGGAAATAATTTTGCATAGGTGATAATGACCATTTCTATTTATGAAAGATGTGAGATTTTCCGTCCGTTTTATGTAGCGTGTGCATATCTTATTGAGTGGTTTGAAAGTTTACGTTCTCAAAAACCCCCGCGAAAAAACGGCATAGATGGATGCGTGCTAGTATATTTTGTATTGGAAATAAAAACTTTCCACTAGTAAACATTTTCTATTGTACTAAAAAGCTATTTATCAAGAACACAGTAATTGTACTATTGTTTTAAGATAGTTTTTATCTCAAATATCTATATTTACAACTATCACCTGCTGTAAATCACAAAATATAATATTCAACAAACGTATATTCGAACATCAACAATGACATTTTCGTCCAATCAGAGAACACATCAGCGACAACGTCCACGCGGTTACCATAGCTAAGAATCATTTTAAAGGTCAAAGGATACCAATTCGAAACTTTACCGACTGCATCGGAAAAAAGTAGACGAGATAAGTTTGTCGTCATCCAAATATCTTGAAGAAAGCAAGGTCGGCGAACGGTCTTAAAATAAATATGAATTTTAAACATACTTAATTTAGAAACTATACAATGGTATTCTGTACTGACGAGATTGTTCTTATCATTTATCAAACCCATATGCATCTATTCCGAAATATCCTAATGGTAAAATGAAAGGAGAACTCAGAAATGACCTGAACCGTGTAGAAAGTTAAAAAATAGTACAAAAACATGAACAAAAATACAGAAATATGCAAAAAACAAAAAACATAAATTACAAAAAATAAAGTTTTATTCGTCGCCTTGAATGTATTTAAATAAAAGTTGAGCGAAATTTTTCACTTCGTCAAATTGAGTCTCAATTTACTGATTTTTATTCTGTAAGTTGTGAAACAACAGTGAGTCGTATTTTGATTCCATTTAACTTTGTAAAGTCAGTATGTTGGCGTAGTATAATAACCTTATCTTCGAGATATGCACTGCGTTACGGGTTGGACATTTAAATCCTACGCACTTGTAAATCTAAGAACGGAATAGACTGTTTGTTTTTAACACTAAAGATTGCTCTCATTTATAGTCATTTTACTTCTAATGTAATGTCAAATTGTTGGCATATAGGTAAGATAAAAAAAAAAAAAAAAAAAAACAGATGAGAATGTCTGCTTTTTAATTACAGGATTTTTTTTTACCAATGTATATGTTCGCAACCAGGTCCGGCTGGAATCCAATGTCAATGCGGTCGACCTTGACCAAGTCATTCCAAAAACTTTAAAATTATTTTTGCTTTTTCTCAGTCAAGTATGAGGTGTTTGTGGTTTCGAGCAAACCCTGATTGGCTCAGAATCAGAATAATATGTCTAAGTAGAGTTGTTTAGTCTCCTCGGGGGACTGTTACAATGTAAGCTAGCCTGTTAAAAAATCGACTTCACGTGTCGGTCCAGTACAAAGCATGGTACATTCAATATACATGTATGATCATCCTGAATATGCATGTAAAATTTCCATTAGACGTTGATTAGCAATCCATCAATCAATCCATTGGTAGTCAACATCTATCCTTTATCCCTGCCAACTTAACTTTGCAGAATCTATCTAGTTGCTTTACTGTTTTTGTCCTGAGTGTTCTTGAAAAACAGCCTGTTTTTTAACAAACCAATAAACGAAAAACAAAAATGACAGACAACAACCAACGACAACCACTGAGTTATAGGTTAAGAATAAGTTTGATTGCGTCTTTTTCAGTTAACCGATAATTTATGTATTGATATTAGAACCCTTTCATGTGAAAGTCGAGTTTTAAAATCTGGTTTCTAAATGTTCCGAGACGACGTAAACAGATACAATGTTAAAGTGATTTTAGCTTGAGTCAGGTGATCACAAATGACCAAGTTTTGCAGTATATATACTCGTATATGCACCTCAGTTCACCCCTACTTTTTAAAGGGGTATGGGTTTCTTTTGATTAAGTTTTCTGTGTTGAATTTTGTGACATATGTGAGGATCTGGATCCTTCGTTTCTGTATAATTCTTTAATTTTTTAGGCCATTTTTCTCAATTCTTTATATTTTTTGCCCACTATTCTATATACTGTGAACCCCATCCAGACCCTCACATGTTATTTTTCAGTGTCAGTTCTGTTTCTTGATAAAATGGTCTTTTCATTCCTGTGGTATGATAAAACTATTTGAAACTTATCATATGGTCATCTATAAGGGTTAGATAATTTACATGTATCGATGGTTTTTGAAATTTGCATTACTCTCAGGTTAAAACAAGACCCATTTAGTAATAGGATTTTATACAAAAAAATACGAGATTGGTGTTGCAAGAGGATTAATATGTACTGACCCTTTCGTAGCACATTAGTTTGCCCATTGTTGCTTACTGTTTTGTTTCTGTGTCATGATTTGTGGTTTTTCTTTGTCTTCTGGACTTTTTTTCTTTTCGGCAATAGTTTCGTTTGTCTCTCTTCAACTATTGTCATTTGGTTCCTCCTTTAGTATCTACTACTTTTTTTTATATTTGATTTAAAGTGTATGCCAAATGTTTGATTATGGAACACATTTTCTCCTGTTGAAGTTATGAAAACAGCTTCATGTTCACGAAAAAACAATGGAACAGTCTACCGTGTCAAAAGAGTCACCAATACGGCGGCCATTGTTGCCAGTTGATCAACATTAAATATGGATTAACTGAAGCGGCTAATAGATATTAATTTCATTATACAGTTTTTTAGGAGTAAAGTTTTGAAAATTGGCCGATCTGATTGACCCTGTCGGCCATGTTATTCGTCAGATTTGTACCATATTAATGCTTTAAAGGGCCAAAAGCAATTCATTTGGTTATTACTTTGGTTCTGATAAAATGCTGTCTTAAAGTGACTACGAAAAATTAAATCGACGCGAGTGATTCAGGCTTCTTGGAATCTCTAGTTGTTTAAATGTCTTTTCTTCCAATAAGCTGGAAATTGAAATAAAGATTTGAAAAGAAAAATAAAAAAATATATTATGATTTATTCAGTACAAAAATAAAATAAAACACACGAAAAGTTATTTACAAAAATGAATATTGTATGTTATGCTCTAAGACTCAATATCACAGTCTTTATCTATGGAATTCACGTTTGATTAGTTCAAAATCTGGCAACCTTGCATAGAATCCATTCTTTTCATTAAACTCCTGAAAAATATTTAAAAAAAGGAAATTAAAAAAAAAAAAAAAATGAAAGAGAAAAAAAAAACTTTTGTATTTTATTAAATGAATTCTAATATTTTTTTTTTCGAATTGTCCTTCACTGACAAAATTTCATTTGAATTCAGAGAAATATTTTTTGTTATAAATTTTTGCTAATAAAATTGTTTTAAAATTAAATTGAATCCTTGCAACTACTGCTTGAGGGGTCTGTAGTCGGCCTGTTGCAAGGCAAAATGTATGTTCCCATCCAACACACTGTTTTTATTGGCGGTCCATAATTCTTTTAGAAACTTCCTATTGTACTAATTGTTTAATATTTTCTAGTTGTGACTATGCATGAAATGTTTTCCATTGGACAGTTAGGAAGCAACAATAAACACATTTGGCAAGTTGTCAATTCCATTTATGTTGAAGCTTACAAATGTAACCCTTTCAAATCATCTGAAACAGCTTGAATCGGGTAATTTGATCACGGATTTAATCGAATTTTGACTCGGATATCAACAGTCAACATTTTTCTAAAAGCTCTTGTAACAATCTACATAGAAGTGACCACTTGAAAATACATTGGTTTTAAGTAATTTATGTTTTAAACTGCACAACAAATTCTCCCTGTCACATGACATATGCTCAAGAATATAATAAATGAACTAACCTGAGGCATGGCAAACTGGTATTTGCTACTCATTCTTTGCACAAGAGTATGTATAGGTATGATTGTGTGTATCCTACCATTACTGAAATGAAATAAAAATACTGTAATGCGTACTTGATTGTTATATTGTAAATCATGATAACTTTTCATCTACTAATAAATTTTGTGCGAATTTTTCCATAAATTTTCCCCTATTTTCTTCCCTCTGACTGCTGTATATTTCTTCGTCCTTAAGTTTTTAATTCGCCCTTCAAATAGTCGAATCTTCATTCTTTTGTCGGTTTTAATATCATCTCTCTTATCCATTTTCTTTCTTATTATTTTAATCATAAGCAATTTTTTTTTCAAATTTTGTGATACACATGTGCTTTTGTAGTTAGATAGTTGACAAATTTAGTGCTTGCACTTGAGATGATTTTTCTATTATCGTGCGTTGTTTGTTTGCTGACTCAGACATTTGTTATCCATATTTTGAAAAAATGTTGTGTTTTTGTCAGTGTTGCGTATTATTACATGGGAAAAAAAGATGTGTAGGAAAGATGCCAGCGACAGTAAAGCAACAAGACAATTAATAAAAGGTCCAACAAACTTTCTTCAACGATGATTAACATTTTTTTGGGGGTTGCATCAGTTCATATGCAAATTACTTACACGGGTGTTGAAGTTCGTGTCCTATCATTCACTTGGAATTCAATCATTTTGACTATGTCCTGTTCCAGCTAAACAAATAGAATGACAAAGGTTAATCAAAAAAGAACTATTGTGAATGCAAATTAAAATTTTATTCATCTGTGCGAAATCTGTTACACCTAACCTTAAACTATAACGTAATTATGTTTACACTGTAAGACCTAGATCTTATCCTGTTCTCTGTAAGGAAATAGTTATTTCACTTCCTTTGGGTGTACCCAGCACCAAAACCTGTCATACATGTTTCAGTAACAGTTCAGTAAAAACCATTCGGCGTCAAACGTACCTTTCTTGGTTGTGGAATTAAAGGATAATATTAATCTACTTTTATTTGTGTCTATGTGTTAGAGACGATCGCTGGTGTTTCATCCAATGTTTTTCGACAATTAAGTGCTAAATGTAATTTTATTATAATTCCTAATTGTTTAGTCGAATACATTGATGGTTTTATAGATATAAGAAGATGTGGTATGAGTGCCAATGAGACAACTCTCCATCCAAGTCAAAATTTATAAATGTAAACCATTATAGGTCAAAGTACGGTCTTCAACACGGAGCCTAGGCTCACACCGAACAGTAAGCTATAAAGGGCCCCAAAAATTACTAGTGTAAAACCATTCAAACGGGAAAACCAACGGTCTAATCTATATAAAAACGAGAAACGAGAAACACTTATGAACCACATCAACAAACGACAACTACTGAACATCAGATTCCTGACTTAGGACAGGTGCAAACAAATGCAGCGGGTTTAAACGTTTTAATGGTACCAAACCTTCACCCTTTTTCTGAAACAATAGTGTAACATCACAACATAGAAAGACACACTATAAAATTATGTCTGCTTTGTATTATAATGTTGCATATTTACCTTTTTGACAGATGATCTTATCCTGGACTCCTGTTCCAGAAGATTTTGGTACTTTTGTTCCGTCCTTTTCGCTTGCTTTTTTGTATCTTGAAGATGTTTCTGAACCTTATTTATCGCTTTTCGTGTTGTGCGTTCTTCATGCGCACTTACGTTTTTTTCTATGTAATCATTAATCTTCTTTGAAGTATCCAACTTGTATGCAACTTTTCTGTTGGCAAGCCAACACATCTGAAATGTTATTTTTATTTAATTTTCAGAAAAAAGGATTTCTTAGAGCTGACTCAAGTAATAATCGTATTTAAAGCATTTGTTATCATTTTACATACAATTATACAAGAATATTTGTCAGAGGTTCAGTTAAGTGATGAATGTTGAGGTTCCTATCTTAGTAACAATAACTTCTGTCCTAAATAAAAATTCGGGTTGGGGGTGGGGGAGTAGGTCTTATCTTTCAATTCACTCTTTTCATAGTAATTCTTTAAAGGGTTGCGTCAATCCTTTTTTTCTGATAATTTCCCTTTTCTGTTTTATTTCATCTCACATTATTTTTTTGTTCATTTGGGGGGTGGGGTTGGGGTTGGGGTTGGGGGCTGATGTTAATTATAATTATTACCTTTTGTTGATCCTGCAATTTCTTGTAAATTTGATTGTGTTTTTTTATCTCCTTTTCCATTTCTTTGATCTTCTTTTCACATTGTTTGACAATCTTCTTGTCAAACCTACAACATACAATTAGAACATTTTTTATAATATGACTTGACGGAATTGATAATTTCTTTCCGTTTTGAAATTGGTTTTTTATTTAATTTCCTAATCATTATTACCAATTAACATTGTGTGGTCGAATGATTTCACAAATCCCCAACTTCTCGCGAAATCAAAGCATTTATAGCTCACAAAACTAATTTTTTTCTTAACTGAATTCTTTAGAATACTTACATTCCATCAAAAATATAACCTATTCCGTACATCCTTGGAATATTTATGGTCATAGCGACATCTGTGGCCTCCATTTCGATCATTTTTCTGCGAAAAGTTGCTGAGGGAATCTTTGCGTGTATTTCTTTTTACGTCGTTGTGAAGGAAAGAGGAGATTGATGGGAAAAGCCGACGTCACAATAAAGACGTCTTCCAGTTGGACGCTAAAAGAACAATACGAACAACGTCGAAAGCTGTTTTTGACCAACGGAATACTGACAATGAGAGTGATTGACTGGGTACAGTTCTAGTAACTCAAACTAACGTTTAACTGACAGTTGTAACCGCTGTAAACGTTTTTGTTTTAAGATGAAACGCGCATAGTTATCAATGCTAATAATGATCTTCAACTCCGCAACTTACAATCTGTCTCTAATAAGGATCTTTCTCTTATAAGGATCTATTCGTTCCAAATACTATTTTTATAAAAAATCTTTTCATTATTCTATAACCAAGGTATGGAATGATTTACCATTCACAATAAAAAAAATAATTGTCGTACTGTGGAATTATTCAAGAAACATTGTTACAATCATTTTCTTAAAAGTTCTATGCAAGCTTTAAGTTAAATAATTTTTCTTTTATAGCTAAAATTTCAACACTGTATTAATTGTTGCCATTTAAATATCTGAATGATTTATATATTAAAATATATCTATGTTGTATTTTGATATATGAATGTTATCTGTATAAATGTATTTTGTTTAAGGGCCCAAATGAAAATAAGACAAGTTCTAATTGAGTTACCCTCTTTAAATAAAAAAAATAAAAAAATATTAGTATTATAGTATTATCTCAATACAAAGGCTTTATAATATCTAGCTTGATGACGCAAGTAGAGTTACATGGGAGTTGGCTAAACTCACGAAAATTGGCGAAGAAAAAATCATAAATTAATACTGTGTCTCAAAATTAATTATGTCAAAACATATGGTTTAACGAATACCAGGTTTTGTAGGAAGTAAGAATAACCAAATTCAAGGCAAAGGTCAATATTCTGAAAATTTCTTCCCTGCAACATTGAAATTATGGAATAAGATAATAGTGCTTTACATATTATAAGTCAATGCGACTCTCACTCTAAATTTAATAAAAACCAACATATTTTTAAACAAAATAAGAATTGGGCAAGTCTCAATGCCCGCTAACGAATGTACTCCAGCGCTCGGAACTCCTTTTATGTGTACCTCATTCAGTTGAATCCCCTAATTTTCCTTATAGTGTTATAGAAACAAGCTTTATTCTTTTGTTATCATGACCTTCTAATATACGCCAAGTGCTATAGAATTCTTTTGCTGATTTTACACGGAATATGAATGTCAATATTTGGCTTAAAGAGTGAAATCTTTTAACTGGTGAGGTGAAAAGTACAGTTTTCGTTATTGAATTAAACATTATAAGTAAGATTCCTTTTTTTTCTCAATCCACAGCTGTATAGTTATCAATCATATTTTGGTATTCATTTTTCTCACTATATTCAAATTGACAGAGCATGCGTATAGCTGACATTACCGTTTGGGTTTTTCTCATTGTTGAAGGCCGTACAGTGACCTTTAGTGGATAAAAGCTGAATTTACCGTTTGGGTTTTGCTCATTGTTGAAGGCCGTACGGTGACCTATAGTTGCTGAAAGCTGACTTTAAAGTTTGCTCATTGTTGAAGGCCGCACGGTGACCTATAGTTGCTTAAGCTGATTTTAAAGTATGCTGTTTGCTCATCGTTGAAGGCCTTACGGTGACCTAAAGTTTCTTTAAGCCGACTTTACCGTTTGTGGTTTGCTCATTGTTGAAGACCGTACGGTGACCTATAGTTGCTGAAAGCTGACTTTAAAATTTGGGGTTTGCTCATTGTTGGAGGCAGTACGGTACAGTGACCTATACTTGCTTACAGCCTCGTCATTTGGACATTGTTGGGTATTTGGCTCATCGGAAATCATACCACATCTTGTTTTTTACTGAAGTAGTATTCTTGATTTTGTTTGACATTAATTTTGGAAACAGATAAACATACTCAATGTTGCTTGTTTTGGAATCATATTTGTCTGATATTGCATGATTTAGTTCATTCAATTTATTTGTTTAAACGAACTGCAGGAATTTGATGAACAGTGGTATTGCACTTCAAACCTTTTCCATTAGTATCAATTATGAAGCTAGCAAGTTAGAAAGTGTCATGTAAATCTCTTTTTTTTTTGTTTGATTATAGACTTATTGATTAAAGTGACTATAATTCTTTTGTTGTTCAAAAATTACATCTGGTCTGGTTGTTTTGGTTAGGGAAGGCACAAGAATGATATGCACACGTTAAATGTTTGAAGCTAGACTTAAATGTATCGTTTAATTATTTTTTATGTCTTAAAATTCTGTACAGGTTGTTCTGAGCATTGCACAAGGATCCCATATTCCTGTTTTACGTTTGATTAGCTAGCACATGCCGAGAATTGGCGTCTCAAGAAATGTGATAGACGACAAGAGACAACAACATTTCCATGGGTCTAAATCTAATAAACAGATAAATCAAGATGAAATTAGCCAAAGCAAATCTTCGTGATCTTACAATAAATGAAACTCGTATGTTTTTGTGGTTTTGAAACTCGGTGTCTCTGACAATTTACCACCAAAAATTTCTAAATAAACAATAAAGTAATCCTATCAGTTCAATAATGTATATAATGAAAAAACTCCTGACAACAAATTACTCCAAATGTTTAGTAGTTACGTAAATTACTCTAAATGTTTAGTAGTTACGTTTGTCCATTAACTATCGCAATGTTCACACATTAATTGGACGACATGTTGTCTCTTTAGTTGCACAACCTTGTGTGATGTCGCATTGTCTCCCAGGAGTTACAGCGATGCATTTTAGCCATAAACTGTTCTGTTCTGTTATAGATGAGGAGATTCTTTTTAAAAGTTCTGCGTTGAAATTCGCTGTGATATTTTTCTGTCTTTTTAATTCTGTTTGAACTCGCTCCAGTTTGGATCTAAGTTCGCATATTTTATTTTTATTTTCCCTATTTTGGTTTCTACAGTAATCATATGCTGTAAAAGAAATTAAAGATTTTAATTTATTTTTTCCTGCAGACTAAGAGCACAAGGATGTCTGTTGACTTAAAAAGGAAAAAAAAGGTTAAATAAATTCTATGCCGTTAGTCCTTCAACAAGTGAGTGCCTTTATGGTGTTTACATACTTCATTCGTTCGAAAATGTACTCATTGATAACCCGATAACACACACACACACACACACACACACACACACACTCTACTTAAATATAAATAAAGAAATTGGGAGCATATAAATAATATTAAATAAGAAGATGTGGTAAAATTGCCAGCGAAACAACAGTGTTCAAAATAACTTGGATTTAAGTACTAGTAGTAAATTATACGTCACGGTACGATCTTCGACATTTTATTTTAGTAAAGTGGTCGCTTCGTCCGCATGTCCGTTACCATTTTTTGTTCATGTGATAACTTATATTCCACATTGCTTAATTAAAACAAAACATATACCGATGGACGATACGGCTAAGATAAAGAAGTAGATTTTTGATTATCTGAGTTTTCTTTGTTAGTTTCAAATATTAAATTGTAATCTTTATATATGTACATATAACTTTATTCATAATCACTACCTGGTAATTGATGAATGTTTTATAACAATGAGTTTAAATCTAAACAAAATCCCAAATGGTACTTTCAATACCCGTTGGAAAAAAATTAATGAATTAATTTTGACAATATTAAGTAGAATAAAGCAATTAACAGCCCATTTCATCCAAGAAGTGAAGAAATAAACAGAATAATGCAAAAGGAGTAGTGCCAATTTCTCTTGAATTTATTTCACATTAAAGTCCTTTTCAAACATTCTTTCATTTTTTCTTATGAATTCCTAGTATCACAGCCTAAAATGTGTACTTTAAGGTATTTACAATATTATGGTTTATTGCTAAACAGGTAATCAAATTATAAACGCCTAAAGATAGCACAAAACGGTAATCTTGAAAGATGCTGATAAATTTTGAATATTTATCTCAAAAATGTATAAGAATAACATCGTTAACCGGAACAAAAATTATGTAGGAAGCAAAGCTGTGTACAGGGGCGGATCCAGGATTTTGAAAAGGGGGCGTAGAATATAATCTGTCGCCGAGCGTAGCGAGGCGAAAATTTTTTTGGACCTTTTTGGGGCTAAAAAACATAAAATAAGTGTAAGATGCACTAATTTAACGGTTCTTGAGGTGGGTCATATATATTTTAATGTTAAAGTGTAAGGGTTGGACATTTTTGGTGCCGTATTCTTGCCAAAGCTATGTTACAATATATTTGATGAGCGATTTGTCAGTAAAAATGGACATGGAAAATTTCTCCCTAGCTAATTCAGTCACTGAAATAGAGGTCACAACTAGCATCTGAAGAATGCATTGCAAATTTGTGATTCGCACCCCAGATGTATCTGATCATACATAAAATATAATTGATATTTTACTTTATTCACTTATCAATAAAAAATGAAAACATGTATTGAGAGTTTTCTAGTGATGACTTCTGTACAAATCTGTCGTCTAAGCCTAGGGTTCACCAGAAGCATCTTCCTCTGATTTCGTCGATGATTTTGTCATAGTCAAGTTCAATGTTTTTATGGACATACAAAAGTAATAGGGCATTTAAGTGTTGAAAAAAAAATACGCCTGTTTTTATACATTTAAGGCTATATAGTATTGATGGAAACTTTTTTTCTAATAGCAAAAAAGTGGGCAAGATTATTGTTTTCAACCCAGAAACGGCCAGAATGTTTTTAAGGCAAAAAAAAAAAAAAAAAAAACAGAGACAGAATTTGTTTTCTCTAAAATATCTCTGACCCCCACACCCCGAAAATGAAATGGTCCGTACCTTAGGCTTTTAATTTATCTAGAGATTAATGACTGGGTATCATTATTCAGCAATGTTATAAATGGGATGAGATGTGTGGGGTTAAACATGTTTTCGTAGGTAAATATTATGGCTGTGGAACTTTTAGTGTAATAGAGTATTGCCTTCCGAGTACACAGTTATTTCGTAGTGCATTTCTTTTAGACAATAAATGAAAATTAAAAAAAATCCCACCTGCGCTTTCTCAATAATATTTTTACAGTGGGTTGTACCACTTTTGGGACAAATTATATCAAAATTATAGAAAACTTCATCGGCTTTAACTCAAAATATGGACAATTTTATGTTAAGGGGGTCTTGAAATCTTTTGACAGCTTCCGAAGTGCTAATTTTTAACCTTTTTCAGCTGGACCAAATCACTACTTTACTTTAAAATTCATGACCCAAATTTTTTTACAGTGTAATTTCACCCCCCTACTTGCTATTTGAGGCATAAAACATGAAGAAATACATTTGGAAGGGGTATAAACAAAATTGGCAAGTAACATACTGTCCACAATAGGGACTATGAAAATCGAGGGACAATAACTGTGTTCCCGGACCTAATAGGGTGGAATTGTGAAATAGGAGTCAATGCGTCCTTGCTCCATCATGCATTTGTCGTTTTGACGGCGTCATGCTTGTCATCCTAAGCCTTAGCAATGTGACACTGTAATTTGAATTTCAAAATGACTGATTGACGTTTTTTATCGACGTACTGGTCAACTCCACGATAGCGAATCACGTTGACTTTGGCATAATCAATAATATGCTAATCAATAATATGTTACACGTAAATACGAGCGAATAATATCTTTATAAGTAACAAATTGTCGCATAAAATATACGGGAAATGGCAAGTTCAACAGTCTGATTAATTATTGTACAGTCTTAATTAAAAAAAAAAAAAAAAAAAAGTGCAAGTAAAGGGGGGGCGTACGCCCCCTACGCCCCCCTCTGGATCCGCCACTGGTGTATTATCTTTCGAATACTAATTAATTTATTTTGGTTAGCTATGTCTTTCTATGCATAATTTGACAAAAACACGTAAAATTTGCAATTTTGTTTCAAAATGTCTTTAACGATAACTTGTAGCGACGAATATTTTTTTTACTTTATGGAATATATGTATGTTTGTGATTAAAATTTTTCAAGCATATGATATATTCAAACACTTGAATGTTCAATTTCCAGCTAGGATTTGACTACTTTTAGATTTTGATCCTATGAGTGAAAAAATACAGGGGAAATTGGCCCTTCTCCTTTCCTTCCTTGTACTATATGACTACAGCGGTGCTTGGTCGTATCCATCATGTTTTAAATAAAATGATATTTTACTATTTTACTATAATTTTATTGCCATATAAATCATAAGATGTGTGACAGTAACATACACAAATATATCATATAAACATTATATGAATGAAAACAAACACAAATACAAAAACAAAACCATAGGAAAACATATCCCATAAAACATATACAAGTAAAAAGCAAAACAATCCATTTATATATTAATATAAATAAATCAAGAGTCCCCTGTCCTCAGTTCTAATGCCTGTTTAAAAAAGGACCCTAAGCCTACTACTTTTTTGAGGTTGATGGGCAAAGAAGATATTTAACTTTCTCATTTTCTTGCCAGGACATAAAATCTGGCATATGTTTAACTACATTTCCTAAAAAGTTATCTCTTAGTTTAGAATTTTTTTTACAGTATAAAATAAAGTGAGCTTCATCCTCCAATGTATTACAGGATGGGCAAAGTCTTTTTTCTCTAGGTATTTTTAAATGTCTTCCTTTTTCTATCAATAAATTATGGTCGCTAATTCTCATTTTTGTTATGTTACTTCTCTTTTCAAAAGACTTACAGTTTAAGTAATTTTCCATTTCTAAATTTTGCTTCAAACTTTTATATAAATATAATTTACTTTTTTGATCTATTTTTTCAAATTTTTGTTCAAATATATTTTTGTAGAAATTTAAAAATTGATGTTTTAAGGCTTTTTTTAAACAACTTTGAGTAATTTTTCCTTTGTTTCCCTCAAGAATGGATACTTCTATGTTTACCTCTTTCAAAATATTTTTAACATATGTAAACCAGGTATAGCAACCTGATTCATCCAAACTTTTAGAAAGTAAAAAGGATTCATATAATAATGGATTCATTTCAGAATTTAGTAATCTTGTTAGGTAAAGTATACTCTGAGTTTTTATATGCATCTCTAGTGGGTATCTTCCTAGCTCTGTTCTCACGGCTATGTTTGATGAAGATTTTCTTGTTCCGAGGATATATTTACAGAAAGACAAATGTAATGTTTCTAAACATGATTTATCAGTAAAATTAAGGAGGTCTATATTTATTTTGGAGATATTTGCACGTTTTTCTGCTCTAAATTTTGAAACATGTATCCATATAAGTAATTTCTGACTTGTAAGTGGCTATTGGTTTAACTATAGAGTCAAAAAGACTGCAAGCTACTTTAACTGGCAGATTATTTAAAGAACCAGTATAAGTTTTAATGGCAAATATTGTTCGGTTATATGGTGTGATATCATTGTAAAAAATAATTAAATATCTACAATACCTTTACTCCAAGCCCAAGGGTCACACAAGTAATAGTATGGAATATTGTTCGTCGCAATTCCTGGAGCAAGTACATAAAGTACGGTAAGTATAACGAATAAAGGTCCCCGAAGACTATGCATTCTGAAAAAAAAAATCCACATTGTTAGAATTTTTCCGAAACGTGCTCTCGAAATAAATGTGTAGTGCTTTAGAATAAACATAAGTTCTTACAGTATATATGTAAACTTTTTTATACTGCAGCTAGAACACTCCCTGTTGCCTTTATCTACCAAATATAGTAACAAAGTGATATTTCGTGCAATGTCGATTTCATGTCACGTTACTTTTCTTCACAATCTGGGGTTAGTTTAGTGATTGAAATACGTTTAATTTTGTGTGTGAACATTTCCATAACGATAAGTGTAGCCATTATCAGCTGCAGTATAAAAACAATATTACAATAGGTCAATGAAAGAAAAATATCAACTTTTTTGTATTCGGCAAGAAACCGTTTAATAGGTTTAACATTTTATATTTAGTTGCATGTGCATAATGCACATTTCTGATGGAAGTACCTGCTCCTTCATCATTTGGATTCTGAGCACAACACATTTTCTATATCCAATTGTTTAGGATCAGATAATCAGAGATGTCATTTACGGGATATAGCTGGTATCTGCCTATATAAAATTTAAGGTAAAAATCTCGTCGGTTTACCCATGGAGTGCACACTCTATGCCTTTATTTGTTCATCGACGCACCTTATGTTTCTGACATTCAGACTAAGATAAAGTAACTGTATTACTTATATATGACGAATGCCGTTTGAAGCTTGGAACAATCTGAAGGTTTTGGTGCACTTAATATCATTCTCGTATTTTATTGTCTGAAACGTTTGATATATTGCCGTCTCAGTGGTGACTGTTTTCTTTGAAACAGTATAATGTTTTATCGGTGTTTCCTATGGCTGTAACTCTTCTGAACTGATCATGAAATTGCATATCACGGCTTTTTGACGTTAATATAAATAAGAAGATGTGGTATGAGTGCCAATGAGACAACTATCCATCCAAGTCACAATGTGTAAAAATAAACAATTATAGGTCAAAGTACGGCCTTCAACACGGAGCCTTGGCTCACACCGAACAACAATCTATAAAGGGCCCCAAAAGACTGGTGTACAACAATTCAAACAGGAAAACCAATGGTCTAATCTATATAAAAACGAGAAACGAAAAACACTTATGAACCACACCAACAAACGACAACTACTGAACAACAGGCTCCTGACTTAGGACAGGTGCATAAAATGCAGCGGGTTTAAACGTTTTAACAGGCGCCAACCTTCACCCTAACCTGAAACAGTGGTATAACATTACAACATAATAAGAAAACACACAATAAAATATCAATTGGAATGGCTTAACTCGATCAAAAGACAATACACAAAAACAAGTAAATATACACTGAATGAATAAGTTTTATCTATGACACAATATAAATAAACAAGGTGTTTCAATGTCAAAAGACAACTTTAACCTAGGACAAAATGGCGTTAAATAAAGTAACGTACACAGGTAAATTTAAATATAATAATTTTGTTGTTAGTACAGAAACATTTTTACAAAATAAACTTGTAATTCATAGTACGAGTACAGAAGTGAAATTTTTTCGTCATACTAAATACTTATCAAAGGTGGTACATATTAAAAATAGTAAGACGAGATATATCACAAAATAAGTCAACATTGAAAACAGAAATGCATTACAAATTGTGTCAACATGTCAAATTAATACGAAAGTACGATTTGAGAGTACTCGCATTTACTGAACGCTAGTTAAAAGCCAAAAACAATTAATAATAAAAATCATTCATCAGAGACTAAAATATGTTTGACCTGAACAAAACAACTTTGACAAGGACTTATAAACAACATCATAATATTTGACCCGACGTTGATAAGTCAGACCCAAACTTATCAAGTCATCTTTCGGTTTGTTGGTAAAACAGAGAAAAAGTGTTGTTTTTATCATGAAAAGCAACCAAATACAATACGATAAATCGATACCAGATTTTCATTATAACTATATTGCAAAATATCATCTGCTTGACACCATATGAATCCTTTTTTGAAATTCTTTGCTACTCTCACTCAACAAAAAGCTTCATGTTGTGATTTGTAGCAGAAGTTAAACAGTATCAATAAAGTTGCGCACAAAACCTGAAAATCGTTACATATTTCCATGGAGGCAATGCTTGGTTTGGAAATGCCCATGTGCTGCTGGTGTTATGTACATATAGATTCTACCACTGCATCGAGTGTAATACGATATTTATCCACTCAGGACAGTTAAATTTTCAAATTTAAAACGCGAGGCTCGCCGAGCGTTTTAAATATTGAAAATTTAACTGTCGAGAGTGGATAAATATCGTATTACACGAGATTGGTGGTGGAATCTGTTTCTAATGATTTTCAAACAATATGCCCTTCTTTTCGACTGATCTGCAAAATGATGTGTTCTTTCTATGTGACGTCATCAGGCATGCCGTCACAATAAGAAATTCAGAGGAAAGCAAGAAAATTCGACGTCATAATCGGATTTTAACCAATGAAGAACTGAGATCAAATGGACCACACGTTGATTAAATTTTTTAAACAATGGGTGCAGAAAGGATAAATTGACGAAGAATTAGAGAAATGTATTTACAAAACCTACAACAGTTGAATTTGTTTTACGTTCATCACAAGAAGTCGACAAGTATCGATTCAAAGTCATCATCTGATCATCATGGAAACTTGTGATATCTTCTTCGATTAAGGTACTATTAGTTACATAGTGTGCTAGTGACCTAATACGATATATATGGGTCAGTAAATTCCATATGGGGTGAGCGAATCTCACCCATATCATGGAATTTACTGACCCCATATATATCGTATTATGTCACTAGCGCACTATATAACGAATTTATCTTTCCGACTATCTTAACATGTGGTATTTAGACTAGTGGCCTATCAAAGTGATCAAGTCTTCAATACCGTTAGTATTAATTTCAAGAACCTTCTTCCATTGGTTTATACAAAACAAATGCCAACAATAACAACTTGTCAGCTTTAAATGTGTTTTATGAATTTATTTCAATCGTTCATCATCAATGTCTTCGTCTGTTGAAATCTTTAAGATTTTCCTCAACACCGTGTTGTTTCTATAAAGGGACGTAACACCACTACTAACCGTGTATTGAAATAAGCCCCGCCTACTAACCCAATGTGGAACCCTACTAACCCAATATGGAATATACACGGTCTCCATGCGGTTGCTTTTAACCAATCATATTCATAGAAATGTATAGGCGGTAAGATAAATTATAATAGTTGAAGTAGATAACAGGGATACCAGGAAATGTTTTGATATCTTGTCTTTCTGCAGTTGAATTTCCAGGGTATGAAAAAAACTGTATCAAAGATACCAGGCTCATAATCTGGTACGCCAGACGCGCGTTACGTCTACATAAGACTCTTCAGCGGCGCTCTAATAAAAACACTTGCAAAGCCAAATCAAAGATAATGAAGTTGAAAGGCATTAATAACCGAAGATTAAAAAAACAAAAAATGGTGCAAAATACGGCTACGGCAATCTTTACCTGCAGGTAGAAAAACCTTACCGTTTTGAATATTTCAACATTTTATCAACAGTAAATTTACAGAAAATGAACATATCAATGATATTTCATGTCAACACAAAAGTTACATTAGTTGAATTCTTTGGTGTAACCTTAATAAATCAGATGAAATGACAAATATACATAACGCCCAGGTTTATACATGTAAACAGTACCCGTATATTACCTTGCTCTGCGATCTTTTCCAAGTCACTGTATTAACAAATTAGTGTGAAATTATAAAATCCAAACAATATGATCCATAGACATTGAACAGATACTTCCGAAACTTACTTATATACATCATACGAAGGAATAACCAATGTAGTATAAGACCTTGAGGGAAATCCCAATCTCAAAATCACGAGTAGATGAAACACGGAGAAATAAATAAGTAAAACAATACTATGAGGGTGTGGATGGTGTTTACAGAATAGCGAATAATTCGCAAAAGACGCAGAATAAAGGGCAAAAAAAAAAAAAAGATTAGAGAAAAATAGGCCAAAAAAATAAAGAATGGAGAATAAAGGGGTGCTAAAATATATAGAATAGAGAATAATGGGCAAAATAAATAAAGAATAGAGAAAAATGTTCTAAAAAAAAATAAAGAATAAAGAAATGAGGGACCCCATCTAGACCCTCTACTATACACACAATCATCAGAAGCTTACTAATGAATTTAATTTACCCTTTGTTCTGTAATTGCTTATCAAGTTTATTTCTCTGGTACGACAGTTGATATCGTTGTAGATACATTATATTAGCAGACAATGAAACAAAGTGGTTTTGTTTAAGATTTTAATTGAAATATATGTGCTGATTTTATACACAGCTTAGCTTTAGAATGAAAGGGGCATATTTAACAGGTCGCTATGCTTGTTGTTTAATTATTTTGCAGTGCGAATCTACAATAAAACACCTTCCTATGACTTATGTTTTAAAGATAGTACCGTTGGAAATTATTTCAAATTTTATATCCAAGGTTATAGTTTAATCTGTTTAGCAGAAAGTAATGAGCACCTGTTAGAATCACATAAGTCATATAGCTCTTCGACTGTTTCGGTTCTTATAGTATACATTTTCGGCTTTCAAATATTCGACTTTGAGCGTTTTTGATGAAGGTAAATCCAGAGAAGCGCTTCGGACGCATGAAATTTATAACGTGTTGTTTTCAATTTTTATTCTACAAATAATACAATTAAAGGTAAAAATTGATCACGGTTTAATGAAGAAAATATGTAGGTTGGTATTGAGTATGAAAGAAGTCGCTAATATCGCGACCGAATCGCCAATATCGGTTCTTTAACATAAGTACATTTTTTTGTAATTAGTTTTTGTATAACTTATGTATACACATGGTATAATAGTAACTTTAAATATTACAGATCGGCAGAAAATATAATGTCAAAAAATGTTCACACTAATTATAATCTATCCTAGCTATGTCCATGATCTAATCTAGAGTGAAATTTGGTAAAATAGTTCTGTATCAACTATAATAAAAAGAGGAAGACTATACCAAGTGGACATTCAAACATCATAAGTAGAAGAAAGCAGGTCAAAAAGAAAAACAACGAAAAGACAAACATGTTAAAAAAGAACTACAATTAGTCTCAGCCTACTTGGGCCCTTAATGATTTCATCTTTAAAAATTATACAAATCGGTTAAATTTTGGTGGATAGTTGTCTCATCGGAAGTCATATCACATCCTAGACAATTTTCATAGTGATATTGCACGAGTTCGGGGCAGACATATTTGAGGGAAAAATATTTATGCTTTTAGTCTTAGATATATGATTTTTTTATTAGTTTTTATTGGCCTTGAACTAGCTATCAGTAACAGCGAGTACCCTCAAATCTGTACTTTGTGTCTTTTGTGTTTTGATGGATGTATGAATATCCTGCCACGTCTGGTCTGTTTTTTGATAGATGTTTTTCTACTTTGTATCGATCTGACGAGTGAAGCTCTTATCAACTGATTTTTATAGTTTGTTCTTGTGCTGTACTGTTACACCACTTTCCCAGGTTATAAGGGGAGGGTTGGCACCTTCAAACATGTTTAACCCCGCCACATTCTATATGTGCTTGTCTAAAGTCAGGAGCCTGTAATTAAAGTGTTTGTCGTTTATTGCTGTTTCTCGTATTTTTTTTTTTCGTTTGTTGTTTATTGTTTTGTATAGTTTGTTCTTGTTTTGTGCCGTTGCATCATTGTCCCAGGTTGGGGGATTGGCGCCTTCAAACATGTTTCACCCCGCCACATACTTTATGTGCCTATCCCAAGTCAGGAGCCCGTAGTTCAGTGGTTGCCGTTGGTTCATGTCTGTCATATTCGTTTTTCGTAAATTGTTTTGTTATAAATTAGGCCGTTAGCTTTTCTCAATTGAATTGTTTCTTATTTTCATGTCGGGGCCTTTTAAAACCGACGATACGGTATGGGTTTTTCTCGTTGTTGAAGGCCGTACGGTTGCCTATAATTGCTTACATCCACTTCATTGGACTTTTGGTGGATAGTTGTCTCATTAGGAATCATACCACATCTCCTTATTTTTATATTGAATATATATATGTTGTGTACAAGTAATCATTTTGTACAAATTGTAATTTGTACAAAAAAAATGTACAAATTATAATTTGTATTTTGACTTTGTACAAATGGTAATTAGTATAAAAAGTGTTTGTACAAAATTTTACTAAAATTCACTTATAACTTGTACAATAATTTAAAGTATGGATTTTGTTATAAAAGATCATTGATACACACTACAGAATTTTTATTCAATGACCACACACACTACAAACCAGTAAAAGTCTGAAATGGCCTACATGTATATCTGTACTCGACTGTACTGATTTTTACTCGACCAGTCTGAATTTTACTTAATATTACTCGACCCAGTCTTAACCATACTCGACTGTACTGATTTGTACTTGACCCTTATCTTTGCTATTGAAAATAGTCTCAACTATTACTCGACCAGTCTGAAACAGTCTTAACCAATTCTCGACCTATACTCGACCAATATTTGACCAGCTCTTGACCTATTTTTTTCATTCTGAACCATACTCGACCAAAGGTCTGAACAATACTCGACCAGTCTGAACCATACTTGACCAAGTAACCTCTACTATTTATAATTTTGATTGTTAAAATAACTTTCTTTTTAACTGACATGACAACAACCACAATAAAATAAAGATATATATAAAAACAGATTTTTACATCCTTACATGATTCTCTAAAATTTATCAAATCGAGATAGTTAAATTATCTAATTTTAAAGTCTGAGTCTTGTTAAATGAAAAGACTTTCTTTTACCAGAAAACAACACATATACTGAGGTTAATAAAACCTTATTAAGGTGCTTTTTGTTTGGCATGTGTTTTTTTTAAAGAAAACTTGATTTGCCTAAATTCCTATATAACAACTACATAGGTTTCATGGTTACATACAATAGTTATATAACTATCTTTTTAATGAAGTATTGTAACAGTAGTTTGATTCCGCCAGTGAACTTTATCCGGAGGAAGAAAATCCCCAGTGATTTTTATCCACCAACAAAAATTCACTAGGTTTTTCTATCCGGGCCCAGTGTAAAACATCCACCAGTCATTATAAGGTTCTAAAAAAAAGTTTTTTGAAGGGGAAATATATATAAAATGTACGTGGCTTAATAGTTTTTAGTGTATTTGAAACTTTCATAGTTGATTTATGTAAAAAGTGGAGAGTTTTCATCCAAGGAATGTTCACACTAGTGTTTTTGTACCGGAATGATTGCACTAGTTATTTTATACCGGGATTAATTACACAAGTGCTTTAGATCGTGATTAATACTCATTTTGAACACACGATAACACAATAATGCTTATTAACGAATAAGATTTAAATAATTTTTCTATGCAAATCTATAAAATCATATGCTTTTAAATTGTCACTAATTGTAATATTAATATTTATTGGATTGCCGAAGTTTTTCTGTGTATTTGCTTTTTGGTCGACTTGGATATAAAATCATATCTTCTATGTCAATATCAAAGGATGCTTCTATAATTGAAACTTCATGTAAGAACAAATCTGCTCTTTAAATTTGGTTTATATCAAGTTCAATGTCCTGATCATTGATAAAGTATTTTGAGTTATAAAAATATCCTCCTCATCAGCATCAATATTATTTATTGGACTGACTCAGATTAATTAAACTGGTTCCTTGAAAATCATTTTGTTTTTCTTTGTTATTTCAATTTTTCTATGTTTTATCACATTATAAAAATAACATCAACATATATAATTTATGATAAATTTTCGCCTATGTTTCATACAGTTTAATTATATCCTGTATTTGATAGAACATCTGTTTATTTACTACTAACAATCGCAATGGAGTTTTATTGACCATTAAATTTATAATACTAAAGAAATATAATCCACAAACAATATATCCCTTTTTCAAGACTCAAATTGAAGCAATAACGCCTAGAGAATGTATTACGATAAACCACTTCATGACAAAGATTCTCCGCGGATTCGACGATACATGATGTTTCCTAGATCTCCGTAAGCATTATACATTAACCGACTCTGATAAACTTGTCCATTTAGTCCAGAAATATGAAACAAAGTAACAGCCAGTTAAATAAATTTGCATTAAAAGAAAGGATCAATAGAGAATATTATATGGTTTTTATAATATCCCACACATATCAACCGGATTTACCAATGTAATCCAAAGAATTCTGCCGGGTTATATTGGTAGAGGGATGATATGGTGTCTGATATTGAAAGTGCGATATTATATATATTTATATTCTTGAAATGTTCAAAGGGTTAGACGTAATACAGATTTATGGGTTTGATAAAGCATGTGCAAACGAAAATGACATTTTATAAAGGAGTAGGTCCGGTAAGACCCCTTTATGGCCCAAAATATTATAGCATTTTTACAAATTTGCTGAAATGCAAACTTTTAGCTATCTATTGGAAAGTTGAATACTTTTGTTTTAAAAATATGGGCTGTTTTTGACAATGCAATGCACAGGCATCAGGTACTAGCATCATCAATTCATGCAAAATTACTGAAATCTTCACAATTTTAGCATTTGTGCTAATTTTAAGACGGTTTTTGTCTAAAATGGAAGTGGCCGCACATGTTGTATTTGATGATAATACATAACATATATAAAGGTTGCGACTGAACACGAATGCGGCCACTTCCATTTTTGACAAAAACCATCTGAAAAGTGACGTTTAATTTTTTATATTTAAGCTTGAATTTGAGCTTCTTTAATGACCAAATCATTTCAAATATTTTGCATAAACTAATTGAACCGACTGCAGTAGACACTTAAGTGTTTAAAAAAGTAAAAAATCTTTCAACAGATGTACTTCGAATTTTAGGCCAAAACTAGCCCTTACCGGACCATCTACTTTCGTGTGTTTGCAGCGCTTTGCTGGATTGATCTTCAGGCGGAACACCCAAACTCGAACATTCAAAACCCTATGATGTATAAATACATAAAGGTCTAAATGTCCAAAAGGCACTTAAAAATAATAGCTAACATTGTCCAAGGTTTATTTTACCAGAAGGAGTTGGAACCGTAGTTTCTTAATTATTTCTTAATTTATCAACGAAAAATTTAGGAAAATAATGCTATAAATCTACCGTGGCTAATAATTTATATCATTACGGGTGGATGATACAGAACGACTGTTGTCATTGATTATATTACACATAAAATTAAAATATATAAAATAAAACGAAATACTCACTCACTCGAATAATTCAGCGCCCTCTTACGGTCAGTGTCCTCCAGAGTGGAGAGATCGTAGTGATCGGAATATAACGACTGGATTATTTGGTTTGAATACTCACTGACTACTTAACACGTATGTCAAGTAAACAGGATGTTCACAAACGCTACTGGCATACTGTTAAACATTGTATGGTGCGTAGGAATGGTACATGATATGGTATGGTGGTATGGTACACATACCGCCGTATCTTGGTATACATGAATTGTACGATGATACGGTGTTGGTGATATGGTACAAATTATAACACAATTGTATAATTTGATGGTTTGAAACACGGCATTTTTTGAAGTATGAAACTTTTTTTCCAATTGAATTTAGATAATCGGAAACATAATTTATAATTGTTTTACTTAAATTAGATATTGTAAGAATTCTAAAATATGAAAAATGTCTGTACAAATAGTTGGTGACAGCACAGATAGTCTTTTATTTATTTCCAATTGTAAACAGTGAATAATTAGTTAGCATTTCACATCCCAAATTAAAATATCTGAGATATCAAAAAGATAAGACAATACGAAAAATGTTATGTCCATGCATGAGCGGCAAAAATGTCAATTATTCTTAAATATCTTATCGAAAAAGCACAATATCTAAAGCTTACAATCTAGATGATTAAGTTTTATTGTATTTTTATACCTATCTCCTTAACCATTTATAAAAAAAGAGATGTTAGTTGAGTCAATTACTTTACAAGGGCATTATCTAATGAGCAATAATTCTTCCATACAATCAGGTTTTATAAAAGTTGAGGATCTCCATCATTTTCAAGATATTTGAACAATCTCAAATGACAGGGAGTGGGATGACTCCTGTGGACTCACCATATATATCATTCAATTCATATTGAAATGTCAAACAAGAAAATATATAGTTTAGGGATGGAGCATTTACAAGATATTTGAACATTCTAAAATGGTAGGTGTTACGGATGATCTCTCGAGACTCGACCATTATATCATTCAATAAATCCTGAAATTGCAAAGGAGTAAAAAGTATTGTTTACAAGATATTTGAACATTCTTAAATGACATGAAATGGGGATGACACATGGGGACTTACACTATACATCATTCAATTCATCTTGACCACAAGAAACTACTTGATTTGAGGGATGGAGATCTCAATCTTCTTCGTGATATTTGAACATTCTCAAATGGAAGCAATAGGGATTTTCCCTGTGAACTTATCCTTTATTTTATTTTTGTTTCTTTTTGTCTTTGTCATGAAGAACTCTTCCATATATCTTTAACGGTTTTTGTGTGATTTAAAAATAATGTTACAGACAGGTGAAAGAAAAAGCAAAAGGTGACGATTGACCTTTTGACCCATAAGTAGGTCCTATGGCCCATGATAATTACCGAAGAACCCGTGTCTAAATCATTTACTGTTCTCCAGTAATAACCATTTAAAATGAAAAAAAAAAAAATGATCTAATACGGTTCTTTAGCATGTTCATTGCGGTAAAACAGGAAGAATAAGAGAGAAAAAAAAAGATTAACCAGTAATTTGTGTTAGAATGCTATAAGTCGCCCAAACCGAACGTTGTCTCTGTCAGACAAAAATAAAATTAATCTTTAACAAATCAGTTAAATTCAATTTAAAATTCAATAACTTCTACATTTTTAACCAAAAAGTATTTAAATGTTCCACTTTAATCCTACCAAATTGTTCAAGTTTACCACATGATGAGGTTTTTGGCAACTTATCGATAAGAACCGATCGAGCATACACTAGAAGTCTCCAAACTTCGTTTTGGAGACTTAATTAGTAAAAGCAGTACCGTAGTCATTATAGGCTATTTTCAATCTGAGTTCAAAATCTGGGATGCAGCCGTCAACGCCTTGTTTTTAATAAATATTTATATACTAACTGTTTTAAAAATATTAAGTTGTCTTCTATTTCATCCAAAGAGTTTATTTTTTCATTAATTTATTTGAGGCTTTTTTTTTTTAATTTTTCCTCAATATGAACGAACTTTTTAAAGCTCTACGAAGGACCATCCAAGTTTCTTAATTTGAATGGTTTATAGTAATAAGTATATCGAACATAATAATAAATAGACGAGGTAGCGGACAACGATGGTACATGTTTCATGCAAGCAACCTCTTCTAAACAGTTTAAAATCTATAGAATCTGTGCTTATTCATTAACGATGTGCACTTTTCTTATGACACATAACTTGATTTCTGTAGATTTTGCAGACTTTAAAACAGTCTACTTTGTACGATGAACTAAGAAAAACGTTCAGTTTATTCTAGATTGAGTGTGCCTGTTTTGTGATATTCAACTGCTCCTATATTTTCAACATAATGCCCTCAAACTTCTCAGAATGTTTGTACATACATGTATATTGAAGATGAACACTGGGGACAAAGAGATCTTGTATTATGTAATTATGAATACAAAATTGAAGAATTGCTTGTACCCCTGAGACTACAGTATTCTCAAGTTCTGCTAGTTTGTAGAAATCAGTTTTTGTCACCATTCCTTGCTATATATTTCAAATAGATGCTATCTAAACCACATCGGATACCCTCTATATTGCACCGTACAAAATCACAATAAATAAATAATACGGGTCATAAACACAACCTTTTATCATTTTCTCTTCAATTTCGAGCATCAGTAGGTAATTACGTTGTTTTATACTGCCTTTTATGTGTCATATCTAAAGACCCTTTAATGCTTAAAACAACATTATAAGAATATAAGAATAAGAAAATTGTGACCAAGCTATACAGGGGCGGATCCAGCCATATGTTCCCATTCAAAAGCATTGATCGTAAAAAAAAGGGGGGGTTCCAACCCCCGGAACTTCCCCTCCCCCCTCCCCTCATCCGCCACTTCTATATCGATTTCCCCAAAATAGGTACACAAGATGAGATGTGTATATTTAATGTACAAACAATAAACTCATCATAGATATCAAGACTGAAATTGTGTACGCCAGACGCACGTTTCGTCTACAAAAGTCTCATCAGTGACGCTCGAATCAAAGAAGTTAAAAAGGCCAAATAAAGTACGCAGTTGAAGAGCATTGAGGACCCAAAATTCCTAAAAGTTTTGCCAAATACAAATGTTCTTTAAGGTTTGAAGGCTCTTGATTGAAAACACTGTAAATATAAACAAAATATGTAACTCGTCATTGGTGTTGTGAAGTTTAATATCTTTAAAACAAAGTATTAACAAACATACCGAACTTCAAAGTTAATTTAAAAAGGGAGAAGGCCATAAAACCTGACAAAATCTAAATATGCAGTATTATCAAAATAATTTCATTATTATGGTACACATCTTCAATGTAGTTGCACATATTTATTTCTTTTTGACCATAATGTTGTCTGTATTCATTGGACATATACTTTCTAATTGCCTTGGTTTTCTTTCTCTTTAATGTTTACACGAATCTGGACCCGCTTTCCCGCACGTTCACCAATCTGTTCACCATGCACCATAATACATATCTATAGAAAGATGCGGAAGACACTGAAGGGACATTCAAAATTCATAAGTCGAGAGAAACTAACAACAACGTGGCAAAAAATAAATGAAAAACGACAAAAACAAACACGTTTATAAAACACTACATATAATTCTAAATATTCAGCAACACGAACCCTACCAAGATTCAAGAACTTAACTATAAAAGTTTTTCGAAACACAAATTGGAGCTAGTTTACCAAACTCAGTATAACGACCTGTTTAGGATGTTAAAATACACAGCTGCAAATAATGTACATAGGTTTACCATTTTACTATATAGTTAAAATATATTAAAATACCTAATTTGAAAACTTGAAATAAGTTATCTTCACGTTTCCTTGGAGTTCGGTATTTTTGTAATTTTACTTTTCACAGAAGAAAAAACAAAACTTATCAAAGGAGCAATATATTTACGACCAAAAACTGACTTAAACACAACTCTTTGTAAATACAGATAAAACCTTTCGTTGAATTACTTTCAGGCATCCGATTGACTTGATTGGATGATTTTTTATAATTATAGTCATAAAGTAAATGTCTAGTGTTATATTATATATAATGTCATTTGTCATTTTGCCTGTTATCAATATCATGAATATCGATATTATTCTGCATGAGTCATAGTACAACTGGGCATACTGTTAAACAAGGTACAGTATAGTATAGTTTTATAGTACAAATGCAACGGTACAAAGGTATACATGCATATTTATAGTGTGTCTTTCTATGTTGTGATGTTACACTATTGTTTCAGAAAAAGGGTGAAGGTTTGGTACCATTAAAACGTTTAAACCCGCTGCATTTGTTTGCACCTGTCCTAAGTCAGGAATCTGATGTTCAGTAGTTGTCGTTTGTTGATGTGGTTCATAAGTGTTTCTCGTTTCTCGTTTTTATGTAGATTAGATCGTTGGTTTTCCCGTTTGAATGGTTTTACACTAGTAATTTTGGGGCCCTTTATAGCTTACTGTTCGGTGTGAGCCTAGGCTCCGTGTTGAAGACCGTACTTTGACCTATAATGGTTTACATTTATAAATTTTGACTTGGATGGAGAGTAGTCTCATTGGCACTCATACCACATCTTCTTATATCTATGAATGGTATGATGGCATGACAAGGTGGTATGGTACATATTTCTATACTATGGTATAATTTGATGGTATCAAGCATGGCAGGGTTTTGAAAACTGAACTTTTTTCCAATTGATTTAGATAATCTGAAACATGATTTATGATTAATTTGCTTAAATTAGAGCTATTTCCCTATAGCTTGTAATTAAAAGGTTTGGTTGGTTTGCTTGCTTTGTTTGTATAGATGATTGCTCAAGCATTGCAATTAAGAATGACATCTGCAATCAATTATAGATAGGTGGGGGCTTCAGCTTTTATATATTATCTTGGTACAAGTGAGTTTTGTCAGGCCACTGTTGATAATTTAGGGCATACAGTTGGCCAAGGTCAAGTGAAACCTATCATGGCTAAAGTGGATGCAATTACCAAATGTCCTCCTCCTACAAATAAAAAGCAACTTATGAGATATTTAGGCATGATTGAATTTTACAGAAAATTCTGCATTTTGCTACTGTTGTTCAACAGTACCCATATCTCATGTTGACTCATCTTTTACGTAAAGATTTTAAATGCATATGGAGTGATAATTGTCAAAACGCTTTTGAAAATAGCAAATCACTTTTAATTAATAGTCCAGTTCTGATCACTCCAGACTTTGGAAAAAAATTCAAACTTGCCGTTGACACAAGTGATGTAGGAGTTGGAGCCGTTTTATATCAAGAAACAGATGATAATGTTTAAACACCTATTTCATATTTTTCTAAGAAATTAGAAATTAGATAAACATCAGAAAAATAATTCAACTATTGAAAACTTCAACATTTTGATGTATATTTAAATCCCACTATGCATCCTTTTCTTGTTTATACTGATCATAATCCTCTCACCTTCATACAAAAATGAGAAACAAGAACCAGAGGTTGACTATGTGAAGTTTATTGTTACAGGAATATGATGTTATTGTAAAACATATTAAAGGTAAAGATCATGTAATAGCAGATGCTTTATCTAGATCTTATTAAAACACTGCATACATAGTTACTATATATTTTGTATATATTGTTCATGAAAAATTGTCATTAATTTTACAACTTTTGTCACACTGTATTTGCATGAATTCTTTTAAGTTGAAGTTTTGCATTTTATTGTTATAACTTCTGATTTATGAAAAATATAGACACTTTTAGCTTTCAGCGGAGATAACTAAGATAATTTATTTCTTATAGAATGTATTTCAAATTATTCATCGTTCATTCATTCTCTTCATTTTCAAAAAGAATGTTAAGAGTTTTAATATATTTTTTCTTGTCTGCGTATTTAATATTCACTACACATTTGCTACTGGAAGGGGGTATAGCAGGCAACACCCAATTAATCGATCAATCAATCCTTCTGCACACGTATTCTTGCTTTATCGTGTACGATATAACATGGGAATTTTGCACAACTTTTAGGTAAAACAAGCCCGATGTCCTATCCTTTGTATCATAAGTTTGGAAATAGCACGATACAAACTACATTTAAAATACGCAGGAAAGTATTGTGTACAATTACACGTTACATTAACAGATACATTATAGAACATCAACAGGAATTTTTTTTCGCCTGGTATCAATGATGAGTTATTTTACAAAAACTAGGTTTATATTTATCCCGTTTTATTAAAAATAATATGTTGTCTCCAGTGTTGCAGAACATAAAAAGGTAACAATTATTGCAATCTTTCTCTGTTATTCCTTTTTTTATAATTTTGTCTTATTACCGCCATTTCATTGCGTTACTTCTCAATATCTGTTTAATGTTTTACCCGATGAGGATAAGCTTTAAAAATTATATTCTGACATTTTTTTATATTGATTAATTGATTTTGGTAATATCTGAGTACAAAAAGGAAAAACCTGTTGAGGACATCCTTTATTGTAAAAATTTTACAAAAATTCTAAAAAAAAAGTATAACATGATGTTATCAAACAAGGTGTGACAGATGGCTTGAATGGATTTTAAAATTAATTAAGTGTTAGTTAGTATAGATACCATCAAAAACCCTGGAGTGTTACTTGTACTATAAAAGTATTTATAATACTAATTTATAATAATTTCTAATACTTGTAAAAACTCCACCAAACAGGCATTCAATAGAAACAATGTCTTTCATATTACTACTGACTTTCAGCTACAACTCGATTCATTTTTTTTGTTTCGGATATTTTTGATGCAAATTTTTACAAAAAATTAAAAAGTGCCAGATTGAATGAAAAAAAAGTTATTACCTCATCGCAGGTCTAAAGAAAAGAGAAAATAAGGGCAAAAATTTAAGAATAGAGAATAATGGAGTGCTAAAATATAAAGAATAGAGAATAATGGGCAAAAAATAAAAGGAATACAGAAAAATGACCGAAAAAAATTAAAGAATACAGATATAGAGGAACCCCAATCCAGACCCTCATAGACTGTATTCAATTCAATTCAATGTTTTTTTTTATTAAAGTCTCATCTCTCAACAAGTACAATCAATATTTATACATTGTGAAACAATACTAAACAAAATGAGAGCCATTCTATACAGAATTATAAGAGACTATTAAAATGCATAGATATAATACACTAAACAATATGAAATAAAATACTATTTACAATATATAAAATTTCTACGCCTGTTTAAAATCAAATAACAGGTTTTGGAATACACACGTGTATGAGATATGACTTTTAAAATTAATTGTAAGTAATTAGAATAATCATCAGTCACCAAACACCCTGGAAGTAAAATTTGATGCAAGCAAACAAAAGTGTGGCAGATGGCTTGAATGGAATTTAAAATTAATTAATTGTAAGCAATTAGAGATATCATCAAAAACCCTGGAGTGTAATATATACTATAAAGGTCTATTTTACATATAAAAATCCACAGACCAAACATTCAAGAGATACAATATTCTGAGACCGTGAGTATTTTCTGTATGTCTGCTGTATACATTTTTTGTTATTTACTAAATAGAACATGTTATTA
Source organism: Mytilus coruscus (assembly GCA_017311375.1). Lineage (NCBI taxonomy): Eukaryota > Metazoa > Mollusca > Bivalvia > Mytilida > Mytilidae > Mytilus > Mytilus coruscus. The sequence continues at coordinate 53,933,792 of CM029601.1, forward strand.
AAGGAGACGTGACACGATTTTTTTTTTTTTTTTTATTAAATTAATAAATATTAGTCTTAAAACATGTTTTGTACAATTTTGCTGGTCAAAACCTGATCAATCGGCATTTTTAGGTCAAAGAATCCAGCGCTTGTCATAATGAATGATTTTAATTAGATAACGATCACGTGATCGTGCTTACGTCAGTGGTTACAAGCTTGGAAAATGTCTCAAATTGGACGATGTCGATACACTATGGACGGTATTGACAGCACTTTTCCCGATTACTGACAAGCTACAAAGACGATTGACCTCATCAATTTGAGCCATTGTGTGTGGAAAATAACCAAGAAAAATATATTAATTCTTCATGCATGAGAAGAGTCCAAAAGACGATTTTCAGCCAATACCGTTCGGATTGTTACCATACATTTGGGTTTGTCTGATGAATAAATTTAATAAACCGTTTCTGCATTTTTTTTTTATTTAAATAAAACTACTTTTAATCATGATTAAAATATAAATTTCTAATTATTAATGATCAAATTGTACTTTTTCTCTCTGTTACGGTAACGTTATAATTATGTGTGCGCCAGAAACAGAAAGAAAAAAAAATTTTTTTTTAGTTGAAACCATACATCACACCAAGGATTTGTATAGTGACAAATCCTTTATCACACTATTTCTGCATTAGGATATTCAATTAACAATTTTATTACTTTCCCCCCTTTTATGAAAACATATTTATTGGAGGCTGTTGTTTTAGTAATTACATTTTGACACCTATAGCATAATTGACCAGGTGAAAGGCATCTGTAGTGTGATTTAGTCACGTGTTATATTATTTACCTTTTAAAACCATACATTTTCAGAAAAGTTATACTACACTTCTAAAGTATGGAATTCCATCCAGACCCTTATAAATCTAACTTCAAATTTAATGAATTACAAAGTAAATTCAAATTCACATATTTCCACCCTCTCTTCCAAATATCATTTAGCAATCAATTTGTTTATTGCTACCAGCAAAATGCATGAGTCCAGGAAAATATTCACAACACATAATGTTCTTTTTCAAAACAATTCAACAAAAAGGAGTCATTTGAATAAATGAATAGGCGCTCACAAACATATACCCGCGACACATTTTGAATGTGCCTGTCTTAGATCAGGAGCATGTAGATCAGTAGTTGTCGTTGGTTCTTGTCGGTCTTATTTTTTCTTCGGAAATTATTTTGTTATAAATAAGGTCGTTAGTTTTCTCGTTAAAATTGTTTCACATTTTCATGTTGAGACCTTTTATAGCCGAATATACAGTATGGGGTTTTCTTATTGTTGGAGGCCGTACGGTTATACCAAATATATGGTTCAAACGACACTTTCTTCATTTATTATCAAGTTTCCATTTTTAAAAGAAATGTATTCATCATCTGAATCATTACCAACTAGATAGTTGTCAATAATTATATTCGATGTTCAATATAAGAATGTAAAAGACTTATGATTCACATTCTCGTATCATTTCCTTGTTTGCTTTTTATGCTTTTTGTCAAACAATTTCTTATGAAGTTAGAGACTTGCAAGCATACAGAAATATTACTTTTCTATCTCAAGAAGTCAATTAAAAAAAATGCATCTGTTATAAACCTTTTATATCTGCATATTCTTAAAAGCAATAAAAATAAGATCTATATACAGGTTGTCTATTAGTAAGGTTAGGGTATTTAATTGGTGGTCAGAAATATTGATACCATACCATGAATAAGTGGGTTTATGGTCATTTTATAAAACAATAGGACACCATCGATAATCATGGGTCATACTAGAAGATATTATAAAAACAAGAAAAGAAATAAAACAAAAATAAGCATATAAGATTTAAACACAATCTTGCTATTGAAAATAAGAAACAGGACCTAAACTTTCATAAAGAGTTCGTCCTAAACTTATCTAAAGAGATATAACTGAAACTGAATTTAAAGTTATAGCAAAGGTTTAAAATTTGTTCCTACAAACAAATGTAACCACAGACAATTGATAAAAGATTTTCAATCATTTGAGAGGTCGTTGCGACTGAAATATTATTTCGGTACTAATATACGAATAGCAACTAAAACCCACCCTTTCAAAATTAAGTCTAATTTTCAAGTTCCAATCATTGGCGATAATTCAATAGAAAATACATTTTCTACACAAAACACGAATTATCAAAATATATGCCGAAGATTAAATACAATATGTCTAAATCGGAACGTGAATGCATAAAGAAATTAAAATCGACAATACTATATGTATTCATAAAGCCGATAAAATAACACGACTGTAATACAGAATAAACGTGACTATCTTACTGAAGGCGAATCCCAATTAAATGACGGTATTCACTATACTAAAATAATAAATAAAATATTGACATAGAAAACACCAGAAAAATAGTCAATAAATTGGTATACCGTATGAAAGAAAATGATGAAATAGACGAAGTGTCTTTCAAATTTTACGAGAAGAAGGTAAAACATTTAAAACTCAAAAGCCTACTTCCTTCCTAAGATTCACAAACTTAGTACGGAAACATTAGAAATGTACCAAAATAAATGTATGAATAAAGAAAAGTACATGTACCAGGTCGACCGATTATTAGCCAATGCTCGGGACCACTACTAAATATTGGAAAATACCTAGATTATTTTCTTCTTCCACTGGTGAAGACACAAGATACATATCTATCAGATACTAGCGATTTTATCAGATACATAGAAAATACTCACACGGAACAGAGTGATTTACTTGTTTCCTATGATATAACATCGTTATATACTAATCTTAATTTCAATGAAATTAAAACGGCTATAGAAAATACGCTTAAAGACCATGTAAATCAAGAATATGATATCAAAAGACCATCTACAGAAAGTCTACTTGATATTCTTAGTATTTTACTGACAAAAATGAATTTACTTTCAATGAAAACGCATATAAACAAATTGTTGGCGTATCAATGGGCGGAGTTGCTTCCCGGAAATATCTGATATTGCTATATTTGACCATATAAATAATATTATAGAACAATATCCATACAAAGATAATATTAAAATTTCATAAACGAACGAGAGATGATGGCTTTATTATATTTATTGAAGCAGTGAGCAAATTAAACAACTATTTGAAATAGCAAATAAGAAACATAACCTGCTGAAATTCACTTTTGAAATAAATACTCATACTATGAAATTCTTAGATGTGGTATTATTTAAAGGAAAACGATTCATGACATCTGGAATATTAGATGTAAACTGTTACACCAAACCCACTGAAAAATTTCAGTATTTACATAGATCTTCGAGTCATGCTCCTAACTGTTTCTCTTTTTATTAAAGGAGAAGGACAAGAATTCTTAGAAACACCAGCAGTAAGGACGAATTTAATAAACGTATTAAACTGTTCATAGATAAATTATCTAGACGGGGATACACGAAAGAAATTGTCAGTCAAATATTGCACAAAATTCGTCACGAAGACAGACAGTTAAAACTTCGGAAGAAAAATATAAGAATAAAATGACGGGCAGAAATATGTTCATTACAACGTATCATTATAATGCTGAATATCTTAAAAGATTATAACAAAGTTCTGGTATATAATTCGGAAAGATCCGATTGCCAAACAAATATTTAAATCTAAACCAGATATGGGTTTCAAAAACAATAAAAATATTAGCGACATGATAATTAATCATTAAGTCGAAGAACCCTCCACAGGAAGCTTTATAATATAGTGTATACTGTGAAACAGATGTAATAAAGACATGACACCGATTTATTTCAATAGATCATGTATCTGAGATAACCGACGGTTTCTTATATGTCCATGTTTCTACCCGGCAGGGTACCTACACATAGTTCTTCAAATGCTAAACATGGCGACTTTTGTATATTATCATATAGATGATAAAACAAACACGCCAGTATACCCTGAATTCAACAATATGATATTGATAAATACTATCTCTATTGTATCCGTGTAAATTATGTTTAAGTAATTAGTGATGAAAATAAAGACAATAAGTCTCTTCATTAATTAAACATAAGTGCTGATCAACTTGGTCAGTTTTTCAGTCTGTAAAAGACTAGCTACAACGTAGACCTATATGCACGTGTAGTTAATAAACTAAAAAAAAAAAAACTGTTATGAAACAGACACACATCTATCTATGATACTAGATACGAAATAAATACGAAATAAGGTCGGCCTCTGATGAGGGTTTACCTGGGAATACTCCCGAAAGAACCCGAAACATTGCATATTAAAGTTCTTAAGAATTAAGCAATAAAAAGTACGTAGTGTCAGGTCAGAAATATTGATACCATACCATGAATAAGTGGGTTTATGGTCTTTTATAAAACTATTTAATAACTATGTCTTATCAATCCCCATGTGGCGTGACATCTGAAGCTTACAACTTCAAACGAGACCTGAAATTGCGAAATTCAATCACCTGTACCGCACACCTGTGACCTATGATGAACTCATGGCATGGCACCCGAGACCTCAACTCTCGATTCCTTATGAAAGTGGAAGGAAAGAAGTGTAGTTTGGGCTTGTTAAAATGTCCCATCTTTACACCTTCTAAGTCTGTGTGTCATTTGAAAAACAGAAAACATCATGTCAATATTCTTTTAATTATATTGTTGAATCCATCGGCATCACACATAATCATTGTTTATCACTGTCATGCGTTTTGTGGGATAATAATCGAAACGAAATTTGCGCTGTACCCATATGTCAATATGAATGAAAGTAACCACTGACGTAGTAGCCTCGTTCTGAGTGACTTCCGGGATGGAAATATGCATATTTGACAGGTCATAAATCGTTGCATTAAAATCTCATTAAAATACATATTTTACCAAATATTTGACACTTATATTTCTATCGATGTATTTTTAGGGAAGATTAAGTATAAATAAACATTTTGAAACACAAATTGAAAATCGTGTCATGTCTCCTTTAAGGACGCATTCAAAACAACTTAAAAACAACTTAATATGATCCTTGTATTTGTACCTCAGTTTCTTTACCTTTCAGACAACTGTTGTCGTCAGGTCAGTGAGTAATATTTTACGGTAGATATTTTTCCTAAAGTATTTCCTCTGAGTTAAACAACGGGTTTCAGTGTGAAGCAGAATAGGATAACCCTGATCCGACTTTTCTTATATATCCATTTACAAAAGAAAGAAGCATCTACACAGAAACATTATGATGACTAGTCTACTATAATTGTTGTAGTGTTACATGTAGTTGTCAATCAACCATTCAATTTGTTTTCAGATCTCAATTAAAGCAGAAATAACAGAGATGAAGATCCTATTGGCTTTCTTCTTGCTTGGTAAGTTTAAGGAAGACACTATTTACGTCATGAGAGAGTCGCAATGGGGTACCTTTTGACGAATAATGGTAAAAATCTTGCCAAATGACGTTAACGGTAATTTTGGTGCATGACGATAAAATGTACATTTTCTTTATGACGAAAAAATCGACTGATTTGACGAATTACGTTAATTTGTTTCCAAAATAACGGTAACGGATAATTATTTGAGACCTCTGACGAATCACGATACGGATATTTTGACGAATCACGATAAAAATTTAAACCAATTTGACGCTAACGGTAGCCGAAAAGACCGTTTGACGCCTGACGGTAAAGGGCATTCCTTGTTTGTCCCTTTGTTCGTATCCTCTTTCAAAGGTTTAGGTTTGAGCGTTTCTGATGCAGCTAAATCCAGAAAAGAGCTTCAGACGAACTAATTTATTAAGATTAATTTCAGAAAAACAGGGCAAAAGTAACAAATTCTTTACGATCCCCGAAAGTCATTGAAAGATCGTAACTGTTTTAAATTAAAAAAAAAAAATGAAGCTAAAGAGAAGATTTTCCCATCAACCTTCATAATTTTAAGGTAGAGAAGCTTTCACCACGGCAGTATTACCGTTAATGAAATAAGGGAAAGTCAATTTTGACTGAGAAATTTTACTTTTTTTATGTGGTAAGAACTAAACCATATTAGATATAAACAAGATTATATTTCAACATGCAGTAAAATAATTTGTTACTGACGGAATCATCCGATGAATCATGAACATTTTAAAAAAAAGGATTATCCTTAGTTCCTGTTATAACTGATCAATCTTAAACCTTATCTGAACAAGAGACAGCACTTTCATCATGTACAAATACTACTACTACTAGGGGTGTTTAACTCACTTGACTACCCGTGAGGGTCTCGCATGGTCGGCTCTGGCTTACGCCTTTTGGGCATTTAATAATTATTTTTACCTTATGGTAATTATATAATTTGAGAGACAAAAACATAAATATAATAAAAATAAAATGAACAATAATTTGATAATTTTAAATAAATAAATAAATGAATAAATAAATAAATAAATAAATAAATAAATAAATAAATAAATAAATAAATAAAAGGGGAAAAAGAAGCTCAATCACCAAAACAAACGAAAATATAATTACGAATTCTGCTTTAATCTTTGATATCATCACATGTACCGAAATTAATAAGGATGCCATGTACAAGGAAATACAAGGAATGTACAATAACTACTAGTACTGAAGACAGAGATTAAATTTAAGTATCGCAAGTATTATTCGACTTGAAAACAATTTACAATCGAGAAAAAAATAATTTGAGATTAATAATATTTGCTGGGAATGATTGTTTTTAATAAATTAAGTTTGTATTTCACAGGATTCTCATGTATTCTCGGTGACAAATGTGTTGTGTATAAAGAAGGTGAAACAATACCAAGTCTCCCTAATGGAACTAGATATGGCAGAACGTGTCATAATATTTTTAGAGACAGAAATAATTACTGTGTTGAATGGGATTGCCCTAAAACAGACTGTTCTGATCCAATTGTGCCAGAAACTGGTTGTCCTTTTTGTGAGGGTAAGTAAGAGGTAGAACATATTTATTTGACAAGGTACCTGCAGGTGTGCCTTTATAATCAAGTTTACAATACCAAAACACGGTGTTTGAAGGAGACTGAAAAAAGCATTCCCACTTCAACAGAAAAAAAACTTTTTTTTTTCAATTTTAACATTTACATACATGCATACGACTTTTTTCAAAATTCTTTGTTACTCTTTATAAAGTTTATTAGTTATTGGTTAAGTAGAGCGGGCATATGGCAAAATCGTTCATTTAAAGATACAAGCACCAAATTTGGTCTGTAGCTCCATAATAGTCAAGAAATAGTTGGCCATTTGAATTTTTGCCTTTTTCAAAATGGACGTTTAAAATAATGCGTAATTTTGGTTATATGAAATTCATAAAAAACAAAAATAATCAAGAGAACTACCTCATTCGTTTTATTATAATGGATTTACTGTCATCCAAGTATCTTACTGTTAGAACAAATGCATGTTGACTACTTTAAAGAAAACACATATAGATAAATCATTTGAGTGGATGAGTTATCCTTAACAAATGAATTGTTAAGGGGACATAATAACTAAAGTCCTATGAAGTTCCTACAAAATAACATATTCTATACTTAAGTATAGTTTGTTAGATATAATTATCAAACAAGATGATTTTGATAGGAAAATGACAACGAAATTTACTGCATGTATAATTTACTATGGGTGTAAATTATAAGTTTGTATGTGTGATTTTATTTTTGGCTGGTCTGTGGGTTTTGGGAAATTATTACTTGAATTAAGCAAATGAAAACAAAAAAGAAATATCCTCATGTATTAAAAAGTGTCTTCCCCAGAAATGTTTAGCGCCCTATAACATTTTGATTTCATGGTTAGACATATAAAATGTTACGTATATTTAGTCGGACTGATGTATATTGCCATAGCAGATGTTACTTATAATGGACATTTCTAGTTTCTAGTCCAGTAGTGTAAAAATGGTGTTCTTGAGTAATCATAAGTTTGTTTTCCTCCTTGGAACTCGGCTTATTGGAATCTGTGGAAAATTAATTCATGATCCTGCAGTTTGAAACATAAAATATAATACTAGATTCTACTTTCTCGCCTCAATATTTCAGAAAATTGTTGTTTTATTCATTGCATAGAATACATTCTTGTGGATTATTTTGCCATTGAAAATCAAGCGAATAAAAATTTTTGCGGATTATCATAAAATTTCTGATAATTGTTTATTAACTAGATAAAATTGGCAACATTTTGTCAAGGGGCAATCAGAAAACATTAATTGGAGAAAGACAAACTATATCATGGCCAAAAGAAAAAAAGATGGACAGATAAGCAAGTCCACAAAACACTACACACTAAAATAAAGATTTATCAGCACGCTTCCCGCTTAAAATCGACCGCAAACTCAGATGCTACGCAAGAGTAAGCAAATCAAGTTTAACTAATGGAACAAAAGAACGTATATGGCTAGACTACATAAGAAAATCTATTCTTACTGAGAAATAACAAAATATTACATCAGTTTGTATAACTTTTCTCCTATTGTTCTCATATTTGAGAACATGATATGCAGTTAACGATATCAAAATCCATTTTGTTTTCAAATTTCAAATTTTAAGTTTAACTGATGTCGACAGTTTGACACATTTAACCGTAGTGTTGTTTAATTGTGACTACATGAGACAAACATAGTTATAAATTATTTTGCTTTAGGTACATGTGTCAATGGAGGAAGAGTTTTCAGAGAAGACGAACATTTCACATGCGATGATGGATGTAACGGATGTACATGTCACTCTTCCACATATATGATGTGCTATATGCAAGAACCTCCAGAAGTATGCAAAGGCTATGAAGAAGAAAAACGAAACACTTTGAGAAAAAACTCAAGTATAAATATCTCATTAATCCTATTATCACCTGTATTGTTTTATTTCATTTAAATGTAGCAGTGTTTTTTTTTGTTTGTTTTAGAGGCATATATAACGTGAAATTGGAATTGTTAGTCATATAAAGTGTGTGTGGGTTGATGAGGGTGGAAAAGGGGATACTGACGCCTTACAAGATTCATTTGGACCTAATACTCATTTCACACAAATGTTTTCGATATGTCGCAGAGGGCTATTCAGTACACTCCTGGACTTTGAATTGTTGACAGCTATTTCCAAGTCTAACAACAAATGTACCATTTGGAAAAATAAAAAGTGAACGAAACGTGTCTTTTAATTACTACATAATTTTCTAATGCAATTTCTTTTCCGGCTTGATTTTTAAGTCCTGTGCAAAAGCTAAAACGTATAAATAATTTTCACGGTTGACCGCGTAATGCAGGCAATTTTTTTTCACAACTGATATTCGCTTTTTACGCCATCAAAACCAAATTCCCGCGAGTGTCCGAAAGTAGAATGCGAATCCAATTCGGTCGAAATGTTGCGAATTAATCGTGGAGGTCGCATTGTGTTCCACGACTTCTGTCAAATTGTTTGCACATCTATTTTTTTGTCATAGGTTGGTATGACCGTTTAATGCAAAATGTCTACTAGAGAAGCAGATCGCACATGAAAATATCATTCTGCAATCCTTATGAAAACAAGAATGGTGTGTCTTCCCCTTCCCTTGAATGCTCCAACCGACGCTTCTGAAAACGATTGCGATGTAGGGTATCACGTTTTGTATCAGACCCTGTCGACACATCCGTTCTCGCTCCTTTAAGATTTCATACGATCCCACAGTTTTTGTTTGTTACTTTGACTGAATATACCACAAGCTGGAAGTATCTTCTTTATCCTGGCGGGAAGTCTCCCATCGGAACAAATCCTCAGTTTGTTGTTGACCATATTTTTAGGTAGTCAACTGGGTCAAGAGACTAAGCAATGGCGTGAACTGGTATAAATCGTCTGTTATCCTTCAAGCTGCCAATTGAACCAGTTTGAACCCATACTTCTTTTGTATTTTTGTCAAGAAGCCAAGTAATAAAACGTATCAAATAGGGTGGCAACATTGCTTCTGACATTTTCAACGATACTTTGTCATTTGCAGGGTAATAATCTTCAGAAATATAAACATTTTCCATTTTTTGTCGTAATATTGAGGCGGCTGAAAAAAGTACATGCATATCGGTTTGTTCGTTGGTTTTGGTGGAGCTACTTAAGTCGGCTTTTATCTCCTGTATTTCTGAATCTGCTTTGATGTTATTCGCGGCCTTAACAGCGTCTCTCATAGAAATATCGCTAGCAAATACAACGCTAGATTAACCTTGTCCCTGTTGAGCAAAGAACACAATGGCATCCCTGTAGTGCTTCTTAAGTTTAGCATTGATTCTAGAGGAATTACAGTAGGTCTTACTAATGTTACCGGTAAAAAAGACTGGTACATTGTCAAAATTGATGACATTACAAGAGACCTTTTTGTCACGAATAAGGTCTCTGTCTATAATTTCAACTACTCTTTCAAACGCCAAATCATACGCAGATTTATTAGTGGATTTTGGTCTATATGCCATGTATGTGGTCAAACATGATGCATGATAATCTGCACTATTGAGCAAATTCTCTTGCTCTATTCGATAAATCATTTCAGCGTCTCATGCTCTAACAGCATGCAGCATCTTTTAGATTGGCTAACCTTTCAGCAGATGAAATGGTATGTAATGTTATCACCTTTTCATGAGACAGTTTCTTGCAAATAATACATTTTGATGTATTGAGAGGATGACCATTATTTTCAGACAGCAAAGAATTAGATAAATCGGGCTCCATATCTGGTGCTTCCTTTTTAGCCGAAGAACGTGCTACTGATTTCAAATTCTACTTACTTGTGTAGCTTTTATAACACGACCTATGATACCTAAATACGATTGATTCAGTTCCTGTATCACTACAGAATTCATTCAAATAAATGAACAAATTATCACGTCTCTTTGCGGCAGCATTTATCGGACTTTTTCTTCCAGATTCTTTTGATATAATTAAAATTTCATCAACAACGGAATCTCAGATAATGCATTTGTCAACACCAACATCAACATGCCTTTTCTTGGCATCGGGTGGAGCCAGTTTTAACAAGACAGTGAAATTGTCCATTTACTTGAATACAAAACAAATGAAACACACCTGAAAACCAAACGAACCCTACAATGATATTTACTTTCCCGGTTAAATTCAACAAAAACGAATAAACAACAATACCAAACAACATAAAGAAATCACAAGGCTTCGGAAATTCTAAAACGAACAAGAAATATGATTGATAATGACTACAAATGACCTTCGCTAAATCGCCTAATGTGGGTCTATAACTAGAAACCACACGAGTGTCGGTTAATGTGTGACAAATATTCGGACTTGAAATCCGGATAGAAAGCAGATATCTAGCCAAATATTTATCTTCTTACGAATTACCTTAAAAAAATAAATAGGGTCGATTGAAGTATTATACGGCGGCTTTACTGTTGTACCTTTAAAATACATCTATACTGCACGTGCAAATAATGCTAGGTAAAAAACAATGATTTTTCAGTGCTATTTTTAACCATTTTCAGATGCATTGTGCTTTACATAAAAGAATACTTAAAAATGCCCTCATATTGTCTGAAGTTCAAGAGTAACTGTATTTACCAATTTCGTTCACAAATTATTTTTAGAAGGAATTAGTTATGAGATTTGTCTACCGAATCAGCAGTGGGGTATTCGATGCAAGTTGGGTAACGCCAGTTAATGCTGTTTTTAACGTCATTTGTACCACATTTGATATTTACGACAAACATTTTTCTGAAGCTGAATAATCGATAGATATTTTAAGACATTAAAATTCCATGAGATATTTAGGTAATTTAAACTCGTTAAGGTTTATAACCCATTCTGTAGCCATGTGAATTACGAAATTTTCAAACTGCAATTGTATCAAAACAGCAAAGATAGTGAATAATAGAGATGGGCCATTTTATACATATACCAAGGGGAAACTTCGTGCAAAGCATTATTATTTATTGTTTCATTGCATTTAATAGAAAAAGGGGAATTTGTGGCAAATAAAACCAAGATTTTTGTAGAACATCTACAGACTTTAATACAGAGATTTTTGTTATAAAATTTTCAACATAGATTACTCACTTGTTTTTCTATGATGTGCTAGCATTTATTGTTTACAAAAAGTGCTAAACAACCTTTAAATCCCAAAAACCTTGTGCTGAGTCACTAAAATCGAGCGCACCCTAGAAGGTGTACTTGATTTGGTCCATATTCATATTTGTTTTAACCAATATCTAAATTTATAAACTTGTTTTAAGGAAATCATTGCTAGCACTGCATGCAATAATCCTCTATCTATCAAGCACCAAATTGCAAATGTGAGAGTACAAGGGGAAAGCATGTGGATTTTCTATAAAATTTCCATATGTTTTGCATTGAATCAACACAAGGGTATATAATCCTTAACTAAGCGACTTTTTCAACAATCGCCGCTCCACTATTTCTGGCTGCGAAACTCAAAATGTTTGATGTATAGTTAAGGTAATCATTATGTTATTTAAACGCTTTTGCATAACCAGTTACTGTATAATTATAATGTTTGCAAAACACCATTCCTCAAATAATATTTTTTTCCCAAGATTTTCTTCTTCATTAAACGAAACACAACCTTTTTTGAAGTAAAAGTTTGAAATTGTGAAACAGTTTCATGGCTAAAATTTGTAATGTAATTTGATCGGTGTTAGTTTGTAAAAAGTTTATGGACTCACAATTTGCCTTTTTCTATTTGTTTTAATTCCTTGGCATAAATAAGCCCATTCTTTTTTATTTGAAGATCTTTTAATTGTTTTTTTTTCAAGCTCACTTAATTACGTCTAATCATCGTCGTGTACAGAATGAAATCCCATTGCGAATGTCAATTGAAACAACATTTTTCTTTCTGACCTATTCGAGTGATTCATGAAATTCCTCGCCAGATGATAAAAAGAGCAACCGAATCTATAAGAATGCCTAGGATAGAGATCATTGTTTTTGGGTGATGCAGAGTTTTCAGAGCTATATCATCCAGGTCATTTATACAAATTTGGAAAAGAATCGGAGAAATTAATCCCACTGCCCCAAGCTTAAACATATACTTTAGTGTGCATGGCTTTTTCCTTAAAATATGACTGAAACTATGCCATTAACTTTTATTTTACAACTATCATTTCTGACCATGCATTATACATTTTGGGTATTCATGACTTTTCTGTGTGTGTGTGTATGTTGTTATTTACTCGATTTGAAAAACTCACTACACCTTGTGTTGATGTAGTCTGTTTGCAGAATATCGACTTTAAATAAATCTTCGAAAGCCTTTATCAGGTACGCTCGGGAGTAAACTTTCGTGAAGCCAAACAGGACAGCAAATGTCATCTAAGGTCCATTTTACCTGGGTTCTTAGCGTCTTAACAAATTTTTATTTATAAACATGGAAGTACTAGTATATGTTATGAAGGTTCAAAACTGAGAAAGCATTATCTAGCTTTGGACGGACAAGCGATAGGTATACCTGTCATTTAAAGTGTGTGTTAGATGTTTTACGATTTGTTTTCAAGAATCTAAGACTTTTGTTTCTGTTTGCACGTTGGGTCCATTTCAAATAAGCTTGAAGAGTGATGCCATGGTATATTGACGTTGCGCACGGTATTGGTACCACTCAGTGTTACACGACGTTCCCAACAAAATGACGATTTTGACGTTTTTCCAAAGAAAGGCTATGAGGAAAAAACGAAACACTTTGAGAAAAAAACTCGAAGTATAAATATCTCATTAATCCTATTATCACCTGTATTGTTTTATTTCATTTAAATGTAGCAGTGTTTTTTTCTTTGTCTAAGAGGCATATAACGTGAAATTGGAATTGTTGGTCATATAAAGTGTGTGTGTGAGATTGATGGGGTGGAGAAGGGGGATTACTGGTGCCTTACAAGATTCATTTGGACCTAATACTCATTTCACACAAATGTTTTCGATATGTCGCAGAGGGCTATTCAGTACATTTCTTGCCTTTTAATTGTTTACAGCTATTTCCAAGTCTAACAACAAATGTACCATTTGGAAAAATAAAAAGTGAACGAAACGTGTCTTTTAATTACTACATAATTTTCTAATGCAATTTCTTTTCCGGCTTGATTTTTAAGTCCTGTGCAAAAGCTAAAACGTATAAATAATTTTCACGGTTGACTGCGTAATGCTGGCCAATTTTATTTTTTTAGCTCACCTGGCCCAAAGGGCCAAGTGAGCTTTTCTCATCACTTGGCGTCCGTCGTCCGTCGTCGTCCGTCGTCGTCCGTCGTCCGTTAACTTTTACAAAAATCTTCTCCTCTGAAACTACTTGGCCAAATTTAACCAAACTTGGCCACAATCATCATTGGGGTATCTAGTTTAAAAATTGTGTCCGGTGACCCGGCCAACCAACCAAGATGGCCGCCATGGCTAAAAATAGAACATAGGGGTAAAATGTAGATTTTGGCTTATATCTCTGAAACCAAAGCATTTAGAGCAAATCTGACTGGGGTAAAATTGTTGATCAAGTCAAGATCTATCTGTCCTGAAATTTTCAGATGAATCGGACAATGGGTTGTTGGGTTGCTGCCCCTAAATTAGTAATTTTAAGGATTTTTTTTTCGTTTTCGGTTATTATCTTGAAAATTATTATAGATAGAGATAAACTGTAAACAGCAATAATGTTCAGCAAAGTAAGATCTACAAATAAGTCAACATAATCAAAATGGTCAGTTGACCCCTTAAGGAGTTATTGCCCTTTAAAGTAATTTTTACCAATTTTTGTAAATTTTGTAATCTTTACAAAATCTTCTCCTCTGAAACTACTGGACCAAATTCAACCAAACTTAGCCACAATCATTATTAGGGTATTTAGTTTAAAAATGTGTGCAGTGACCCAGCCAACCAACCAAGATGGCTGCCATGGCTAAAAATAGAACATAGGGTAAAATGTAGATTTTGGCTTGTAACTCTGAAACCAAAGCATTTAAAGCAAATCTTACAGGGATTAACTTGTTTATCAAGTAAATATCTATCTGCCCTCAAATTTTCAGATGAATTGGACAACTGGTTGTTGGGTTGCTGCCCTC
Source organism: Mytilus coruscus (assembly GCA_017311375.1). NCBI lineage: Eukaryota > Metazoa > Mollusca > Bivalvia > Mytilida > Mytilidae > Mytilus > Mytilus coruscus. The sequence continues at coordinate 53,948,836 of CM029601.1, forward strand.
AATTGGTAATTTTAAGGAAATTTTGCCGTTTTGGTTATTATCTTGAAATTATTACAGATAGAGATAAACTGTAAACAGCAATAATGTTCAGCAAAGTAAGATCTTCAATTAAGTCAACATGATCAAAATGGTCAGTTGACCCTTAAGGAGTTATTGCCCTTTAAAGTAATTTTTACCAATTTTTGTAAATTTTGTAATCTTTAACAAAATCTTCTCCTCTGAAACTACTGGACCAAATTCAACCAAACTTAGCCACAATCATTATTATGGTATTTAGTTTTAAAATGTGTGCGGTGACCCAGCCAACCAACCAAGATGGCTGCCATGGCTAAAAATAGAACATAGGGGTAAAATGTAGATTTTGGCTTGTAACTCTGAAACCAAAGCATTTAAAGCAAATCTTACAGGGATTAACTTGTTTATCAAGTAAATATCTATCTGCCCTCAAATTTTCAGATGAATTGGACAACTGGTTGTTGGGTTGCTGCCCCTGAATTGGTAATTTTTTTAGGAAATTTTGCCGTTTTTGGTTATTATCTTGAAAATTATTACAGATAGAGATAAACTGTAAACAGCAATAATGTTCAGCAAAGTAAGATCTTCAAATAAGTCAACATGACCAAAATGATCAGTTGACCCCTTAAGGAGTTATTGCCCTTTATAGTCGATTTTTAACAATTTTCATTAATTTGGTAAATTTTGGTAAGTTTTTACAAAATGTTTTCCTTTTGTAATCTTCTTTTCTGAAACTGCAGTAGAAAATCAATATAGAAAACAATCTACTAATGTACTGGCAATAAAAATAATTGATAATTCTATAACATGAAAAAAAAACCACATTAATACCTGATGATGGTGTTTCTTTCTTTACATTGAAAATGATGTCACAACTATAATCCCGAACAATAGGTCGAATGGCAGATATGTTTCAGTACTTTGGCTTCATTTTCTACAGATTCCGAAGTGCAAATGATGCTTGAATTCCTATACTAATTTATACAGACTTCATCCCCTTTCACAGGTAATGCCTGCCTCATATTATATTTAAAACTTTAATAGAATATCAGAAATTTTGAGAGAAAATTAACCATGCAAGATCTAAAACTTAATTAATATTGTTCAAATTATCAATTAACTATTAAAAAAGAAAATTCTCATTAAAAAAATATAGTTCTTCATTTTATATTTTATCAGAAATTTAGGGAAAAAAATTGAATTTAATTGTGTCCCTTGTTCTCATTTCCTGGGATAAATCCAATACAAATTAAAGTATTGGTATTGAATTAATATTTAAGAAATATTTCAAACCTTATCATTTTCTTCACAAGAATGAAGACCATATTTTCAGTGTCATGAGTATCAGTCATCATATTTGTTGTACTTTGTTGTTTAAAAGTTGAATACAAAAAAGATCAACAAAGCAATTCAAAACCACTTGAATTTTGCAACAACAAATGAGAGTTTTAACGACCTCAGCTGGCTATACAACCCTTGCACAATCAACTGAAGTTTGCAGAAATCATTAATAGGAAAGATTGCCCTTTAATGATAATTTTTTATTACCTTTTGTTTTTTTTGGGGGTTGCGCAACAACAAACTTCACAACAAACTTTCTCATCACTTCGCATTTCTCGTTAGATAAATTTTACAAAAATTCTCCCCTGAAACTACTGTCAAATTAAACCAAACTTGGTTTAAATCACCACTAGGATATCCAGGGACCACTGTGTATGATGACCCTGCCTGCCAACATGGCACACATGGCTGAAATAAAACGCACTTTTTAGTCTTATATCTCTGAAACTAAACGACAGTACAACAGTTGCATTTATCATGCATCAATTGTAAATAAAAATATCAGGTGAGCGACACAGGGTCCTTGGAGCCTCTAGTTAGTGACTTCAATTGTTACCATGGGCACATATTATCCATAGCAACATCCATTCAAAAACTGCATAAATAGAAATTTATGTAAAAAATACATAAATAGAAGGTGTATATATTAAATTGGAATACGACTGCATGCTTTGCTTACTCACAGTCTTGTCTGTTCTTTTCATAAGGTTCAACAAATGTAATATATAATGTAACATTGGGGTTGGAAGGTGGGAAAAAAAAGTGGGAGGGTAGGTCTCTTTTTATTTTTAAATATCATACATGTAGATTCTTGAAAAAAATTTGGTCGGAGAGCCTGATTATATAAAGAATCAAATTTTTCAGAAATTTCATATATAACATCGATATAACTTGGTTTTAGCTTCAGAGCTTAGTTAAGGTAGTTTGCTTGTTATGTTTTGGGATTTTGTCAGATTTTCGGAAACCTCTGGTTTTATTCATTTAAATGCCTTTAAAAATGGCCATTGACCCCATTTTCTTTTATAAATCTTTTACATGTGTAAAGATAAGCCATCTGTAAAAGTCTTATAAAATTTCGATTATTCTTTAATAGTTTTGAGAATGTAAACTTGTCAATGATAAAGCTATGAAAAGTCAAGAGAATATTTTCCCGCCAAAATTTCAATGGGTAATATCTCGAAAACAAGCACATTGACCTGTATATTTTTTTACTCTTTTGATTCCTTTATTGATCCCTATCGATATTAACTAGTGTTTTGAAAAGTTAATTAATTTGAAACTGAGAAGCGAACCTCCTTAAGATTGCAGTTCAACCCGACTTTTAGTTTTTGTTAAATATACAAAAAAAAAAACACACTTTTCTTTTTTCTGAATCATGGAGTTTTGTGAAATTATCAAATTTTCTCATGTGTTTTTTTTATTGAAAAGTGCAAATAAGTACAGCATAGCTAGCATTTGTAGTAACAAAGTTTGAATACTACTTGACCAAAATAAATAGAATATTGCGTGGGCTCTCTTGAATTTGATCACCATATTATTGTCCCTTGGAAATATAGTTTTATTTGTTGAATTCTGAAGTATAGAAATTCAATGTTCTCAATTGTTTCAAACCTTTATGAAAATACATAAAGCATATATACACTCTAAATCTAAGCTACAACGGTTAAGTATTATTACAACAGTTGTCATGGTAACAAATATCACCCATAACAACATCCAATCAAAATATATATAATATAATTTTACAAATACATATAATTATGCTAATAATTTTCATTTTCTAATGGAATATAACTGCATGCTTTAATCTATTTAACTCTCAGTCGTGTCTTTGCTCCTTGAGAAGACTCAACAAATTTGAATATATACACTGTGGCATTTTGGGGAGGTGGAGGTTTGGTAGTTTTGTTTGAATCTTTCATAAATCCTTTTAAGGAAAATTGAGAGGTTTAGCTATAAAACCAGGTTTCATCTACCATTTTTACATAAGAAAATTCCTGTACCAAGTCAGTAATATATCATGGTTTTATCCATTCGTTTGATGTGTTTGAGCTTTTGATCATTTCATTTGCTAGAGACTTTCTGTTTAGAATTGTCCTCAGTGTTCCGTATATTTGTTATTTTACTTTTTCCTACAACATTTGGTTTCAATCTGGTAATCTATAATTATTCATGAAATGTTACTAACAGATGATCGACTTCATGGGGATTGCAATAGCACATTCTAGCTTTTGTCAAGGTCCATATAATTTTTGAAAGTATTGCTCTGACAATATATGTCCTTTACAAATGGGAAGAAATTAAGAAATTTTGAAAAAATTCTAATTTTCCTAGCGCAATACTTCTCACAAATTTCAAATAGCAAGAGACTCAACTTGAAATCTCACTGGTTTAAGCATTTCCAAACTGAAACTGAAGTGACAAGGACAGACAGATGGACGGACAGACCAAAACAAAACACATAAAGTCATGGTCTTTTAAGAACACTTTACACATAACAAAGGTAAAATCTCTTTGTTATTACTCAGGATAATGCAATGCTAAGGTGTACATTAACTACTGCACAGTTCAAATGTACTCATACCTTTGGGGGCTGATCCTAGACTTTGAAAGGGGTGTTATTCCATAAAATAAAAATAAACAGCTGCGCCATGAGCACATGTTACGCCCGTCGCTTTTTCAAAGAATAAATTTCAATAACTTCTCAATGTCATATTACAAATTCATGAAAAACTAAAGGGAGGTTATGTTAATATATATAAACCCAACACCAAAGTTCGGCCGTTAGATTTTCTTGTTTGAATTGTTTTACATTGTCATTTCTAGACCTTTACAGCTGGCTGTGTATGGCATAAGCTGATCCCCACTAGACTACGATCGCACCACGCTCACCGCAATCTAAAATAAATTCAGATCGTGGTGAGGTCGCGGTATGAGCAGCATGAAAATATTATTTTTCGTTGATTTCACGATGATACTACGTCCTCATTACGCTTCCACAACGATCCCGCTACGATTATACCACGTTCTCACCACGCTTTCTCTACGATTATCATGATCTTACTACGCTCATCACGTTCTCACTACGACCATACCACGAGTTATCCGATTGCAACACGATCTTACCACGCTTCTACTGCGATTATAGCCCGTTCTTACCACGATTATACTACGTTCATACCGCGATCTTACTACGTTCTCAGCAATAACGTCAACATCATGTTCCATATAAATACTGTTCCATTCCTTATATTTCTGATTAATACTTAGATTTCTCGGAAACAACACAGTCATGCCACCAAAATCCAAAACGCGTGGGCGTGGTGGTAGGTGTAGGTGTAGAGGCAGAGGAGGTCTGATAGTAACGAATACTGATCTAGCAGAGATGTCGCACCGACCAATGCAACCTGAATCTTTCTCTTTTTTTTCAAGTTTTTTATTGTCATATAAACCAACTCATACGATTTGTGACAAATTATATACAACCTATTGCTAGTCCATCAAGCCTTAAATCATTGATACAATGCAGATGTATATTTTAATGCATATTAATCGAGAACTTTATTTGATATAGGCTCCGTGTTGAAGACCGTACTTTGACCTATAATGGTTTACTTTTATAAATTTTGACTTGGATGGAGAGTTGTCTCATTGGCACTCATACCACATCTTCTTATATCTACAGACCATTTATGAAATTATTTTATGCCAAACATGCAGCAAAAGTCATGTACAGTTTAGCGTTATCATAGCATGAACGTCAAATTACAGTTATGGGGACATGTCATTGGACATCTTAGATCGTTTCGTATTTACTACCTGCAGCTTAAACAAATGTACATATCATATCATTTTAGAGGAAATTAAATGTATTTTCCATTCACATCATTTAAAAGGTATTAAAAATTGGAGATCAAGTAGAATTTTGTTAAATAAACAGCCTCCGAATTATTCTTTGTGTTATTTTGTCAATTGGGACATTTTATTGGACACGGAAAAACTGACGGTGTTTTGAAAATAAGACCGCAGTTACATAATGATGACTTCAAATAGCTTCTTTATTATTAGGACATGTATAAATTTTCTGATATTATTAAAAGCTTCTTACATCTGTTATATCTTATAATAGTGAATGCAGAAAGTTTTTATACGGGTTGAGCAGCTCAATGGGACATTTTTTTCTCTTCCTAATCTGAACGCTTCTGACGATCTTCTTTCACTCACAGTTAACGTTTATGGCGCCATTATTCTTTAAAGGTATACAATACAGTTGTAAAATTTTTATCACATTCAATCTACCAATTAATCCGCACTGGGAGTTCAATGACGCGCACAAAACAAAATTGTAACAGAGGGACACCCTTAAAATAACGTAATAAGCATCGAAATGAGCAAAGTTTTTCTTTACATAATATCCAAAGCACAAAATCATCTATGTTATTGATTTCTTTGGTTTATTTCCTGTTGAATGATGTGCAGAACATGGATATTTAGTGTATAGGAAAAGAGCTTGAATTGGAATAACCAGCTATCTATCGCATTTTTCCAAAGAGACACCAATGCTGTGCGCAACGTCATTGCAAAAGAAACATACTAGTATTCTAAAGTGTGATTGAATTTTCTTGTTTGTGGTGGTGAGAACTGTAAATTTGTCTGAACATAAATCCATCATGCAGTCTTCTTCCTAATTTGTTGCAACATGAATATCTTCTTAAATGATATCACAATCGTTTGAGATTAAATAGTTCTGTAGATAATGATGTCTTCAGCAAAAAGTCGGAGTTACTGGATTTAAAATATTATGGTGAGTCGTTGATGTAAACCAGAAAAAGAACAGTGCCCAGGATTCACTGTGGGAAATCAGACACGACTGGGGCAACATCTAATGATGCCCCATCTAGAACTACAAACTAGCTTGAAGAGTGATGCCAGGGCACATTGCAGATAAACATACTTATATTCTAAAGTGTAATTGAGGAGAAAACAATTGTGTTTTATTAGAGTTTTCTGTTATACATCAACACTGTTTGTGTGCGGTTTGATGTAAAGTCATATATCCAGTTCAGTGTTTTGTTTCTCACTCCGTAAAAGATAAAATGTATAAGATGTTGGTGTGGGACTTTGTCCAAAAAAAAACCCTGGAGTGTTACATGTACTATAAAAGTATTTAAAACTTACAAAAACTCCACCAAACAGGCATTCGATAGAAACAATGTCTATCATATAACAACTGACTACAGATACAACTCGATTAATTTTTTGTTCATGATATTCTTTGATGCAATTTTTATAAAATTACAAACTGCCAGCCTGAGTGCCAAAAACGTTATTACTTCATCGCTGGCCTACAAGCTGCTGCAGTAGATGAGGGTCTGGATGGGGTTTACAGAATAGAGAATAATGGGCATAATGTGCAGAATAAATGGAAAAAAATATGTAAAGAAAAGAGAAAATTAAGGGAAAAAATAAAGAATAGAGAATAGTGGGGGCTAAAATAAAGAAAAAATACAGAATAATGGGCAAAAATATAAAGAATACAGAAAAAGGACAGAAATAATTAAAATATACAGAAATGAAGGACCTCATCCAAACCCTCATAGATTGTACTCTATAGGTAGTATTAGAACAATCATCAGTCACCAAACGCCCTGGAAGGTATAATTTGATGCTAGCAAATAAAGCTGAGGCAGATGGTTTGAATGGATTTAAAAATTAATTAATTGTAAGCATTTCGAGATATCATCAAAAACCCTGGAGTTTTACATGTACTATAAATGTATATGTTACATGTAAACTCACAAAACAAACATTCAACAGAAACAATTCTGAGAACGTTAGTATTTTCTGTATGTCTGCTGTATACACTTTTTGTTTTTTTTACTAAATAGAACAAGCGATTGAGGGCGCATTCAAAACAACTTAATATGATCATTGTATTTGTACCTCAGTATCTTTACCTTTCATACAACTGTTGTCCGGTTAGTGAATCATATTTGACGGTAGATATATTTCCTTAAGTACGTTCCTCTGAGTTAAACAACGGATGTCAGTGTCAAGCAGAATATGATAACCCTGATCCGACTTTTCCTATACACCCATTTATAAAAGGAACAAGCATCCACACGGGGCCTCGATTGCCGAGTGGTCTAAGAAGTCGAACTATTGAAATTTGTGCAATAAATCTTATCAAAATAAAAAAAAAGTAGTCGAACTACTGTATCACTAGCCAGTCAACACTGGGGTTGTGAGTTCGAATCCCACACTTGGCAGGTGCACTCGACTCCAATCTTAATTGACTAGGATTGTCAGTTTTTCTACCGAAGGTCGGTGCTTCTCTCCGGGCACTCCGGCTTCCTCCGCCAATATAAACTGACCGCCACGAAATAGCCCAATAGTGTTGAAAGTGGCATTAAAACACCAACCAATCAAAAAAAAAAAAAATCACACAGAAACATTATGACTACTATAGTTAATGTAGACTAAGTGTTAGTTGTCAATCAACCATTCAATTTGTTTTCAGATCTCAATTAAAGCAGAAATAACAAAGATGAAGATCCAATTGGCTTTCTTCTTGGTTGGTAAGTTTAAGGAAGACACGAAGAGCGTCATAAACGTAAATGAAACATCTCATTTTTAGAAGAAGTCAATTCTAATGACTATTTCAACCTCTAACATTTAACTAATGTTGTTTAAACAATAGCCTGTAATTACCTGAAATACAGATTTTAACTAAATGTTTTTAATCAGATTTTGAAACTAGTCGTTTATTTCAGGATATCATCATTTCAGTAAATGACATGATTCATAATATGACATTTATAAACTTCCTCGGTGATAAATTTGTGATAGAAAGTGTTAAATGTTTCTATTCCTTAAACAAAGTTGACCTCAGATGAATTTGGTTATTCTTTGTTTGTCCCTTTGTTCGTACACCTCTTACCTTTTCTACGTATTTATATATCCTGGCTTTCAAATGTTTAGGTTTGAGCGTTCCTGATGCAGCTAAATCCAGAAAAGCGTTTCAGACGCACGTAATTTAAAAGAGTTATTCCAGGAAGAGAGGGCAAAAGTAACAAACTCTTTACGATCTATGAAAGTCATTGAAAGATCGTAACTGTTTTGAATTTTAAAAAAAATGAAGCTAAAGAGAAGATTTTGTCCATCAACCTTAATAATTTTAAGGTAGAGTAGCTTTCACCACGGTAGTATTACCGTTAATGAGATAAGGGAAAGTCAATTTTGACGGAGAAATTCCTTTTTTAAGTGGTAAGAACTAAACATTATAAGATAAAAACTAAATAAGTTTTCCACATGCATTAAAATAATTTGTTAACGACGGAATCATCCGATTGAATCATGAACAGTTTCTGAAAAAGGATTATCCTTAGTAACTGTTATAACTTAGCGATCTTAAACCTTATTTGAAAAAGAGAAAGCACTTCCATGATCTACAAATAACTTAACAATTTACCTGCAACGGCAAAGGGGGAAGAACCAAGCTCCATCACCAAAACAAATGAAAATATAGTTACGAATTCTGCTTTCATCTTTGATATCATCACATGTACCGAAATTAATAAGCATAAAGTCATGTACAAGAAAATAAAAGGAATATTCAATAACTACTAGTACCAAAGACAGAAATTAAATTTAAGTATAACAAGTAGTATTCGACTTGAAAATAATTTACCACCGAAAAAAAAATGGATTAATAATATTTTCTTAGAATGATTGTTTTTAATAAACTAAGTTTGTATTTCACAGGATTCTCATGTATTCTCGGTAAAAAATGTGTTGTGTATAAAGAAGGTGAACCAATACCAAGTCTTCCTAATGGTGCTAGATATGGCAGAACGTGTCATAGTATTTTTAGAGACAGAAATAATTACTGTGTTGAATGGGATTGCCCTAAAACAGACTGTTCTGATCCAATTGTACCAGACACTGGTTGTCCTTTTTGTGAGGGTAAGTAAGAGGTGGAAAATATTTATTAGACAAGGTACCTGCATGCCTGGTGTGTTCCTTTATGAGTGTGTGGATGAGGGTTTACAGAATAGAGAATAGTGGGCAAAAAATATAAAGAATAGAGAAAAATGGACCAAAAAAAAAATAAAGAATAGAGAAAAATGATGTGCTGAAATATAAAGAATAACTGCAAAAATTAAGGAATTGGGTAAACATATACTGATAACAGAAAAGAACAATGTCCAGAATACAGTTATCAAGTAAATAATGAATAGACATTATTTTTAAAGATAAAGAATAATGAGCGAAAAAATTAAAGAATACAGAAATGAAGGATCCCCATTCATACCCTCCTTTATAATGAAGTTTACAATACCAAAATACGGTGTTTAAAGGAGACTGAAAAGCATTCACATCTACACATTTACATGCTTGGATACGACTTTCTTTTTTTTTAAATTCTTCGTTACTCTTTATAAAGTTTATTGGTTATTGGTTTAGTGGAGCAGGAATGAGGCAAAATAGTTCAATTGAAGATACAAGCACCAAATTTGGTCTGTAGTTCCAAAATAGTCAAGAAATCGCTACGCTGGGTCATTTGAATTTTTGCCTTTTTCAAAATGGACGTTTAGAAAAATGCGTAGTTTTGGTTGCGTAAAATTTGTTAAAAACTAAAATAATCAAGAGATCTACCTCATTCGTTTTATAATAATGGATTTACTGTCATCCAATTCACTGCCTGTTAGAACAAATGCATGTTGGCAATTTTAAAGAAAAAACATATAGATAAATAATTTGAGTGAATGAGTATACATAACAAATGTATTGTTAAGGGGACATTATAACTTCAGTCCTATGAATGTCCTAAAAATGATTTGGTTCAAAATAATACATTCTTTACTTAAGTATAGTTTGTTAGATATAATTATCAAACAAGATGACTTTGATAGGAAAATTACAACAAAATTTGCAGCATGTAGGCCTATAATTTACTATATATATGCGTGTAAATTACAATTTTTTGTGTGATTTTATTTCTGGCTGGCCTGTGAGTTTTTGGAAATTACTACTTGAATTAAACAAATAAAAAAAAATAAAAATAAAAAAATAGCCTTATGTACTTAAAAGTGTCTTCTCCAGAAATTTTTAGCGTCCTATAACATATTTATTTCATGGTTAGAATTTTGAAAAAAGCTGTTACGTATATTTAGTCGGACTAGATAGTATATTGCACTAGCAGATGTTACTTATAATGAACGTTTCTAGTTTCTAGTCAAGTAGTGTAAGAATGGTGTCCTTGAATAATAAGTTTGTTTCCTCCTTGGTTTTCGGCTTATTGGGATCCTTGGAAAATTATTTCATGCAGTTTGCTACATAGAATATAATACTAGATTCCAAGTTTCTTGCCTCAATATTTCAGAAAATTGTTGTTTTATCCATTGCATAGAATATGTTCTTGCGGATTATTTTGCCATTGAAAATCAAGCCAATAAAACCTTCGCGGATTACCAGAAAATGTCTGATGATTGTTTGCTAACTACATAAAATAGGCAAGATATGCATGTACGAAAGGGCAATCAAAAACCATTAATTGGAGAAAGAGAGACAATATCATGACCAAAGATTTATTAGTACGATCCCCGTTAAAATCGAGAGCAAACTCAGATGCTACGCAAGGGTAAGCATGTCAAATTCCACTAATGGAACAAAAGAAGAGGGGCGGTAGGAGGGGTGTCATCCCGAATTCCCGAAAAAATAAAGCATTCTTTTCCCAAATCTGAAAAATTTATCATTAATTCCCGACTCCCGATGAGGGTAAATCCCAAATTCCTGCCAAAATAAAGGCCCAATCCCGAATTCCCGTAAAATAAAAGACCAAATCCCGACGTCCCGAAAAAGGCTTCATTCTTACTGAAAATAACAAAATTGTTTGTATAACTTTTCTCCTATTGTTCTTTTATTTTTTTTTTGTAGGATTTGAGCATGAAATGTAGTTAACAATTTTTTTTATTATTTACAATTTTTAAAATTTAACTGATGTTGACAGTTGGACATATTTTACCGCATTGTACCTTAATTGTTACTACATGAGACAAACATAGTTATGAATTTTTTTTCAGGTACATGTGTCAATGGAGGAAGAGTTTTCAGAGAAGACGAACATTTCACATGCGATGATGGATGTAATGGATGTACATGCCACTCTACCACACAAATGATGTGCTATATGCAAGAACCTCCAGAAGTATGCAAAGGCTATGAAGAAGAAAAACGAAACACTTTGAGAAAAATACTCGAAGAATAAATATCTCATTAATCCTGTTATCATCTGTATTGTTTTTATTTCATTTAAATGTAAAAGTGTTTTTTTTTTGTCTAAGAGGCAATGATAACGTAAACTTGGAATTGTTAGTCATATAAAGTGTGTGTGGTTGATGGGGTGGAAAGGGGGAGGGTTACTGTTTTCGATAAGTCGCAGAGGGCTATTCAGTACACACCTTGCCTTTATTGGTTTACAGCTATTTCCAAGTCTAACAACAAATGTACCATTTGGAAAACTAAAAAGTGAACGAAACGTGCCGTATTTTATTACTATATAATTTTCTAATGCAATTTCTTTTCTGACTTGATTTTTAAGTTCTGTGCAAAGTCTGAAACGTATAAATAATTTTCACGGTTGACTGCGTAAAGCAGGCCAATTTTTTTTTCAAAACTGATATTCGTTTTTTACGCCATCAAGACCGAATTCCCGCGAATTTCAGTGTCCGAAAGCAGGAGCCGACTCCAAATCTCGAAATGCAGCGAATTAATCGTAGCGATCGCCTTGTGTTCCACGACTTCTTTCAAATTGTATGCACATCCAATTTTTTTGTCATAGGTTGGTATGACCGTTAAATGCAGAATATCCACTAGAGAAGCAGATCGCAAATGAAAACAACATTTTGCAATCCGCACGAAAACAAGAATGGTGTTCTTCCCCTACCCTTGAATTGTCCAACTGACGCTTCTGAAAACGATTGCGATGTAGAGTTTCACGTTTTGTATCAGACCCTATCGACACATCCGTTCTCGTTCCTTTAAGAGTTCATACAATCCCACAGTTTTTGTTTGTTACCTTGACTTGTATCTTCTTAATCCTGGCGATAAGTCTCCCTTTGGAACAAATCCTCAGTTTGTCTTTGACCATATTTTTTGTCATACCATAAAACCGAATACTGTACATTTCTGGCTGCGGAAAATGTTTGCTGTATGGTTAAGGTAACCATTTGTTATTTAAACGCCTTTGCATTACCAGTTACTGCATAATTATAATGTTTTCATAACACCATTCCTCAATAATATTTTTATCCAAGGTTTTCTTCTTCATAAAACGAAACACAACCTTGCCTTCCAGAGTAAAAGGTGTGAAATTGTGAAACAGTTTCATGGCCAAAATGTGTAATGTAGTTTGATCGGTGTTAGTGTTTTAAAAGTTTATGAACTCACGTGTGATATAAGAACGTGGTAGTGATGTCATCTGCTGTTCCACTGGGATATCCAAAGCCTATGTCATTAATATCCGTAAAGTTGCCTTTTTTGTTTCAATCCTTGGCATAAATAAGCCTATTCTTTTTAATTTGAAGACCTTTCAATTGTTTTTTTTTAAGCTCACTTAATTCCGTCTAATCATCGTCGTGTACAGAATGAAATCCCATTGTGAGTGTCAATTGTACCAAACTTTTCCTTTCTGACCTCTTCGAGTGATTCATGAAATTCCTCGTCAGATGATAACAAGAGCAACTGAATCTATAAATAGCCTTGTTAGAGTTCATCATTTTGGGTGATGCAGAGTCTTCAGAGCTATATATATTATTCAGGTCATTTATACAAATTTGGAAAAGTATCGGAGTAATGAACCCCTCTGTCCTAAGCTTTAGATAAACTTTAGTGTGTATGGCTTTTTTCCTAAAATATGACTGAAACTATGCCATTAACTTTTATTTTACATCTATATTATCTGACCATGCATTATACATTGTGTGTGTTTATGACTTTTGTATGTGTGTGTATATGTTATTATTTAGTCGATTTGAGAAAAAAAACACTACACCTTGTGTTTATGTAGTCTGTTTACAGAATATCAAAACTTTAAATAAAACTTTTAAAGCCTCGAAAGATTTCAAAGAAAGATTGTTCCATGGTTAAGTAACTAAATTTTCGCTCACTTCGATTTTTGATAAACGTCTTTGATATAAAGAGACTATCTGTTGTTTTCTCTAAGTTGAAAGTTTGAATTTTTTTATTCTATTACCCATGAATGACCTTTATCATTTATTTAGGGGCCAGCTGAAGCCCGCCTCCGGGTGCGAGATTTTCTCGCTGGGTTGAAGACCCATTGGTGGCCTTGGGCTGTTTTCTGCTCTTTGGTCGGGTTGTTGTCTCTTTGACACGTTCCCCATTTCCATTTTCAATTTTATTTATCATGTACGCTCGGGAGTAAACTTTCGTGAAGCGAAACAGGACAGCCAATTCCATCTAAGGTCCATTTTCCCAGAGGTAGTTGGAACCTTGGCTTCTTAACAAATTCCTTATTCATAAACGGGGAAGTACTAGTATGTGTTATAAAGGTTCAAAACTGAGAAAGTATTATCTAGCTTTGGATGGACAAGCAATAGGTATACCTGTCATTTAATGTTTGTGTTAAATATTTAAAGATTTCTTTTCAAGAATCCAAGCCTTTTGTTTCCGTTGGTATGTTGCGTCCATTTCAAATCAGCTTGAAGAGTGATGCAATGGTACAGTGCAGAAGAACATACTAGTATTGTAAAGTGTGATTGAGGAGAATACAATTGTGTTTTATTGGATTTTTTTCTTGTTTGTGGTGGTGAGTACTGTACATTTGTCTGGACGGAAAGCCAGCAGGCATTCGTTTTCCTACTTTGCTACAGCATCTATGTCTTCTTGGAGGCTATCACAATCGTTTGACATTTGATAATTTTGTAGATAATGATGTCATCAGCAAAACGTCGGAGTTACTGGAATTTAAATGTCTTGGTAAGTCGTTTTAAAAAAAAACAGTACCTAGGACTATTCACTGTGGCACATCAGATGTGACTGGAGCGACATCTTATGACACCCCATCTAGAACTACTTTGTGTGTGCGGTTTGATAAAAAGGCAGAGATCCAGTACAATGCTTTGTTCCTTACTCCTTAAAAGATAAGTTTGTATAAGAGTCTGGTGTGGAACTTTGTCAAATGATTTGGCAAAGTGCATGATGATGAGGTCAGTTTGAATGTAATTGTTTGAGTTAGGTTATTTTAAAAAAGGCAATATATTTATGCAACAGTAGTTTACCGATGTTCAAACATCAAAAGGTCGATTAAGGAGATACAAATCAAGGAGACGAACAAAAACTGACAGAATCGCAAACTCAAAAAGGAGCGAGACGGGTGCGTCGACAGCGTAAGCATTTCCTGTTATGCATGCATCACCCGTAATGCAAATCCACACTCGGTTGAAATTTCACATTGGGAATGAGAAACAATCAGTAAAATTAATAATGAGACGACTACCGCAAAAATTGTCGCTAGTGAGCTGCGACACAGACACGTTTAACACCAATTTGCGATGATGGCCATATAGCTTGTGTCGATTTATTCGTACTTCCTCATTATTCTGCTGCATCTGTGTTTGTAGAAAGAGCACACCCCTGTTAATGAAGTCCGTATAGTGTGAACTTGCACTACCGTTACATACTAATTGAAATAAACGTCATACGATGGGGCAGAGGGTATGTTACTGCTGAGAAATTAAGAGTTGACAATTTTAAAACAGCACGATTATCATAGATTTTAGTTTGGAGTCGTCCATCTGTTTCCATATCGAGGAAACGTTTATGATATGAAGCAAACCTTTTATTTTCGGTAGTATCGTTAATCGCAAGCACTCACTAAACTGTCGGTTAGTGAGTAAGAGGACATAATCAATACATCTGAAGGTGAAATTAAAGAACCATGCAGGGATGCTTTTTTTTTTTGTCTTTGAGAAGGTTCTACTAGTATATGAATTTTTCTTCATGAGTACAAAAATAAGTCGGCCAGTAGGGATGCACACCTAGACCTAATTGTGATACCGACTGTCTGTTATCAATCCAACAAACTCAATAAATAAATTGTCACATCTTTGGTAAAATTTTTGTTGGAATCACAGGGGTACGGTTCTTCACAAAGTAAGAATTTTAGGACCTAAAACAAGTGATTGTGAACAACGATTTCATTTTTTGTAGAATGAGACGATGATACTAGATTTTTCAATTGAGCATGAGGAGTAGAAGTAGTGATGTTAAGAGTATAAAAATCAAATGTTTTGATATTATTGCAAAATTTTCAAGTTTGTGATTAAAGATTTTAGAGTAATCTTTCCGATTTTTAAGAATTCCACATCTGATCGACACGGGGGTACCGCTAGTTGAATATACCTCATCGCAGTTTTTCTGAAGGCCATCTTTTAATGTAGAAAAAATGGTTGTAATAACTTTCGACACTAGTCATGCGTGCTAGTAGATGTTTAGTCGAACATCTTGATGACCCGACTACATATCATTTTTTAAAAGGATTTCTGGAAAGTGTAGGTATCCAGTGCAACGACGGGGTTTTCATCGTCTTTCTTTATGTTAATACTAAAATGTGAAAAGCATTATGATTTTTTAAAATCTCCTCTTGCGTGAATGATGGACAGGTATATATGTGGAATTCCCAGTTTTGCTGTGAATTACAAGTTCTACAGTAGACATTCCAAATAATTATTTTTGCTTTAAAAATAATTTTGATTGAGGCTTTGTCTGCTGGAACAATATTTCTCGTGAAGAAAGGATAAGGCGTTCACAACCTCTGGATTCTTTAAACGGTTTGAAGCCCGTGTGCTCATTGTACAATGTTTATCGTAAATTTTGAATGCGCTTCTGAATACATGACCCAACAGCTTAGTTCCATTTTGATAGTGTCCATTTTTTCATCTGGCTCGCGTTTTACCAATTCTGGCAAAGTCATCAATTGCATCCATCAGTAACCTGAAGGTCTTCCAGTTGATGGGCTTAAGAAATCGATATTCCTAGACTTTTGCTAACAACTCTCTGTTTCCCATTTCTTACGATGACAAGGTATATAATTATAACATTATCACTAGGAGTATTAAGTGTAAGAGGACGATGAACAAGGGCAATTGGCAGGTTTCTTTCATATCCATGGAAGTAAAGATTTATAATACCCTCGCGGTTGAAAATCTTGGTTTGTAATAGGTTTGGTGTATGTTTGAGAAAAGATAGTTGTAGTTTTATCTTTGAAGCAATTTTTGGAAACCTCCAGACGGGCATGTACACCTCACAATCATTCTATACATCAAATATAGTTGACCTATTGGTTATAGTTTCCAAGATACAGACTTGACTATGAAACTTTAACCATGATCACTGATCCATGAACTGATGTCAAGGTAAGGTAAAAACTATCTGACGAACTATCAGCGGTCAAGGTCTGATTAAACCTGCAAGACAGATATTTTCACCTTACAATTATTCTATACATAAAATATAATTGACCTATTGGTTATAGTATCCTAGATACGGACTTGATCATGAATATTTAACCTTGATCACTGATCCATAAAATGAGGTCAAGGTCAGGTAAAAACTTTCTAACGAACATGTAGACCTTCCAGGGATAACATATACCAAATATAAGTATCCTAAAACTCATAATAAGAGCGACAAATACAAACTGTAACATTCCAAAAGGTAATGTTTTTTTTTTCTGAGACTGTCTATGAGACATGACACTAAATCCATTTGATGTGTATTGATTGATTTTAGTCTGGGAGACATGATTTATTTATTAGTTGCACTGTGTGTACTCTTAGATCGGTACTTTGTGTCTTTATTATTCTTGTTAGATGGGTGTTTTGTGCTTTGTGTCGATCTGAGGAGTCAAACCTTTTTCAGCTGATGTTTATTGTTGTTTAATCCCGCCACATTCTGTATATGCCTGTCCCAAATCGAGGGGCCTGTAGTTCAGCGGTTGTCGTTGGTCACTGTCAGTCATATTTGTTTTTCATTCTTTATTAACATAAATTTACTAGGCAGTTGTTTTTTCGTTTGAATTGTTTTACACTGTGTAATTTGTGGGCCTCTTAGCCCATAAATTACAAAATACTATTGGTTTTGCTCATTGTTGAAGGCCGGGTCGTGACCCATATATGCTTACATCTTAGTTAGTTGGTCTCTGATGAATAGTTGTCTCATTGGCAATCATATCACATCTTACAGTTTTTCAGCACTCGCTGAGACATGAAAATGAGCTGAAGAAGAATGGACATATGAAAGAGGAAACTTCGTAAAATAAGGAATATGTATACAAGGTATGAAGCATTCAGGTCTTTTAGCTTCTGAAATATAAGGCTTTATACAAACTTTTTTTGTTCATCAGAAGGAAAAAGAGAGGTGCGCGAAAGATACATAATTGACATTCAAACTCATTAGTAGAACAAATAGATGCTCATAAGGGTAAGCAGATCCTCTCCACATGTGACACCTGTCGTGTTACTCCTATAAAATATGTTGATACATTATACTACTATGTTTGCTCCACAAAATTTACATTAAAATACTGTGTTTGCTCCACAAAATTTACTTTTAAGTACTGACAAACCTGTGCTCTTGTAAAATTTTAAGGCATTGTTTGAACTAGGTAAATAGGATTTAAACTATTAAAGTTTTAGCAACTTTAAAATATTTTCTTGGAATTTGAGATTTCTATTTTTTCAAGCCTGTAGAATATGGTAAAATAAACAAACACCTGAATTTCATCTGATACCGTCCTCTAGTTTTCACAGTTAAAATCACATATAAAAAAAAAGGAATCTCAAATTGTAGGAAACAGGCGCTGATCCAGCTATTTTGAAAAGGGGGGGTATACCCCCCCCGAACACCATGCAATGTTCACATAATTAAAAAATTCAAATCATTTAAAAAAAGAAAAATCGGAAAAAGGGGGGCGTCCAACCCCCAGAACACCCCCACCCCCAGAATCCGCCAATGGGAAAGGTTTTAATCTGTTCAAACAAAAAAATCATTTATTTTTTTTACTTCGTTTCTGTCTATACTCAATAAATATTGTAACCAATGATGTACAGTTCTAAGTGTACAAGTCTAATTCACAATTGTAGTTTATTTCTTGTATTTCATAACAATTAACAAGATATATATAAAGTATAATGACATATTATACTATACGAAGGAAATATCTTCTTTCTAAGCTAAATAATAGAAATTAGATGAATATGTCTTTCAAAAAGACAATGAAAGAAATACTTCAAATTAACAGCCCTACTCACATTTGTCTTTAAAATGTAATCAGAAAGTAAATTGAATTTATGTAATTTGATTACATCTATTTTTTTTTCTCACTGTAATTGATTAAATGTAATTTGAAATCGCAAAATGACTCATTACTGATTACATACAATTAATCAACAAACAGTTAGTCAAATGAGACTTTCCAGATATGTCTGAATAAGGATAAATCCGTCAAGATTCATGTTTAAGTCACTGCAAATTTCAACATTTATAAACTGCTGAAAACTGACAAATAAGTGGATGAACAATTCAGTAATGTGATTAAATGATGTGTTTACAGAGTCACATTTTTCTGTTCTTTCAACCACTAGTTTGGTCACAATGATTTTCATTATGCAGGAATACAGGCTTTAGAACTAACTGGTCAATGATGTCACAAAGAATCTTTTTCTAGCTGTGAAGGATAAATCTAAAAATTTGGTGGACCACAAGTACGGTTGTATAAACTGATACTTAGCTTTATCTTTCCAAATTTGCTTTCTTTTTAAACTCTTTTAGTATTTCAAAAGTTTTCTCAATGTTAATATAGTAATCTGTTTCTCCAGAAGTTGTCATAGGTTTCTGTACAGAAATAAACTCTGATTCAACCTCGTTTTCATACTTATCAAGGACACCTAATTCAGAAAGGCATTTTCTAAAACCAGATTTCTTATAATCCTCATCTATAGAACCAACTGTAAGCTTTTCAAAGTTTAATGCCATCCATAGGGAAATGATAGTGTCATAATTGAGTTTACCTTTCTGGAAAAAAAGCAAAGGCTTGCTCTGTGCAAGTAAAATATCCTTACTTACATTGTAAAAATTGATAAACAAACAATGGGCGGTAACAAAAAACGAAGGTATGAGATGATTCTCTAACTGTTTGTTCTGTTTTACAGCAACAAATGCATTGACAATTGTCTGAGTTATGGCTTCCATGTACTCCTTTTCAAATAGAAGTTGATGAACTGCTTTATCCTGTATATATGATGGTTCCACTTGTGCAAAACTATTTAAATCTAAGAGATCTTCAACATCTTGCTCAAGCCTTGCCTTTTTCAAAGCAGGTTCACTTTGTTCTTTTTCTATATTTTCTATCCAATCAGATGCCACCTTTACTACATTTCTGCATTCTCTGGTTTTAACAATCATGTCTGCTCTGCCATGCCATAATCTTTTGCATCCTGTAATATTTAAAACTAGACAAGATTGATATAACATTTAAGTTTCACGAATAACCCAACTTATCAGAAATTGATTAATTTCTTTTGACACTTAATCTGGAAAATAGCATCAGCTACTTTTGTAGCAATGTGACATCAGGCACATGCAACATTTTTTACAATTCAGTTTTGGAGCAATGTGTCATCAGTCGCAATGAGAAACAAAAATAGATGTACAATGTAATCAAATTACATAAATTCAGTTAATTTTTTATGATTGGGAAAAAGGGGGAGGTTATAGGAAGTAGATTTTATAAGAGGTTCATTTATCATGTTTATCATATGGGACCGTATGAGATCAATACATGTAAAAACAAAATATCACTGAAGCTGCGTCAGAGGGTCCTTGTGGCTAATACATCATTAAAATTAACATGTTAGGACTGATGAATTTTTACAACGTATAAAAGTTATTTTTGAAAAAAAAAAGTTATTTGAAAATTACTTGAATTTGTTATATATACAAACATCTTTAACTAGAGTCTCAAAATAACTTGTATTGCACCATTGGCAGCAAAAATGGACAATTCTAAAGGACTCCAATTATCAGGATCATTTCACAAATATTTATTAAACATAGCCTTTAATTAATGAACAAAGATCAAAAGTTATATTGTATTTTATATATTATAACTAGTTTCATATGTAAACATTTAGGGTCCTAAAAGAAAAACTACTTTGCTAATTTTTTATAGTTATACATGTACTTCTTTTTTTATTAAATTTTTCACCTAATTAATAACACTTCCAATAAAATTATGTACTTCAAATATTTAAGGTCAATTTAAGGAATAGACTTTTTTCATAAACTGACTTTAAACTCCTGAGTATATAATTTTTCAACCATTTACCTACATTGTGGTAGGACACTCTGGTACTTGGTCAAGTAAGAGCAACTAAATCAAGCTTACAGTTGGTGCATTTTGGGGGAAAAAATAACTGTTTTCTGATGATTTTGTCGTGTATATAAAACATAAAACAGTTAATTTTCCCCCAAAATTGCATTGATTGTTAGCTTGATTTTACTTCTGTCAGTTGCTCTTACTTGACCGAGTACCAGAATTGGTAACCTGTCGAAAAGATTTATCCTCTGAAGTCAAAAGTTGGTAATATGAAAATAGTCTTTTTCAATTGTAGCTTTCAGTATAAATGCATGAAAACAAGGTTTTCCTGTGGGACCTGAACTCAGTCACCTACAATTTGTGGAAACGTTCCTTATATATTTACTTGTCAAAGTAAATAAATTATCATATTTATTAAATCTGAATAACATGGCTTGTATATGTAATATTTTGCATTAGTTTTCAAAATCTTCTAAAATCTGTATATTCCATTCTATGTTACTTAATTTTTGGTAAAAAATTGCTGAGAAGTTAAATAAAAAATATTCAACTGAGCCACTTATCTGCTGTTACTGATTCATATTCACTAAAATAACTGATTCAAGTTTCAATAAATCATTTCTAATAAAAATACATAGATAAGTGTTTAAAATTGTTGCCTGTTTAAGTAATGCCCCTGCCTGGTGATGTTGGGAGAGTCTGTTGGAACAAAGGGTCATCCAATATCATTTTAAAACTAGATAGTACGTGAGGACATTTTGATCAAAATTTGGTTTAGAGTTGACCAATGGTTTCGTAGATTCTTTTAGATTAAGACTAGACAATTGATTCCAAATAACTGCAACAGCTCATTTAGGGGCCTTTTATAGCTGACTATGCAGTATGGGTTTAGCTCATTGATGAAGGCCATACTTTTAACTTCTATGTAATTTGGTCTCTGGTGGAGAGTTGTCTCATTGGAAATAATACCACATCTTCTTATTTTTATACATACCAACCTTTAGGCCAGTTGAGTTGAGAACAAGTTTAAATAGACAGCTGAAAACAGCTGCTAGACTTACCGAAATTTGTGTTGCCTGTATTAACACGTTGGATACAAAATGGACATTCATGTTCAGGATTTTGATTCTTCTTTGAAGATGTTTCACTATTGTAAGACAAACTATCAGCAATAACTTCACCTTCAAATAACAGAGGAGTGAAAAGATGAACTGCTAAAACAGCCTGAATTTCTTCCTTTTTCAGTTTTTCTGATTTCGTTGTCATTTCTTGAAGACATTTTGAATGAAATGTTCCTGTAAAAAAAAAAAATAATAATCATTACAACCTTGGTCTCATGCCATAACAGAAAAGACGTCCTTGGGATGCTGCATTGTTCAACTGGAATCAATCATGTATTATTCAGTAGAAAAAACCCAACTATATTTTGTGTCTGTAAGACAATAATGCCCCTCCCCTGTATCATTATACAAAAAAAGGCTATGCCGGCACAGGATGATAAAACTGCAACATGCCATCAATGACAAAAGTAAGTGTGGACACATTATTATGCTTGACACAGTATTTGCTTTATGCAATAATGTGCTGGAAACGTGAGCAGTAATTTGCTGAATTTACTCTATTTTGGGCCTGTACATCGTACAATCTACCATTCAGAAGTGTAGTCTTTGGAGTGTTTGGTCCCTTGTAGCTGAGAAACCATAACAATTATGAACAATCAATAATATACAGCAAAAAGCTCTCAAGAAAACGAGCAAAATTTTACGATTTGACATACATGACATATGATCGACCTAAGATAATTGTAGGAATTTTTGTGAAACAATGTCCTGGATTGGTTTATTGCTCAACAATGTACCATAATACAAATGGCAGAACAGAAACTCACATATATTTTAGATTACAAGCGTGAAATTATCCACAATGCAATTACATGTACCATATTGGGGTTCCTGATTTGCAAAAGATTACAAAAATAGACACTATAATGGCTCCAGGCATAAAATCACAAAAGAAATTAAAGGAATATGTCTGTATGTGGAAAAGTAGCTCAAAAAATGACAAGAGATGTATATTTCATTAGATTACAGGTACATTGTACGTATGGCCATTAATTCGAGTTGCCAATATGACCATTAATTGGAGTTGCCAATCTCTTGTATCAAATGTCTCTGATATGTCTTAGTAAACCTTACTTAAAAGGCACTGGCTACGATTACCCGCAAAAAGTAACAATAAGAAATAATTATTGTTAATTCCGAGACTAATTACAGAAATGTATTTCCAGATAGGGACCTGATTTCATGCGGAACTTGCAGGTACATTTTTGTATATGTACAAAAAATTTGTAACAATAATATCCTTTTTTATTTTTACCTGCAATATTTTACATTTGCAAATTGTCTTTTTTGTGAGTAGCAACAGTGGTGCGGGTTGTTTGAATTCCTAAGACTTTCCAGACAATAGAACGAAGATAAGAGGAATATAGTCTCCATTTTTAATCCACTAATGGTATAAAGCTGCTTAAAATAGTTTTAATATACACTGTAGGGCAAAATTTTGAATGTGCCATCCATTATAATTTTGTTTTATCTATGTTTTACTTGAATAAAATTTTTGTGATTTTGTGGTCTATATGGGTCAACTTTAAAAAAAATGTGTGAATATCATCCTCAACTTTAGTAAGTTTGGTTAAGATTACAACAAAACTTTCATGGGTAAAAAGTGCAAAGATCCGGTCAATTTGGTTCAGGAGTATAAAAATTTAAAGCGCATATGTCCATATTGTTTGAGCGCAAGTGTTCTTTTGTGTTACAGGTAAAAATAAAAATAAAAAGTGCAAATGTCCTCGCCTGGCAAACGTGAACGTCATATTGGTCAATACATTTGGGAGATTAATTCTGTTAATGTTTTACATCATAATTTAGTTGTTTAAATTTATTTGACAGACTGCTCACAAATTTATCATTTTTTAGATCAGTGGCTGTCTGAATATATTTTGTGGGTAACAATAAAAATCATATTATTGTTACCTGCAAATTTCCACGTGAAATTGTGTAACTTTCCGGTAATACATTTCAACAATTAGTCTTGGACAATGTTGGAAGTACAGTCAGGGTACTACTTGTACAAGTTAATTTTATTTACTTGAAGAAGTACAAAAATATACACATATGAGTAAATAAATAACGTTTGAATAATCTCCTTAATGTATCGCACTCTGCCTGGTTCTTACAAAGAGCTGTACTTAAACGCTTTTGCATTACCAGTTACTACTATAATGTTTGCATAAAACCATTCCTCAATAATATTTTATCCAAGGTTTTCTTCCTTATAAAACGAAACACAACGTTGCCTTCCAAAGTAAAAGTTTGAAGTTGTAAAACAGTTTCATGGCCAAAATTTGTAATGTACTTTGATCGGGGTTAGTTTGTAAAAGTTTATGGACTAACTTGTGATATTAGAACGCTAACTAAATTTTCGTTCACTTCGATTTTGATCAACGTCTTTGATATAAAGAGACTATCTGTTGTTTTGTTTTCTCCAAGTTGAAAGTTTGATTTTTTATTTTACTGCCCATGAATGACCTTTATCATGTACGCTCGGGAGTAAACTTTCGTGAAGCGAAACAGGACAACCAATTTCATCTAAGGTCCATTTTCCCAGAGGTAGTTGGAACCTTAGTTTCTTGACAAATTCCTAATTCATAAACGGGAAGTACTAGTGTGTTTTAAAGGTTCAAAACTGAGAAAGTATTATCTAGCTTTAAACGGACAAGCTATAGGTATACCTGTCATTTAATGTTTGTGTTAGATGTTTAAAGATTTCTTTTCAAGAATCCAAGACTTATGTTTCCGTTTGTATGTTGAGTCCATTTCAAATCAGCTTGAAGAGTGATGCCATGGTACATTGCAGAAAAATATACTATTTTTCTAAAGTGTGATTGAGGAGAATACAATGGTGTGTTATTGGATTTTTCTTGTTTGTGGTTGTGAGTACTGTACATTTGTTCTGGACGGAAAGCCAGCAGACATTCATCTTCCTACTTTGCTACAGCATCTATGTTTTCTTGGAGGCTATCACAATCTTTTGAGATTTGATAATTTTGTAGATAATGATGTCATCAGAAAAACTTCGGAGTTACTGGAATTAAAACATTTTGGTAAGTCGTTAAAAAAAATTAACAGTACCTAGGATTATTCACTGTGTGACATTAGATGTGACTGGAGCAACATCTAATGATACCCCATCTAGAACTACTGGTGTGTGCGGTTTGATAAAAGGCAGAGATCCAGTACAATGGTTTGTTCCTTACTCCGTAAAAGATAAGTTTGTATAAGAGTCTGGTGTGGAACTTTATCAAATGATTTGGCAAAGTCCATGATGATGAGGTCAGTTTGAATGTAATTGTTTGAGTTAGGTTATTTTACAAAAGACAATATATTTATGCAACAGTAGTTTACCCATGTTTAAACCTCGAAAAGTCGATTAAGTAGATACAAATCAAGGAGACGAACAAAACTGACAGAATCGCAAACTCAAAAAGGAGCGAGACGGGTGCGTCGACAGCGTAAGCATTTCCTGTTATGCATGCATCACCCGTAATGCAAATCCACACTCTGTCATTGGGAATGAGAAACAATTAATAAAATTAATAATGAGACGACTATTCTTGTGTCTAAAGATCTGAGACCGCAAAAGATGTCACTAGTGAGTTGAGACACAGACACGTTTAACACAATTCGCGATGATGGTCATAAAGCTTGTGTCGATTTATTCGTATTTCCTCATCTGTTGCATCAGTGTTTGTAGAAACAGCACACCCTGATAATGAAGTTCGTATAGTGTGAACTTGCACTTCTGTTACATACTAATTGAAATAAACGTCATACGATGGGGCAGAGGGTATGTTACTGCTGAGAAATTAAGAGTTGACAATTTTAAAACGGCACGATTATCATAGATTTTGGTTTGAGTCGTCCATCTGTTTCCATATCGAGGAAACGTTTAAGATATGAAGCAAACCTTTTATTTTCGGTAGTATCGTTAATCTCAAGTTCACTGGGATATATGAGATGCAAGCACTCACTAAACTGTTGGTTAGTGAGTAAGAGGACATAACCAATACATCTGAAGGTGAAATTAAAGAACCATGCACGGATGCTTTTTTTTTTGTCTTTGAGAAGGTTCTACTAGTATATGAATTCTTCTTCACATGAGTACAAAACAAGTCGGTCAGTAGGGAAAAAGTAAAATCACAAAATACTGAACGCCGAGGAAAATTCAAAACGGAAAGTCCTTATCAAATGGCAAAATCAAAAGCTCAAACACATCAAACGAATGGACAACTGTCATATTCCTGACTTGGTTCAGGCATTTTCTTAGGGTGCACACCTAGACCTAATAGTGAAACTGACTTTCTGTTATCAATCTAACAAACTCAATAAATAAATTGTCACATCTTTGGTAAAATTTTGTTGGAATCATAGGGGTACGGTTCTTCAAAAGTAAGAATTTTATGACCTACAACAAGTGATTGTGAACTACGATTTCAATTTTGTAGGATAAGACGATGATACTAGATTTTCAATTGAGCATGGGGAGTAGAAGTAGTGCTGTTAAGAGTATAAAAATCAAATGTTTTGATATTATTGCAAAATTTTCAAGTTTGTGATTAAAGATTTTATAGTAGATCTGTCCGATTTTAAGAATTCCGCATCTGATCGACACGGGGTACCGCTAGTTGAATGGTGTAAAACTTTAGACACTAGTCATGCGTGCTAGTAGATGTTAAGTTGGACATCTTGATGACCCGGCTACTTATCATTCTTTAAAGGATTTCTGGGAAGTGTAGGTATCCAGTGCAAAGATGGGGTTTTCATCGTCTTTCTTTATGTTAATACCAAGATGTGAAAAGCATTATGATTTTTAAAATCTCCTCTTGCGTGAATGATGGACAGGTATAAGTGGAATTCCCGTTTTGCTATCAATTACAAGTTCTACAGTAGACATTCCAAATAATGATTTTGCTATAAAAAAATTTTGTTTGAGGCTTTGTCTGCTGGAACAATATTTCTAGTGAAGAAAGGGTGAGACGTTCACAACCTCTGGATTCTTTAAACGGTTTGAAGTCCGTGTGCTCCATGTACATCGTAAATTTTGAATGCGCAACTGAATACATGACCGAACAGCTTTGTTCCATTTATATTGTCCATTTTTCGTTTGGCTCGCGTTTTAACAATTTCTGGCAAATTCATCAATTGCATCCATCAGTAACCTGAAGGTCTTCCAGTTAATGAGCTTGGGAAATCGACATTCCTAGACTTTTGCTAAAAATCTCTATGTTTCCCTTTTCTTACGATGCCAAGGTATATAATTATAACATTATCGCTAGGAGTATTAAGTGTAAGAGGACGATGAACAAGGGCAATTTGCAGTTTTCTTTCATATCCATGGGAGTAAAGATTCATAATACCCTCGCGGTTGAAAATCGGGATGCAATAGGTTTGGTGTATGTTTGAGAAATGATAGTTGTAGTTTTATCTTTGAAGCAATTTTTGGAAACCTCCAGACGGGCATGTACACCTCACAATCATTCTATACACCAAGTATAATTGACCTATTGGTTATAGTTTCAAAGAGACAGACTTTACTATGAAACTTTAACCATGATCACTGATCCATGAACTGATGTCAAGGTAAAGGTAAAACTATCTGACGAACTATCAGCGGTCAAGGTCTGATGAAACCTACAAGACAGATATTTTCACCTTACAATCATTCTATACATAAAATATAATTGACCTATTGGTTATAGTATCCTAGATACGGACTTGATCATGAATATTTTACCTTGATCACTAATCCATAAAATGAGGTAAAGGTCAGGTAAAACTTTCTAACGAACATGTAGACCTTCCAGGGATAACATATACCAAATAAAGTATCCTAAAACTCATAATAAGAGCGACAAATACAAACTGTAACATTCCACAAGGTAATGGTTTTTTTACTGTCTATGAAACATGTCACTAAATCCATTTGATGTGTATTGATTGATTTTAGTCTGGGAGACATGATTTATTTATTAGTTGCACTGTGTATACTCTTAGATCGGTACTTTGTGTCTTTATTATTCTTGTTAGATGGGTGTTTTGTGCTTTGTGTTGATCTGAGGAGTCAAACCTTTTCAGCTGATTGTTATTGTTGTTTAATCCCGCCACGTTCTGTATATGCCTGTCCCAAGTCGAGGGGCCTGTAGTTCAGCGGTTGTCGATCATACTTGTATTTCATTCGTTATTTACATAAATTAGCTAGGCAGTTGTTTTTTACGTTTTAATTGTCTTACACTGTGTAATTTGTGGGCCTTTTAGCCCATAAATTACACAATACTAGTTTACTCTTTGTTGAAGACCGTGTCGTGACCTACATATGCTTACATCTACGTTAGTTGGTCTCTGTTGAATAGTTGTCTCATTGGCAATCATATCACATCTTACAGTTTTTCAGCACTCGCTGATACATGAAAATGAGGTGAAGAAGAATGGACATATGACAGAGGAAACTTTGTAAAATAAGGAATATGTATACAAGGTATGAAGCATTCAGGTCTTTTCCTTCTGAAATATAAGGCTTTATACACATTGTTTTGTTCATCAGAAGGAAAAGAGAGGTGAAAGATACCAAATTGACATTCAAACTCATTAGCAGAACAAATAGATGCTTATAAGGGTAAGCAGATCCTGCTCCACATGTGACACCTGTCGTGTTACTCCTATAAAATATGTTGATACATTACAATACTGTGTTTGCTCCACAAAATAACATCATAATACTGTGTTTGCTCCACAAAATTTACTTTTAAGTACTGAAAACCTGTGCTCTTGTAAAATTTTAAGGCATTGTTGGAACTAGATATATAGGATTTTAACTATTAAAGTTTTAGCAACTTTAAAACATATTCTTGGAATTTGAGATTCCTTTTTCAAGCCTGCAGAATATGGTAAAATAAACACACACCTGAATTTCATCTGATACCGTCCTCTAGTTTTCACAGTTAAAATCACATATAAAATTAGATGTGTCGGAACGACACGAATGGCCCCGTCTCAAAAGTTTTAAAATCTGTAATTTCAACAACACATGTGGACACAAACATGCATGGCTAGTATCCAGGTCTGAAGACCAATACTAGTTTGATGAAAAATTTCCTTGATCAATGAGTAGTTAAATTTCAAACTATCAGCAAACAGGAAGTGGATGTACTGAAGATGTGATGAAACGACATGAAAATCAGCATCTCGAACGAAACATAAACTTGATCTGTAACTCATCATGGTAGACTCACATATCAAAAATCAGCCCAATATCTAAAGGCGTTTAGAAAAAGTCTGTATACATGTGATTTTCAACAATTTATCTAAGTCCAAAGCCCGTAATTTCGCAAAATTAGCAGAGCGGAACGAAACTTAAACTTGATCTGTAACTCATCATGGTTAACTCACATACCAAATATCAGCCCAATATCTGAAGGCGTTTAAAAAAGTCTGTATAAATGTGATTTTCAACAATTTATCTAAGTCCAAAGCCCGTAATTTCGCAAAAATAAGCAGAGCGGAACGAACTTAAACTTGATCTGTAACTCATCATGGTTGACTCACATATCAAAAATCAGCCCAATATAAGGCATAAGTAAAAGTCTGTAAAATGGTTTGTTGCGGAATGACGGACAAGGGTAAAACTATATGGCCCCGACAAATTTGTTATGGGGCCATAAAATAATTTCAAATTGTAGGAAACAGGTGCTGATCCAGCCATTTTGAAAAGGGGTGGTCCAAGCCCGAACACCACTGAAATGTTCCCATAATTAAAAATTGAATCATAAAAAAAAAAAAATCCAAAAAGGGGTGGGTTTCAACCCCAGAAAACCCTGAATCTGCCAAGACAAAGGTTTTAATCTGTTCAAACAAAAATCATTTACTTTTTTACTTAGTTTCTGTCAAGCCTTAAAACTTTTGCAGATCCAAAGGTTAGTATATACTCAATAAATTTTGTAACCACTAATGTACAGTAGTGTAGAAGTCTAATTCACAATTGTAGTTTATTTCTTGTATTTCATAACAATTAACAAGATATATATAAAGTATAATGACATACTTTACTGTACAAAGGTAATATCTAAGCTTTATAATAATCATAGTGGTGGTTAAATGATGTGTTTACAGAGTTGCATTTTCTGTTCTTTCAACCACTAGTTTGGTCACAATGATTTTCATTATCCAGGAATACAGGCTTTAGAACTAACTGGTCAATGGTGTCACAAAGAATCTTTTTCCAGCTGTGAAGGACAAATCTAAAAATTTGGTGTACCACAAGTACGATTGTATAAACTGATACTTAGCTTTATCTTTCCAAATTTGCTTTCTTTTAAACTCTTTTAGAATTTCAAAAGTTTTCTCAATGTTAATATAGTAATCTGTTTCTCCAGAAGTTGTCATAGGTTTCTGTGCAGAAATAAACTCTGATTCAACCTCGTTTTCATACTTATCAAGGACACCTAATTCAGTAAGGCATTTTCTAAAACCAGATTTCTTAAAATCCTCATCTATAGAACCAACTGTAAGCTTTTCAAAGTTGAATGCCATCCATAGGGCAATGATAGTGTCAAAATTGATTTTACCTTTCTGGAAAAAAGCAAAGGCTTGCTCTGTGCAAGTAAAATATCCTTAGTTACATTGTAAAATTGATAAACAAACAATGGGCGGTAACAAAAAAAGAAGGTATGAGATGATTCTCTAATTGTTTGTTCTGTTTTACAGCAACAAATGCATTAACAATTGTCTGAGTTATGGCTTCCATGTACTCCTTTTCAAATAGAAGTTGATGCACTGCTTTATCCTGTACATATGATGGTTCCACTTCTGCAAAACTATTTAAATCAAAGATATCTTCAACATCCTGTTCAAGCCTGGCCTTTTCAAAGCAGGTTCACATTGTCCTTCTTCTATATTTTCTATCATATCAGATGCAACCTTAACTGCATTTCTGCATTCTCTGTTTTAATAACTATATCTGCTCTGCCATGCCACAATCTTTTGCATCCTATAAATTTAGAACAAGATAAGATTGATATAACATTTGAGTTTCATGAATAACCCAACTTATCAGAAATTGATTAATTGATTTGACACTTAATCTGGAATATAGCATCAACTACTTTTTAGCAATGTGACATCAGGCACATGCAAAATTTTTGATTCAGTTTTAGAGCAATGTGTCATCAGTCGCATGCAACAAATGATTACAAATAACATTGAGTTAATCAATTACAATGAGAAACAAAATAGATGTACAATATAATCAAATTACATAAATTCAGTTAATTATTTATGATTGGGAAAAAGGGGAAGTTATAGGAAGTAGATTTTATAAGAGGTTCTTTTATGTTATTAACTTAAAGCTAAAGAAATGAAATAATATGAATGCCAGATCATCGGTTTATCATATTGGACCGTATGAGATCAATACATGTAAAACAAAATATCATTAAGGCTGCATCAGAGGGTCCTTGTGGCTGATAAGTTTTCAAAATTTTCTAAAATCTGTATATTCCATTATATTTTCCTTAAATTTTGGTAAAAATTGCTGAGAAGTTAAGTAAAAATATTCAACTGAGCCACTTATCTGCTTTTACTTATTCATGTTCACTAAAATAACTGATTCAAGTTTCAATAAATCATTTCTTACAAAGTTACCTACATAAGTAATAGTAATTGTTGCCTGTTTAAAAAATGCCCTGGAGAGTCTGCTGGTACATGTAGAATGGGTCATCCGATATAATTTTGAAACTAGACCCTTAAGGACATTTTTTCCAAATTTGGTTAAGAGTTGCCTAAATGGTTTCATAGATCTTTTTAATTGTTCATGGAGATTGATTAGACAATTGATTCCAAATAACTGCAACAGCTTCTTAAACCAACCCTAAGGCCAGCTGACTTGAAAACAAGTTTAAATAGACAGCTGAAAACAGCTGCTAGACTTACCGAAATTTGTGTTGCCTGTATTAACACGTTGGATACAAAATGGACATTCAGGTTCAGGATTTTGATTCTTCTTTGAAGATGTTTCACTATTGTAAGACAAACTATCAGCAATAACTTCACCTTCAAATAACAAAGGAGTGAAAAGATGAACTGCTAAAACAGCCTGAATTTCTTCCTTTTCAGTTTTTCTGATTTCGTTGTCATTTCTTGAAGACATTTTGAGTGAAATGTTCCTGTAAAAAAAAAATAAATAATCATTACAACCTTGGTCTCATGCCAAAACAGAATATTAAGACGTCCTAATGATGCTGCATTGTTCAGTCAGGGACTTACTTAAATGAGTGATTTTCTAAATCACTGATTTAAGTAACATTATTCCATAAAGATTGGAAGTAAGAGTTGTCTTTCTTTAATAATCACCTATTTAAGTAGTACAAATTAATCACTAGAAGAAGTGATTTAATTTTATTATAGCTTTAAATATAGAGTACTAATGATCCAGGGACTAATTATGTTTCTAAAATTATCAGAACCAACATCTGTGTTGTCTAGGATGACCAGGTCATTTCAGGTGATGACCTTGTACTGAATCTAGGATAATGACATTAAAATCACTTGTTTAAGTATCATACCTCAATTTCCTTCCCAAAATCACTTATTTAAGTATCATTATTTTAATAACCCCACTAATTTCAACACCCCGAACAGTAGAATTTTATTACATAATCTGAAAGATGAAACCTTGAACTTTACAGGAAAAATACTCCCACTGCTGGGAAAAATCTGTTAAGAAAGTGTCAGTTCATTATGTAAAGCCATTATTATAGCATTTTTCAACTAAAATAGAATTTGCAGATAAATGATAGAATCAAAGGCATAAACCTTGCTACATAAAAGAAGCAAAAGTTCATTTTTCCAATTTTATTAATGAAAAGATATTATTTAAACCTATGTGTTTAAAATTTTGGTAAAACTACAAAATCACAATTTGTGACAAAACTTCAATTTGCTACTCAAATAAGTGATTTAAAATCACTTATTTCAGTAAGTCCCTGACTGTTGTTCAACTGGAATCAATCATGTATTATTCAGTAGAAAAACCCAACTATATTTTGTGTCTGTAAGACAATAATGCCCCATCCCTGTATCATTATACAAAATAAGGCTATGCCAGCACATAATGATAAAACTGCAACATGCCATCAATGACAAAAGTAAGTGTGGACACATTATTATGCTTGACACAGTATTTGCTTCATGCAATAATGTGCTGGAATCGTGAGCAGTAATTTGCTGAATCTTCTCTATTTTGGGCCTGTACAATCTACCATGCAAAAGTGTAGTCTTTGGAGTGTATGGTCCCTAGCTTGAAGCTGAGAAACCATAACAATTATGAATAATCAATAATATACAGCAAAAGCTCTCAATAAACGGGCAAAATCTTACGATTTGACCTAAGATCGACCTAAGATTATTAAAGGAATTTTGTGAAACAATGTCCTGGATTGGTTTATTGCTCAACAATGTACCATAATACAAATGGCAGAACAGAAACTCACATATATTTTAGATTACAAGAGTGAAATTATCCACAATGCAATTACATGTACCATATTGGGGTTCCTGATTTGCAAAGATTACAAAATAGACACTATAATGGCTCCAGGCATAAAATCACAAAAAAAATTAAAGGAGTATGTCTGTATGCAGGTATGTGGAAAAGTAGCTCAAAAATGACAAATGATGTTTATTTCATTAGATTACAGGTACATTTTACATATGGCCATTAATTCGAGTTGCCAATATGACCATTAATATTGGAGTTGCCAATCTCTTGTATCAAATGTCTCTGATATGACTTAGTAAGCCTTACTTAAAAGGCACTGGCTACGATTACCATAAAAGTAACAATAAGAAATGATTATTGTCAATTCCAAGACTAATTACAGAAATGTATTTCCAGATAGGGACCTGATTTCATGTGGAACTTGCAGGTACATTTTGTATATGCACAAAAATTTGTAACAATAATATCCTTTTTATTTTTACCTGCAATATTTTACATTTGCAAATTGTCTTTTTGTGAGTAGCAACAGTGGTGCGGGTTGTTTGAATACCTAGGACTTTCCAGACAATAGACATGATAGAAGGAAGATAAGAGGAATATAGTCTCCATTTTTAATCCACTAATGGTATAAAGCTGCTTAAAATAGTTTTAATATACACTGTAAGGCAAAATTTTGAATGTGCCATCCATAATAATTTTGTTTTATCTATGTTTTGCTTGAATAAAATTTTTGTGATTTTGTGGTCTATATGGGTCAACTTTAAAAAAAATGTGTGAATATCATCCTTCAACTTTAGTAAGTTTGGTTAAGATTACAACAAAACTTTCATGGGTAAAAAGTGCAAAGATCCGGTCAATTTGGTTCAGGAGTATAAAAATTTAAAGCGCATATGTCCATATTGTTTGAGCGCAAGTGTTCTTTTGTGTTAAAGGTAAAAATAAAAATAAAAAGTGCAAATGTCCTGCGCCGGGCAAATGTGAACGTCATATTGGTCAATACATTTGGGAGATTAATTCTGTTAATGTTTTACATCATAATTTAGTTGTTTAAATTTATTTGACAGACTGCTCACAAATTTATCATTTTTTAGATCAGTGGCTGTCTGAATATATTTTGTGGGTAACAATAAAATCATATTATTGTTACCTGCAAATTTCTTTCGCATGAAATTGGGTAACTTTCAAGTTAATACATTTCAACAATTAGTCTTGGACAATGTTGGTTTGCTCAAATTTTTTATTAAAGTTCAATGTTTCAAGTAACAATAATTATTTCTTATTGTTACTTTTTGCAGGTAATTGTAACCATTGCTTACTTAAAAATGTCCCAAAAAAAAGTATATGGACTCAAAATTAGGGTCAATCTGGGAGTGTTTTACTCTTCAAGGAAACCTGAACAACACATATATATTAACAATGATTTAGATTACCGTCATCCCCAGCCTTCAAAAAGTCTTCCAGACACTGAATGGTCTTTTGTTTGATAATGTCAACACCATCTTTTTTCTGTGTTTCTACTAGTAAATCGATGAATGCTCCTCTGAACAATTCACAAAGAGACTTTCCGACAACTTTGCCTTTGACTTTGTTATTGGCAAAGTCTACCCATGTGTCTGCTGAAAAATTGCGAAACTCATGAGCATTGCAGCCTTGAATATCTAAATAAATGAATGCCGTCGACCACAAGTTACTTTTAAGATCTCTTAAGAAATCATTTTCAATAAATCTTTGCAACGACTTTGTCATCGCCTTTCGTTTGTTTTGGTTTTGACAGGGGAATACAAGTAACAGGGAAGGAAACCAATATGCTATGCTTATGTATGTATGTACTGGTAGATTCCTCCGTTAATCGGAGCACCCCGAGAGGTGCGAGGGTACAGTGGAATCTGTGTACACTCCCTATCCATGAGTTATAAATAATTGATGTCTTCCATTCATTGTTTCCCCCCTCCACAAAAGGAGGGTAAAGGTTGGACGATAAATAAACTCCGTTTGAATGGTTTTACACTAGTAATTTTGGGGCCCTTTATAGCTTGTTGTTCGGTGTGAGCCAAGGCTCCGTGTTGAAGGCCGTACATTGACCTATAATGGTTTACTTTTATAAATTGTTATTTGGATGGAGAGTTGTCTCATTGGCACTCACACCACATCTTCCTATATCTATCATCATATATACCAGGATTTAAATTGTGTACGCCAGACGCGCGTTTCGTCTACAAAACCGGACTCACCAGTGACGCTCGTATAAAAAAAGTTATAAAGGCCAAATAAAGTTAGATAACAGTAAAGACTACATATCGTTTTACTTATACTGAGACTAAAATTGATTCAAAAGTAGGTGTGCTTTCCAAATAATTTCATATTATGTTTTGCAGATTATACTTGATCAGAATATAAGGGTATCCGAATTAAGTAATATGTAAAAGGATACCATAACTACCAAAAACAATTTGTTCATAATGCATTGTTAGAAATATTTTCAGCATAAAATACTGTTCATAACTAGATGTTTATTACTGAACACTCAAACTCAACAAATAATTAACGTTAAAAAAATGAATGATCTCAAGTTGTTTTCTCCCATTTACATATCTCTCACCTTGAAAAACCCTTTGATCAATTATGATCAATTATCCCAGACGTATGTACAATACATGTCATACAGATAAATTCACTACTGGAATGTCCTATTTTTGACATAGAAGTTCTCCATTTGAAACAAACACGTGAATATCAGTAAATTTCCAGAGCTTTCGACTATTCCAGTGTCTTTTAGAACTAGGACCGCGAAAGCATGTTTGTCTTGAATTAAAAAAAAACAGACACATCTGATCGTTGACATATTTGTGATTATGACCGTAAAACTTATACAATGTCGATTTCTGTCGTTATTTATCATAACCCTGCAGAAGAAAATTTGCTTTTAATAAAGCCGGTATTATCTTAACATACACGCTGGACATATAAACTCAGGAATGTAAATTTGACTATTGAAAACTGTCCTAGCCACGTTTGTCAAAGTTCCTAGTTTGAAGTCAGTCAGTTCTGTCAATTTCAAGAAAAAGACCCAGACCTGATGCACATTTTCTATGTTCGTGGGTATTCTTAGTGTTATATGCACTATACTTCTTTCATAAGAAAACTAAAACAAGTCGGCCAGTAAGTAACCATGCATATGTCATACCAACTAGATCATGTCTATATGCATCGTATAATTGACATATCGAGATAAAAAATTATACGACAATCCACGTATTCATGGAATCGAAATCGGCCCGGGTATTATTTAAAAAAAACTTTCAAACGTAAGTCTTTGTACCGAAAGGGTTGATAACTATTGCTAACTTTGTATGAATGTACTTTTAATAAAAACAAAACACCTAAATGACCATGATGACCGAAGACTTCAAAATCAGTTAAAAAAAATTCCTTGCTGGTTTTAGTTTTAAAACTACAATTTAGAACCAGTTCATTTATCATGTTTATAGTGCGCATATTTCTAACGGCTATGTCCTTAAACTAAAGTCAAATCCAGTTTTAGCTAGCGACGTAACAATTAAAATATCTTTGTGTCAATTTACCAGACAGGTCATACTGGTGAATCATGGCCACTATGGGAAGATTATATAAGAACTGCCTGTCCAACATTTGGAACTGATAACATTTCTATGTAAATCAAAGAAAAGTTTCAAGTGTTCAAGAACAAACGTCACTGATTTTATAAAACATTTGCGATAATTTCTTTTTTGCATACCTGGTTTAAGGAAAGTAAAAGAACAACTTGTTGGAATCTACACTGATTCAAACAAAGAGAACTCTAAAGACGGTCGACTTTTATTGAATTCCGAATTTTCAATTGACGATTGGTTTTTCGATGAGCACAAATTGTGAACGGCTTCTTAAAAAAAATCTTTCACTCGTACAAAGCAGTAAAGAAGTAATCTTTATATATCCTCCCCAAAAAAAAAAAAACTAAAAGATAGTAGTCTTTAGTATCGACTACATAGACTACACTGAGAACAATGGGGGAAATCCTTCTATCCCCTTTTTAATTAAATCTTCGTCGCCTTACTCATTCTCACGGTTCTAATGAGCTAAGTTTAATCGAGTAAAAATAAACACCCTTCAATCATTACGGACAACAGAAACTCTTTCGCTGTTGCTATGGTAACAGGTGGCGAAACGTACAAACACATGGGCTGATTTGCTATCACATGACGAATTCAATTGTATTTTAAACGCCATTCACTTTAATTTTAGGGATTTAAAGATTTAGTTGTATAGATAATTAACGCATATTTACCAGAAAGAGTTCCAAACAAGAAGTATCAAAATCTGACTCTATTTTGTCATTGCTTTAGAATTCCCAAATACATTCAATAAACACTCTGACAGAAGAAAAATTTTCCAGTTACACTAATAACATTTATCAACTTTCCAGAATAGTCAACATGTTAAAGGGACAGTATATTGCAGGAGGAGAAGAACACACATCCGTTGCAGTGTCTTTTGAATTCAGCCAAAAAAAGAAAAAATCCGTAGTAATTCAATACGAGTTTTCCATTGTCTTAATCAGTTTTTAATATGATATTAACTAGAATTGACATAGGATGGCTATATAGTAATTTTCATCCTCTTGTCAAAGATGTGAGCAAGAACATTTATGTGATATACAAGACAAAATGATTTAGAACTCTCTTTCAACTTTGTTATTTCGTATGCTTTACCATCCGATCTCCACCATCGACCTTAATCTATGGTATTGTCAAATTGTCCATCACGACACGTTGCTATGACCTTGGTACATATTCCTTGTCGTCTTTTTATATGGGCACGAATTAATTGCATGGACATATGTATATAAACGAAGTAACAATTCCACAATTTGGAATTCTTGAGAGACAGCAATTGCAATTAAGTCATCTTGGGAAGTAAGTATCATTGGAATGATAATAATCTTATTTCGAAGTTTTACTGTGTTAAAAATATTTTTTAAGGATTGTGTTTACTACAGACAACATGGACAAAAAAGAAATGAATCAAAGAAATAAAGATTTTAATCGAACATTATTTCCTGCATTTCTCTATATATAGTTATCTCTTGAATTGGTTATTTAACTGAATTAAAAATTAATAATACGGATGACACAAAAAAATCACAATAATTTTTATTAGGTTTAAGCAAAACTGGTTTAGACTTAAACATATAAGTAGAATTAAAACTAAAAATTCTGCAACATATTGCTCTTCAAATGTTTTGGTTCTTATGCGTCCTTGGCTTTCAAATATTCGGCTTTGAGCGTTTCTGATGAAGGTTAATCCAGAAAAGCGCTTCGAAAGCATGAACTTTATAAAATGTTGTTTTCATTTTTTAATAAAATTGTATATGTATATGAAAAAGGAGATGTGGTATGATTGCCAATATGAACGCTTTAAGAATTATAATACCTGATCATATATAGTAACTGATGGAAAATTACAAGGTGTTGGTTAGTTTCTGACGACTCATGTTCTTAGCATGCACATAACCTGATGGCATACATTATCTGGTGCTAAGTTTCATATAAATACTGAAATTTACAATAAGTTATTTTAACGTTCAGGTAAGAAAGTTCAGACTACACATTTTTTGCTACTTTAAATAAGCATTTGTGGTACGGATACTAAAATTACCCAAAACCCTTTAGAATCTAAAACGACGAATTTGAATCGCTTATATCGGTCTTAGTCGCTATTAATTGTAATCATAAAAAAATATTTCAGATTACAAAAATCGTCTAGTACTTCTTCTTCCCAACATGGTGCGTTTTCTTCTTACCTTGACCTTGGTGGTACATTGTATCACACAAACGTGTCATGCTGACATGCTGACGGGACTAGGAAACAATCTGTTTGGACACAAGTGTTCCTATTTCTGGAGATTTTCCAATACTACAATACAGACAAATTATCTTATGCAAGTCGCGCAGAAGGATGGAAAACTTTGCAACGCAGTACAGTTCAACTATCTAAGTCGACATGGCGCTAGGATGCCTGCAACCGATGATTTTGTCAACTTTGATCAGTTGAAAACGAAAATAATTGAACATTCGGCAAATATTATGCGCTACCCATTCATTAAAAACTGGCAAGATTATCGCCCCAAAACGCATGCCCATGTTGAAGATCTTGGTCGATGGGAATTGCATTATCTAGGTAATTTCTATGGAAGTGGTCTTTACGATTTGTTCCATGGAAATATTTCACCTGCAACTATCAAGCTGACGGCTTCGCAGAAGCGTAGAACAAAAACAAGCTCTATAGAATTTTATAAAGCTTTCTCCAAACGTGTAACTGGAAAAGCACTGAACGACATACATCCAGTTGTAAACAATACTATGTTACGATATTGGGACAACTGTCCGAACTACGACTTAACTATCCTGAAGAACAAAACACAGATGCAACAACAATATGCCTTTCAGAACTCTTCTTATTTCCAAAATGTTATAAAATCTGTGACAGAAAAACTTGGAATGAACGTATCATTAACGCTTGGTAAGTCTAGTATGCTTGTATAATGTATAAATAAGGAGATGGGGTATGATTACAAATAAGACAACTATCCATCCAATTTCAAATGACAAAAATAACGCAATTATAGGTCACCGTACGGCCTTCAACAATGATAAACTAATCAAAGATACTTGGATTATAATTTGGTGCGCCAGACGCTGGTTTTGTCTACATAAGACTACTCAGTGTCGTGCGAATCAAAACAATTGGAAGGCCAAATCAAAATACGAACTTGAATAGCATGCACTTTTGTGAAATTAAAGAAATCTAGAATTCAAAATTGATACTATAAGTCAGAAGAGCATTAGTTAAAGAACAAAATAAGCTAAAAATATTGATAGGTTATGGAGCCCCTTTTCGAGATATCTAATTTTTTAAAAAAATGGCGGGAAAAGGCTGACTTGGACTTTTACCTTATATTTACATTGGTATTATTTGGGTCTCAAATCGAAAGAAAAGAAATCTCAAATCTGCTTAAATTTTGGTAAATGACCTTCCATGAGCTATTAAATCTTATACGAAAAGAAAAATGGGTGTTATGATATATCTGTCAACACAAGAGTGCTGACTATATGGCCGGTGGCTCCATCTGGGTAACATTTTTATTACAATCAATATGATTTCTATTACATTATTATATGCTCCAGTACATTTTAATTGCCCTCAGTGTCCTTGCCCCAGGGGTACTGGTAGTTGCACTGAAATATCTATCTGTATGTGATAAAGATTGAATATGGCTTTTTCAATTCTTAAACAATTCCTGCATTCTCACTGTGAAGTTCTTAAAGGAGAGTGTTGAAGGTACTTCTTTGTGTTCTTCTTAGCAGCCAGTTTCTTGACATCCTTTTTCTCAATCGTGTACGATTTTTAAATTGACTTCTCAAAATGGAAAAGTACGCAAACGTTAATTGAAGCAACAGGGCTTGACATCGTGCCCGAGTGGTCCTGTTAGTCGCACCGATATATAATTGTATGTGTTAAAGAAGCTTATCAGTTGGTATTAGTATTTGTTTCAACTGCAGTACAAGAAACCACCATAGAATTGTTAGAAATGAATGGGTTTTTTTTGGGGGGAGGGGGGTGACGTTGTTGTTGTTAAGGATATACACGAATTAATTATTTTACAGATGACGTTAAAGCATTGTTTTTGATATGTGCAACTGATCTTGCTGTTCGGAACAATACAGACTGGTGCAGTTTACAGACGGAAGCAGAAAGGGAGATAATTAACTATGAAAGTGATATAGAGGTAATGTTGCTATCATACCACATCTCCTTATTTTTATATACAATTCCTTTCTGTATTGTTAAAGCCTGTACAATATGCAGTATACTATACCTATGACCACGACTTAAAAAAGACATTTTTATTCTTGATTGAATTTTCAAATATCAAATGAATCGAATGATTGTGAAGTACAATATTGGTACTTTGTATAAGTATTGAAAAAGAACGAAATATCAGGAAAAATTACAGCAATCTAATAACAGCTGCATAATTCGACAGGGTAAATTTAATTTTTGCCACGATATTATTTTTAATATTTATTTCAGGACTATTACTCAATATTTTATGGTCATACTTTGATAAAAGAACTGACGTGTCCATTATGGCAGGACTTATTTGCCTCCATGGAAGA
This sequence comes from Mytilus coruscus, assembly GCA_017311375.1. NCBI lineage: Eukaryota > Metazoa > Mollusca > Bivalvia > Mytilida > Mytilidae > Mytilus > Mytilus coruscus. The sequence goes on from CM029601.1 coordinate 53,990,395, forward strand.
TGCCATTAACAAACGAAAGCTAGGAGAAACGTATGTACTTTTTTGCAAGAGGGCATTATCAGCTCAGTAGTCAGTGCTTCGGTACTGCCATGATTTAGAACATATTGTTTTAACATACTAGTAGTTGCTATATTTCAAGCACAATACCCGCACGTTCTACCATAAATCAGTTCTGACATTTTTGAATACATTTGAAATTTAAATGTATGACGAATATACTATCACCACTGGACGTCTAAGAGATCCTCGACATATATTTCTAGCTGGGTGTCTCTCATTTATTTGTCTAGTATTCCTTTAAATGATTTTTGTTTTAAAATTAACGTCTTAAAAGAATATGCTCTAGGATTCAATTATATTGCGTCGAATTTTAGATTGTTTGTGCTTTTGTGTCAACAATTATACAACGCATATTCTTCCGGAAAAATAAACTAAGTAACAATTTTAAGTAGATGATTACATTTAAATTTAAATTTCTTCTTTAAGATATGTGCACGGAAACCTCCGTTTTGGACATGCAGATACTATGGATACGTTTTATTCCGCTCTCGGACTTTATCATGATGGCCAACCTCTCCGAGCTGATAACTTTGGCGCAATGAAAAATAGAATGTTTTATGGAAGCAAAATTACACCATTTTCTGCTAACATTGCTTTCATCCTTTATAATTGTGGAGGTAACGGAGAAGAAAATTATCTCCTGAAAATGATGGTTAATAACCTGCCTGTAACAATACCCGGATGTGACAGTGATTTTTGTCCTTACCTCAAGGTCAGAAGTATATATCGAAATTATATCGAAAACTGCAAGTGGCGAGAATTATGTAGCGTAAGAACAATATCACAAGCTGTCGGATGATCAAATGTAAAGTTTATCTATGAATACATTTTTTACCATTTCTAATAAACTATGTTTTATCTATTCTATGAATTGTTCTGTTGTTTACTTTATGGTAAGTAAGAATTGCCCGAGAACTTATTTGACAAATGCTTGAAATTGATAATTCAAAATTAAAACGAGACAACATGCTAACAACATAACAACATAACAACATAATATTAAAATAAGAAGATGTAGTATTATTGCCAATGACACAACTATCCACCAAACACAACATGCCAAGGATGTCGATAACTGCACGGGTCCCCGTACGGCATTTTACAATGAGCAAAATCGATACTGTACAGCCCCGACATGACAAAATGTGCAACAATTAACCAAACGAGAAAAAATAGCGGCCACAATTATGACAAAATAATGAAAAAACTAAAAACAAACAAACAAACACACAAAATGAAAAACAGCAAGCAATAACAACCAATGAACTATAAGCTCCTGACTTCATCACAGGCACATGAAGAATGTGCCAAGGTTAAATATGTCTGTGAGCGCTCAACCCTCCCATTACCCGAGACAGTGGTGTGGCAGCACAGCATAAGAAAAAACTTTAGAAATCAGTTAGAAAAGGCTTGACTCTTCAGATTGGCACTAGGGTAAAAATAAACTAACATAAATACAAAAGACACAAAGTACCGATATCTTATTATTCGCAGTTATTGGAACTGGTTCAAAGTCAATAACAACTAAGAAATAAATCATGTTCTCTCAGACTACAGTATCAATCAGTAGACATCAAACGGATATTATCCTTGACCACTCGTTCGAGTGATAAGATTAATCATGTTAGTAATGCCTGTAACTAATCATGATGGGCAGAGCTATATCTGCAGGTGAACTCGAAAGAACAATTTTAATTTCATTTGAAACATTTTTAATCTTATCGTAAATTCCAATGGATGATTTATTATCAGACTTTGAACTTTCAATGTTGATTCATACAAGACAGTGTGTATCTACCCAAACAAAAATAATATATAATACAATGCCATAACCAGGTCAATTATTAGTGTTTGAAATCTGTTTTCTAAAATATGCAATATGGCAAATTCTAAAACGTATTAGCACACATTTACAAATTCTCGTCCTATCAAATTGCTCGAATTTCCCCACTAAGTTTCATAGAACATACTTTTTGTCGTGTACTAGGTAACTATGCTCGAATTACCACAAGGTTAAGATTTTATACTGTAGTCTAGATAGTCTAGATATATTATGAACGACAAGTGCCACCGACTGTTCTGGATACAATTGTGTGTCTTAAATTTAATAAGTGTATGTAATTAGTTTTTGCAAAGATTTTTTTATTTCCTTTTGAAAAATTCTCTGGTTTAAAAAAAAACTTAAGACGAAGATACTATCATTTAATAAATACAACAATACATATTTTTCCTTAAGTGCCAGTCTTTGTAAGAATCAGGCAATCTTGCAAAAAAAACACAAAAAAACCAGAACATGGCCGAAAAAAAACCCCACCGACCTACCCATCCTATTTTGAAGTTACCCTCATACTGAGTTAGAAATGGTAGTTTTTTTTGTTTCTGCGTGTCTGGTAATTCGAGAAATCTCTATATAAATTTTGGTTCGAATGCTAGCAAATTACGGAGTTAGCTCCCATTAATTGTTAATTTCTAGTGCATTTCAACCGAATTATATCTTGAATTCCCAGAACAGGACAAGGAAACGAATGTTATATTCGTGCACCATTATATATTTTGAACATTATATAAATAACACATAGCTGAGAGGGTGATAGAGCAGATTGTTACCCCGAGAAAACATTGTCAACTGAGGCAAAACCAACGTTGACAATATCTTTTCGAGGGGTAACAATCTGCTCTATCACCCTCTCAGGTATGTGTTATTTAATTTATTGTACTGAATGTTCTGTTATTACTGTCTATTAAATTTCAAATTCAAAGAATAAACTATGTCGTCTTGTACAATGTACATAACAATCATTCGTATTTATTAAAGCGCACACTTGAGCAAGCGTCTCCGTGAAGGGTAATAGAGAATTTGCCATGGGATAGAATAAATTGTCTCCCTCGTATTAACCAATCAAAATCTGGCATTTTGACATGAAGTATAATAAAAATTAATGTCAACTTGAGTAGGTTTTTGTTTGTCATGTTTTCACCACTGCCTGATTCTTAGGCAGATTGGCACTTAAAATACCTTGATTCCAGTACAACGCAATCCAATATTATTGTGTCATCCATGCAGTAACTTTGAACACACAAACGTATATATACTATGACACTTTGTGAAAGGAAATTCAAGCAATTTCTTTGATATCATCAAGAGAAAAAAATTATCGCATTAAAGGATGATGACGATCGAGTTTTTATTCAAGCATTCTTAAGAAACTTGACCCCTTTCATTATGAATTGATTGATTGGTGTTTGCTTAACAATTAATGTTCAGTGGCAAATGTTTCGTACATGCTCAGGACTTTATAATTAATGGAAGCAATGTGATGATGTCTAAAGGAAGTGCTCCACCTATATCTATATTTTGATAAATTTATATAACTTGAGTTTTACTTTAAGTTTAAAAAAAAATTCCAAAACATGTAATCATATAATTGATCTATTGATAGTTGATTTTCCAAGTTCTATCCGCTAGACACAAATGATCTATGGGACACATATATCTATATTTTGATAAATTGACACGGCTTTAGTTTTACTGTGAACTTTTAAAAAACTGTGTTCAAAACATGTAGAACGTCTCCTAAACATGATTTATCTTCATATACACACTTACACCAGCAGCTGCTATCTGCAGTAGAGGGCGTTTCAAAATCACTATTTGTGTTTGAATGACAAATAAACTGTCAAGTCTCCAATTTGTGTTCCTTCATTAATGACTAACATAAACGGTACCAATGTTAATGCACCAGATGCGCATTTTGACAATTAATGTCTCTTCAGTGATGCTGATGGCCAAAATATTTGATAATCCAAAATTTAATACAAATGTTGAAGAGCGGATCAAACCAAATAGGACCTAAAATATAGGCAAATCCGGACAAGGAATCAGAGCTTTGCACGAGGGAGATATATTCCGTAATTTAAACTAAGGATCTGGTCAATCACTGTCACAAATTAAACAAATATGACAGCTTCGATACTAGTGATCAATTTAAATAAAACGAAAATTAAATTAATGAAGTCCTTTTTACAAACAGCTGGAGACAAGTAGTTAGCGAAAATCAACTATCAATAGACCAATCATAAGATATTTTTAAAATAAAAATGAGAAATCAGTAGAAAAATCTTTTGATGTTCTAACTTTATATGAAAAAGCTTCGGGATCAAAAATAAATTACGATAAAACATTACAGAAACGATATAAAAAAAAAAAAAAAACGGTATCCACGTGTAGAAAAGTTGGTAACTTTCATATAATGGTAAAACATTAATAATAAAAAAAAGCATATTTCCTTTTTATGAAAATGAATTACGGGGAATTCATGAAAAGGGATTTTTTTATATATGGGATGGGAAAGTTAAACAAATAAAAAGGACATGTTTGCTGTCAAGACATAACAACGGGTGGAATGGAAATGATAAGTATTGATTTATTAATTAGAAGTAAACAAATAAAGTATCTTTATCGCACTCTTCATGAACCGTTAGAAAGCTGGAATGCGATTGGCAAGTATTGGCTTCGGCAATTTAGTAACAAGTATAATGATCAATATTTTTTTATGCAAGTGCTCAAATGTAACCGCACTAAATATTTCCTTATTTTATCGGAAAAAGATCCGGAAACATGGTCTTATTTTCTAAGAAGAACAAAGACAAATATACTTTATATGAGAATATTTGTTAATTCAAAACTTTCATTCCAAAATAAGACGTTGTTTTATATGGAATGAAGAAACCAACGAATTTTATAGTTGCGATTCTATAATTTTAAAAAATTTGTGGATAGAAGAAACTGTATATCCGAATCTTTTTTCACGAGTTAAAATTCGATACCATACGATTTCATGCAAATTTTAGAAACTGGTAGAAATATTAATGAACATACATGGAATTGAAAATTTCTGATGAAATGCACATATTGGATAGAAACAACAACAACAAAAAAAAAATAAACCTATAGCATTGAAACTCAAACATATTCGAGACATCATTAATAAAGATATGGTTCCTAAATGTCAAAATAAGTGACAAGACACTATTGGGCACTATTTAATTGGAAAATAGTATGGAGCAATCTGAAAAAAAAACTAACATTGACAATACAACAAAAGAATTCTAATGGAAATGCATTCACAATATTTATAAATACTGTAAGAAAGCTTCAAACAATGAGATTGTCAAATGAAAAATTTCACCTAAAACTTTGTTTACGCTTCAGTATTTCGAATTCTTATACTGAAACGTATTTTTTTAAATACATAAATAAAAAAAGGAGAATGAGGGTATTGCTTTTAGTGGGGGTGGGGGTACAACTTCATGCTTGAAAAGTGTAAAAGTAAAAAAATTTTCTTGATAAGTACTATATTTAATTAAAAATAATAAATTTTAAAGTAAATCGCATATTTTTTTAAGCTTACTTACACCTTGGTTAAAAAAAGATCTGACCCAAGAGTTAACTATTTCAATCGAATTTTATTAGAATGATCGACCCCTTAATAAACCGAACTCTTCAAACTTCTGTTATCAAACTCATATAAAGTCATTGTGGTTTTATACGTGAAATCCGTCCCTTGTCTAGTTAAAAGTATAAATAATGACAACAACTATTTGATTTCATTGTTATGTAGAAAAAAAAGTATAACAAAAATACCGAACTCCATGCCAAATTCAAAAAGGAGATTTCCATAAAAACTGACAAAATCATACATTATTAATCAGCAGAACAAGTGAAAAACAACTGCCATATTCCTGCCTTGGTACATGCATTTTCCGAAGACATGATGGGTTAAACCTGGTTTTATAGCTAGCTAAACCTCCCACTTGTACGACAGTATTTGTAGTTCCTTTATCATATTTATATTGACAAAATTGGGTGAGCAACCCAAACAATACATATGCACCCTATAACCGTCTACGACAGATGCAATATTTAAATGTAGAACCATATCTGCTGTACATGATTGTTAAATCCATTGTATTCCAATGGCAATCAGAAACGCAGACAAACATCTGTTGTATTAATAGCTATCTAGAACACAGCTCCTGCTAGATCTGCCGTACTGATAGTCGGTTACAGGGTGTATTGTAAGATGTTCAAAGTTCAACTATTTATTTCAAGTGATCGTATGAGTTTTGCTTTATTTGTATGGATGTGCTTTGTTTTGTTTTTTTTTTTTTTGCTCAGCATTTATCTCACAATGAGATGTGATATTTGTTGTCACCATCTAAATACCATAGGGATAGAAAACATGCTCGGGCAGCCTTCAAATAAATAAGAATAGGATTCAAACATATTAAGATTTATAACATGACATACAATAATAATAATCTCAACAGTAGTATACAAGTGGATTCTTCAACAAGATTGTCCTTATATTAACCCGTCTTCCGATTCTGAATTACCCTGGTAAAATTAAATGAGAATTCAGGAAGGATTTGAACCGTATAGAATTGAAAAAAATTAAATTGGGAAACTGTTCAGAAACAACAACAAACAATCGTAAAAATATATACAAAAACAAAAATATGAAAAAATAATGAGCTGTATTTTTTTATTCCCGTCAACAACAGCCTTATCTATGACTATTTTTCAAGATATGCACCGTGTCGCAGGTTGTACATTTAAACCCAACACACTGATAAGGTGGCCTGAGAGTAAGATAAAATATCTTGAGAACGCATGGTTTTTCATAAAAACCAAAGGAGAAATACCTATCTTTATAAAATAAATCCACGGAGAACGCTTTGAGTTTATTTATCCAATGATAATGCCGTGCCTAATCAAATAAATCAACAGAGACCTACTTGCCTTTTATAATAAATCCAAGGAGAAAGCATTTGCTTTTAAAATAATCACATCAGTAATGAAACAACAACAAAATAGAAAGTCACCGATTAACGTGATTTTTTAAAAGTATTAGCTCCCATGTAGGTTTTGAGGGTTTTCAAATCAGATTTGTCATCGTCCCGGACGTAAATGACTTTAATTGTAAAAACCAGGTTTTTTTATATGTCTCGCGATAACTCAAAGTATGCCTTTTTTACCCACTTTTTTATCCATTCAATAACATATATTAGATCTAAAAAGGAAGGTTCACTATTACTAATTTGTGGACAGGCGGAGTACTACCGGTGGGTAATTCACCAGTACCATAGACATATAATACAACATTTAATACTGATGGGATTTCTAGTCCCGGATGACATATTTTTTAGCCAACTAGTCAGTAATTTGGTCTTTGCTTTAATATACATGTATATCATACATTTTGATAGATAACAGTCTAAATTCTAGGTTTTTTTTAAGATTAAGTTTTCAGTTCCTTCATGAAAGGTCATTTTTTATGGTTATTTGAGTTATTTAACAAAAAACATAGCTACATGTGTACACAAAAATCAATGCAAATTAAACCGTTCCAAAAGAGACACCAATGCTGCCACCATATTTGCGACCTAATCAACATAAATATGTTTGCGGATTAATTGAAGGGGTCTTCCAATCACCCATCCATTGAAAAAAATTCGTCATACAGTTTTTGAGGAAGAAGACTTTGAAAATTTGATAAATAAGAAAATAGATATAAGCTTGAACAATGGAAACGTTCTTCAGAACGTTAAAAATCCTCTTTAAGCTTCCAATATCCACAATATTATGGTAGGCATGGAATTTTACAGAGATTTTTGCTACATTTTTTTTAGCAATTATAATGTACACTTTTAGTTAAACAAATATTAATTTTCATTTACATTTCTCATTTGAGTAATAAGGTAGGCAAAATTCCAATTTTATGAAATGAAAATTCTGTGTCCTTTCGTTTTTTGTTCATGTCAAACATATGTTGCATTTCTTGCATTTGGCAATTTACATCTTTTTTATTATTATTATTAAAACTGCCATTTCAAAAAACAAAATATTTTATCGAGTACTGCAAAGGCGTTTGGCTTTTTTCATGATATACTCAACCTATTCTGGACCATTCTTTGAACATTTGATATACTCCACTGGATTCGCTGGTAAATATATATGCCTACCTACAAATGTATAATTTCATTCACCTTGTCAAGAGGGTTAATAGCTTCCCGAGCATGTAGTGACGTGAAAAAATATGGGCACATTTCGCACGAATATCTTTGAAGGTTATCTTCAATTATAAAATATTGGCGACTATTAAGAGGATGCACCGGATTCTGTTTTAATCTTTTTGGTTCTGGAGTTTATGGATTATATATAGAAAAGGAATACAGTAATACCTCGTAGTAGAACTAAAACTAAAACAAGTGCTATAATCAAAGCAAGGATAACTACGTGTTTACGCATTCTTATTGTATCTCTTCTTTACTTTGCCGACTGACTGGTCGTCAATCCACTTGTTTGAACATTTTTATGTAAATGGGTAATCCAGTATACTACAACCACGTAATAAGAGGTAATTAAAACAACAACACCGAGACAAAGAATGTCGTGTGAAAAAAGAATCAATGGACTAGCAGTGTTTTAGAAACACATGGTACTGGTCCATCAATTGTGTCTATTCCAAATCTCAACAAAGCAATGAAGTGATAAAGAATAAAACAAAGTAAAACAAATTTGTTACTGGTTAAAAACGCCAATATTCCTTTCTTTATTGTAAATATAGCATTGAGTCGCTCGAGGCATATCAAAAAAGTCTGCATAAGAGACGACAAAACTGTTCCACAAATTAGATGCGTCAATAACATGCACTGGTATTGGAATGTCACACTTTGTGAATTCAATAAACGCAGAATATTGTAATAGATGAATTCTAGACCCAATGCGCTATCACCGAGACTTAGATACAAAGCTAATAACACAAAATGATTCTTCCTTAATTCTTTGAAGAGGCAAATATATATATATAGAGCAACCATGAAACAACAACAGTACAGTAACAATTCCAAAATTAGCTATTTTCATAACTTGCAACATTTTTAGTCCATACAATGACACGAAATTTATGGAAATATGAGCTTCATATTTATAAGTATATATGTAAATCACAATAAATGACTATCATATGATCCATTAACTGGTTACAACTTAGTCAGAACTTATTAAATAATCTCATTATCTATTCGGCATTTGGACGATCATTATTAGTTACATAGTGTGTTAGTGACCTAATACGATATATACGGGGTCAGTAAATTCCATATGGGGTGAGAGCGACGCTCGAACCCCATATGGAATTTACTGACCCCGTATATATCGTATTAGGTCACTAACACACTATGTAACGAATTAATCTTACCGACTATCTTTATGTGTTGCATTTAGACTAGAATTGTCTCATTTGCAATCATCAGTCTGCACACAAAAAATAATGTCAACAGCAACAATTTATTATCAACAACCTTGATATAACAATATTAAACAGATCTTTCAATACATTTAAACAATCAAATAGTGCCAAAGTCGTAACTCCACTACTAACCGTGTATTGAAATAAGCCCCGCCTCCCTACTAACCTAATATGGAATATACACGGTCTCCACGCGGACGCTTTTAACCAATCATATTCCTATAAATGTATAGGAGGTAAGATAAATTTATTTCATGACAATCGCATTATATCTTTCATTTTTAACATCATAAGCAAGACAACCATGGAACAACTGTCATTGTCCTTGATTAATAATGATTTTTATATCTTTATGTAAACCTTGTATTGGATCTGAAAATACACAGAAAGAAAAATACCATATCGGATTATCCTTTCAATGAGCTTCAGTAAAATATGATGAATTTATTATCGTCAATTAAAACATCTGTCAAATTATATAAAAAGAACTTAAAAAGTGCTCGTTTTATCGTTCACTTGTTTGTGTTTGTGTTTTTAGTTTTGGGGTATGTGTCTGTTAGTTTTTTTTGGGGGGACGGGGGAGGGGAGGGGTGGAATTGTTGGGTATGACTTTACCCCCTTTTATTTTCTTGTTTCATATGTTTGCTACACTTTGCATAAAAGAATATTTATCAATATAACTTGAAATCCTGTAGGTATTATCCTATAGCTCAAATGTACCTGCCCTCTGTGAAAGTGGGAACAGGATGGGCTAACCCTCTAGATAGTCCACTTTGATTTCCTCCTTTCTTTTACAGAATTTCAAATACATCACTTCTGAAAAATTAGTTACTGAGCTTTTGTTTAATCAATTTTTATTTAAGAAAATATTAAGTTAAATTTGATAGCAGAGTAGTAAATCTTCCAAGGTGGGCAAGTTGAAATGACACAATCCACTTTGGTAAGTGATCATTATATATCAGGATTTCCGTTTATATGTTGAGTTCAATTAACATTCTTTAAAAAAGTTTATGGAAATTAGCTTTCATTACTAATATTTGGTTGTTGTAAACCACCAAGCTGAATGAATCAATCAAAACAGCGATTTCTTTGAAAGGATTGATTGGGTTTTTTTTGTCGTTAAAACGCCACTTTCAGCACTATTGACTATTTCGTGGCGGCCGATTTTTATTGGCAGAGGAAGCCGAAGTGTCTTGAGAGAACCATTGACCTTTGGCAGGAAAATTGGCAATCCTGGTCTTTTAAGATTGGAGTCGAGCGCACCTGCCATACACAGTAATTCAGTAGATGCTACTTAGACCACTCGGTCACCGAGGTCTCCCTTTGGGTTGATAAATGCATAAAATTAGGAATTTGGATAGTTGTTTACTAATACTAACTTTTGATATTTTGTTTTTCTTTTTCAGATTCATTAATTAGTTGCTTTCGGAAATTGGCAAATATTTTATAAAATTTTCCCGTGTTTTAAGGAATAGTGTTATCGATGCGTATGAATTTCATGATTTAGTCGCGTGAATATTTTAATGTGTAGGAGAATAAAATGAAAGCCATTACTTACTCAACAGTCGTAGCGTTGAAATGAATACCGGGTTATAATCTCCAATTAAAAACGCAGATTCAAATTATTTTTTTAAAATGTCATCAGCAGTTCTAAACAAGACATGTTGAACAATATGACAATCTTTGTGAATTTCAGAGGCTATTGAAAAATAAATTTGGAGACACCTGGTGACACAGGTCTTCCTAAGACATGCATATTCCTAAGGTCCGTAAAGTGACCTATAGTTGTTTACTTTTAGGTCAATTTGGTCTCTGGTAGAAAGTTGTCCCATTGGTAATCATACAACTTCTTATTTTTTTAAGTCTTCATTTTGAAGCCCTACAATACAAGTACAAGTAATCATTATACCCTCCCTTGTATTAGGTGTTTTTGGTGTAAATGGATTCACGTTATCCGCTTCGTCCATCTGTATACATGCCTCTTAGCTCAGCTCTTCCTCAACGGTTAGACGGATATTGATGACATTTTTTAAAGATGTAGAATGTTTATAATTAAGGAATATAATCCGGGTCCAAGATATTCGATTTTTTTTTTTGCTTCAGTATTGCATTATGAGAATCAAAGATTGCCTCTGGCGATCCTTTTTTTTCATTTGATCGAAACAAAATTAGATCGTTTTGAAGACGCCTTCAACCGACAATGACTCACCTTGTCCTGTGACCCATACGAGCTAAAAAACGACTTTATTATATTTTACAAATTTAATTGGTTATTTTTACCAAAGAGTCGATTAACCACTAACTGTCATTCACTTCTATTGGAAAGAAGGGACTTCTAAAGATGTTCAGATTCATCCTGTTGAACTAACTTTAAATAAAACTAATACTAACAATGCACACTGCCCTTTTCTGGATCTTGATATCTATATCATTAACGGGAAGCTTAATGCCAAAAATGATAAAAGAGATGATTTTTTTTCATTTCCTATTGTTAATTATCCATTTTTAGATGGTGACGTTCCCTTGTCGCCATCTTATGGTGTTTATGTATCCCATGTTTCGCTCGTGTATGTAACAACGTATTAGATTCTAGCAAAAGAAATCTATGTATTACAGAAAAATTATTACACCAGGGTTTTCGATATCACAAACTAGTCAAAACATTTAATAAATTTTATCATCGGTACAAGGACATGATTCGTAAATATAAATCAACATGCAGACATCTTATACGTTCAGGTATTTCACATCCAATCTTTTATGATAATATTCTTTACAAAGCACAAAAATGTCGGCATTCACCTATAAAGCTAACGAAACCTTTAAACATACATATTAAGAAGGGATATAGTTACGATACTGTTGTCAGGTCATTAAAGATGGCATATTTTGGCTTTAATATTGATTCACTTATAGGGTCTTTGCATCGGAAATAAACACATTTATTCTAAAACCAGTTGTTGGCATGATACGGGTTATGTTCTTTTCATATATTTTATGATGGTATGATACTAAACCCCTAACGGGAGGGATTGTGCTTGATAGTCATATGATGAAGACATAATCTTTCAATCAGTTTAATTGAGGTCTTGAGCTGGCATGTCAGTAACTGCTAGTAGTCCTTTGTTAATTTATGTATCATTGTCAGTTTTGTTTAGTTTCTTTTGTTACCTATTCTGACATCGGACTCGGGCTTCTTTTAAACTGAGTTTTACTGTGCGTATTGCTGTGTGTATGTTTTTTCTACATTGGCTAAGGGTATAGGGGGAGGGTTGAGATCTCAAAAAACATTTTTAACCCCGCCGTATTTTTGCGCCTGTCCCAAGTCAGGAGTCTCTGGCCTTTGTTAGTCTTGTATGATTTTTAATTTCAGTTTCTTTTATATATTTCGGAGTTTAGTATGACGTCCGTTATTACTGAACTAGTACATATTTTTGTTTAGTGGCCAGCTGAAGCACGCCTCTGGGTGCGGGATTTTCTCGCTGTATTGAAGACCCTTTGGTGGCCTTCGGCCGTTTTCTGGTCTTTAGTCGGGTTGTTGTCTCTTTGACACATTCCCCATTTCCATTCTCAATTTCATGTTTAGAACCTTGTTTTCTTGGGTTAGTGTCCTAAACATATAGACTCAGTCTTTTTACAATTAAAAATAACAATGGAACAATGTGAACATTTTGTTTTGCTACTTTTCAATATTTACCCATACCTATATATAATATTTAAATTTTCTCACATATCGTTTAGATTTCATCGAAATCTGGTGTATCGCCCGGTCATATTTCATAACTAAGCTATCGCTTAGTTTAATTTTATCTTATTCATATTTTATAAGTTCTGCGTATTACAGTTTGTTTTTTTAATTTGAATGTGCATCAAGCTTTTGTATTTGTTGTTTCTTGATCAACAAAAAGTGCTTTGAATTACTACCAACTGACAGAGAAAAAATGGAATTAACCAATTAAATCACAGAACAAGTGACAAAAGGCAGTTGTTCCACTAACTTTACCACAAATAAACTGAATAACAATAATATGGCTATAACGACTGACGTCTGTTTAACGAGGTAAATAATTTCAGTTTTCGCCATGCATTGTATAAAATAGTATCAATATTTTTTTATACAATTTACAAGTGTTATTGCTTTGACACTAATCTGAATTTCAAAATGGACCAAAACAGTATCCTCTCTGCTAGATTTTCAGAGATATTCTTCTCTTGAACCAAAAATACATTTGAATAAAAATTGGCCAAATTTATTCCTTTAAGGTAATGAGCATGTGTTACTTTGGGACTGAAAATTCAAAAGGACCACCACCAGGGGTCAATTTATATTGAAACCTTATTGTAAATTACAGATTTCGTTTATTTTCAAGTAAAAACGAATTCTATGGTAAGAAAGAATTGTCCGATAACTTAAAAGACGAATGCTTAAAATGGATAATTAAAAGTAAAAGCGAGACAACATGCTAACAACATAATATTGAAATAAGGAGATGTGGTATGATTGCTAATGACACAACCATCCACCAAACAGCAAATTACGAGGATGTCGGTAACTACAGGTCACCGTATGGCCTTTAAAAATGATCAAAATCAATACTGTATAGTCCCGATATGACAAAATGTGCAATAATTAACCAAACGTAAAAACTAACGACCTCAATTCTGACAAAATAATAAACAAACAAACAAACAAACAAATATGAAAAACAGCAAGCAACGACAATTATTAAACTATAGGCTCCTGATTTCGTCACAGGCACATAAAGAATGTGGCAAGGTTAAAATGTCTGTACGCGCTCAACTTTATCCTTACCTGAGACAGTGGTGTAACAACAACATAAGAGCAAACTGTACTAATCAGTTAGAAAAGGCTTGACTCCTCAGATTAGCACGAACCTAAATAAAAATTAACATAAATACAGAAGACATAAAATACCGATCTTAGAGTACTCGCAGTTATTAAAAGGTGATTCAAAGTCAATAATATCTAATAAATATATCATGTTCTCTAAGACTTAAGTATCAGCCAATAGACATCAAATGAATTAAGGATAACGACGTCTTAAACAGTCTCAGAAAAGTTTTACCTTGTGCAATGCTTAAGTATTAGTACCAAAACTTTTCGTAATTGTTGATCAAAAAGTTTTAGTGATGTTTTAATTTATCAAGAACTAAAGCAATACTAGTACCGATAAAAACAATGTCAAATATCTTACTACGGTGTTAAATTGGTTACCTTAAAAATAAGTTGATTCAAAGGAATCAACGAGTTTACATGGATCGTATCTGAATTAACGGGGTCTATAATCAATATCATCGTAAATTTTACGATGTCATATCCCGTTTGTAATAAAGTTCCAACCCAAAACGTCCAAAAAGGAAAACTAGCAAACTGACCATTCAAAGCACTGCGTTGAAAATATAATTGTTATTTCATCATCATATAAAAATCGACATTGCTAGATTTTATCCTTGACCACTCGTTCGAGTGATACGATTTAACATGTTTTTATTGTCTGTAACGGATTGGCAGAGCTATACCTTCAGTCGAGCTCGAAAGAACATTTTTCGTTTTATTTGAAACATTTTTAATGTTATTGTAAATACCAATGAATGATTTATTATCAAACTTTGAACTTTTAATGTTGATTTATACACGACAAGGTATATCTACAACAGTGACACAAGCAGGTCAATTATGAGTGTTTGAAATCTGTTTTCTCAAACATGCAATATGACAAATTCTAAAACGTATCAGCACACATTTATAACTTCTCGTCCAATCAAATTGCTTGAATTTCCCTTCTTAGTTTTCTAAGTACATATGCTCAAATGACCACAAGGGTAAGATTTTATTGTTTTGTAATCTAGACATTAAGAAATACAAGTGCCACCGGCTATTTTGGATAAAATTTTGTGTCCTTAATTTTATTAGTGTATGTAATTAGTTTTACATAGATCTCTTTATATTCTATTTTAAAGTTCTTTGGTTTAAAAAATTTTAGACGAAGATACTATCATTTAATAAAAAATAACAAATATAATTTTGATTCTTAATATCGTGATCCCAGTACAACGGAATCTAATAGTATTTTGGTTATGCAGTTGATCAATTGATAGTTGATTCCGCAATGTCTATCCTCTATACTATCTATGGGACACATATATCTATATTCTGATAAATTAACACATCGTTAGTTTTACTATAACATTAAGAATGTTTTCAAATCATGTAGAAAGTCCACTAAACATTTCCATATCTTAATATACATACATACACCAGTAACTAATATCTTTTCATTCTGAGGTCTAGGGCCTTTTGAAATCACTATTTTTGTTTGATTGACATATAAACTGTCAAGTCTCCAATTTGTGTTTCATTCATTTATACACATAAGATTTGGTCAATCACTGTCACAAATTTAACAAATATGACAGCTATGATACTAGTGACTAATTTACATAAAACGAAAGTTATTGGACTATACTTTTGACAAACAGCTGGGAAACAAGCAGTCAGCAAAATTTCAACTATCAATAGATCAATTATAAGATATTCTTTTATTAAAATTATAAAAACCTTTTGTTGTTCTAACTTTATATGATAAAGCTGCCGTTTCAAAAAATAAATTACGATAAAATAAAAGGTTTACTTATAGGATTTCTTAAAAGAAAAAGCTAAAATTTAACAAAATTAACTGGATTACTGGTAATGTACCCTCGGAGTAAATTACGGTTATGAAATCGATGATGATGCTATATGAGGGTCTGGATATGGTTAACAGAATAGAGAATAATGGTTCAAGAAAATTAATGAGTAGAAAAAAAAATGAGCAAAAACTATAAAGAATAGAGAATAATTCTGTGTAAAAGAATAAAGAATAACCAACGAAAATAAAAGAAAAGATATTTAATATAAATACTGATTACAGAAATGAACGACGTACAGAATAAAGAAATTATCTAATTACAGACAAAAATAAAAGTGAAATCATTTTCAGGAGATTTTGAAAGAATAAGCTTTGTTTTTAAAGATAATGAAAAATGCCCTAAAAATTTAAAGAATACAGAAATAAAGGACCCCAACCAGACTCTCCTATATGGCAAAGCATTATATATAAGATAAAAAAATGTGTCCACCTGTGGAAAAGCAGGAAACTTTCATATATATTGGTAAAACTTTAATAATAACAAAAAACATATTGCCCTTGTGCTCTTATGACATTGAAATTCGGAGAATTCTTGAATAATTTTCAAAGGAATATACAACATTATTTGGAATTTTATATGGGATGGAATGTTTTAAAATACCTTGAAAGACAGGTTTGCTGTCTAGAAATAACAAAGGTTGGGAATGATATGTTCGATTTATTCATTAGAAGTAAACAAACTAAGTCTCTTTATCGCATTCTTCATGAACCAACCGTTACAAAGCTGGAAAGCGATTAACAAGTATTATCCGGCAATTTGACAAATATAATGATCACTATGTTCGTAAAATTGTTCAAATTTTTAACGGACAAAATTAAAAATATTCCCTTATTTTATCGGAAATTGATCCGGATACATGGTCTTATTATCTATGAAAAACAAAGGCAGACGTTCTTACTGTGAAAATATTTGGTAATTCAAAACTTTCATTCCAAAATAACCCGATGTTTTTTTTTTTTTTTTTTTTTTTTTTAAAGGTAACGGGAAATGTATCAAAGATATATGGAATGATGAAACAAAGGAGTTTTATAGTTGAAAATGTAGTGGTTAAAAGAAACTGTTTATCCGAATTTTCACGAGTTAAAAGTTCTATACCATAAGATTTCAATCAAGTTTTTGAAACTGGTAGAAACATTAATGAAACAATGATGAAATGTACAAAGATTGAAACGACAAAATAATAAAAACCTACAGAAATAAAACTAAAACATAAGAAATAATTGATAAAGATATGATTCCTAAATGTCAAAATGAATGGCAAGAAACTTGTGAGCAGGATTTCAATTGAAAATGAGTATGGAGCATTCTGAAAACAACTGACATTGACAATAAAATAAAAGAATTCTAGTGTATGTGCATTCTTAATATTATATAAACAGAAAGAAGGATTCGAAAAATGAGATTGGCAAATGAACAATGTCATCTTTGTCAAACGGTAAATACTACTGAAAATTTGCAACATTAATTTTCAATTCCAGTGCAACCAAAATAATCATCAGTAGAATAAAAACATTTTTCATATTATGGAATATTCAACTGAATAATGAAATGCTAGAACACTTTATGGTTTTGGGAGATAACAGTAGTCAATCGAACCAATATTTACTCGTAAATCTCTTTTTTATTTTGACGAAATAGACGTTGTGAAAAATAAGAAACAAAATCATATATGATGGGATAAGAATGTTATCTATGGACATTTTAAATGTTTGGAATTTAAGCATGATAAACAATTTGAAATCTGTGCACAGCTATATATTTTATTCTGTAATGCAAAAGACAAAGTAACATTAAACACATTAATTAATTATATACATGTATGTTAATTACTAACATTAAAGAAGAGAACAGTCACGATGTTATATGATCTGACTTTTATGTACTCGTAATTTGTGCAAGGTAGTCCAGTGCTCAGCGTTTCACTCAATTATGTTATAATATTATATAAGTTAGTGATGTGAAATAATTTTACTATCTAGAAAGGTTGTTTTTAATTTATTGTCATATAATAGAATAGTTGTTTCATTTTATAGAATATAGTGGACTTTTTTAAGCCTCTTGCTTCCCAGGCAGTTTGTTTAATTGTAAACGGGTATCCTTAGTTTTCATGCTGGTCAACTGAGGAAACTGTAAACAGGACAATTTTGGAACTAACAAGTATGTATTTAAAAGAAAATAGATTACTCGAGTTTTGAATATGTGCTAAATTGGATAATCAAAAGAAAGGTCTATACTATAAAATTATGTTTCTAAATTTCATAGTATATGCTGTTCCACTGACTAACCGGTACACGACAGATGTTTCATTGAGTCACGACTTCTCGAGCTAGACAGCATATCTATTCATCAATTGCCAAAAAACAGAAACGGTTCAATCTTACTATGGTATCGATCATTTGTCGAAAAATGCAATAACACATCTCGATATGTAATAGATACTAGTATTAAAATTTTCAATGGTATTTTGAGATGTCGTATATTCTGATGTTAGTTGTAACACTCTGATGTAAGGGATAGCAGTTGCAAGGTTTATTATATTCAGTTACTTGTTTATCTTTCACTTTTCCAATATATGTAAAAAGTCTGCGTACATTTCATATTCAAATTACTTTGTGTTCTATGAGGACCTCTCTTTACTTAGAAACCATTAACATAAGATTTGTATTGCAGACACATATTGACAGAAAAATGTTCTGAAAATCTATAAACAGGCAGAAAACGTAAACAAATATAGTATGAGATCGTCACAATGTATAAGGGTCTGAATGGAGGTCCATCATTTTTGTAATTTTTAAGTTTTATGCCATTTTTCTCTATTCTTTCATCTTTTTGCCTATTATTCTCTTTTCTATATATTTCAGCTCCCATTCTTCTCTATTCATTATTTGTTTGCCTATTTTTCTATTCTTTCTTTTTTATGTCATTTATTCACGTTATGCCCATAAATCTCTAGTCTGTAAATAAATTTATCATTGATACCAGCTGTAAATAAATATATCATTGATACCAGGATTAAAAATAAACCGCCTCCATACCCCCATGTATATTCAAAATATGTTTTCTAATAACATAAATCTGAATTGTACTGCGATGGCACAAATTGAACTACAAGAAGAGTTTCTATAACCAAAGATAAGAAATTTAAAGAGAAATCAGATTTTTACAACAACTAAATTGCTTGAAGGAATTGTTCAATTCCTTCAGGTTACAATTCTCAATACCGAAAAGTATTTTTAAACTTAATTACACCTTATGTAAGAATCCTGGGTTTTGATTGGTTGATAGCCAGTGTATTTTCACCAATTTACTGTTATCAAATGAATATCTTTCATTTTTAACGCCGCCGGGGTATATGCAAAAGGATATGCCTTTTTACCCTCTCTGCCGTGGTATTTGCCAAAAATACTCTATCCGACTGGACGCTTGTAACGTCACGATCATCAATGCGTTTTGAACGTTAACATTTGGTGTAATTAAACAGATATAGCATGTTCTTGAGGGTATTTGCGAAAATACCAGTCTTGAGAATAATTTCCCTCGCCTTACGGCTCGTGAAATTTAACATTCTCTCGACTGGTATTTTCAAATACTCCTCCTAAACATGATATATCTGTTCAATATAACTGACAATGGAGGATTAAGGTATTAATTTTATGGAAAAGGATCTTTCACTTGAAAACTACGTGCTTGAAAAGTGAAAAAAGTACAAAGTTGTCCTTGATAAGTACTATATTCAAATTAAAAATAAATCAAAAGTCTAACGCATATTTATTCTATCTAACTGACACTTTGGTAGAATAAAAAGATCTGACCCGAAATAGTAAATATATCAATCGTATTTTATTTGCATGATCTATCCCTTATTCCAAGAACCATATTTGTCTGTTACTTTTAACCGAACGCTTTGAACTTCTGTTATCAAAACCGCGTAGGGTCACAGCGGTTATATACGTGAAATCTGTACCTTATCTAGTTCAAAGTATGAATAATGACGACATCTATTTGATTTCATTGTTATGTAGTACACAAGCACCCTATAACCGGCTACGCCAATAGATAACACAGATCAAAATCTACAAAATCCATTGTATTGCAATGGCAATCAGAAATGCAGATAAAAATCTGCTGTTTAATAGCAAATTAGAACACAGCTTCTACTCTATGTGCCGTTCCGATCGTCGGTAAAGGGTGTATTGTACGACGTTCAAGTTTTTTCAAGTGATCGTGGTACTTTTGTTTAATTTGTATGATGTTTTTTATACTTTGGTTTTTTTGGTTTGCTCAGCATTTACCATATTTTCAAAATGAGATGTGGAGTTATTTTGTCACCATCCAACACCATAGGGATTGAAAGTATGCTCGGCGGTCGGCCTTCAAATAAATAAAAATAGGATTCAAACATAGTTGGTTTTATAGCATATTCAAATTAAAATAAATCAAAAGTCTAAAGCATATTTATTTTATCTAACTGACACTTTGGTAGAATAAAAGATCTGACCCGAAATAGTAAATATATCAATCGTATTTTATTTGCATGATCTATCCCTTATTCCAAGAACCATATTTGTCTGTTACTTTTAACCGAACGCTTTGAACTTCTGTTATCAAAACCGCGTAGGTCACAGCGGTTATATACGTGAAATCTGTCCCTTATCTAGTTCAAAGTATGAATAATGACGACATCTATTTGATTTCATTGTTATGTAGTACACAAGCACCCTATAACCGGCTACGCCAATAGATAACACAGATCAAAATCTACAAAATCCATTGTATTGCAATGGCAATCAGAAATGCAGATAAAAAATCTGCTGTTTAATAGCAAATTAGAACACAGCTTCTACTCGATGTGCCGTTCCGATCGTCGGTAAAAGGGGTGTATTGTACGACGTTCAAGTTTTTTTCCAAGTGATCGTGGTACTTTTGTTTAATTTGTATGATGATTTTTTTTTATACTTTGGGTTTTTTTTGGTTTGCTCAGCATTTATCATATTTTCAAAATGAGATGTGGAGTTATTTTGTCACCATCCAACACCATAGGGATTGAAAGTATGCTCGGCGGTCGGCCTTCAAATAAATAAAAAATAGGATTCAAACATAGTTGGTTTTATGACATGACATACAATAATAATAATCTAAGTAGTAAACAATGAGATTCGTTAATAAGATTATCCTTATATAATAAAATTGAGAAATGAAATGGGGAATGTGTCAAAGAAACAACAACCGGACCAAAGAGCAGAAAACAGCCGAGGGTCACCAATTGGTGTTCAACACAGCGAAAAAATCCTGCACCCGGAGGCGGACTTCAGCTGGCCCCTAAACAAAAATGTGTACTAGTTCAGTGAAATTGGACGTCACACTCAACTCCAAAATATATAAATGAACTAAAATTAAAAAAACATAAAAGACGAACAAAGGCCAGAGACTCCTGACTTGGGACAGGCGCAAAAATGCGGCGGGGTTAAACATGTTTTGTGAGATCTCAACCCTCCCCCTATACCTCTAGCCAATGTAGACATAAAAAACTCACAGCAATACGCACAGTAAAACTCAGAAGTCCGAGTCCGATGTCAGAATAGGTACCAAAAAAAACCTAAGCAAAATGACAATGATACATAACTTAACAAAGGATTACTAGCAGTTACTGACATGCCAGCTCAAGACCTCATTTAAACCGATTGAAAAATGTCTGCATGTTGATTTATATTTACGAATCATGTCCTTGTACCGATGATAAAATTTAGTAAATGTTTTTACTAGTTTGTGATATCGAAAACCCTTGTGTAATAATTTTTCAGGAATACAGAGATTTCTTTCGTTAAAATCAAATACGTTGTTACAAACACGAGCGAATCGAACAAGTTGAGATATATAAACACCATAAGATGGGGACAAGGGAACGTCACCATCTAAAAATGGAAAATTAACAATAGGAAATAAAAAACCATCTCTTTTATCATAAATTTTGGTATTAAGCTTCCCGTTAAAGATATAGATATCAAGATCCAGGAAAGGGCAGTGTTCATTGTTAGTATTAGCTTTATTTAAAGTCAGTTCAGCAGATAAATCTCTTTGGTGTACAAACTGAAGTCGTCATTATGGAGAACCAATATATCATCCAAATATCTAAACGTGTTATTGAATTTTTGTATCAGATGTTGTTTCGATGGGTCTTTGATGATTTTAGTCATAAATTGTAACTCATAACAATACAGAAACAGGTCCACAATAAGTGGTGCACAGTTAGTCCCCATTGAAATTCAGATAACTTGACGATATACGGAATCTCCATAGCGAACAAAAATGTTATCTAGTAAAAATTCAAGGGCAGTTATCGTATCAAAGCAGGTCCAATTGACATAGTTTTTTGTTTGTTGTTACTAAAAAATGACCTTAACGAGTTTGAACATATATATTCGCATTTTGACTTTTTAAATCCCCATTTTTTCTTACTGAGATTATGAGGCGAAGTGGTATATAGGGTAGAAAAATCAAAACTTTGGACAGATTCACCAACATAAGTATGCAATTTATCAAGTAATTTCCACGAATTTTTGACACTCCACGTTTATCAAATATATGAATCAAATATATAAACCAGTCTCCCTATTTTGAACTACCATAATGGTCAAACCAAATAAGGAATCAGAAAGGATTTTAACCGTATAGAGAAAATATGAACAAACAATAAGCCGTGGTTTTTTTCTTTTCTTGTAACAACAGCCTTATCTATGATTATTCTTTAAGATATGCACCGTGTCACAGGTTATACATTTAAAACCAACACATTGGGTAATCCTGAGAACTGATAAGGTGACATGCAAGTACGAAAAAACATCTTGAGAACGCCTGACTTGCCTGTAATAAAGCCTAGGAAAAACAATCCCATCAATAATAGACCGGCGGTAGAAACTTAAAAAAAAAAAAATTTAATGCACACATTGAAAACACGGCTTAATTAGATATCTCTGTAAAGAGAAAATTGTTATCTTTCAGATTAATGATGATGTAAGCCTGTAAAGTGGACCGAATTTTGCATAATGGGGGTCAAAAGTCAACAGCTATTTATTTCCAAATATTGTCTTAATTTCATTGGTTTCAGTCCAATTGGCTATTTTTGAAACTTTTTGATATTTATATTTTAGAAAAAAAGCTGTATATGATATTTTTGTTGTAACATCAAAATGTTTCCGTTAAACCATTATCAAATATATGTGCATCATATCAACGTTTCTTGGCGTTTTTTTACGTTTGGAATGAAAAGAATACCCAATCATAAGAAACGTGAAAAGATGCCATTAGAATGTTTTAGACAAAAAATCATCATCATCCTCATCCTCATCCTCATCGTCGTCTCCTTTAGAGAACTATTTTCTTTCATATTTTTTCCCAATAAATCTAAAAAGTGACTGCTTGTTTTCACCCGAACTATGAAAGATTTTCAAGTCTGGAATGATTCTTCCTTCATTTACTTAAAAATCTTGTCACACTGAACGGAGTGTTATATGAATAAGCGATACTATAATGTGTTTAATACAAATTTTGCATGTGTTCGGAAAGTTTTGCGTCAATGAACAATTTAATTTATAATACAAATAAAAGCCACTTGTATGAAATAATATTACAACGGATGTATTAGTATGAATTTAGTGTACTAAAATGAGAGCTTAAAAAGAAAAGTTTAATGATAATGCGAACTCAAAGGAAAATTCAGTAGTTCATAAAAATTGACAAAATCAAACTTGTCCACCAACGAAACGGTTGGAAAACAACTGTCATATTCCTGACTTGGTACAGACATTTTTCGAAGACAATAGAGGGTTAAATCGTGTTTTACATACATGTATAGGTAGCTAAACCTCCCACGTGTATGTCAGTTGTTTTTAGTTCCTTACATTGAAAAAAATGGATGAACAACCCAAACAGGTATAATAGGTTAATGCGATAATAGTTTTGACCCAGCAACCAAAACTGTGTAAACACCCATTACAAGCATACAACGCAACTGACTTAAAAATGACTACAAAGATACAAATAGATTTAACAAAGAAACCAAGATAAAAGTTTTTGTAGTTTATAGTGAATTGACAAAGACCCCTGACATATGTTTCTTTAAACATTGCAGACGAAGAGCCTTTTATACCATCACACCAGCTTCTACTATACGGGAGGAAAATAACCACAACGCCGTATCCGCAAACAGACGTTCAAGATACAGCGAAAATTCCCAGTCAAAAATCGGAGATCTTTAAACGTTCATTACTACAGAGAAACATACTGGACAATTTTGGAACCGTTGGAAAAAGGAACATCTCACGTCATTAAGAGAATTGCATCGGACTACAGGAAACAAGGAGAGAGCAATTAACACTCGTCGTACATACTCACGAAGCCATGTTACCAAGAAGCAAATGGAAACTGGCAATCGTCGAGGAACTGGTGACGGATAAACGATGAACACGCCAGAGCTGCCGCAGTGAGAACTAGCACAGGACACACAACGCGACCCATTGTTAAACTGTATCCAATTAAAGTGAATGCAAAAACGAAAAAAAAACCACATGTCGTACTTTATCAAAAACAGACGCCTCAGAGCGAGCGTATGAAAAATCCACAATTGGATACAGAGACACTGATTTGTGAAAGTTATATTCAGTGAAATCTAATATTGAAAGTTTAAAATTAATTTCACTTTCTGTCGTAACCAGGGACAATTTTGAAAATTATTTCATTTAAAGTCATAAATTGGTAACTGGAACATTTATTTGTGTGTCCCCGCCGTAGCGGAGGGGGCATTAAGTTTTACCCTTGTCTGTCTGTACTTCCGTTCGTCCGTACGTCCCAACATTGGTTTCAGTTCACTAACTTTAGTTTGCCTCAAGCAAATGTGAGGAAACTTATACACAATGCTTATTACCACAAAACACAGATCAAGTTTAAATATAGGTGGCGTCCCTTTTACCTTTCTAGAGATAGGGGGTCTAAATTCAAATTCATAGAATTTTTTAATAAATTGTCAAAATGTAGCTTATATCATGCTTTTTCAAAAATATAATAAAAAGTATGGGTCACCGGTTTTTTTTCACGCTATAGGTTGTGCAAAATTGTCAGATTTTGTATAGATTATGCATGGAAAACCCATTTTTCTAAATAAAAAGAAAACTACACCACAGATAGCTCTAATAATATGCTTTCAGATAAGAAATAGAAAAAATAGGGTCACCGGACTCGTTTTCTTGCTACATAATAAAAATAGGTAAATTCACAACACATTCTATTATAACAGTTACTTTACCTGAGTTATCTCCCTTATTATATCTGAGTTATTTCCCCTTATGTAGCAAAGTTGAAAAAAAATAAGAATCAAACACAAATTTTCTTTTTTTTTGTAAAATACAGTCGTAAATATGATAAAACACATAATTTTTTATATTAACATAAAAAGTCTTACACATTAATAACATACTACTCTCTAAATTTGCACATTTTAGTAAAGAACAAGACCGATTATTATCTGCTATTTTGAAATTCAAAATAGAGGAAGACTCCCCAGCTACCTCAACAAATGGAAAATTGCTGAATTATTCGTTTCCGTTCACTAACTCAAGTTCGCCTCAACCAATTGTTATTCATCTTATACAAAATGCTTATTACCGTGAAACACAGATCAAGTTTGAATAATGGTTGCGTCACTTTTACCGTACTAGAGTTATGCCGCTTTAAAAATTGAAAATTGCTAATTTTTTGTTTTTCGTTCTCTACTTTAAGTTTGCATCAACCAAATGTTATGAAACTTATAAACAATGCTTATTACCACTAAACTCAGATCAGGTACGAATTTGGGTAGCGTCACTTTTACCGTTCTTGAGTTATGTTCCATTTTCATGTTATATGCGAGCGGGGGCATCATATGTGTCCTATGGACACATTCCCCATTTATTTTGTATATCGTATTTATTTTCTTTTGTGCGCCCGTAGAATGTCGTGAAAATAGCGCGAACTACGTTCCTCTTTTATTGTCCGTTCGTTTGTCGACGTCAGTAAGTCGGCTTGGGTGGAAGTTGAAATAAGATGTTATTAAATGGTTGACTTGAACGGCTGTATATTTTATATGTCTCCTATCGCCACTACATGTTATTCAAATAATAATCTTGACGATCCTTGCGTGCATATTTATGATAGTTGAAACCTGAATGCAGAGTCACGAGTACTTTCTAAACGTGTTCAATACTTTTCGATTTTGGATCTTATGCAAGCCATCTTCTCCAAAAACCCCTTGGTTTTGTTGAATAGTTCATCAAATGTGTTTGTTTTATTCAGTTACATTTTAAGAATTTGCAGCTAAGTTGCTCACATCAGAAACCGAATTTCTTTTCAGACATTTACATCGAAGATGGTCACGGTACTTCTTGATCCGCAAGATGTAAATAACGGGATCTAGCAGAGGATTTAGCACTATGAACACATTGTTAAAAATTATAAATAGAGTATCATTTATTTTAGGTCCATTTCCCATGTAGAAAAGGAATACAGCAATACCTCGTAGTAGAACTACCACCAAAACAAGTGCTATAATCAAACCAAGGGTAACTACGTTTTTACGCATTCTTATTGTATCTGCCCTTTTCTTCCCCGACTGACTAGCAGTCACTCCGCTTGTTTGAACATTTTTATGCGAATGGGTCATCCGGAATACCACAACCACGTAACAAGAGATAATTGAAACAACAACACCTACACAAGGAATTTCGTGTGAAAAAAGAATCAATGGAATTGCGGAGTTTTTAGGTTCACATGGTACTGGTCCATCAATTGTTTCTTTACCAACTCTCAACAAAGCGATGGAGTGACAAAGTATAAAACAAAGTAGAGCACATTTGTTACTGGTTAAATGCACCAATAATCCTTTCTTTATTGTAAATGTAGCATTAAGTCGCTCGAGGCATATCAATAAAGTCTGTATAAGAGACCACATGAATGTTCCACAAGCTAGATTCTTTATCAACATGCACTGGTATTGGAATGTCGCACCTTGTAAATCCATTAAATACAGAACATTGTGCTAGATGAATTCTACACCCAATGCGATATCACTGAGACTTACGTACAAAGCTAATACAACGAAATGATTCTTTCTTAATTCTTTTGAAGAGGCCAATATGTATATAGAGCAACTATGCAAAAACAGCAGTACAGTAACAATTCCAAAAATAACTATTTTCATAACTCGCAACATTTTTAGTCCATACAATGACATGCAATTTATGGAAATATTTGCATCAGATTCATAAGTTTAATGCCGTCTTTATGTACAAACTTGTTCATTGGCTAACATTTACCGTCAAATCCACAATAATTGGCACGTCTTAAGTCGCCATTTGCATAACTTACAACATTCAAATATAAAAAAGAAGATGTGGTATGATTGCCAATGAGACAACTGTCCACAAGAGACCAAAATGACACAGAAATTAACAACTATAGGTCACCGTACGGCCTTCAACAATGAGCAAAGCCCATACCGCATAGTCAGCCATAAAAGGCCCCGAAATGACAATGTAAAACAATTCAAACGAGAAAACTAACGGCCTTATTTATGTACAAAAAATGAATGAAAAACAAATATGTAACACATAAACAAACTACAACCATTGAACTACAGGCTCCTGACTTGGGACAGGCACATACATACATAATGTGGTGGGGTTAAACATGTTAGCGGGATCCCAACCCTCCCCTAACCTGGACAGTGATTTAACAGTACAACATAAGAACGAACTATAAAAATCAGTTGAAAAAGGCTTAACTCATCAGATGCACAAAATACAAGTGGACGTGGCAGGGTACTTGTACATCCAAACAACAAAAAGACACTAGGAGCAGATCTGAGAGTACTCACAGTTATCTGACAGCATCTAAGACTAAAGTTCATACAATGACAGGAAATTTATAGAAATACGAGCATAATATTCATAAATATATACACAAATCGCAATAAATGATTACAGAATCGTATTGTCTCTATTTGGCATTTGGTTGATCAAATGTATTTCTATGACAATCGAATTATATCTCTCATTTTTAACATAATAAGCAAGACAACCATGAACACTACCTCCGGAGAAGATAATGGAACAACTATCATTGTCTTTAATCATAATGTTTTTAATATTTTTATGTTAACCTTTAATTGGATCTGAAGATGTACAGAAAGAAAAAATACAATATCCAATTACCGAGATTCAGTAAAAAAGTACGATGGACTTATCAACTCAATTAAACATAGCTGTCATTCGGTATATGCGAAAAATGACCGTGAGAGAATAAGTGACGTGGGTCAAGCAATGCGATCGGATCGTGAAAGATCTGGTATCGGATCGTAAACTCAATGAATACAATTTAACTGCAAAATCTGAAATTATTCGTTGTATTATAAATTGGCGGACAAAATTAAAAAAAGAAAAAACGAAGAAATGTGTCTGTAAAAACGTCCTTAATAATATTGTGCATTAAGGTAAGGAAAAATGTATTACTTTTTTTAGAAAACACGAAAGGCAACACTTAACCTTACGCGTATCATTAAAACAAAAGTCATGTTTTGGATCATCAATGGTCACATTACATAGACTCATCGATAGCATCAATCCTGCAATTACATTCACAATTGAAAGCAGCATCACTGAACTTAATACCTAACTCGCTCAAAGGATATCTACACGTCTCAAACTTAAAAATCGCTTACCTAAAAATACTACAACCGATAACGTTTTAATAATAAAAATCGTGGTTACCCTTCTATCGAAAAAATGACTTACATGTCCTCATTTTCCCCAACAATACGTTAAGGTCCACGTTTAATGGTCGCACATTTTCCTTTAATTTTAAACTGATAAAAATTGAAAAACTAACATTATTATCTATTCATTTACATGAAACAAACCGGAATGTGGTATTCAGTACGTAGGTGAAACCGGACGCTATTTATCTCAACGCACGCAAGAACACCTTTATGGTTTTAGAAGACCCCATAAATTTTAAAGTGTCATTTATCAACACATTAAGAAGCACAATCATCCTATTAAATAATTAACAGTTAAACCTTTAGAAGTAGTAAAAGCCTGGGGAATCTCATTCAAAATTTGTACGATCACGGAAAATAATTGAATTATAATGGATTGAAAAATTATTTGATTTGATTTTTTTGTGTTTTAACGCCACTTTTTAGCACCGCTTTTGGGCTATTTCGTGGCGGTCAGATTTAATTGGTGGAGGAAGCCGGAGTGCCCGGAGAAAACCACCGACCTTCGATAGGAAAACTGACAATCCTAGTCAATTAAGATTGGAGTCGAGTGCACCCGCACGAGCGGGGTTCGAACTCACAACCTCAGTGTTGACTGGCTAGTGATTACAGTAGTAACTACTTAGACCACTCGGCCACCGAGGCCCCTGATTGAAAAATTACAGACAGTCTATCCTCTCGGTCTTCATGATGATAATATCAATGGAATTGGTAATATATCGAGAACCGATTCTGTTAACATTTTGGATATAGTTTCTAAAACTGTTCGTAAAAACTGTTCTCATGGGCGTAGGATAAATCGCAATCAGAGAAAATGTACCAACAATACAAATATTTCGGACCTAATAACCATTTTAAAAAACAACGGCAGACATTATCTGTTAATCAAGCTCTGTTCTTTGCCTGTTAAGAAATTACATAAAATTTAAGACGATTGCAACACAATTCCATAGTGCAGTCCTAAGTATGAAATCGTCCAAATTGTAATTGCATATTGTTATTCTAAACTGTTTCCCAAAATTGATCGCCCTGAAGATCACAAAAAACATTTCATTAAAATCAAATATGTCAATAAAAGCTTTGATTTTGTAAATATTGCCGGTATTCTTAATGCGATATTCCCGATTTCAGGATCTGCTTACCCTTCCGGTGAGCACCTGAGATCACCCCAGTTTTGGTGGGGTTCGTGTTGAATGTGACTTAGTCTTTAGTTTTCTATGTTGTGTCATCTGTACTATTATTTGTCTGTTTGTCTTTTTATTTTTGGCCATGGCGTTGTCAGTTTGTTTTCGATCTATGAGTTTGACTGTCCCTCTGGTATCTTTCGTACCTCTTTTAATGATCATTCCGTTAAAGAACAAATTCCTGGTTATTTTGATAATACTGAACTCCCTCTTATTTGTTATGTTTACAAAATATCTACCCGAAAATATGTGTTTAATTATAGTGAAGTGTGCAAAGATGTTAATATCAGTGACAATACACCTACGTCATGAAATTCCAGTAATTCCAAATACATTTATGGCCCCAGTTCCCATGTTATAACAGGAGACCTTAACATCATCCATGATCGAGAGATAAATTCATTCCTCAGTAAAGGACCTAAATATCGTCCCCCATCAATTATTAATTGGAAGGAGTGTCGTAACATCATCTACGACTCACTCCATACTTACTGCACGAAATGGATAAACCGAGAAAAAGCTGACAAAAAATCCTTAGATTCTTTTTTTAATTTAGTAATGAACATAGTTGATATTCGTATTAAACATTTTAAAGAAAATTTTACTCCTTACAACAACCATATTAGCCCTATTTCTCGTAACAAACATAAGCTAAAAGAACTCGCCAAGGAATTTCTTTTTGTCTCAGCAAATAAGGCTGCCAATAATATCATTATTGTTTGACGTAAATTTTACATTGAGGTTCTGCAAATGGAAATCACGAATTCACCAACATTTCAACTGACTCCATTTTCGGAAAATGACATATGCAACACACATATACTTTTAGCTACCTCTTTACAAGCAGAGCCGAATAACATTAAAGTTCCAACTATGTACTGGCTTCCGAAGCTGCACTAAACACCTTACACATATAGATTTATTTCGTCTTCAAGCCATTGTTCCACTACTAAACTATCTATTCTACTTACTTTTACACTGTGTACAAAAAACCTGGTTGTAAATTGTTCAAAAAAGGCCTTTGAAAATAGCGGTATTAATTACCTTTGGAGTGTCAAAAACTCGTTGGAAGTACTTGATAAATTGCATGCTCATATTGGTGATTTCGAATCTGTTCAAAGTTTTGATTTTTCTACCCTATATACCACTTTGCCTCATAATCTCATTTACCTTTCCTGGATCTTGATATTTATATCTTTAACGGGAAGCTTAATACCAAAATTTACGATAAAAGTGATGATTTTTCATTTCCTATTGTTAATTATCCATTTTTAGAAGTTGACGTTCCCTTGTCACCATCTTATGGTGTTTATATATATCAGCTTGTTCGATTCACTCGTGTAAGTAACAACGTATTTGATTTTAACGAAAGAAATCTCTGTATTCCTGAAAAATTATTACACCAGGGTTTTCGATATCACAAACTTGTCAAAACATTTACTAAATTTTATCATCGGTACAAGGACATCATTCGTAAATATAAATCAACGTTCAGACATCTTATACGTTCAAGTATTTCGCATCCAATCTACAAAAATATATAAAAATAATAATATTCTATACAAAAACAAAAATGTCGTCATTCACCTCAAAAGCTAATCAAACCTTTAAACAGACTCATTCAGAAGGGATAAAGTTAAGATACTGTTGTCAGGTCATTAAAAATGGCATTTTTTGGAATTAATAGTGATTCACTTATAGGGTCTTTGCATCGGAAATAAACACATTTATTCTAATGTTGGCATGATACGGGTTATGTTCTTCTCGTATATTTTATGATGGTATGGTACTAAACCCCTAACGGGAGGGATTGTGCTTGATTTTCATATGATGAAGACATAATCTTTCATTCAGATTATTTGATGTCTGGAGCTGGCATGTCAGTAACTGCTAGTAGTCCCTTGTTAATTTATGTTGATCATTGTCATTTTGCTTTGTTTCTTCTGCTACCTATTTTAACATTGGACTCGGATTTCTTTTAAACTGAGTTTTACTATGCGTATTGCTGTGTGTTTGTTTATTCTACATTGACTAGAGGTATAGGAGGAGGGCAGAGATCTCACAAAACATGTTTAACCCCGCCGCATGTTTGCGCCTGTACCAAGTCAGGAACCTCTGGCTTTTATTAGTCTTGTATGTTTTTTTTAATTTAGGATCATTTATATGTTTCGAAGTTTAGTGTTACGTCCATTTTCACTGAACTAGTACACTTTTTTTTAGGTACCAGCTGAAGACTGCCTCCGGTCGCTGGAATTTCTCTCTGTGTTGAAGATCCACTGGTGGCCTTGGGATGTTTTCAGCCCTTTGGTTGGGTTGTTGTCTCTTTGACATATTCCCCGCTTCCATTCTCAATTGTATTCATAGATATACTAATAACTATAACAAACGGGGAAATCTCAACAGATATCTACTACAAACCAACAGACAAACATCAATATTTGAATTTCCGATCATGTCACCCCTTTAACACTAGGTGAAATATTCCCTCCTGTCTTTCGAAACGGGTGTGTTCCATAGTAAGTAATACCGAAAAAAGAGAACAGCTCTGACACGAACTATCATATTTTTTAAGGGAGAGAATTATCCAAAATATTTAGTAAATCGTGGTATTGAAAAGGCCAAGTCTCTACCACTTTCGGAGTTGAGAAAATCAGAACGACAAGAAAAGGATAATAATGTTATACCTTTTGTTAGTACACAGAACTCATTCAACCCTAACATGTATAGCGTCATACAAACAAATTTGCCTATAATACACAAAAAGGAAAATGTAAAGACACTTTTTCCTGCAAAGCCATTGCTTAAAGGTAAAAGACAAACTCTTAAGAAGATTCTTACATGAGCAAGATTTGACAGGGGATATGTGCAGGAATTTTCGTCAAAACCAAGATAAAAGGTGTGGTCCTTGCAAATATATTCATGCTAGTTCCAAACTGTAGTTATCAAATGGAAAAACAATTACGCCGAACAGAAACCTGAACTGTGGTTCAGAAAACCTCATATATTACGTTGTATGCAACAACTGCAAAGAATGGTAAATTGAGCAAACGGGAAATTCGTTAGACGAAAGAGTTCATAGACAACAAATAAGAGATTCTAGCTCAAGAACGATCAATTAAAGTGAACATCTAGAGTGTAAGCGGACGGACAATATTCAGTGTTCATGTTCAACAAAAAGACTATAACAGATGAATATAAAGACTTGCTAAAGAGTTTCATTTCATTAATACTTTTAAACCAAAGCTTAATAGTAGTGCTTAGTTTTGATTTAATTCAGAGTTATGAATAAAGCGAATTACTCCCCTTTCCATTATCATAACATCAAAAGCCGTCGTCGTCGCTAGAGACAACAATTACATTCGCCTAAGGAGTGCCAAGGGGCACGAAAACGCGGGCGAACATTATGTGATTTTTATTGTGATTTTGAATGTATTGCTAATTGTAGTCTATTGCAATTTTTTTCTTTTTATGTATTAAATATATTATATAACCACACATCTAACCTGTTTTTGATTAATAGACAAAAACAACTTGACATCCAAGATAATAATGCCAAAAAGAGGCCTTATTTGTCGAAAAAAGTTTCTTTGTATGTACGATTTTAAATGCATATTCGAATGTGCGAAGCGAGACGGGGGTTTTGTGGAGGGGGTTCTTCCCTGGAAAATTCATTAATTTAAATTCAAATTCAAATTCAAATTCAAATGTTTATTGTCATATAAACTTTAAACAATAAGTTTGTGACAAATACAAAACATGTATACAATATAACTGAAAATCACAAATATATACACAATCATTTAATCACAGCAAATAGTCCAGCGTCCCCTGAACTCAGTTCTAATGACTTTTCAATGTAGGACCCCAATTTATTTACCTCTGATGGTGTTGATGGATTGAGCATAAAAATCAGCGTTTTTTCATCAGTCAAACAAATCTTGAACAAAAACGTTTATTTCCAAATTATCAAAAAGTTGTTTCTCAGTTGTTTCTAAGTTGTTAAAGGACTTTCCAGTTTGAATTTTCCTTAAAGTTCGGTATTTTTGTTATTTTACTTTTTTCCCTATTTAATTCACAATCTTATATAAATAATTCAATTGTTGTCGTTTGTTGCTGTATATCATATTTGTTTTTTCGTTTATTGTTTTAAACATTATCAAGCCGTTAGTTTTCTCGTTTGAATTGGTTTTACATTTGTCATTTTGAGGCCTTTTATAGCGTACTATGCGGTATGGGTATTGCTCATTGTTGAAGGCCCTACGGTGACCTACAGTTGTTAACTTCTACGTCATTTGGTTTCTTGAAGAGATTTGTCTCATTAGCAATCATTCCACGTCTATTTATTTTTATATTGATTCGCTTGCTTGTTGATAAATGCATAGCAGAAGAAACTTATTTTCGCGGACACATCCGGTATTGCTTAGTTTGGAGTGAATAAGTTACGATAAGTTTTTCTTTTTCTCAGGCTATGTATCTTCCAAAAATGTTTTTAATCTAAAGGAATAATCTTTCATCAAGTTAAGCTGAGCACGCAGTACTAATAATAGCTGATGTAGAAATTCTCCGAACTGGGTTTTTTTTCAGCTCGAACGTAATCAATTTAACTCGGCGTATGTATTAAGGCAGGATGTTCTTTTAATCGTACCGTTCATTGTTTCCATCGCTGCTATGTAGACATTAGGCGGTGTTTAAAAGATGAATCAAATTCAAAACAGGAAAATATATGGAAAGACTTTACGTACAATGCAGTCGTAGTGTAAAAGTTGTCCCCAGGTAAAACAAAACATTTCAAATGTTCAAAATGTTATCGCCACTTCTCAACAGGTCGTGTTGAACAATATAACGATCTTAGCGGATTTCAGAATGAACCGTTTACCAGCCAATATACAACAAACACAGCAGGAAATTGCAAAAGGACAGAATAGTAAAACAAAAAGGGAATGAAAACCAGTTTCTACACAGTTATGTCTATGCTTGATACTCCTATGCCTGATGTTAACATTTTCAAGACTGCTCATGATTAGTCCCATTGCTTTTCTGGTCAAAAACTAGATTGGCTGGGTTACACATTGGATACCAAATATGATAAAAGAGGGACGAAAGATACCAGAGGGACAGTCAAACTCATAGATCGAAAACAAACTGACAACGCCATGGCCAAAATAAAAGACAAACAGACAAATAATAGTACAGATGACACAACATAAAACCAAAGACTACAACAGAACCCCACCAAAAACTGGGGTGATCTCAGGTGCTCCGGAAGGGTAAGCAGATCCTGCTCCACATGTGGCACCCGTCGTGTTGCTTATGTTATTACAAATCCGGTAAATAGTCTAATTCGGTAAGTCACATTCGTGAAAAGGGAGGGTATTGTAGCTACGACATAAGGAACATATCCGATATCATCTGTGAAACGGTTATTCCATAACGGTCAACCAACTCGTGATGGCGTCCGTAAAATTTACGAAGGGATGACTTCAACTTCACCATTTGGAACTCTTGGTTTAATAGCTTCCTTGTGAGCAGCAATCCTCTATCAAGAAAATCATGATAGGAAACACAAGCCCGGGAATATCGTATCAATTGGGAGATATATACTCCGTATGCAGGCGCTGCTGGAATGATAACATATTTGTCAACAAAAAAAAAAAAAAAGAATTGAGAAACTTAAAAACAAATATTTGAGTTACGCATTGCTTCAAGTAACTGATAGTAAAAGTTTTTTTTCGGGCTAGATTTCTGGCGAGTGTTATTTGACAGCTTAGTAGTTATACAAACAAATTTGCATGGGTAATTTAGGTCATTAAACACACCCTAGAAGTAGTAGCTTATTTCAATGTATGCTGTTTTTGGTAATGATGCACATAGAAATAGAAGATTTCTTCATGGTTGTATTATGTTAAAAGCTAGTTGACAAGCTTGCTTGAAATTAAGGCATAACGCTCAGAATCAATTGAGGTATTGGAACATACACTGTAGCAAAATGACACAGTGGGTGTTAAGATAAGCACAGTAACAGTCCAAATTTTTTGACTGAATTTTTTGTGCTCAAATACGGGCTTACGTTGGTTTGTTAATATCAAAATAAGAAGATATGGTATGATTACCAATGACATAACTCTCCACCAGATACCAAATGACATAGAAGGTCAGCAGCTATAGGTCACCACTTGTTGAGTCTGTAAATGAAAATATTGAAACATATAATTGATAATTTGACCGAATCTGGAACGTGTGAACGTTATATGTTGGAGAAAGTTTGAATATGTGAAAAGGGTACTAAACACATTCAGAAATGATACTGAAACCAAAAAAAATTGAATAAATTCAAATAAAAAAAATGCTGAACATATTTTAAATGTAATCAAGAAGAAAAAGGAACTTAAAATCAATTCGCCGTTTAAGAATGTAAAGGACTATGAGTATTCTCATTGTTCGTACCCCAAAATAAAAATAACTTTATGTCATTGGTTGAATATTCTTTGTTCAGGACTTTTTGGCCAATCACAACGTTTTGGTGTACGCTTTTGAAAGTATTACCCAGAATACATTAGATTTTGAAAAGGCCAATTGCAACTTCAAAAGTGCAACATATTGACTTAACACTAAATTGGATTCCAAAAGCTGAAAATAATATTGATGCTGCAGAGTAATGGATCATGACGAGTGTGGGTATATTGCCTTCTTTTTATTATTACTTCTGTACGTGTTGTTTTGAAAAAAGTAAAATAACAAAAATACCGAACTCCAAGGAAAATTCAAAACGGAAATTCCTTAACAAATGGCAAAATCAAAAGATCAAACACATCAAACGAATGGAAAACAACTGTCATATTCCTGACTTGGTACAGGCATTTCCTTATGTAGAAAATGGTGGATCAAACCCGGCTCCACAGCCAGCCAAACTATCGACCCGCATGACAGCTGCACAAAACTCTACCGTATCGACAACAATGTGCGAACAAAACAAACAGACACAATAGGCAAAATCGTCAAAAACAGGGGCAAAGCAGCCAACAACGTGCCATAACCCTAACCACTATAAAAAACAAACAAACATGTCAACAAATAAAAACAAAATGGCACACGGACAAGGCACATAAGCAAAAACGAAAGACAAGAATGCAAAAAATTATCATAGGATAACAACACAACGGCGGGATGCACAAGCACCGAACCACGTCAAAAAGACATCACCAAAAATGGACCAAACTGCAAAGGTTAATAATTTACAAAGACAAACAAAAGAACACTTAAACACGCAACCAAGACGATTATCAACGCCATCACACAGAATCCACACCCTAAGACCACCATGCATCACCTGCAAAGTCGACACGGAACATCTATCAACAAGGTCTCGGCATCCCTCGACAGACTCTTCAAGAAAAAGGATAAGACGTTCATTGACACAACCCAGGCCCACCAACCCTCTGCCCAGGCACTGGTGACGTTTAATAACGTATGAATATCAGCTGCAAGCTCTTGAATACGGAATGAGTTGGGAAATGTATATCCAATATGCAATTGAAGTTAGTATATTGCTACTAATGTGGCGGAAATTGATAATTTCAAAATTAAAATCGTCTTGTTTGTCATAGATTCTGGTACTGAGATGACCGCTTACGTCAAATTCGAGGTATAAGTCTAAAAATAAGGCGGAGGAAGCTGTGTCTATTGTTTCTTTAATTTCTAGTTCTGGAGGATATATTAATGGAACCCAATCAGAAAAGTTTGGATTGTTAATGGAAAGAACAGCATCACTATATCTGAATGTGAAATTAAATGATCTGGCTTCTTTGATCTTCTTGTTTTTTACAAGTGTCTGAAGGAACTCCGACTCATATGAAAATAAGAAGAGGTCGGAAAGGAGAGGCCCATAGTTCGTACTGAGATGACCGCTTACGTCAAATTCGAGGTATAAGTCTAAAAATAAGGCGGAGGAAGCTTTGTCTGTTGTTTCTTTAATTTTTTAGTTCTGGAGGATATATTAATGAAACCCAATCAGAAAAGTTTGGATTGTTAATGGAAAGAACAGCATCACTATATCTGAATGTGAAATTAAATGATTTGGCTTCTTTGATCTTCTTGTTTTTTACAAGTGTCTGAAGGAACTCCGACTCATATGAAAATAAGAAGAGGTCGGAAAGGAGAGGCCCACAGTTCGTTCCCATAGGAATGCCGACAATTTGTTGAAAAAGTCTACCTCCAAATTCAACAAATATGTTGTCAATAAGAAACTCCAGCATACTAATCACTTGTTTCTCTGTGTAGCATGTTTCACTTTTATGTTCACTTTTAACAAAATATGCCGCTTTGGTATCCCAAAGTTATACATTTATAGCGTATGCTACCATGTTTATACTGAAAGGCATTGTGGATTATTTTTTTAGACGATTTTCAATTTCACATGGGGAATGGTGGTATACAGGGATGAAAAATCAATCTATCATGCAGGAATGAAATTGAGGTTGAATGTGAGGCAGTTGTGGAGGTGAGAGTTGTTTAAGTAGTCATATTTGACATGGCTGAACAGGAAAGATGTCTTCTTTTCTACTAAATTCAATACAAACTAATTTCAAAAGAAGAGATACATTGATTAAAGAACATGGTTTTAATAATTAATCGGCCGATCCAATTCATGTAGCATTATACATAGCAAAATTAATCGACAAAAATTGTCTCCGAATTTTATCAATCAATAGAATTGATATATGAGTTGAATGGTAAAAAAAACCACGAATCAAAGAATTTAACTCTATATATAACTTATATAGGACAATGGTGTTGATTAAAAATTACACCATTCCAGCCCTTTGTTTTCCACATAATTAATATTACCAATAATTTATAAGTTCCGGGTCGAATCCGATTCCGATACCAATAGTATATGTCACATGTAGTTTCCGTTGGTATGTATGTTCTGTATCTTCCTTCTTTAGTAGGAACACCACCATGAGGTATGTTGTAAATGAGGACATTTAACACACTGTATCGGTACAGATTTAATGTGAGTATTTGCCTACCCAGTTTCCCAGCTTGGCCTACCAGAAAGTTAGCCTTCCCCAAAATCAATAAAAACAATGCAATAAAACATATGAACATACACTCACCTGATTCGTTTATCCTCAAAATATAAACAATGCAAAATATAAAAACAATTATATACAAAATAAGGGATAAGGTTGTAGTAAGAAAACCAGGACGGGTTAAAAAAGAAAGATTTTGAAAGCATGGAAAACTGAGCACCTTATAATCAGCACGACTTTATCAGATGTTAATACAAATACTAAAGATCCAGGCCAAAACTATAGGTTGGTACTTCAATTCAGTCACGGACCCGCGATGTCGCGGGTGTGTTCTAGTAATTTCATATATTACAACTGTGGACACAGATCAAGTTTTATACGTGACAGTCTAGCAAATAAATTGCACAATTGTTGTTGTATCAAACAGAAATAAATGTCACTTGTAACGTCTTTATCTCTTATTCGCAGACGGTATCATCCAGTTACATTGTCAATTTGTTATGAACAGAAAAATCGACTTTTAATTGTAGTCAACAAAAGACACATATCAATAATAAAATTTAACAAGATTTATTAAACACAAGATTACAAGAAATATTACATAAAAAGAAATATATGTCCAATCTTTTATCTTTTCTTTATCCGGAAATCTTCTCGGAATCCACAGAATATTATATCCAATTGGTCACAATCTAGTATGATGTAGTTTGTAAATAAAAGTGTCAATCCAACTGCTGAGAATGTTGATGTCTATCGATGTCTAAGTCTATCTAAGTTTATCTCTTTGGGGTCTGCATACTTATATATATACTCAAATGGAAACTTCTAGACAACGCTAGAAATTTAAATTACGCATCTTTTGTTATGATCATTCTGGAAACGTTATGTAAGTGAAATAGAAAGTTCTAATCATTCCATGAGTATCAGTGATTGTTCCAGTGAATTCTAAACTGCATAGTTGTAACACAGTGTGTATTATTTTGTACACAATATAACAAAATATAATGTAAACATTCTTAGGCCACACAAAACAAATTAGGCCAACTAAATAGATATGATAGTTACAATATCATAACAAATTATACAACGAACATGCAATTAAGGTAGTTCAGGGGTATACCGCCATCTTGAATTGTACAATCACAGTACATAATCGGTCTAGTTCTTTGTCCAAATCTGCAAATTTGGAGACAGATTTGCAATTTATTGGTTACACTGTTTATTTATATAAAGAAAACTTAGTGATTCATTGCATTATCGAAAATGTTTTAACAAATACCAAATATTTGTGTTTTTAGAATCAATTTTTCAAATAAGCTATTTAAGGGGAGATAACTCTTTTAGTACAAAATTTATACTGGACATAAAGGAAATTTTTTTTTTTTTTTTTACTTGTAGCAAGAAAAAGAGTTCGGTGACACCATTTTTTCTTTCCATTTTCTTAAAATATATTATAAAACCTATCTTCTCATATTTTATTTCAAAATTCTGTCTTATAGATTTCTTTTTATGCACATAAATGTGTTTTTCATGAACAATCTAAGCAAATTTTGGCTATTTTGAACGACTCGTATCTTGAAAAATAGCGCGGTGACCTATACTTTTATTATTTTTTTGAAAAAAGCATAGTAAAATCTTCATTTTGGCAAAGTATAAGAAAATTCTGTCATTTTTTTCTATACCCCTGAACTACCTTAATTGTATCCGTTAGCTTAGCAGTTTGCAGACGTGATCATAAATAAGTAATACGTGATCGGGTATTGTACGACTAAATATAGTTTTGTTTTTGTATTCTGATCTATATCAACACGACCTTCAATTGTCATCAGGATAATATATAAATAATACATATATGAGAGGGTGATAGAGCAGATTGTTACCCCGAGAATACATTGTCAACTGAGGCTGCTTCGCCTCAGTTGACAATGTTCTTTCGAGGGGTACCAATCTGATCTATCACCCTCTCAGCTATGTGTTATCTAAGTCACTATATGAATGTTTTATCATTATTATCTTTTACTGTTAAATTCAAAATTGAAAGTACTTAATTATGATGTCGCATGCATAACAAAATTTGTTACAGTTATTAGAAAAACTACAGAAGTGAAGCAAAATGTATTTTTAATTTTGACAGTCTATGAAAAAGTTGTGAGGCCAAAACGTAGAACTTGATGATTGTCTTATAATTATCGATATAAATTTAAATTTTCGATTTTTGATTGGTCTGCACGAGAGGGTTTCATTCAAAACATTGTCTCCCGCTGAGCCATGTTATAAAGTAAATTATCTCCCTCGCATTAACCAATCAAAATCTTGCATTTTAACGTGAAGTTTAATAAATCTCGCGTTATAAATTTGAACATGTAAATTTTCAAGACGCTAAAGAATG
The DNA here is from genome assembly GCA_017311375.1 of Mytilus coruscus. Classification (NCBI taxonomy): domain Eukaryota; kingdom Metazoa; phylum Mollusca; class Bivalvia; order Mytilida; family Mytilidae; genus Mytilus; species Mytilus coruscus. The sequence continues at coordinate 54,031,887 of CM029601.1, forward strand.
ATATTACAATTACGGATTATTTAATAAACGTTTACGCCAATTTTATAGTACGGGTTTGCCCGGGTTCCAACGAATTAAAAGATATCAGAATAAATACCGATTGATTCGGGCTTTTTTTTTTTGCATTTATTGTTATGCATGTTATGTATATTCAAGCTAGGTCTTATTTAAATTTCAGATGTGACCAGATTGCATAATGTCGAAGTTTGTATGACCATGCCGTCTTAGACCGTTATTCAAAGACGCTTTTTTATAGACTAATTCCAATTAGATATAGGGCATATGGATTAAATCGTTATCAATCCGTCCTCAGCTAATGTCTAACTTAACTTATGATACTATATCAAATCTATCTCTACTTTTTACGATGATACACTTCTCTGTTAAATTTACATTTGCCGATCTTGCTGTTTAATTTCGAAAAGACCAAAATGAGACTGTATTACTGCAAATGCTAATTACTCAATAAAAGCAACAGTAGTATATCGCTGTTCAAAAGTCATAAATCGATTGAGAGAAAAGAAATCCGGGTTACAAACTAAAACCGAGGGAAACACATCAACTATAAGAGGAAAACAAAGGAACAACAGAAACACTAAAGTGCAACAAATACAAACGCCAACATACATAGAAACGAACTATTTGATAACAACTGCCATATTCCTGACTTGGTACAGGACATTTTAAGAAAAAATGGTAGTCAATAATAGATATCCACTTCCAAAAAATACAAACTCGAGTTTGTTCCCAAAGGATAACTGGCTATAAAATTAGAGATTATAAATCCTTTTACACTTGTAAACGTCCACTCACCACTTAGGACTCCCGGGTGCATTTAGGACATGAAATTAAATTCAAAATCAAAATGAATGTATAACAATCGAAAGAAAATTATTCTTCCAACGCGAAAACGATCGTTTTGAGAGTATCAAAGCAATACTTATAAAGTTAAAAGTGTCATACTTTAAGTTTTGGGTTAGGTCATTCATGACCAATGTTTATTAACAATATCAATAATGGTGTTGATTAGAAATTATCTAATAAATGAGTTTTAAAGATGAAAGATGGAAAACAAAACAATTGATGGAAATTTACACTTACTCTGACGTGTTTTACTTTTAGCTGTCAGATACAGTTTTGAAAAATCTTGAAGAAACGTTAATTAATTTTATTGTATAACATTTTGTCTTGTAAATCTCGAGTATTATGAAGTTCAGAAGAATTACGCAATAAACACGTCTTGGTGGATTTTAATAAAACAGTGATGAATTAATGTTACATCAGTTGGTCTTAATTATTGATTGCTTGATTGCTTGATTGGTCTTTAACGCCACTTCCACACTATTGTTCTGTTTCGTGGCGGTCAGTTTTTATTGATGGAGGAAGCCGGAGTGCACGGAGAGAACCACCGACCATCGGTAGGAAAACTGAAAATCCTAGTCAATTAAGATTGGATCCCGGACAAGTATAATTATAGCAAAATAAAAGTTTATTGAAAAAAGAAACTTTTACGTTAAATTTTCAATTTATCAAGTTTTTCAAATTGCTTTCTCTAATATAAACAAAACAAAACTATTCAATTTAAATACAAGTTCTGCAAGTATAATAAATGTTTAGAATATTTTATTTTTTTCAGAGACTAATGTTTGTTTATTAAGCAAGCACACACGTATGTGTATGTTACAATTACTAGCTACTCCTAATTAATTAAGATCGAACTACTGCATCACTAGCATGTCAACACTGATGTTGTGAGATCGAATCCCGCACGTGGCAGGTGCGCTCGACTCGTAACATATCAGATAAAAAAGCGGCGAAGGATACCAAAGGGACATTCAAACTCGTAGATCGAAAATAACTTGACAACACCATTGCTAAAAAAGAAAAAGACAAACAGACAAACAACAGTACACAAAACACCACATAGAAAACCAAAGACCGAGCAACACGAACCCCACTAAAAACTTGGGGTGACCTCAGGTGCTTGGAAAGGGTAAGCAGGTCCTGCTCCTCCACATGTGGCACCCACGGGGTTGCTCATGTTAGTAGAAATCCGGTGATAAGTCCAAATCGGTAGGGCACATTCGAGGAAAAGGGGACGGGATTGTAGTTACGATAATTGAAACATATCCGGTGTCATCTGTGAGACGGATACTCCATAACGGTCATAAATTTTCATTAGATGATCTTAGATAGGAATTTCGAAGTTGACTTGTTTGCTTACTTCAACATCAATTATGTGTATTTTCTTTCATATTTCAATTAGAAAGATTTGTTTAACTAAATATTCTTAGGAAGTGTGTGTAAATTTTCCCAGTAATTTCAGGGGAGAAGATTTTAAAACATTACGGACATTGGACGCCAAGTGGTGGCAATAGTTTATACACGCCTTTTGTATCAGGATAGCTAAATTATATAGCTACAGATCGGTTGCACGGTATGACTTTGCTCGTGTAAAAATAACTTTTAACATTTCTTTTAAAACACTGATAATATGCAAATTGACATAAAGTACCCACTTATATTCTTTCAACTAGAACATTTGAAATATGATTATGAAAATAAATATACATAATTAAGTAAACGTGTTGTTAATATTTAATTCAACGAAAGGTTACAATTTCCTAGGGTTGTTTTTTTAGTCAGTCTAAAGTTGCAAACATGTTGGTTCTTCGTTGTGTTTTTCTTTGTACTGTGTGTTTCAGACAGGGGAAGCGCCCAGGTAAGTCATTTCAAATTAAATAATTTCATGTCATACAACTCTGGACACAGATCAGCGTGGATAGTATAGTTGGATCGTGTGATATATTTGATTTGTATGTTTTTTTCACCAGGTTCTATGTTAAACATACTTTAAATGATGGCGGTCATCTTAGATTTGGATTGGCACCAAAAACTCAAAATGAGTACATATTTTAGAACTATTTATGGATCATACCTTCAATACTCTTTACAAAAAATTTTGGAATCCAAACAATTATAACACAGTTTAGGACCTTGCAGTTATTTTCAAATTTATAACACAATTATTCTTCTATCAAACATCGCCTGAGGAAATAAATTTCACTTGCAACTTCCTTATCTCTAATCCACACGTATAATCCCCGTATATTGTCAGTTATACGATGAACATGTAATATATTGTATCCGTTTAGCTTAGCATTTACACTTGGGAATTTCTAAACACCGCTCAAGACTCCTTGGTACATTCAGGACATTATAATCAAATTCAACAATCACAACTTATGTATAACAAACGAAAGAAAAATATTCTTCTTTAAACCTGGAAATGCTTGTTTTAAGAATATCAAAGCAATAAATATGAAGGTATACAAGTTTTATCGGTACGTGTCATACTTCAAGTTTTTGGATAGGTCATGCATGACCAATGTTTATTAAAGATATCAATAATCATTTTGACTCGAAAAATTAAGTTTTGAAGTTTGAAATATGCTATAGAGACATATAATACAGTAGTGTATTATATGTCTCTATAGGATATTTTTATTATTAAATTTTAAACCTAGTACCTTTTGTTAGCTATTATTCGTGTGTTTCTTTGTCCTATATGTTCTCCCATTTATTTGTATTGTAGTCCTGTCATGTAATGTTGTCATTTTAATGTTATATCTAACATTGCCATAGAAGAGGGAGGTTTGGCATGCCACAAAACCAGATTCAACCCACCATTTTTTTTCTTAAAATGTCCTGTACCAAATCAGGAAAATGGCTATTGTTATATTATAGTTCGTTTCTGTGTGTGTTACATTTTAATGTTGTGTTTTTGTTGTGTCGTTGTTCTCCTCTTATATTTGATGCGTTTCCCTCCGTTTTAGTTTGTAACCCGGATTTGTTTTTGTCTCTATCGATTTATGTTTCGAACAGCGGTATACTACTGTTGCCTTTATTTATATGTCTCTGGTTGTAAACAAAACATGAGATGAAAATTTAGACTTAGTCTGAAGTCTTTTATTTTAAGCTGTGAGAGACAGTTTTAAAAATGTTGAAAAAAACTTTAATTAAAGGATTCAAAACTATTCCTTGTATTAAAAATCTCGGAGTGTTATGGAATTCAGAGGAACGACGCAATAATCACGTATTGGTCATTTTTTTATAGAACAGTAATAAATTAATGTTATATCATTTGATCTTAAATAATTGAGGTGATATGTGTTGTTTATACATATAAACACTTACATCCATGCTTGCTTTAAAAACAAAATATCCAAAGTTATCTCAGGATTAAAAATAAATAAGCTAACCCCAATTTTACACTTTGCTTATGAGCTAAGGAAAAGCTATGACTCGGAAGAAATATGTTAAATATTTGCATAAACAGTATTCTAAATGAAATTAATTTCGATACTAAACAGCTTAATTCATTCAAATATAATTTTCTACAAGGGACATATAATTGTAGTATATGTCTCTGGTTCAACAAATTTATAAACAGCTTTATTTAAGATTAATCACACTAAATTAGAATAAAAATAGATGAAAAAAGTCAACTGTTTTAGCAATCTAACAAAAATATAGTTGGCCTTTGAAGTGAACATTCTCTTTTTGTGAACGTTGCTCAATCGAAAAAGTTCTCTTCGAGTACGAAAAGTCGATGGTTCAATTCCCAGTTCAGAAACCCAAAGACTTGAACATTGATATTCCCTGTTTCTTCATGATAATATCCTGCTAATTAAATATTATGTGCTATGTTGGAACAGCATGATATGATTTCTGGACGTTTTGTTGTGGAATCTGGTAATCTACCTTATAATGTCTTTTATTTATAAAAATCTCTTTTTTTAAATTTGTTTGTACTGGATTTTCCTGTTGATTTAAAATGTAATTGCATGCGTAATTAAACTTTCTTGATGCATACGAATAGATAGATTAATACATGCCTTTTTCCAGTTAGCCCTGTTATCATCCCTCGATTGAGATTTACCCTAGAGAAAACGCCCATTGGCAGATATCAAGATATGGTAAAAAGGCATGTATTAATCTATAATCTATAAGATTAGCTGCTCAAACTCAATAATTAACACCGTGTTTTCAGTACTAGTATTTCCCACTGGGAACACCCGGGTATTTGCCAACCCTGTACTAGAGTCTACACGATGATTAAATAGATTTATGCGAGATTATCACTGCATGTAAGTGTCGACTGGTTCCTTGTCCATTATCTGTCAGAAGCCCGTATGTTGCAAGGGAAAAAACCAGCTTACATGTAAGTCTTACCTGTCGGTTTCTCTGTAGAGTTGCTTGGGTCATTGCATTTTGATTATGCAGATATGACCCATGTCTGTATAAGTATTGCCTTTTGTGCTCGATCTAAGCGTAGGTAACGGCGTTGACTAGTTTCCGAAATGTGTACTAACACAACTGTTACTACTGCAAATACTACTAGTACTTGGGCGGCTTCTATTACTACTATAGAAATAAATCCTTATAAAGCTTTTCAATGATGTATTTTTCATATCTGTATTTTTATAAATTGTAGGAACATGTCGACTTGAAAAGTTCAAAATGTAGTCGCAATGGTGATTATATCATAAACACACAGGGAACCGCGGATATAGGAAATACTAATGGAAGATGTTCCTGTTATCAGTTCTACTACGGCGACAATTGTGAATGTAATGACAGATCATGCAACTACTTTAACAATTCTTTATGTGGAGGTTTGAACTTTATCATATATCAGTATTAAACGATTTAGAAGATGCAGCCCATTTCTTTTCCGGCTTTCTCAAAGTAAAACTCTATGTCCTGAATTTGATTCCAGAGCTATATTATTTAGATAAAAACGATAACTAATAATATTATCTTTTTTTTTTTTATTGAAAGAAAATATCTTTTATTGCAGATCTGCTGTTTTAACAATTTAATAATGTCTGTGCCTGAATTGATGCATTTATCAGTCCATTTATTAAAAGGTCCAAAGAACTGTTGGAAGTGGACTTGTTAATTGTATTGTTCACAACACATCTATGAATGTAAACTTTGCTAGAATTATCTTTAAAGTAAAATGAGGTATAAGAGAATATTTTATGTCTGAAGCTTTGCTACTATCCATAATATAACTATGATGAGGGGAATGTGTATGTGACTAATGGGACGACCAACACTGTAGTGGTAATTTCTCATGATGGTATACATTAATGGTTTACTTTTATAAATTGTTATTTGGATGGAGAGTTGTCTCATTGGCACTCACACCACATCTTCCTATATCTATTAGAGAGAAATTATTACTGAATCAGTTGGATTGAATGGGCCGTGGGGAATTTATTTTGACAAAACAGAAAATAGTCTGCTTGTTTGTAATGATGATGACGGAAATGCTTTTCTTTTTGACGTGAAAATGAAACCAAAAAAAAAAAAATAAACATGAATATAGCTATCTTATGCTGAAGTTTATATTTTTCAATCCATTCAGTGTATTTAATTTTTTGTTTGTCAATTGTTGTTATGCCATCTTTCGGGGTATAAATGTGCAGAAACCGGTTTAACCCACCAATAATCCCTATTCATATCTACTGAGTGTTTGTACTACCTGTTTAACTGTTTGGACGAAGACAACATAATTATCTGATGTAGTTTAAAACATAAAAAAACTCATCATAGATATAAGAAGATGTGGTATGAGTGCCAATGAGACATCTCTCCATCCAAGTCACAATTTGTAAAAGTAAACCATTATAGGTCAAAGTACGGCCTTTAAAACGGAGCCTTGGCTCACACCGAACAACAAGCTATAAAGGGCCCCAAAAATGACTAGTGTTAAACCATTCAAACAGGAAAACCAACGGTCTAATCTATATAAAAAACGAGAAACGAGAAACACTTATGAACCACATCAACAAACGACAACCACTGAACAACAGGTTCCTGATTTAGGACAGGTGCAAACAAATGCAGTGGGTTTAAACGTTTAAATAGGCACCAACCTTCACCCTAACCTGAAACAATAGTGTAACATCACAACATAGAAAGACACATTATAAAATATCAATTGAAATGGCTTAACTCAATCAAAAGATATATAAAGAAAAACTAGTGAACATACACTGAACGAATAAATTTGATCTATGACACAATGTAAATACAAAATTAATAAAACAAGGGGGTTGGATGTAAAACAATATCAGAAAGACAACCATAACCTTGGACAAAATGCCACCAAATATAATAACGTATGCAGGTAAATAAAAATAATGTTGTTGTAAGGTATACATGGAGTACGGAAATATTTTTTACAAAATAAATAATTTTGTTGTTCATAGTACGAGAACAGAAGTGAAAATTTATCGTCACAAACACTTACAAAACTAATGTATCAAAGGTGGTAAATATTAAAAATAGTGAGACGAGATATAACACTAAATAAGTAAACATTAAATAACAAAATACATTACAAATTGTATCAATAGGTCAAATAACACGAAAGTACGATTTGAGAGTACTCACAGTTTCTGAAAGCTAGTTAAAAGCAAAAAATATCAATAATAAAAATCATGCATCAGAGACTAAAATCAACAGGGATTTAGTGTTTTCACGTCGTGGACAGTCAAAGAAGTCATGACTTTTGCAATGCCAAAATAAAAGTATCGACAGGCAGTAGGATAGTTAGGAGTTAACCTTTTAATAAATATGTATAATGTTATATAAAGATAGAGTAATCTTTATATAAAATATATATACTATGCTTAAAATGTCTAATTCGAATTAGAAGAGCATGAAAAACCGAAAATCCAAATTTTTATTATAAAAAGATTTTTTTTTTAACTTAACCAAAGATATAAGTAAAAGACAAAAGATCTGAAAATTTTGAAGATTACACTCATTGTGCACAGTCGCATTCCCTTGTCTGCTTACTCTTCATTGTCAATGAAAACTGTCCCTCTCCTAAATGAAACAGCTCCATCCTTTAGATTTCTAATAGAATTGCCAACTAATGTATTGACTAAAAAGGCTATTCCATGTCCACATTTTTAGGTCCTGCTCATGGTACGTGTGTCTGTGGTACCTGTTCGTGTAACCCTAGATATACAGGTGAAAGTTGTGGTTGTACGACTAATACAGATACATGTATCTCTTCTGACGGGGTAAGTTTTTGTCATAAAATATATAATGTATTGGTTCAACTTTAGAAAATGGCGTAACTTAAATACTGAACTCCAAGGTAAATTAAAGAAAAAGGGGAAGTCCATAAAAACTGACAAAATCAAACGCTGTCAATCAACGGAACAAGTGTTTAACAAGTTATCATGTGTTAACTCTTATAGATAACGATATATAAATCGATTTATTTAGGATTTTTTTATTGTGTCGCACGGTAAATGTTGTTTTTGAATTGAATACTATATACAGAAAATTTATAATACATCTCATTTAAGAATCATGTGTAAAGCTTTTTAAAGCAAAGCAAAAATGAAAGTTAATGATGTGGAGCTATTTAAGGTGGGACATAACACTACAGGGAGATAACTCTGTAAAAATCAATTGAACGTTTTAATCACGTTATATTGTTTAGGAAATATTAGGCTTCTCAGTATCAAAATTAGTGTTTGTCAAATTGCTATACATCCAGTGAAATTTTTCCGATAAAGTGTGTGATTCAAGTTTTTTTATATTTTTGTCAAAGGATCAAAGTAAATATTTTGTCACAATTTTATGAAAATTAAACAAACCAAATTAATTTTAGTCAAGGTGTTTGATGTTTGGAACATAAAATAACAGTCTGACCCATATGAGGTAGAGGGTGTTGGAATATTAGTTTATCAGTGTCTACAACTATGATTAAATCATAAAATGGAAGAAGTAAAATTAAAATTTAGAATGGAAACGGGGAATTCATCAAGGACACAACAACCCAATCAAAGAGTAGAAAACAGCCGATGGCCGTTTTATATATATGTTATTTATCGATAGATCAGAATATATTTTTTGTGTTTTTTCAGTCCATATGTAATAACCATGGATACTGTGAATGTGGTAGGTGCAGTTGTTATGAAGGTAGTCGATATCAAGGACCTTTTTGTGAAGATTGCAAGGTATTTACTTTAATACACCTTACAACTTTCCGAGTAATGATTTTTTTTAAAACTATTTCATTCAATGTTGTGACAATGATCACATGACATCATTACGTCATGTGAAAAGAAAATGTCAGCTTCTTTTCATTTTCTCGAGAAGCTCCTGTACGAAGTCTGCCTCATAAGAATAAATGAACAAGTCGGCAAGATCAGGAACACAGTTGATTTGCATAGGAATTTCGACTGCTTGTTGAAAAAACAATACGTTTATCAAACTTAACAAATATGTTATCATTGAAAATCTCAAGAATATTGATAATTTTGGTTTCGGAGGATCGTCTGCTTAAATAAGAGGGTATTTAAACAATTAATTAAATGCAAAATAATTCCAACATAGAAAAATGTTCAACGAATAACCGAAAAACACACTAATTGACGAATGCGCATAGCGCATGAGTTAATTATCAGTGTTGTTTGGTCACGATGAAACAATTTTTCGATATTTCATTCTTGGATTCGATATTCGTTTCATTACATTAACTTTTAAATGAAAATAAAGTATGAAATATAATGAACTTTAACTTTTTTACGCATACTTAATTTATTTTGATGATACGTCATCAACAGTCTTGAAAAGACCTATGGTCGGACATCGGTAGAGGAGTAATTTTATCGGATTTATTTCACATGTAAAATCAACGGCTTTTATTGCCTGGGAAATCCTGGTATGTCACTGCAACAAAACGTAAAAATGTCTAATGTTGTTTAGTCGGTAGTTTTTAAGGGCATACGATACAGTTTTGATTTCACGGTGATTGTTTTACGAAAATTTGCATACAAGCTATTTTTCACCTAGTCAATTCAAATATGTAATAAAAATGTACCTTCATGTGCTACTTTAAGAGATAAATGGGTCGAAATTTTAGACATTTACTCAAAATTTCATTTTTGTTCTAAATTTGTATAACAATTCTTTGGAAATGATTAATTTTCATCAAAGTTTCAGGATTTCAGAATAAAATTGCATTTTGCTGGATATTTATTTAATTAAAAAAATTCATAGGTGACTTTATCATAAAAATTGGTACAAATAATCTTCATACGTAATCAAACCTACTGTCATTTTAAAAAGAGGGTCCATGAACTCGTTTTCAAGTTAAATCAGTCTGAATGATAAAAATCAGTCGAAAATGCATCTTTTCCTGATATGTAATAGTTTGACGTCGCGAAAATAACATTTTACGTTAGCAACGTCATTACTTCCTCTGTAACTGTAAAATATGCCCTTAACATATTATTTGTATATGAAAGTGAAGTGGAACTGCTTTGTATTATTGATTTTATTTCAGGGACTTTAAAAGAGTTCTTTGAACTTTTATTGTGTGTAAATCATATATTTACAATTAAAGTAGAATAGTACTATATGAAATAGAAAAAGTAAATCGATTCAGATTTTTCAAAATTAAGTTAAATCAAAACCAAATGAACGGTCTTTCTACCGCCAATGTTGATAATTGAGGTTTTAATTAACTTTTATACAGATATATGTATGCAAAACTTTTTTAAATACAAAACGTAACAGTCATAATCAAAACGACCTTCAGAAGATTACGCTTCTCGCACATCTTCCAAAAGTATGTAGTACTCATACCACATCTTCTTATATCTATATAGTTTGTAGGTCTTTTCTTTGAATTAAGGAGAAGATCAGCTACTTCCGGTGTCACTGATTCTAAAAATATATGGGTTTTATGTGTTTTCCTCTGAATAATGTTGGCTACCTTCAGTGTGCAAAGGTCAGTTCCGGATGACATTTTGAAGGTCATATTCATGTTGTCAAGCCAAATTCAAAGATGTAGAACCAAAAAAAAAAAAAATAATAAAAAATCAATCGGAAATAAAATTTAAGCAAACTAATTATTCGTCCAAAAATATTTGTGTACATGCGTAAGTGAGCTATATAGATATAAGAAGATGTGGTATGAGTGCCAATGAGACAACCCATTAGCAACTCTCCATCCAAGTCACAATTTGTAAATTGAATCATTATAGGTCAAAGTACGGTCTTCAACACGGAGCCTTTGCTCACACCGAACAGCAAGCTATAAAGGGCCCCAAAAATGACTAGTGTAAAACCATTCAAACGGTAAAACAAACGGTCTAATCTATATAAAAAACGAAAAACGAGAAACACTTATGAACAACATCAACAAACGACAACTACTAAACATCAGATTCCTATATATATATCATATACACTGTGTATTTCAAGCATACTTTAGCCGTCCGTTAAGGTTCAGATACACACCACCAAAACAAAACAAAAGTGAAAACAGGATAGTTTCATAATGCAAAATCAATAATCCAATTTTTTTAACGCTTATCATTTCTGGGGCTAAATAGGCCATTACAGTTATTGTCCTACTGTTAGTCGTTTTGAATATTTCAGGATTGCAACAATTGGTGTACAAAGTTGAAGGCATGCGTTCAATGTAAAATATTTAGAACTGGTGAGTTAAGTGCGGAGGGATGTGACAACTGTAGCGACCGATACGACATATATCCTGTCGATACAGTTCCAGGTACGTATTTGAATGTTACTGGAGTATTTTTGTGTAAAACAGGCGAAGGCTATAAACTTTTAATGATGGTCCAAAATTTCCGGTATAGAGAGTATATAAAAACATCTGGTAACTCCAAAACCAAAACAATCTAATAGCTTTCATCAATGGTAATGGCATTGTGGATCATGATCTTTGATAAAGGATATGTATTTTTCTTTACTGTCTTAATCCCTAAAGTTCTGATAAATTAGAGGCAAAGGATACCAGAGGGACCATCGAACTTATAAGTCGAAAACAAACTTACAACTCCATAACAAAAAAAGAAAAAGACTAAAAGACGAAACACAGTACACTAAACACAACATAGAAAACTAAAGACTGAGCAATACGAACCTCATCAAAAAACTGATCTCAGGTGCTATGGAAGGGTAAGCAGCTTTTTTTTCTATGACAACAGCGATCATATTCATGGGTAAATATATATATGTGTGGTTGTGATGTGTTTCATATAAAAATAAGAAAATGTTGTATAATTGCTAATAAAACATCTCTCCACCAGAGAACGAATGACGTAGACTGATTGATTGTTGGTTGCTTAAAGTCCAGTGGCAAGTATCCCATGCATGTTAGGACGATTAAATGACTTAAATGTTAGCAAGCTATTAAAGGTTCCGAAATCCATACCCTTTCACACCTTTCTTTATCTTTATTTCTGTAAACGACTTAGAAATCTCAGACAGCCAGTATTAGAAAAAATAGTTCATGCATGAAAAGAAAGGAAATGATAAGGTCACTTCTTACTTGTTGAATTCGAAAGTCAAAAAGTAAGATAAGTCATTCATTAATGACTACATGACATTGTTTACCAATATTTTTACCAGCCTGGTCATTCAATGCGTCCTATGCAAGTTCGCATCATCGAATAAATATACATCAGGACTAACAATCCTCATCATGCAACACCTCTCCGTAGACAAAATGAAGACTAATGAATTTGAGAATTGGGTACTGCGACACCATATGGTTGCAACGACAAAATTGATGGTATGGGTAGTCCTTCCTATAGCTCGGTGAAAGTAATAAACATTTTCAACTCTGCTCTTCGACGTAGATGCAGTCGTGGTCATCATCATTATACATCATCTACTCTCCATGATGTCTCTATTAATGACCTTCTGCCATTTATACAAAAGCCGTTGGGTATTCATCACATTCGTACGAAGCTTAATTCACTACCCCTTTCAAAACTTCATTCTCTGTACAAACCACTGTTACAAACCCCATTCAAACCAATACAAACTTACAGCTATCATCTCGGATACTGCAAGGCACAGACCTTTCAAACCAGTTCGCATGGGGAAAAATTAAAAGGAAAACAGTTCCTTTCTAAAACATTACTTACACAACAGTGGACTCGATGCTATCTATTTGGGCAATATCCTTCTTCATAAATCAGTTCATTCAAGAATACCTCCCTACTTTAAAGATAAGTCTGTACTTATTATTTCTTACACCTATACCAAACTTATTACAAACACGTGTTGCAGGATCTCAATATTGACAAATCTAAGTTTAAATCTCCTGATTGCACCTGTGGTAGTTCTCCATTCATATATAATCCGGCTGGCCATGTTATTACTGGTGGCCTACATATTGTCAATAACACTTTTCAGAATTTGGATTCAGTCGAGAATTAAGCCAGGTAATGGGCTGAATGCAAGAAAGAAGATGTAGATACTTTAGTCAAATTGATTAATATAAATCGGAATTAATGAATGGGTCTATGAATACACATCAATCTTTTAAGGCCCAAATGTTTCATAGCACTTGTCCTGACTCCGTGACAAATATGTTGTTGTCCCCGCAGATAAAGCCCGATCCAACATTGTTTTTGTGTGGAAGTCACATTGCATAAACATCTTATACGTTCAGGTATTTCATATCCAATCTTTTGATAATATTCTTTACAAAGCACAAAAATGTCGGCATTCACCTCAAAAGCTAATCAAACCTTTAAACAGACTTATTCAGAAGGGATATAGTTACGATACTGTTGTCAGGTCATTAAAAATGGAATATTTTGGTATTAATATTGATTCACTCAAAGGGTCTTTGCATCGGAAATAAACACATATATTCTAAAACCAGTTGTTGGCATGATACGGGTTATGTTCTTTTCATATAGTTTATGATGGTATGATACTAAACCCCTAATGGGAGGGATTGAGCTTGATTTTCATATGATGAAGACATAATCTTTCAATCAGTTTAATTGAGGTCTGGAGCTGGCATGTCAGTAACTGCTAGTAGTCCTTTGTTAATTTATGTATCATTGTCAATTTGCTTAGTTTCTTTTGTTACCTATTCTGATATCGGACTTGCTGTGCGAATTTCAAACGCGCGATTTTACGCCAGTACTTAAAACCTTCCATCCTTTATATGTGGATTTTACATAGATAAATAAAATCGTATGATATAAGCATAATGAGGATGTTAAATTTGATGTATGCTCTTTTGTGCTTCTTCGTGAAATTTGTTTGTTTTATAGTGATTAAGATGATAACACAATGTTGACTGCTGTAACCCTAATTTTGACATTTTTACCAATTGTGTCTGTTTGTTTTGTTCACGCATCGTTGTCAATATAATGTAATTTGATGCGACTGTCATACAAGTGAGAGGTTTGGCTAGCCATAAAACCAGGTTCAATCCACCATTTTCTACTTAAGAAAATACCTGTACCAAGTCAGGAATATGACAGTTGTTATCCATTCGTTTGATGTGTTTGAACTTTTGATTTTGCCATTTGATTGAGGACTTTCCTTTTGAATTTTCCTCGGAGTTCAGTGTTTTGTGATTTTACTTTTGGACTTCTTTTAATCTGAGTTTTACTGTGCGTATTCTGTGTGTTTGTTTTTTCTACATTTGCTGAAGGTATAGGGGGAGGGTTGAGATCTCACAAAACTTGTTTAACCCCGCCGCATTTTTGCGCCTGTCCCAAGTCAGAAGTTTCTGGCCTTTGTTAGTCTTGTATGATTTTAAATTTTAGTTCATTTATATGTTTTGGAGTTTAGTACGACATCTATTTTCACTGAGCTAGTACACATTCTTGTTTAAAGGCCAGCTGAAATCGCCTCCGGGTGCGGGATTTTCTTGCTGTGCTGAAGATCCATTGGTGGTCTTGGCCTGTTTTCTCTCTTTGGTCGGGTTGTTGTCTCTCTGACACATTCCCCATTTGCATTTTCAATTTTAGGCATGGACAATTCACTTGAAAACACAACGTATACCCCACGAAACGTACCAAGGATATATTGAATAATCATAGGTCTGTAATATGTTCCTTTGGAATATCAACCGAAGATGAAGAACTGGATCTTCCTTTACTGCACTGGACACCTAAATTCCAAAAGAGTCCTTACAAACAACGTTATATTGATGGGGCTTCCAAGTGCTCCACAAAACCTTTTTCTAAATTATTAACATCAAATTTTATCAGCAATAAAAGCTCGGATTCAAAGTTTTTGTGAAACTACCTATTCTTGGTGCAGCGTCAACTTATAGCACATAAAATCTAAGACTCTTTATCTTGCAATAGTATTAAAACATTAGACTTTTCTACCCTTTATACAAATGAAGTCAACTCGGTGAACAATTACTAATCGAGTACTCGTTGGTTTTATCGAGCGATACTCGAGTACTCGCTCGGGAATATAGCTACACGAAAATTCGTATTTTACATATTGTGGTTTGTTGTTCAACGGACGAAAAAACATCTACATTAATATCTGGGACAAGGAATTACACACCATAATCAATAGCTCATTACCTACAAGTACTAATTAAGTAATCAATATAATTTAATAAACACGTATCTAAAAATTATAAAAAGGAAACACCATATCAAACAATAGTATTTGGTAATCGTTAAGAAAAAAAATTTAATGTTTACATAAGCTTATGGATTAGAAGTTTAACTATTCACTGAGGGTCACCAGAAGATGCAACGAATCTATTTTATTTGGAAACATTTTCTTGTCAACTGTTATTGGGGACAGTCGGTTTTGCAACTTTGTAAATTACAGTCTTGCATACGAAAATAATTGCTCTGACGGTACCGATGTGACGGAAAGGCTAAGGCATATTTAGTTTAAAGTGTTAGCCTAGGTATAGTCCACGTATTTTCGGAAGCATTTTAAATGACAATTTAGCACAAGCATTCGAATCAAACTGTATTTTATTTACTCATATGATTAGTCAGAGATGCCTTTTTAATTTTCTGAAAGTGGTTCTCAAGAAGATATATATTATATAAAGAAGACAGCAATATTCTAACAGGAAACCGATTAGTCGAGTATCGTTTTGGTATTCGATACTCGGTACTACCGAGCGATACTCAAATAATCGAGTAATCGTTGACATCCCTACTTTATACACGTGTTCCACATTCCAAACAAAAGGAGAATTTGAAAGAATTGGTCCTGCTTTGTTTAACGAATGGCCAACGTAGCGAAAAGTAGTTTGTCTGAGGGATGGTTTAAATCATACTTTTTTTTTAAATCCCCTTCGATTCAAACAAAACAATTCTCTGAAATTGACATCAACATGCTTGATTTCTTGATTGAAAACATATCTGTTACGTTTGGAGGGCGTACTTTTCATCAAACAAACGGCATTCCCATGGAAACCAACTGTGCTCCTCTTGTCGATTTTTTTCCTTTATTTATATTTATATTAGGCTGACTTCATACAGGAGCTTTTAAGGAAGATTGACAAGAAGCTAACATTTTTATTAACTTCACTTTCCGCTTTATAGATGATGTAATAATTCAATGTTAAGTGACAGTGTTAAACGCATATATTCCATCAACTTCAAATAAAGGATAAAACATAAACAGCTAAGGCTGCCTCTTCTCTTGACTTACATATAAAGAATTGATTTCAGCATTCAAATTGTAAACTTTTCATTTCTATGTAACATCATTTCAACAGCGCCTGCATATGAATTATATATAAGGTGATACAACATTCCAGTGCTTGCATTTCATATTTCCTTGATAGAAGGTTGCTGCTCACAATAAAGCTATTAAACCAAGAGTTCCAAGTGGCGAAGTTGAAATCTTCCATTCGAAAATTTTACGGACGCCACCACGAGTTGGTTGACCGTTATGGAATATCTGTTTCATAGATGACGACGGATATGTTCCAAATGTCGTATCCCAATCCTGTCCTCTTTTCTTGAATGTGACCTACCAAATAAGACTTATCACCGATATTCTACTTACATGATCAACATTACGGATACGACTAGTGGAGCAGGATCTGCTTACCCTTTCGGAGCACCCGAGATCAACCCCCGGTTTATTTTGGGGTTCGTATTGCTCAGTCTTTAGTTTTCTATGTTGTTTTCTATGTGCTGTTGTTTGCCTTTTGGTCTTTTATTTTTTTGCCATTTCTTTGTAAGTTTATTTTCGAATTTGAGTTTGAATTTCCCCTTGGTTTCTTTCGTCTTTCTTTTACAGATGATCATATATTCTGTTGGTTATCAGTTTCAAATTTTTAAATATTGTCCTACATATTTCTTAAGACATCCAAAGAGTCGGAGTCGAAACGATAATATGAAGATTTAAACAAACAGCATGTCTAGAAAACAAACTTACAAGATCTGAAACAAAATACTACAAAGAGAACTAGAGAGAGAACAAAAATACAAATAGTGTGAAATCAAGTGATCCGAAAGGATAAGGAGTTACTGGATGCCATACATAAAACAGAAAGTTTTAAGCATGTGTAAATCCAGTCTGATGTAAATGCAAGTAAATATTGGGAGCTTGCTTTAATTAGGCTGGTGTGAACCTTAATTCATTAGATCATTATTACATAGTCATAGCAAAGAACCTATCTAACTAATTTGCAAAACTAATTCATTGCAGAATATTCGCTTTGCGTGTTCAAAGACTTGGATGATAACTGCATTTTCTATTTTGGGTATTTGATCAGTGACCAGCATAATGAGATTTCAGTTCCAGTTCAGTCGACAAAAGGTAAATTCGGTTGCATAGAGTACATAAACCGAGACACTGTATAATTACATCTATGGCACTAATATTACTAAGTATTCCCCATTCCAAACTAAAAGACAAATTGAAAGAGTTGGTATTACTTTGTTTCATTAAAAAGAATAGCGAACGTAGATACAAGTATCTTGTCTTGGGGAGGGATAAATCCTACTTTGTAAAGAATCACTCTGATTTAAACAAAAAATTCTCTGAAACTGACATTATCAAGATGCTTGATTTCTTGATTGACAACATATTTGTTACGTTTGGAGGACGTGTTTTTCAACAGACTGTCGGAATTCCAATGGAAACCAATTGTGCCCCTCTTCTTGCCGACTTGTTTCTTTATTATTATGAGGCTGACTTCATACAGGAACTTCTTAGGAAGAAAGATAAGAAGTTAGCAATATCCTTTAACTCTACGTTCCGCTATATAGATGATGTTCTCTCACTAAATAATACAAAATTTGGTGACTATGTTGAACGAACTAGAGATAAAGGATACTACAGATACAGTTAAGTCTGCCTCATATCTTGACTTACATCTAGAAATTGACAATGAGGGTCGATTGAAAACAAAACTTTACGACAAAAGAGATGATTTCAGCTTCCCAATTGTGAACTTTCCATTTCTATGTAGCAACATTCCAGCAGCGCCTGCATACGGAGTATATATCTCCCAATTGATACGATATTCCCGGGCTTGTGTTTCCTATCATGATTTCCTTGATAGAGGATTGCTGCTCACAAGGAAGCTATTAAACCAAGAGTTCCAAATGGTGAAGTTGAAATCATCCCTTCGTAAATTTTACGGACGCCATCACGAGTTGGTCGACCGTTATGGAATAACCGTTTCACAGATGATATCGGATACTACAATACCCTTCCCCTTTCACGAATGTGACCTACCGAATTAGACTATTTACCGGATTTGTAATAACATAAGCAACACGACGGGTGCCACATGTGGAGCAGGATCTGCTTACCCTTCCGGAGCACCTGAGATCACCCCCAGTTTTTGATGGTGTTCGTGTTGCTTAGTCTTTAGTTTTCTATGTTGTGTCATCTGTACTATTATTTGTCTGTTTGTCTTTTTATTTTTAGCCATGGCGTTGTCAGTTTGTTTTCGATCTATGAGTTTGACTGTCCCTCTGGTATCTTTCGTCCCTCTTTTCTTTGACAATGAATGTCTCTTCCGTAATGCTTACGGCCAAGGTATTAGAAAATCCTTAACTTACTTTACAAACGTTGAACGGCTGGTAAAATCAAAAAGTACCAAAAAAGCATCCAAAACCAGACAAGGAATCCACGTTATGCATTATTTTCGGGTTGATGATGATGTCGCATGGCTGTTTAATGTCCAGCGGAAATTAAATGCATATTCAGGTCGAGAATATCTTAATACGGAATATAAACCCTGCTTCGTACTATACCGACACGCTGAGTCAGATTAGATTTGTAATGTGCTAGTTCACAAGTTAACAGTCCGCAGGAACCCATGTCATTCTTCCCGGACATTAATCATCCTGACTCCGAGCTGACAAATTATTTGCTCTTACAACTTAATACAGCGTGCTTTGTACCAATCCACGATCTGCCGCACCAGATGCGAGCGTGCTACCAAGAGACCACAGAGGCAATATTTTCAAAATGAAAAAAAAAGAAGTATAGATTAATATAGATATAGGATAAATGTCGATGAGACACAAACGACATAAAAGACATGGAAGTCAACATACGGTTTCCATTTGTTTTTAAATATAAATACATAAATACATGAAAAATAATGCTAAAATTATGATGATTGCATTCATTTTAATGATCTTTAATAGTTTAAAGTAATACATTAAACGTTAAAGCTATGATAGCAGATTAGGCATCAATTAATAATAAAATAACTCGGTCTTCAGCAATAGAAAAATGTATATGTATTTTGTCAAACTCTTAATCCCTCAGATGAATTAAAAGAATTTATCATCATATGTACCCTTTGCGTAGCCATTTTAAATACAAAGTAGTTCCTGAGTCAGATTTATCATATTAACATTGATGCCCTGTTTCCGTTTTTGAACAATGTTCAAATATGTAAATCAGCAAAAAGAAAATGTCCATTCCTTGTGAAACTCTCAAATTGAAATAATCTTCTGCTGAAGTTTCTTTCTTTCTGAATTGATGCTTAACAAGAATGTTTATAAAGTACTTAAAATATCATGTCAATTAGCAAGGAATGTGACCATAGACACATAATTGAGACACTGGTTTTACATCAGCATTTCTATGATTATGATAGATAAACTTATGGAAGTTGAAGTAAAGATTAAATATACTTTTTATCCCTTGTTATTCCGAAACGTTACTTTCTTAAAAAGGGAAAGACTAATGATTTAATCACAAAAGACATGCCCACATGTAAACACTTGGAACCATTAAAAATGAATAATGTTCAGGTAATAGAATTGTGGTTTAATCTAAAAATCTTCTAAGTTTGGCTTACAGGACATAGGTAAACATTAATTAATATACATTTTCTTTTTTATAGATTGTCCTACACCATTGACCCGTAGGATGAAGATTTTTTTGGGGCTAATCAATGAAGAATAATTTACGATACTATTAATTTACATCAATGGTACAAAATAAATGTGCTCTGTGAAATAGACAATTAAGCAAACTTATTTTTTAAAGTTAATTTATCAGTATAACAGTATTTTAGAACTATTGATATTAATCCATACATCCATTAATTCAAACATGATTATGAAAAATCTCGTTGCAGATTTATGAGCTGCAGCTCATATAATACTTCCGTCACTAATGAAAAGGGTAAATACGCTAGATATTCTTACTAGAAATGTAATGAGCTATTAGGTTTTTCCTTGATAACATCTGTCCAGATCCATATAATTGAGATATTTAACAAAACTAACCGATACCTTGATAACATTTTTGCTTTGAATAATCAAGAATCCAGGTTTTAGCTAGGGAACGCACAATTAGAAAATTCAATATAAACAGCAATCGTCGTCCTTAGCTATTTGAATAGACGGTTTTTCGTTGTCTTTTTGTACCAAAAGAGACGATTTACTGTTACCTGTTGTTCATTTTCACTTTATGGGCGGTGATATTCCTTTGGCCATTTCCTACATTGTATGTATTTACCCACTTGGTCGCCTAACCAATTACTGCAGTGACAATATATATTTTAATGAACTTAATTTATGTATATAACTAGTAAATTATAACGTCGGGGATTGTGTTACCACAAATTACTTTAAACATTTGCTATATTTTATCACAGAAACACAGTTGGTTTAGATGTTTGGCTGTACCTGTAGAAAATGTATAACAAACGGGATACCAAATCATAATTTGTACTGTCATGTTGTTTATAGAGCCCTTAAATTGAAATACGATTCATGTAAACTTATGGATCCTTTGAATAAACTTATTCTTTAAGTTTCTCAATTTAACACTGTAAGAACTTTGAGTGTTGTCTTTATCGATACTGACATTGATTTTGTTATTAACAAAATGATACACAACTAAATATGTATTGCATACAATTATGAACACGTATGTCCGACATCCTGTTTACACACGTCTATGCTGCTCACAGACTGTTGATGACTTCCTTACACAAAATCTATTGGATGTGTACTACTTAATATTTTAGTCTAGGAAAACATGATACATTTAATAGTCGTAAATGACAGTACTCTCAGATTTGTGTGCTTCAAGACCTTTGCAACTTAATTTTAAAGTTTTCAAATGCTGTGGTGTAACACCACTGCCCTAGGTTAGGCTAGCGTTGAACACTTGCAAATATAAATAACCCCGCCTCATTCTGTATGAGCCTAACCCTAAGTTGAGAGCCTGTAATTCAGTGGTTGTCGTTGATTTCTGTCCTTCATATTTGTTTTTCGTTTGATGTTTTATTGTAAATCAGGTAATTAGTTTTCTCGTTTGAATTGTTTTACATTTTGTCATGTCGGGTCTTTTTTAGCCAACTACATGGTATTTGTTTTACTCATGGTTGAAGGCGTATAGTGACGTTGTAATTACTTACATCTACGTCATCTAGTCTCATCGTTAATCATACCAAATCTTCTTAATTTCATATACAAGTTACTTGAAGCATTAAACTACATATTTTGTTTACGATAATCATTAACATTGGCGAGTAAAAACAGAACAAGCAAAATAGTCCAAAACCAAATTTGCCGGTTAGAAATTCAACTCTTGTTCCTTAGCATACATTATTTGTTCAATGCGCATCTGGTGCAGGAATTTTTATATGGTTAATGTTGTTATGACAATTAAGAATGACGCAGAGTAGTCAATATAGTTTGTTGGTGACCAGAATGTAAGTGACACCTAGAGCCGATACTAAATGCGTAAGTGCACATAAAACTAAATAGGAAAATAACATACATGTATGGAATTGTATTTTCTAAATAAGAGAATACCTGAACCAAGTCAGGAATATGACAGTTGTTTTCCATTCGTTTGATGTGTTTGATCTTTTGATTTTGCCATTTGATCAGGGACTTTCCGTATTGAATTTTCCTTGGAGTTCGGTATTTTTGTTATTTGCATTTTAGATTAAAAAAAAAAATAATGTTCACTATTACATTGATGTGCTGACGGTTGGAGTACTACTGCTGGGTAAAATATTTGTACTAATACATTTTTTTTGGTTCCTAAGGACTTCATCATTTTTCCACTCGTAAGTGCTTTAATTTTGGATTTTATATGTATCTTACTTTTTAATAAACAGTCTGGATTCTGTATATTTTTTAAGACTTACATATTTCATTTCCTTCAGAAAATACATTTTTGGTGGTCTTTGGTTAATCTTTCACCTTCACTTCGATTCTACTTTCTTATCCTCCCTTTTGAGATCTTTTTCTATTACATTCACCTTTTTCCGTTATTTCTTTATTGGAAATATTTCTGAATATGACTGATATATTAATCGTCGAAATGCACATCTGGATGGTGCAGTAGAATTGGTGCCGTTCTTGATATTACTACCACTGGGTCAAGTACCTCTGTTCATGAACTGTTATAATATAGTCCTCGAGGATATAACCAGCTAGAAGTCAGTACTTCGGTACTGACATGAAAATACTGAATCAGATATTGTTTTATTGAAATTCGCCGTTGTGAATTTTGGAAATCATTTCAAATCGAGTAATGTTCTTCATCATGCATAGATCAGATATCATTATGAAATAAGAATGATATGATTGCCATACGAGACAATTATCCAACAGCGTCGAAACGGCTTTGGCTTTACGTTTATCCTTTTTTGTCTTTTCACCTCTTCAACATGTGTATAAGATTTGAATTTTCTAAAATTTCGGTCTGTGGTGAGACATGAATTGCCGAAATGCGCATCTGGTGTACGAATTTTTTTATGGTTATTGTTGTTATGATAATTATGATTGACGCAGACGAGTCAATATAGTTTGTTGGTGACCAGAATGTAGGAGACACCAAGGAACAATACTAAATGACATGCCTTAATGCACATAATACTAAATAGGAAAATAACATACATATATGGAATTGTATTCCTAATTCGTCGTTTTAACTATATACATTTATTTTATTATCATCTTTGTATGTATCCATATTACAACCATGTCATCATCGTGATTAGTGCCAGGCAGTTAGATCTATAGTATGCCGTCATCAATCAAAGACAGATATTAATACATCCACATTTTCTACTGTCCAGTAAAAAATCAAGATCGATTTCTGGTAAGAAATCAAGTGCTCAAATTGGGACAAAATGAGTTTATCTTAGAATACATACAGCTCCTCGTATATTGAGATGATGTGCTTGAAAAATATGCTTTTCAACATCAATTTCAGTAGAAGTGCACCTTAGACAAAATCTGTTGTGACCGGATGTATCCAGTGATAATGAACTTTTTCAATCCTAAGTCAATTCTATTTTCTTGCTTTATTTCAATATTTTCTAAGATATAATATCAATGAAAACAAACTTGATTATATACTCAAATGATTTACACATGTTCATAACATCAAAATATTATTCAGAACTACACATCGCTGTTGGAGGCAATTTTGATATAAAATCACAATTTTGCATGTGATTTTGCATAGAAAATTATCGTTACACCAAGGATTTGTATAGATCTCAGTATGCAAATCCTTGGTTACACTAATGAAATTATCTATATTTGAAAGACAATAACATTTTTACTGCAAATATAAAATTAATTTTTGGTCAAAACTACCCTTCTTTTTCATTTGTAGAAAACTAATTTAACTCAATCATAATCATTTAAATTGCAGTGTTCAACAAACCATTATTTGTCAGAAAAAAAGTCAAATAACAAAAATACCGAACTCCAAGGAAAATTCAAAACGGAAAGTCCCTTTTCAAATAGCATAATCAAAAGCTCAAACACATCAAACGGAAAACAACTGTCATATTTCCTTATGTAGAAAATGGTGGATTAAACCTGATTTTATAGCTAGCTAAACCTCTCACTTGTACGACAGTCGCATAGAATTCCATTATATTGACAACAATGTGTGAACTTAACAAACAGACAAAATAGGTAAAAATGTCAAAAATTGGGGGTACAGCCAGTCAACGTTGTAATATAATCTTTATCACTGTACAAATAAATTATTATGTCAACAAAGAAAAACAAAATGACACATAGACACTCTTTTACTTATTTTCAATAGAAATAATTGATTTTCAAATGAATAAAATGGGAACATTTAATAATGTAACTTCGAAAACTTCAATAATTGAATGCTTCACTTATAAATGATACGGTCACTTTAAAGCTAAATTTTCGCATAAGAGAAACCCACACATTAATTTCCTAAGCACTCAATCAGGTGAAAATGAGCAATTCGCAACCATTAAATAAATAT
Organism: Mytilus coruscus; assembly: GCA_017311375.1. Lineage (NCBI taxonomy): Eukaryota > Metazoa > Mollusca > Bivalvia > Mytilida > Mytilidae > Mytilus > Mytilus coruscus. The sequence goes on from CM029601.1 coordinate 54,056,466, forward strand.
TAGCTTTAACGCTTACACCGTTCTTTATCTAGAACGTTAAAATCCTCTTTTTTTGGAAAGAGCTATATAAAATACAGATTTTGTTAGTTAAGTAATACCTGTCTATATAAATTCTGCTCTAATACCCACAATATTAAGGATGATATTGAATTTTCAGTGATTTTTACTTCATGTTGTACCATCATCTAGATTTTAATGTTCAATTTTCGTTAACACTTCAGAAACGCATGATAAAAAGATTATCACAACGAACATTTTTATTCAAACAAATATGATATTGGTGATTTGTTTTTATCCATTTTCTTTTTCATTTCATTTGCTTTTTTGCTTTCAACCTTTAGAAGATTTTAGATCTTAGTGTTTCTGGTTATGCTTTATTCTGAAAAAGACAGACTTATTGTTTGTACTCAATATTAATTTTAAAAAAAGTTCGAGCAAATAATAACGAGCACCACTCAATTTTAAAACGTAAACTTTTAATAGAATTACCAAAATTTTCACAATTCCCAACATCTGCGACAATCATATATCTCACCATACTCCCGACGCAGTTCAACGGTCAGCAGTACTCTCCTTTTGGAATGGTACGGAATGACAAGTGAGTTGTTGTCAATTTGGGAAATGATACCGACAATTTTTTTTATTTTCTTTAAAAGTCACCATACCAACGATTGTCACGCCAGTTAAACTTATGAGCTGTTGAACAATTTTTGTTTGAATGGATTGTAGCAGTTCTTGACATTCTGAGCACCCTGACAAATTTTCTCTATCAATTAGCGATATTAGATGTTAAATTTCATTTTATCTCCAATGTTCTATTGGCACGGAGTCATTGGATACATTTGTTTAATCAAATATTCTAAGGATGAGTATGGGAAATTTTGCCCAGTAGTTTCAAAGAAGATTTAATTTAAAGTACGCATATCGGGTGCCAATAATTCATATATGCCATTTAGACCAGGTGAGCTCAAACTATATAGCTCTTTGTACTGTACGGTATTGCTCGTATACAAAATAAATTTTGACATTTTAGACATTGATAACAGGCAAATCATATTCGTTCAACCAGAAAACTTGAAATCTGATTATGATAATAATTGTACATAATTAAGTAAACGTGTTGTTAACATTTAATTCAGCGAAAGGTTATAGTGTGTATCTCCTTAAGGTTGAGTTTTAGTCGGGTCTAGAGTTATAAATTTGTTGGTCCTTCTTTGGGTTTTGTTCTTTGTACTGTGTGTATCAAAATGGGGAGGCGCACAGACATGTTATTTCAAATGATATAATTTCATATAAAACAGCTGTGGGCACAGATCGGTGTGGGTAGTATTGTTGGATAAATGAAAATATGTTCGAGTCGTGTTATGTTGAGACTGTCATATTGTGTTTGGTATATTATAAATGGTAATTTTATGGAGTCATCATCCCATATAGTTATTCCCCTCCGTAGCAGGATGAACAGGTATTGTCTTAACACAAAAAAAAACATTTGGCTTTGATTGAACTAACAACACCATGAATTTATTACGGTGTGCACCACCCTAGTGTCTTTGGGCATAAGCCGGTGCTAGGGGCCGTCTTAAACTTGCAGTGAGGTGAGAGTTTTTTTGCCCCGTGTTTTAAAGGCCTCATTGTGACTGTGCATGTACTGAGTTTGTGTCATGGATGGATACCCCATATCCTTTGTTTTTCTATTATAATTTGGTTTAAATGTGTTAGATGTTTTATGACAAAAAAACATTGTGCGTGTATTTTTCATAGAGTTATATGTTAAACTGTGACCTACGGTGAAAGCCATCCTGTTTTTCAGATCGGTTAAAAAAATCTAATCAAAATTTGGTTCCAATATTTGAGACTTTTTTGGAGAAGAAGTGTGCATTTGCGCTTGATTTGGTTTTAATGTGTGAGACGGTTTCCTAGAACCATGTATTACTCGTAGGGTTCTATTGTGTTCAAACGTGGTTATGATTTTTCATGTGGGTTTGGCAACAAAATCGGCGACCAAGTACCATAGGATCACCCAAGTATCATTTGTGCAAGATTTTGTTTTAATTTGTAGGACTGTTTATGAGAAGATGCTATGTTTATCATGTTTATGTATTTTTCACCGGGTTCTATGTCAAACTATTTTCAATGCTGGCGGTCATCTTAAATTTGTATTTGCACCAAAAAATCAAAATAAGATTTGTTTTAGGACTACTTATGTATCATTCCTTCCATCTTTTCAATAAATATTCCGAGAGATCCTGTAGAAGATTTTTGAAATACAGGCAATAAAAACAATTTTTGGAAATTGCAGCCATTTTCAAATGATCCACACTAAGAACTTAAAATGTAAATTACATTCTAGCCAAGTTCTTATTGGCAAAAGTGGTTTTGCAGAAGAGGTGAAAAGTAACATGATGTAGGAAACGTGATGACAATACCTCTCAAGACCATTGAGCCAGGTATGCTAATTATATGTTAAAGTTTATAAAAATAAAACATTGCTGTTTTTAGCATCAATACAAAATTTTATTTTAACAAATAATATTAAAGAGAAACAAAATGAAGTAATTTGGGGAGTTTTCTTCATTTACCTAAATAAAAATAGTTATCTGAATATGGATTGTAAGTGTGTTCCTAGGACTCTTCAGTAGGCAGATAGATGGTTAAAACATATTTTAAAAACACATGACATCATATTGCTGATAACAATTATTTGCTCTTACTCCTAAATGTCACTTGCACTTGCTTAGCGTAGAAACAGTGAAAATTAATTTTCAGGTCCTTGGGATTCCAGACTGGGAATTGAACCCAAAACCTTTCGCATTCGACGCGACGGACTTTTACAATTTGACAACGTTGACAAAAACACATTCCAGTTGACACTTCAAAAGCCTAAAAGAACTAGCAAAAAAAAAATAACGCAGGTAGAAAATATATTATAAAATGGAACAATAATAAATAATGTTCCTTTTGTGATTCTTTTGTCATCATTAGTAAGTTTATTTTCATATTCAGTAGTTTTTCAGATCACATAGAGTGTTTACTGCAATTAAAGTTTTTTTTCCGTGACAGTCTAGCAAATAAATTACAAAAATGTTGTTGTATTAAACGGAAATAAATGTCACTTGCAGGTTCCTTATCTCTTATTCGCAGACGGTATCATCCCCGTATATTGTCAATTATACTATGAACAAGCAATTTATGGTATTTGTTAACTTGGAATTTTGCAAACGAGGTCATAGGTAAGTAAAACATGATCGGGTATTGTACGACTAAATATCGTTTTGTTTTTGTATTCTGATCTATATCAACACGACCCTCAATTGTCATCATGATAAACAAATATATTCACCTCGCATTTCAAATTTGAACATGTGAATATCGGAATATTCAATCAGCTAAAGAATAACATTACAATTACGGATTATTTAAGAAACGTTTACGCCATTTTTACCCCGGGCTCCAACGAATTAAATGATATCAAATTAACCATAGTATAATCCATTTTTCAATTTTCAATTTTTAATTAACTTTATTTTGTGATTTTGCTAAAACTGAACTTGTCCGTGAAAATATCAGAAAAATTTTCATTAGATGATCTTAGATTAATATTCGAAGTTGACCTGTTTGCTAACTACAACATAAAGTCTGTGTATTTTTTGCCTCCATATTTCAGTTAGACAGATTAGTTTAACTAAATATTTTTAGGAAGTGGGTGTAAATTTTCCCAGTAATTTCAGAGAAGACGTTTTTAAAACATTACGGACATTGGATGCAAAGTTGTGTTAATAGTTTATACGCGCCTTTTGTACCAGGATAACTCAAATGATACCGCTCGGTTGTACGGTATGATATTGCTCGTGTAATAAATTTTGACATTTCTTTTTAGACACTGATTATATGCAAATTGGCATGAAGTACACAATTATATTCTTTCAATTAGAAAACTTGAAATATGATTATGAAAATAATTATACATGATTAAGTAAACGTGTTGTTAAAATTTAATTTAACGAAAGGTTACAGTATTTATTTGCTAAGAGGTTTTTTTAGTCAGTCTAGAGTTGTAAACATGTTGGTCCTTCGTTGTGTTTTTTTCTTTGTGCTGTGTGTTTTAGAAAGGGGAAGCGCCCAGGTAAGTCATTTCAAATTATATATATTCGTACATTACAACTGTGGACACAGATCAGTATGGAAAGCATTGTTGGATATGTGTTATATGTTTGAGTCATGTTATGTTGGGACTGTCATACTGTTATCGGCATAATATATATATAACTAGAACACACTTGCGACATCGCAGGTCCGTGGCTGAATTCAAGTGCCTACGCTGATTATAAGGTGCACAGTTTTCTCTGATTTCAAATTCTTTCTGTTTAATACCGTCGACCCGGAACTTGTTAATTATTGGTAATATTAATTATATGAAAACAAAAGGGCCTGGAATGGAGCAATTTTAATCAACACCATTGTCCTATATTAATTTTATATGAAGTTGAATTCTTTGATTCGTCGTTTTAACGTCATGCCGCCTAACACATTGGAAAGTACCTACGCCTTATTTTTAGCCTGGATTTTAAGTATTCGTATTGTCATCTGATAAAGTCATGCTGTTTATAAGGTGGACAGTTTTCTCTGCTTTCAAAACCTTTCTGTTTAACCCGTCCTGGTTTTCTTACTACAACCCGAAACTACATGTGACATATACTATTGGTATCGGTATCGGATTCGACCGGAACTTGTTAATTATTGGTAATATGAATTATGTGGAAAACAAAAGGGCATGGAATGGTGTAGTTTTTAATCAACACCATTGTCCTATATTAGTTATATATAAAGTTGAATTCTTTGATTCGTGGTTTTACGTCATACCGGCTAACAAATTGGACCTCGTTATTTTAGTAGTATAGATAATTATATGAAGTTATAATTCCCTATAGTTGTTCACCTCAGAAGCATGACTAACATGTATTTTGTTAAAACAAAAAATAGTTCAATTTGTTTGTGTAACTACAACATGCATTAATTTTATATTTTGTTCACCACCCTAGTATCCTTCGGGCATGTCTGATATGTTTTCTGACAAAAATATGTTTGTATGCATTTCTCATAGGGTGATATGTTAAACTGTGATCCAGGGTGATCCACGGTGATCAAATGTGACAACCATCTTGGTTTTCAGATCATTTACAACTAAAATAAGTATGAACGTAATTTATGTATTACTGGTAAATTATTAAGTCATGGATTTCTTTCCCACAAATTACTTAAAACCTTCCTTAGATATAAAGATTTGGTTTTGAAGTTTGGTTGTACCCGTAGAAAACTTATTTCAAACGGGATAGCACATCCTCATTTGTACGGAGGTGTTGTTTACCGAGCCTGGAAATTTAGAAACGATTCGGGTAAACTTATAGATCCTTTAAATAAACTTATTCTAAAAGGTTACCAATTTGACACTGTGATTAGATCTTTGAATATTGTTTTTATTGGTATTAATATTGATTTTGTTATCAGTAAATTAAAATCAAACTAAATATTATTGTTATATACATATGCACATTCGTGGCTCTACAATCTGTCGATACCTGTATCTTGGCATTGCACAAGGTCATGTTTTCCCTGACTGTTTATGACGTCTTTACACTAAATCCATTGGATGTTGGATGTGTACTGATTGATAATTTAGTCTAAGATGCATGATCTTTTTTTATTAGTTGTTATTGGCTTTGGACTAGCTGTCAGTAACTGCGAGTACTCTCAGATCTGTACTTACTGTCTTTTTGTTGTTGGGATGTATTTGTTTTTCGGTCATTATTTTGTACATAAATTAGGCCGTTTGTTTTCTCGTTTGAATTGTTTTACATTTGTCATTTCGGGGCCTTTCATAGCTAACTATGCGGTATTGGCTTTGCTCATGATTGAAGGCCGTACGGTGACCTATAGTTGTTAATTTCTGTGTCATTTGGTCTCTTGTGGAGAGTTGTCTCATTGGCAATCATACCACATTTTCTTTTTATATATAGTATAATTGCTCAACATTTGGATACAATGTTTGAGACTGTTAAGGTCATAATTATAAATTAACTGTTTACTAAACTTTAAATTTTTCGAAATTGTTTACCCCAGGAATAAATTACCATAACTGTATTTGGCAAAACTTTTCGGAATTTTGGGTCCTCAATGCTCTTCAACTTCGTACTCTATTTGGCCTTTATAACTTTTTTGATTCGAGCGTCACTAATGGGTCTTTTGAAGATGAAACTGCTGAACTATATCCCTCAGAGGCGTCTGTTTAAAGAAATGCACCCAAAACTAAAAGTTAGTAGAGAAATATCCTTAGTGCGTTTGTGCTTGATTTGGTGTTAATGTGTGAGACGGTTTCTGAGAATTTGTTTGTATGTATTACTTGTATGGTTCTATTATGTTCTAACCCGGTGGTCATTTCTTATGTTTGTTAAGCCAAAAATCCGGATGCAAATTAGCATAGGATCACCCCAGTATAATTAGTGCAATCTTTTGTTTAAATATGTCAGACGATTCATGAGAAGACGCTATGTTTATGTTTTTTCCTATGTCAAACTATTTTAAATGATGCCGGTCATCTTAGATTTGGATTGGCACCAAAACCTCAAAATAAGTACATGTTTTAGAACTATGGGTCATTATTTCAAAATTTTGAATCAATATGCCGACAGAAACAAGAAGATTTTGGAATACAAACAATTATAACACAGTTTTGGACCTTGCAACCATTTTCAAATTCACATCCACACCATAAAACTTAAAATGTAGATTCGATCCAAGTTTTTTTTGGTGAACGTGGTTTTGCTGAAGATGTGAAAAGTTACACGATGTAGGAAAAGTGAAGACAATATTTCACATGACCAGGTCAGGTATGCTAATTATATGTTAACGTATATAAAAATAAAACAGTGCATAAACACAAAATTTTATTTTACCAAAAATGATAAAGAGAAACAGTTTAATTTGATTTGATGAGTTTTGTCCCTTTACATTAATATGTACTATACTAGTAATATCATACTATATACTAGTAATTGAAAGATCATGTTTTCCTATGATTCTTCAGTAGGTAGTATAGATGGTTAAAAGCGCATTTCAAACACACATGGGATCATATTGCTGATATCTGTTATGTGGTCTTATTCTTAAATGCCACTTGCTTAGAGTAGAAACAGTGATTACCAATTTCAAGTCTTACGGGGTTTCCATTTCACAAAAAGAGAATGTCCCAGTTGATTCTTTAAAGGCAGAAAAGAACTAGCAAAAATTAAAAATAACACATTTAGAACAATATTAAAATAATTGCCAATTATACTATGAACATGCAATTTATTGTATTCGTTAGCTGAGCATTTACATTTGGGAACGTTTTAACACAGTTCGAGACTCCTGGGTACATTCAGGACATATAATCAAATTTAAAATCACAACTAATGTATAACATTCGAAAGAAAATTATTCTTTCAACCTGGAAAAAAAGGCAAACAACAAAAATACCGAACACCAAGAAAAATCCAAAACGGAAAGCTAAAACACATCAAACGCATGGAAAACAACTGTCATATTCCTGATTTGGTACATACATTTCCTTATGTAGAAATGCTCGTTTAAAGGGTGTCATCCTGGTTTTCCTTCATTTAATTGCAGGTTAATAAAAAACATACGATGTTTTGTTGTTTTAACCATTATAGTTTATTGCTGAATTAGAGTCATATTTTTTACCAGTATTTTACCTGTAAAATGTTATAAAGAATACTAACTTCTACTATTAATTTAAGGAAAGGTGCAAAATATGTATAACAAAATATGTGTAATTTTAGAAATATCTTATACATTTTCCAGGAAAAGACAAGGATTTGACAAATATTTTAACAAAATAATATTGAAATGATTATTATTTTGACAAAATACCAACAAAATTATTAAATTGTTCATTTTATTCTGAAAAAGTAAAAAAAATTAAACTTAAAAATAAAATAAGTGTTATTTTAAATTTATTTACCATATCTGTTGTTTAATTTTGTAATAATCTTTTCTGCATCTTTGATATAGAATAAAACAATAAATTTTAACAAATAAATGTATTTTCTTGTTTCAACCGATAATCACGAGAATTTTCCTGTTGATTTAAAAAGTAATTTCATGCGTAGTTGAACATTATTGATGCATACAAATAAGAAATAAATAAATTAATACATATAGATAAAAAGATGTGGTATGAGTGCCAATGAGACAACTCTCTATCCAAGTCACAATGTATAAAAAGTTAACAATTATAGGTCAAAGTACGGCCTTCAACACGGAGCCTTGGCTGACACCGAACAGCAAGATATAAAGGCCCCAAAATGACTAGTGTAAAACAATTCAAACAGGAAAACCAACGGTCAAATCTATATAAAAAACGAGAAACGAGAAACACCTATGAACCACACCAACAAACGACAACCACTGAACAACAGGTTCCTGACTTAGGACATGCCTTTTTCCAAACTTGCCCTGTTATTAACCCTCGATAGAGATTTGCCCTCGAGCTAAAGCCTATAGGCAGATATCTAGATATGGTAAAAAGGCATACATTGTGACTTGGATGGAGAGTTGTCTCATTGGCACTCATAGCACATCTTCTTATTTTTATGTATTGATCTATAATCTATAAGTATTAGCTGATCAGATTCATTAATTAACCCGAGGTTCCCAGTACTAGTATTTCCCACCGGGTATTTGCTAACCCTGTACTAAAGTCCACACGATGATTAAGGATGTTCGCTGCTCTTGTTTTTGACTTTTTGTCAGATATTTGGAATCCTCTTGATTTATCCATGTAGTGCCATTAAAATTTTTGTCCGCTAACCCCTACTTTTCTTTTTATATAAAGTTCAAAAAGTTATTTTTTTCAAAATCTTAGAAAATCCTTGTTCTGTTTTCGTTAATTTTGAAAGTAAATAGGTACCAGTGTTAAATGTATGAAAAATTTAGAGATATTAATTTCCCGCCAAATTTCAATTGCTTATATCTCAAAAACAAGGACACGGACCTTTCATTTTATCTGCTTTTTTAGTTCAATTATTTATATACTATCAATTTATAACAGTCTTTTAATAATCTTGTTATTTTGAAACAGAGTAGCGAACATCCTTAAGATCATTGCATTTTGATTATGCAGAGATAACACCTGTTTGTATAAGTATTGCTTTTCGTTCTCAATATAAGTATAGGTATCGGTGTTGGTTAGTTTCTTAAATGTGTACTAACACCACTGTTACTACTGCAAGTACTACTAGTATTGGGTTCTATTACTACTACAGAAATAATTCTTATGAAGCTACACAAAAATTTTATTTTTTCATATCTGTTTTTTACAAATTGTAGGAACATGTCGACTTGAAAAGTCCAAAATGTAGTCGCAATGGTGATTATATCATAAGCACACCGGGAACCTCGGACATAAGAAATACTAATGGAAGATGTTCCTGTTATCAGTTCTACTACGGCGACAATTGTGAATGTAATGACAGATCATGCAACTACTTTGGCAATGCTTTATGTGGAGGTTTGAACTTTATTATATATTGCATCTTGTGTCTAGTACTAAATGATTAAGAAGATGCAGCCTACTTCTTTTTCCCCTGTCCAAAAGTAAAACTCTATGTATTGAATTTGATTTCAGAGCTATATAATTCAGATCAAAAAGATAACTAGTAATAGTATGTATGCCTGATTTTATGCAGTTTATCAGTCCATTTATTAAAAGATAAAAAAAAAACTGTTGGAAATGGACTTGATTTATTTTGTAAAAATATTTCCTTTCTCCTTTTAAACTGTATACCTAACAACAAAATTATTTTCATTTAAGTGTGTATAATATTATTGTAAATGGCGGATTTTTGTTTAAGATTATTGTTGTTTTTCTGAAATTGTTTAACATTTCACAGCAGTATAATACTGTTACTTTAATTATTCACCACTTATTTTATTGATTTTGTATTTACATTGTATCATAGATCAAATTTATTCGTTCAGTGTATGTTCACTTGTGTTAATATGTCTTTTGATTGAGTAAAGCCATTTCAATTGATATTTTTTAGTGTGTCTTTCTATGTTGTGATGTTACACTATTGTTTCAGATAAGGGTGAAGGTTTAGTACCATTAAAACGTTTAAACCCGCTGCAATTGTTTGCACCTGTCCTAAGTCAGGAATCTGATGTTCAGTAGTTGTCGTTTGTTGATGTGGTTCATAAGTGTTTCTCGTTTCTCGTTTTTTATATAGATTAGACCGTTGGTTTTCCCGTTTGAATGGTTTTACACTAGTCATTTTTGGGACCCTTTATAGCTTGCTGTGCGGTGTAAGCCAAGGCTCCGTATTGAAGACCGTACTTTGACCTATAATGGTTTACTTTTATAAATTGTGACTTGGATGGAGAGTTGTCTCATTGGCACTCATACCACATCTTCTTATATCTATTGATAATTGTATAGTTCACAACACATCTATGAAATTAACATAGCTACCTTATACTGAAGTTTATATTTTTCAATCCATTCAGTGTATTGAATTCTTGTTTTTTTAAGTTGTATGCCATCTTTCGGGGTACAAATGTGCATGAACCGGTTTAAACCATCAATTTTTTATCTTCTGAGTGTTTGTACCAGCTGTTGAACTCTTCGTACGAAGATAGTCCAATTATCTGATGTAGTTTTAAACATCATCAAATATACTATCCTTTAAATTGTGTACGCCAGACGCGCCTTTAATACGAGTTTGAAGAGCCTGAAAAACCGAAAATCCCAATATTTATTTTATTTTTTTTTTTTAACTTAACAAAAGATTAAATGTAATTAAAAGACAAAAGATCTGAAAAACTTGAAGATTATACACATAGTGCACAGTTACATTTGCCCTTCCGCTTACTCTTCATTGTCAATGAAAACTGTGTCCCTCCTAAAAAGTAAAATAACTAAAATACCGAACTCCAAGGAAAATTTAAAACGGAAAGTCCTTTATCAAATGGCAAAATCAAAAACTCAAACACATCAAACGAATGGAAAACAACTGTCATATTCCTGACTTGGTACAGGCATTTCCTTATATAGAAAATGGTGGATTTAACCTGGTTTTATAGCTAGCTAAACCTCTCGCTTGTATGCTTGTCGAATAGAATTCCATTATATTGACAACAATGTGTAAGGGAAACAACTCTTTCATTTATATTTCTGATAAAATTGCCAACTAATGAATTGACTAAAAGGCTATTCCATGTCACCTTTTTTAGGTCCTGCTCATGGTACGTGTGTCTGTGGTACCTGTTCATGTACCCTTGGATATACAGGTGATAACTGTGGCTGTTCGACTAATACAGATACATGTATCTCTTCTGACGGGGTGAGTTAATATATTATATGTACGTTTTGTCATAAAATATATAATATATTGGTACGAACTTTAGAAAATAGCTAAAATACTGAACTCCGAGGCAAACTCATGAAAAAAGGGAAGTCCATAAAAACTGACAAATCAATAGCTAGCAATCAACGGATCAAGTGTTTAACAAGTTACATTGTAAATACGATTATAATGCATTTAACATTATAAAAAAATGCTTCATATTAATTTCTCTTATCATATCAAGGAATAACAACACTCATTATTTAATTCAGAAGCGGGATTTTCGTAAATGCCGTTTTGCATTATGTAATGTTGGTTTTTTTTTATTGTGCATTTGTCTGCAATTTCACGTGTTTATTCATACAGATAACGATATACAAATCGATTTATTCAAGTTTTTTTTTATTGTTTCACAAGGTAAATGTTGGGGTGTTTTTAGTTGAAGGTAATATACAGAAAATATATGTAATACATAAAAATCACATTTAAAAATCAATTGCAAAGCTTTTCAAAGCAAAACAAAAATGAAAACCAAGGATGTGGTGCTATTTAACCAAAAAAAAAACATACAATAATAGTCAGAACCATATGAGGTAGATTTAACCAAAGGGTGTTGGAATATTAGTTTATCCCTTTCTACATTTATAATTAAATCGGAAAAAGAAGGATATATATTAATAATATTAATAATATGTTTTTGTGGTTTATTTTTCAGTCCATATGTAATAACCATGGTTACTGTGAATGTGGTAGGTGTCGTTGTTATGAAACTGGTTATCAAGGGCCTTTATGTGAAGATTGCAAGGTATTCACTTTAATACACCTTACAACTTTCCGAGTAATGATTTTTTTTTAAACTGTATCCCATTCAATGTTGTGACAATGATGACATGACATAATTACGTCACTTAAAAAAGAAACTGTCAGCTTCTTTCATTTTTCTTGAGAAGCTCCCGTACGAAGTCTGCCTCATAAGAATAAATGAACAAGTCGGCAAGATCAGGGACACAGTTGATTCCCTTGGAATGGCGACTGCTTGTTGAAAAATACGTTTATCAATCTCCAAACATCAAGAATTTTGATGATATCGGTTTCGGAGAATCGTCTGATTGAATCAGATGGTATTTCAGCAATTCATTAAATGCAAACTAATTCCATTATAAAAAAATATACAACGAACGACCGTACAACACATTAATTTACGAATGCGCGTGTTTGGTCATGGTTTAAAAAATTCGATATTTCATTCTTGGATTCTTTTTTTCATTTTATTACAGTAACATTTAAATGAAAATAACGTATGAAATGAAATGAACTATAACTTTTGTACGCATTCTTAATTCGTTTTGATGATACGTCTTCAACAGTCTTGAAAAGAACTATGGTCGGACATCGGTAGAGGGGTAATTTTATCGATTTATTTCACATGAAAAATCATCGGCTTTTATTGCCTGGAAAATCTCGGTATGTCACTGCAACCAAACGTAATAATGACTAATGTTGCTCACTCTGTAGTTTTTAACATCATTTTTTTTATGAAAGGGAAGTGGTACTGCTTTGCATTATTGATTTAATTTTATTTCAGTGATTTAAAAGTTCTTTGAACTTTTAAATGTTTGTAAATCATATATTTACAACTAAAGTAATACAGTACTATATGAAATAGAAAAGTCAATCAATTCAGATTTTACAAAATTAAGTAAAATCAAAAACCAATTGTTCAGAGAACAGTGTACGGTCTTTCTACCTCCTATGTTGACAATTAAAGTTTTAATGAACTTTTATACAGATATATATATATATATATATGTTAGCGGCAGTGAAAGTAAGTGAAGTGAAGTAAGTGAAATTAGGCATTAAGCTTAAATCCTAGGCAATAAGCTAACGCCTAGGCATTAAGTGATTGCCTGAAATTTCCAGGCATTAAGCTTATTTCCTGAAATCTGATGATGATTATTCAACCTATTGCCAAACATCATTTCAGGCAATAAGTTAATTTTGGGATTTTTGTTTGTCTTCCAAATACATGTTAATTCGATGAAATATTCTTGATGAATAATATTTTAAAATTAGATTCCAAAATTAATATAAACTAATTTAAAAGATCTTCATCTTTTAGTACTTTTCGTATTCAAAACAGAACTTACTCGTATTTCTTTGTGGTATTGCTCTTCAATGGTCGAGCCGGTTTGAGCAGGTCAAAAATAGACAACTGAAGATATGAAATTTTGCCAGTCACATCATCTTTCCATCTGTTTTATTGGATATGTAAATTTTCTTAAATACCCATCTTGTCTTTTCATTCCTTACTCTGGATTATTAGCATTTAAGAAACATAAAATTCTTGAATCAGGAAAACAAAGATCATATACCCAAGGCAAAATACAATGATCATTTGGCAAAGATTGAACTATCAAAATCAGAAAATAAGGCAACTATAAACCATAACAATTTAAAATGGTATGACAATTTTTTACCATTGGAGGTTTGAAAGACTGGTAACTAAAGTAAAAGAGAATGATGCGGGAAATTTCAAAGTTTATATTTTTCTAGAGGAACTGTATGGTATTTTGGGAAAAGCACATAAAGAAATATTACAAAGCGGCTATTTCATTATAGACCGTAGAATTAAACAACCTAATAATGACTTTGCAAACATTTTCCATGATTCCATTGTACTATTTCATTTTGTGAAAATTTTATCATGATAAAATGTGCATAGGGAAGAGAGTAGTAGTAAAACCCGTTTTATCCAAAGAGTTTTGCAGAAGAGGACAGGTTGATTTAATCGATTTCCAATCAAAGTGAGATGGAAACTATCCAAGATCACCTAAAACAAAATTATATTTCTAGAGCTCTTACGTCAAAAAGTGCTTCAAAGGTGGCTTCTAATTTAGTTTATGTTTTCACAATATTTGGTGCCACATAAACAGCAAAGTGACAAAGGTCGTGAATTTGCAGCTAAGGTTATATCTGAAATAATGCTAATGTGGCCAGAACTAGTTATTGTTCACGGGAAGCCAATACATCTCCAATCACTGGGTAGTATTGAGTGGTCAAACCGAAATATTCATAACATGCATATTGGATGAGGAACAACGAAATAACAGTGGTCAATCGGAATCAAATTCGTCCACATACAAAAGAATTCTGCTCTACACAAAGGTATTGGACGATAACCAGGTACAAATGATAGAAAAAATAGTAAAACTGTGAAATAGTCTGTACCATAGCTCCGCAACAATTGGTAACAAATAAATTTCAATACAATTTTATATCAATATAAAAATAAGGAGATGTAGTACGATTGTCAATGAGACAACTGTCAAACGAGTTTACATATATTTTAAGAGGTTTATTTAATGAGTTTTAACATCAATATTTTACTTATGATTTTATTTCATGTAATTGACATTCAAACTTCAGTTCTTATTATTTTATTATGTAGAAAATGTATTTTAACTTTGAATAAATTTCTTTTATTTACTCTCATTTTCATTTTAGGCATTTACATTAATGCCTGGACATGATTTTCAGCTTTTAAGTTTAAATCCTAGGATTTAAGAGTAATGCCTAACATTATTTAGGCAATAGACTTACTGCCTAGGCGTTAGCTTATTGCCTAGCATTTAAGCTTGATGCCTAATTTCACTTATTGCCGCTAACATATACATGCAAAAACTTTTTTAAAACACAAAACGTAACTTTCATAATCAAAAACGGTGTCAGAAGATAACTTATCTTCCACATTTTCCAAAAATACGTAATTTGCAGTTCTTTTCTTTGAATTAAGGAGATGATCAGCGCTTTCCGGTGTCACTGATTCAAAAATATATGGATTTTATGTGTATCCCTCTGAATAGTGGAGAGAATTGGCTACTTTCAGTGTGCAAAAGGCCAATTCTGGTTGACGTTTTGAAGGTCATAACAAGTTGTCAAGCCAAATTCAAAAGATTTAGAACCAAAAAAATTCAACCGAAAGTGAACTTTTGTAAACTGGAAATAGCCACTTTTGCATTCATTTCATGTACAAGTACATAGAAACTATATATGTTTAAAATCCGTGAGAAGTATATTGTCTCCATTATTTTAAGCAAAAGTATTAAGAAACCATATATTTTTTTAGAATAAGATTTATATTAGCTACCATATGACACCAAGGGAAATACATAGAAACCATTTATTTTTTTTTAATCAGTTAACACCGAAATTATGCATTTTGTGTCCAAACTGATAACAAAATTCATGACAAACGTGTGTGGACAATTCCATTTACTACTTTACCAATAAATTAAAATTTGGGGTTACATTAAGCAAACCAATTATTCCCGTCCTAAATAAAATAATTGTGTACATGCGTAAGTTAGCTATAGATACGTATATCATATACACTGTATATTTCAGGCATACTTAAGCCATCTGTTAATAGATATAGGAAGATGTGGTGTGAGTGCCAATGAGACAACTCTCCATCCAAATAACAATTTATAAAAGGAAACCATTATAGGTCAATGTACGGCCTTCAACACGGAGCCTTGGCTCACACCGAACAACAAGCTATAAAGGGCCCCAAAAGTACTAGTGTAAAACCATTCAAACGGTAAAACCAACGGTCTAGTATATATAAAAACGAGAAACGAGAAACACGTATAAATTACATAAACAAACGACAACTACTGTACATGAAGTGAAGTAAGTGAAATTAGGCATTAAGCTTAAATCCTAGGCAATAAGCTAACGCCTAGGCATTAAGTGATTGCCTGAAATTTCCAGGCATTAAGCTTATTTCCTGAAATCTGATGATGATTATTCAACCTATTGCCAAACATCATTTCAGGCAATAAGTTAATTTTGGGATTTTTGTTTGTCTTCCAAATACATGTTAATTCGATGAAATATTCTTGATGAATAATATTTTAAAAATTAGATTCCAAAAATTAATATAAACTAATTTAAAAGATCTTCATCTTTTAGTACTTTTTCGTATTCAAAACAGAACTTACTCGTATTTCTATGTGGTATTGCTCTTCAATGGTCGAGCCGGTTTGAGCAGGTCAAAAATAGACAACTGAAGATATGAAATTTTGCCAGTCACATCATCTTTCCATCTGTTTTATTGGATATGTAAATTTTCTTAAATACCCATCTTGTCTTTTCATTCCTTACTCTGGATTATTAGCATTTAAGAAACATAAAAATTCTTGAATCAGGGAAAACAAAGATCATATACCCAAGGCAAAATACAATGATCATTTGGCAAAGATTAAACTATCAAAATCAGAAAATAAGGCAACTATAAACCATAACAATTTAAAATGGTATGACAATTTTTTACCATTGGAGGTTTGAAAGACTGGTAACTAAAGTAAAAGAGAATGATGCGGGAAATTTCAAAGTTTATATTTTTCTAGAGGAACTGTATGGTATTTTGGGAAAAGCACATAAAGAAATATTACAAAGCGGCTATTTCATTATAGACCGTAGAATTAAACAACCTAATAATGACTTTGCAAACATTTTCCATGATTCCATTGTACTATTTCATTTTGTGAAAATTTTATCATGATAAAATGTGCATAGGGAAAGAGTAGTAGTAAAACCCGTTTTATCCAAAGAGTTTTGCAGAAGAGGACAGGTTGATTTAATCGATTTCCAATCAAAGTGAGATGGAAACTATCCAAGATCACCTAAAACAAAATTATATTTCTAGAGCTCTTACGTCAAAAGTGCTTCAAAGGTGGCTTCTAATTTAGTTTATGTTTTCACAATATTTGGTGCCACATAAACAGCAAAGTGACAAAGGTCGTGAATTTGCAGCTAAGGTTATATCTGAAATAATGCTAATGTGGCCAGAACTAGTTATTGTTCACGGAAGCCAATACATCTCCAATCACTGGGTAGTATTGAGTGGTCAAACCGAAATATTCATAACATGCATATTGGATGAGGAACAACGAAATAACAGTGGTCAATCGGAATCAAATTCGTCCACATACAAAAGAATTCTGCTCTACACAAAGGTATTGGACGATAACCAGGTACAAATGATAGAAAAATAGTAAAACTGTGAAATAGTCTGTACCATAGCTCCGCAACAATTGGTAACAAATAAATTTCAATACAATTTTATATCAATATAAAATAAGGAGATGTAGTACGATTGTCAATGAGACAACTGTCAAACGAGTTTACATATATTTTAAGAGGTTTATTTAATGAGTTTTAACATCAATATTTTACTTATGATTTTATTTCATGTAATTGACATTCAAACTTTAGTTCTTATTATTTTATTATGTACAAAATGTATTTTAACTTTGAATAAATTTCTTTTTATTTACTCTCATTTTCATTTTAGGCATTTACATTAATGCCTGGACATGATTTTCAGCTTTTAAGTTTAAATCCTAGGATTTAAGAGTAATGCCTAACATTATTTAGGCAATAGACTTACTGCCTAGGCGTTAGCTTATTGCCTAGCATTTAAGCTTGATGCCTAATTTCACTTATTGCCGCTAACATATACATGCAAAAACTTTTTTAAAACACAAAACGTAACTTTCATAATCAAAAACGGTGTCAGAAGATAACTTATCTTCCACATTTTCCAAAAATACGTAATTTGCAGTTCTTTTCTTTGAATTAAGGGAGATGATCAGCGCTTTCCGGTGTCACTGATTCAAAAATATATGGATTTTATGTGTATCCTCTGAATAGTGGAAGAATTGGCTACTTTCAGTGTGCAAAGGCCAATTCTGGTTGACGTTTTGAAGGTCATAACAAGTTGTCAAGCCAAATTCAAAAGATTTAGAACCAAAAATTCAACCGAAAGTGAACTTTTGTAAACTGGAAATAGCCACTTTGCATTCATTTCATGTACAAGTACATAGAAACTATATATGTTTAAAATCCGTGAGAAGTATATTGTCTCCATTATTTTAAGCAAAAGTATTAAGAAACCATATATTTTTTAGAATAAGATTTATATTAGCTACCATATGACACCAAGGAAATACATAGAAACCATTTATTTTTTTAATCAGTTAACACCGAAATTATGCATTTTGTGTCCAAACTGATAACAAAATTCATGACAAACGTGTGGACAATTCCATTTACTACTTTACCAATAAATTAAAATTTGGGGTTACATTAAGCAAACCAATTATTCCCGTCCTAAATAAAATAATTGTGTACATGCGTAAGTTAGCTATAGATACGTATATCATATACACTGTATATTTCAGGCATACTTAAGCCATCTGTTAATAGATATAGGAAGATGTGGTGTGAGTGCCAATGAGACAACTCTCCATCCAAATAACAATTTATAAAAGGAAACCATTATAGGTCAATGTACGGCCTTCAACACGGAGCCTTGGCTCACACCGAACAACAAGCTATAAAGGGCCCCAAAAGTACTAGTGTAAAACCATTCAAACGGTAAAACCAACGGTCTAGTATATATAAAAAAAACGAGAAACGAGAAACACGTATAAATTACATAAACAAACGACAACTACTGTACATCAGATTCCTGACTTAGGACAGGTGCAAACATTTGCAGTGGGATTAAACGTTTTAATGGTACCAAACCTTCTCCCTTTTTCTGAAACAATAGTATAACATCACAACATAGAAAAACACACGATAAAACATCAATTGGAAGGCTTAACTCAATCAAAAACGTAAATTAACACACTATGAACGAATAAATTCGATCTGTGATACCTGAAAGTAAATACATAGTTAATAAAATATTAGGGACAAACATTCAAGGCCAAAAGCAAACAAACAAGTCCAAATAAAGCCATGGCAAAACACTACCGCGAAATATTAAACCCTTAGAAAATAATCACTTTTGAAAAACCGGTTTTCATAATATATACAGGTAAATGAAAAATAACTTTGTCGTTTTAGGTATACTTTTCTGTCTATATAAAATCTTCCAATAATTAGGAATACCAAGAAAGGTCTGTCATATAAATACCTAATTTAACACTAGATACATAAGGGTAAATATCAACAATAAAACTTCCTGTACAGATTAAAGGATAATAATCTTGATGTTAATACAAATGTAGTACGAAGAAGTGAAAATTAGTAGATATTCCAAATAATCAAAGCTGGTATACAGACAAGATCCATATTAATATAAAATAACAAAAAGTATTAAAAATAGTATCAACAGGTCGAATTAACAAGAAAGTACGATTTGAGAGTACTCGCAGTTACTGACAGCTAGTTAAAAGCCAAAACAATTAATGATAAAAATCATGCATCAGAGACTAAAATCAACTAAAACACATCCCAGGGATTTAGTATTTTAACGTCATGAACAGTCAGAGAAGACATGACTTGTGCAATGCCAAAATAAATGTATCGACAGGTAGTACGATAGTGAGGAGCTACTTCTTAAGAGATACAAATTAACGTGTGTGTGTCTCTAAACATCCCGCCTCAAAAGAAGATACAACTTAGTTATGTTTTAATTTGCTAATGACAAAATCGATATTAGTGCCAATGTAAACTATATTCAGAGATCTAATTACAATATTGGTACGATAACCCTTACTTATAAGTTTGTTTAAAGGTTCGATGACTTTACACGGATCACATAGTGATTTCCTTTCAGATACACACACCACCAAAAAAAAAACAATGAAAACAGGCAAGTTTCATAATGCCAAATCAATACTCCAAATAAATTTTAAACATTTATCATTTCTGGGTCTAAATGGGCCATTAATTGCCCTACTGTTAATCGTTTTGAATATTTCAGGCTTGCCCCGGTTGGTGTCGAAAGTTAAAAGCATGCGTTCAATGTAAAATATTTGGAACTGGTGTGTTAAGCGTGGAGGGATGTGACAACTGTAGCGACCGATACAATATATATCCTGTCGATACAATTCCAGGTACGTTTCATTATATTTGAATGTTACTTGAGTATTTTCTGTGTAAAACAGGCGAAAGTTACAAAAGTTTAATGATGATCCAAAAATTCCGGTATAAAAAGTATGTAAAAACATCTGGTTAATCCAAAACCCAAACAACCTAATAGCTTGCATCAATGTTAACGGCATTGTGGATCATGATCTCTGATAAAGGATATATATTTCTTTACTGTCTTAATCCCTCAAGTTCTGATAAAATAGAGGCAAAAGATATCAAAGGGACATTCGAACTCTCAAGTCGAAAACAAACTGACAAAGCCACAGCAAAAAAAGAAAAAGACTAAAAGACAACCCACAGTACACTAAACACAACATAGAAAACTAAAGACTGAGCAACACGAACCTCACCAAAAAACTGAGGGTGATCTCAGGTGCTCTGGAAGGGTAAGCAGATGTTTTCTCGGTGAAAGTGATGAACATTTTCAACTCTATTCCTCGACGTAGACGCAGTCATGGTCATCCTCATTACACATCACCTACTCTCCGTTATATCTCTATTAATGACCTTCTGCCATTTATAGAAAAAGCCGTTGGGTATTCATCACATTCGTACGAAGCTTAATTTACTACCCCTTTCAAAACTTCATTCGCTGTACAATTCATTTTTCGAAATCACTGCTACAAACCCCCATTCAAACGAATACAAAATTACAGCTATCATCTCGGATATTGCCAGTCACAGACCTTTCAACCCAGTTCGCATTGGAAAAGATTATAAGGAGAAAAGATCCTTTCTAAAACTTTACATTTGACAACAACAAAGGACTCGATGCCATCAATTTTGGCAATATCCTTCTTCATAGATTAGTTCACTCAATTATACCTCCCTACTTTAAAGATTAGTCTGTACTTATCATTTCTTATACCTATACAAAACCAATTGCAACACAAGTTTTCAATTACAAACACGTGTTGCAGGATCTCAATATTGACGAATCTAAGTCTAAGCCTCCTAATTGCACCTGTGCTAATTCCCCATTCATATATAATCCGGCTGGCCATGTTATTATTGGTCACCTACACATTGTCAATAACACTTCCTACGAAATTTGGATTCAGTCGAGGATTAAGCCAGGTAATGGGCTGAACGCGAGAAAGAAGACGTAGATACTTTTCCGAATGGATTAATACAAATAGGAATTAAAAAAAATGAATGGGTCTATGAATTCACATGCTACAACAATCTTTTAAGGCCCAAATGTTTCAAGGCACTTGTCCTGTCTCCATGACAAATGTGTTGTTGTCTCCGCAGATAAAGTCCCAAACAGCATTGCTTTTGTGTAGAAATCAAATTACATAAACTGCTTGATAAATGAATTAGGTATTGACAATTCACTTGTAAACACAACATATACCCCCACGACACGTCCCAAGGAGGAAATATTGAATAATCATAGGTCTGTTATATGTTCCTTTGGAATATCAACCGAAGATGAAGAACTGGATCTTCCTTCACTGTATTTGATACCTAAATTACAAAAGTGTCCTTACAAACAACGTTATATTGCTGGGTCTTCCAAGTACTCCACAAAACCTCTTTCTAAATTATTAACATCAATTTTATCAGCAATCAAAGCTAGGCTTCAAAGTTTTTGTGAAACTACCTATTCTAGGGGCGGCGTCAACTTAGCGCACATAAAATCTAAGACTCTTTCATCTTGCAATAGTATTAAAACATTTGACTTTTCTACCCTTTACACAAGTATTCCACATTCCCAACTAAAGGAGAAATTGAAAGAATTGGTCCTGTTTCAAAAACTGAGGGTGATCTCAGGTGCTCTGGAAGGGTAAGCAGATGTTTTTCGCTAAGACAACAGCGATCATATTCATAGGTAAATATATCTGTGTTGTTATGATGTGTTTTAATATATAAATAAGAAAATTTTATATGATTGCCAATAAAACATCTATCCACCAGAAAACGAATGACGTAGACTGATTGATTGTTGGTCGCTTAAAGTCTAATGGCAAATATCCCATGCATGTTAGGACGATCAAATGACGTAAAGGTTAGCTATAGGTTGCATACCGCACAGCAAGCTATAGAAGGTTCCGAAATCCATACCACTTCGCATCTTTCTATATCTTTATTTCGGTAAACGATTTAGAAATCTATCTCAGACAGCCAGTAGCAGAAAAAAATAGTTGATGCATGAAAAGAAAGGAAATGATAAGGCCACTTTTTACTTGTTGAATTCGAAAGTCAAAAAGTATGATAAATCATTCATTAATGACTACATGACATTGTTTACCAGTATTTTGATCTGTCTGGTCATTCAATCCTTTCTATGCAAGTTCGCATCATCGAATAAATATACATCAGGACTAACAATCCTCATCCTGCAACACGTCTCTGCAGACAAAAGGAATACTACTGGATTAGAGAATTGGTAACTCTGACACCATATGGTTGCAATGACAAAACTAATGGTACGGGTATTATATCTAGTCCTTCCTATAGCTCGGTGAAAGTGATGAACATTTTCAACTCTATTCCTCGACGTAGACGCAGTCATGGTCATCCTCATTACACATCACCTACTCTCCGTTATATCTCTATTAATGACCTTCTGCCATTTATAGAAAAAGCCGTTGGGTATTCATCACATTCGTACGAAGCTTAATTTACTACCCCTTTCAAAACTTCATTCGCTGTACAATTCATTTTTCGAAATCACTGCTACAAACCCCCATTCAAACGAATACAAAATTACAGCTATCATCTCGGATATTGCCAGTCACAGACCTTTCAACCCAGTTCGCATTGGAAAAGATTATAAGGAGAAAAGATCCTTTCTAAAACTTTACATTTGACAACAACAAAGGACTCGATGCCATCAATTTTGGCAATATCCTTCTTCATAGATTAGTTCACTCAATTATACCTCCCTACTTTAAAGATTAGTCTGTACTTATCATTTCTTATACCTATACAAAACCAATTGCAACACAAGTTTTCAATTACAAACACGTGTTGCAGGATCTCAATATTGACGAATCTAAGTCTAAGCCTCCTAATTGCACCTGTGCTAATTCCCCATTCATATATAATCCGGCTGGCCATGTTATTATTGGTCACCTACACATTGTCAATAACACTTCCCTACGAAATTTGGATTCAGTCGAGGATTAAGCCGGGTAATGGGCTGAACGCGAGAAAGAAGACGTAGATACTTTTTCCGAATGGATTAATACAAATAGGAATTTAAAAAAAAATGAATGGGTCTATGAATTCACATGCTACAACAATCTTTTAAGGCCCAAATGTTTCAAGGCACTTGTCCTGTCTCCATGACAAATGTGTTGTTGTCTCCGCAGATAAAGCCCCAAACAGCATTGCTTTTTGTGTAGAAATCAAATTACATAAACTGCTTGATAAATGAATTAGGTATTGACAATTCACTTGTAAACACAACATATACCCCCACGACACGTCCCAAGGAGGAAATATTGAATAATCATAGGTCTGTTATATGTTCCTTTGGAATATCAACCGAAGATGAAGAACTGGATCTTCCTTCACTGTATTTGATACCTAAATTACAAAAGTGTCCTTACAAACAACGTTATATTGCTGGGTCTTCCAAGTACTCCACAAAACCTCTTTCTAAATTATTAACATCAATTTTATCAGCAATCAAAGCTAGGCTTCAAAGTTTTTGTGAAACTACCTATTCTAGGGGCGGCGTCAACTTAGCGCACATAAAATCTAAGACTCTTTCATCTTGCAATAGTATTAAAACATTTGACTTTTCTACCCTTTACACAAGTATTCCACATTCCCAACTAAAGGAGAAATTGAAAGAATTGGTCCTGTTTTGATTCGTAAAAAGAATGGCCAATGTAGCGACAAGTATCTTGTCTGAGGGATGGGTTAAATCATACTTTAAAAAAAAAATTACTTTCGATTCAAACAAAACAATTCTCTGAAACTGACATCAAAATGCTTGTTTTCTTGATTGACAACACATCTGTTACGTTTGGAGGACATTTATTCCAGTAAACAATCGGCACTTCCATGGAAATCAACTGTGCTCCTCTTCTTGCCGACTTGTTCCTTTTTTCATATGAGGCTGTCTTCATACAGGAGTTTTTTTAGGAAGAATGAAAAGAAGCTAGCATTATCATTAACTTCACTTTTCGCTTTATAGATGATGTAATAATTCAAAATTTAGTGATTGTGTTAAATGCATCTATTCCATCGAACTTCAAATAAAGGATACAACATCTTAGTTTGCCTCATATCTTGACTTACATCTAAAGAATTGATTTCAGCTTCCCAATTGTTAACTTTCCATTTTTATGTAGCAACATTCAAGCAGCGCCAGCATATGGTGTATATATCTCCCAGTTGATACGATCATGATTTCCTTAATAGAGGGTTGCTGCTCACAATGAAGCTATTAAACCAAGAGTTCCAAGTTGTAAGTTGAAATCATCCCTTCGACAATTTTATGGACGCCATCATGAGTTGGTTGACCGTTATGGAATATGACGACAGATATGTTCCAAATGTCGTATCCTAATCCTGTCCTCTTTTCCTCGAATGTGACCTACCTAATTAGACTTTTCACCGGGTTTCTACTTACATGATCAACACGACAGGGGCCACTAGTGGAGCAGGATCTGCTTACCCTTTCGGAGCACCTGAGATCAACCCCCGGTTCCTTTTGGGGTTCATGTTGCTCAGTCTTTAGTTTTCTTTGTTGTTTTCTGTGTGCTGTTGTTTGTCTTTTGGTCTTTTATTTTTTTTGACATTTCGTTGTCAGTTTATTTTCGATTTTGAGTTTGAATTTCCCTTTGGTATCTTTCGTCTCTCTTTTACAGATGTTCATATATTCTGTCAGTTCTCAGTGTCGAAATTTTTAAATTCTGTCCTACATATTTCTTAAGACCTCCAAAGAGTCGGCAGTCGAAACGATAGTTTGAAGAAGAAAACAAACTTACCAGAAATTAAACACAATACTAAAAAGAGAACTAAAGAGTGAACAAAAACACAAAGAGTGAGTAATCAAGTGATCCGAAAGGATAAGGAGTTACTGAATGCCATACATAAAACAGAAAGTTTTAAGCATGTGTAAATCCAGTCTGATGTAAACGCAATTGAATATTGGAAGCTTGCTTTGATGAGACTGGTGTAAATCTATATTCATCAGACCATTATTACATAGTCATAGCAAAGAACCTAATAACTTTAACTAATTTGCAAACCTAATTCATTGCAGAACATTTCACTTCGCTATGCGAGTTCAAAGACTTGGATGATAACTGCATTTTCTATTTTGGATATTTGCTCAGTGACCAGCATAATGAGATTTCAGTTGCAGTTCTGTCGGCAAAAGGTAAATTCGGTTTCATCGATTAAATAAAACCGAGACACTGTATAATTACATTTATGGTAACAATTTTACTAAACCAGATGCATACTTCGACAATTAATGTCTCTTCAGTGATGTTCACGACCAAAATATTAGAAAATCCTTAACCTTCTATACAAACGTTGAAGGGATGGTAAAACCAAAAAGTACCAAAAAATATCCAAAACCAGACAAGGAATCAACGCTATGCATTAGAGAAATACATTTTATAAAATAGACTATCCACTGAGTTCACATTATTTCCCTTAAAACCCTTAACATCCCATTTTTCCTAGCCATGGAGATATTTATTTTGAAAACCAAAATTATCTTCCAAAATGTTGCAGCGCCAAAAACATTTAAAACCGTGACGTTTCATCACATTTCCTCCGTGCAATTTATACGACCAAATCAGTACCCTTAACTGATCAATTTTCGGGTTGATGATGATGTCGCATGGCTGTTTAATGTCCGGCGGCAAATTAAATGCATATTCAGGTCGAGAATATCTTAATATGGAATATGAACCCTCTTCGTACTATACCGACACGCTGAGTCAGATTAGATTTGTAATGTGCTAGTTCAAAAGGTAATAGTCCGCAAGAACCCATGTCATTCTTCCCGGACACACATTATTCTGACTCCGAGCTGACCAATTCTTTGCTCTTACTACTTAATACAGCGTGCTTAGTGGAGAAGCCGGTCGGTACCAATCCACGAACTGCCGCACCCGATGCGAGTATGTAAATAAGAAATGAATGTGACTCTAGATTCATAATGGAGACACTGCCTCTATTACAACGTCTATATGATTATAATACATAAGTATAACCTATAAACTCACGGAAAGCTGAAGCATGGAAGTGAAATGATCGATCACACCCCGAGTCAATTACCATATCATATCTTAAACCAATTAACGAGTTATCGAAACATAGGCGGTAACGCAGATGAAACATTTGAAGTGAGTTGTTGTTATTCCTGTCAATATAATATTTCCATGGCTGAAGTAAGGATCAAATGTACTTTTTGTCTCTTGTTATTTCGAGACGTTACTTTCTTAGGTACCAATCTGGCGAGTCCACTACAATTGACTTTTTACAGTAGTATTGTTTTGGTTTTAGTGATTGTATTGGTAAATGAGGGTTTATAACTCATAAACATGTTAAACCTCTCACATAATTGATTGGTGGATCTGCCTTTCTCATTGCAGGAACTTATAATTCAGAAGTTTTTACTACTTTCCATTTATATTCGTTCTTGACATAACTCATAATTCTCAACTCAAAACATCAAATCAAAACGATACCGAGACAAACAGCTATAGAGGCAAAGACCAATGATTTAATAGCAAAAGGCATGCCCGCAAGTAAACACTTGATACCATTGATATTAAATGATATTCAGATAATAGAATTGTGGTTTAATCTTAAAATCTTTTGAGATAGGTATACATTAATTCAAATATATTTTCTTTTTTATAGTTTGTCCTAAAAGTGGATGAAGATTTTTCGGGGCTACTTACTGAAGAATAATTTCAGATAATATTAATATACCACATTTCCATCAATGGTATAAAATAAAAGTGTTCTGTGAAATAAAAAATAACATTTTAAATCAATTGATATTAATCCATCCATCCATTAATTCAAACAAGCATTGTGAAATATCTGATTGCAAAATGTTTTTGTTGCAGCTCATATATATATAAGGCTTACTTCTGGTATGGGAAGGGTAAATATGCTAGATATACATTGTATTTACTGGGACTCTGATGAGATAATTACAGCTAGTAGTTTTTTCTTGATAACATCTATGTACGTTTCGGCAAAAAGTTTATTGACTTGTTGTTTGTTTTCTTATGGACACAACTTATTTGACCCTCTAATAGCAGTCTTGTTCCTGTCTTCTGTATTCTTATGAATCACAGTTTATGGTATAACTCAGTAACGATTCTTCCAGATTCCGCATAATTGATAAATTATAATCCTTTACTAATGTTGGATACTTCAGATTCACACGGGAAACTATATAATTTACGAAAAAAGACACGATTTTTTGTTCTCAATTGTTAATTTTCCAGTTTTGGACGGTGATGTACCTTTGGCCCCTGCCATGATCTATATATTTCCCAACTCTTTCGCTATGCCCGCGTCTGTATTCAAATTAAACAAAATCAATATTTATATTGATAAAAACAATTTACAAAGATCTAACAACAGTGTTGCATTGGTAACCTTTTCGGAATTTATTATTTAAAGGATCGATAAGTTTACCCGGATCGTATCTAAATTTACGGACTCTGTAAATAACATCACTGTAAAAATTATATTGTGCTATCCCGTTTGTAATAAACTTTCTACAGGTACAGCCAACTTACGATTTCAATTTTATTCCAAACTAAATCTTTGTATCTATGAAAGAATTTAGTAAAGGTTGTAAGTAATCTGTTGTAACGAGATCCTTGACTTTCAAAATAATTTACCAGTTAACATAGATTACGTTCATTGAAATCCAAAACGTCTTTATAGACACAGCATAACGAACGAGTTGGGATATATAAACACTGTAAAATGGTGCCAAAGGAACAGCACCGCTCCAAAAATGAAATTTAACAATAGGGAACGAAAAATCGTCCCTTTTGATGTAAATTTTGGTGTAGAGTTTTTAGGGTAAAACTGAAATATTCATAAGTGTAAATAGCTTTAAAATAGATTTCAGTGACTGCCAATACTCACAGATTTGTTTTCATGGTGCCGATCTGATGAGTCAAGCCCTTTCCAACTGAATTTTCATTTTGTTCTTATGCTGTTGTGTAATACCACTAGGTAAGGGGAAGGTTGAGCGCTTGCAAACATGTTTATTCCCGTCACATCATGTATGAGCATGCCCCATTTCAGGATGGTTGTCGTTGGTTGCTGTCTGTCATATTTGGTTTTTTTATGGGGGGGGAGGTTATGTTTCGTAAATCTGGCCATTAGTGTTTTCGTTTGAATTGTTTTACATTTGTCATGTCTGGCCTTTTATATGTAACAATACGGGATGGGTTTTGCTCATTGCTGAAGTCCGTGCAATGACTTATAGTAACTTACATTAACGTCATTTAACATCTGTTGGATAGTTGTCTCATTGGCCATTATACCACATCTCTTTAGTTTTATATACATGTACTAAGTACTTATAGTTTGCTGAAATCACTTCGAGCATTCATTGATAGAAAAGTATTTTTGTTTTAAAGTAGCCAATTAAGTTATGTGTCTACAATACTGATAGCATTCAACTGCACATTTGCTTTGAGAGGGAGCCACACCACTTTTATAGCAATTGTATAATTTTATGAACTGGAAATTTACTGACAAAATGTCTCACTTAAAAAAGAGACGGAAAATGCAAAAGAGAGAAGCTCATAAGTCAAAGAGAGATCGATAAAATTATGGCATATAACGAAAATGGACGAATAGATAAACAAACAAACGAATCCACAGAACGCTATATAAAACACTATAGACTGAACAGCACGAACGCTATCATACACTGAGGGAGATAGTGGGTACTGTGGAAGGGTAAGCATTAACTAATGCCAATACCGAAGCGCTGTCTAATGGGTTACAAAGGTATACAATGAAAATGTGTACAATGATACTATAAGGGGGTTATGACTAATTTTCAACTTTATGCAGACAATGAAATAATCCAAAAACCATTATTTCCCCTATTTTGACTTAAAACAATATCCCTTTAACATTGGATAATTTCTTATATCTGAATATTTAAAAAAAAGTCAAAGATACATAAATTACTTTGAACAAAGCGCTCGCAATTCTATTTCAACGGGTACTCTTGATGCAGAAAGTTCGGAAAGCAAAATATATACACGTTTTTTGTAAATATAAAATCTTATGGAGTTTTTACAGGTAGAGCCGAAAAAAGAACCAAACTGGATCCTAACTTCTAATTTGGTTCTTGACTTAATGGAGAGAAAAATTCAATACGCTATAACATATATATATTTATATAATACAAAATGAAACAATGAAAGTTTATTTGAAAAAAAAAAACATAATTTCTATGCTCAAGAAGACTTCTTATAGATCGAGATATTACCATAATATAATGTGGTACTATGCCCTTATACGGTAATATTTTTTTAATGTATATCAACGCAATTGAACACTTCCAAAGTTTTAATTGTGCTGAAGTATTTTTCTGAGACAAAATCAGTTTGGATTAAGCATATTTGAACGTTAGCTTTATTTCAAAGAGTGAGGAGGAGGATAAGTTTGGTTTTAGTTTGGTTCTTGATTTAATGTATTTGTTATTTTGCGATTCGCTAATACATATTTAGTATACAAAGTGAATATATTTCGGTATAGAAATCTTTTGATTGTTAGTTGAAATCTGATTGAAAGAAACATAAAACTCCTTCAATACTGTTAAGGACCACTTCATGTTTAACGAAACGAACAATGACAAATCAAAACACAACTAAACAAAATGTATTACCGTAAAACTACTAGTATCCGGTGACTAATGCACATGTTGTTTTTTTTTCAGCATAACAATCAGTCCATTCGGTTTAATGCTATTTCTTTTTTTAAAATTAAAGACACAGGAGGATACAGCGGGTGCACGCAACAGGAAACAACACTATTTCATTTCTAAAGTAAAGAAACAAGGGCTACAAGCGGACACAAGTGGACAAACCATTATTTCTATATGAAAATTAAAGAAACAGGAGCTACAGACGGACACAATTTGACACAACGTTATTTCTATAGAAAAACTAAAGAAACAGTGGCTACATGCGGACACAGTGTTTTTTCTAATTGAATTAAGGCAACAAAGGGATACAGACGAACACAAGTAGAAACAATACAATCTCTATAAAAAATTTAAAGAATTAGGGGCTACAGGCGGACACAACTGAACACAGTGCTTTTGCTATATTGTATTAAAGAAACAGGACGAACACAAGTAGACGCAATACAATTTCTAATCAGGATCTGCTTACCCTGCCGGAGTAACTGAGATCGCCCCCAGTTTTTGGTGGGTTCGTGTTGCTCAGTCTTTAGTTTTCTATGTTTTGTTTTGTGTACTATTGTTTGTCTGTTTGTCTGTTTGTCTGTTGGTCTTTTTCTTTTTTAGCCATGGCGTTGTAAGTTTATTTTCGACTTATGTGTTTGAATGTATCTTTGGTATCTTTCGCCTCTCTTTTCTAAATAAAAGTAAAGTAACAGGGCATACAGACGGACTTAAGTGGACAAGAATTCAATTTCTATATACAAATTGAATAAATAGGGGCTACAGGCAGTCATAACTGGAACAATTCTATTTCTTCGTAAAATTAAAGAAATCGTCATCTTCATTAGTTTGGACATGTATGACAGAACCTACCCATTTGATTAACTGTTAAATATGTTATATTCCTAAATGTGGCAATCAACAAAAAAAAGCAACTGCACGTTCCTTCAAGCAGTGTACAGCGAGGTAGAGTTCTATGAGTTATTCGCCAGCCATTGGATCATGGGGTCATGTGAGTAAACTGTACGTCAGTACTTTAATTATATTTGTGGTCATATCATTACCTTGGCAATGAGGTAACGACTATGACGCTGACATATTTAGCAAATAAAATCAAAACCAAAACCAAAATCGTCAAAAAAAACATGACATTCAACATCCACGAATTCCCATCAATTAAATGCTATTAATATAATGATTATTTATATAAACAAGAATAATAATACTCTATGAGCTATTCGCCCTTATTTATATAATAATATTTGGAACTGCTTACATCAATTCAAATTTTAATTCAAATGGAACTCGACATCCACGAATTCCAACATCCTTATATAATTTGTGTCAACCTTTATTTCAATAAATTGTTCAATGAAAATATTTCATTCATGAGGGCATTAATATGTTCTGGTAAAATACTGGAACTGACTGGATAGATTTATTTAATTGTTTGCATCAATCCAAATATTTGAGACAATCTACATTATAGATACGTGTTGTAGTTTAAAAAGAAAAGATCAAAATGAAAGTTAATATTATTTGTTGTCCATCAAGGCTTTGCGGATCATCATGATTATTTCTTTCAGTGAGTAATGATAGCTTTTCCATAGTCTCCAATTGATTCCATCAGCATATGATTTATGTTTCCCCTTCAGATACAGACCATTCAGATTGCTAGAGTGACATGCATTATACCACCAACCTCCTTTGATATCCACTGCGCATGCCTTGCTCCATTTGTCGTTATCTCTATCTTTTGTTGAGAATTTCTGCCCATTCTGAATTACCATGCCATCTCCTGAAGATATACTCTGTATTTTACAATACGAATTCAAATACTCAAGTTTTGTCTAATTTCGCAAAAACAATGGCGTTGTTAACTATGTTTCTATAAATTCGGATGTAAAATAATATTTTGATACACCAAATGATCAATTCTCTTCGTTTTCCGTTGAAATATTAAATATTTTTTTGTCTTGCTGTATTTGATATAAAATAAGGATATGTGGGATGCTAACAAATAGATAGTATCCACTATAGACCACAGGGCAAGGATATGAACAACTACAGGTCAACATACGCCTATAAAACATTAGCAAATTCCACTTCTTTATAATTATTCATAGTTATAAAAAACCTCGGACGACAAAATGTGGATCAATTCAAAACAAAACAAAAAATCAACAGCTTGATTTATGATAAAACAATAAACGATTACAATTATAGCAGTTAATACCAACGACAACTACTGGATTACAGGTTCCTGGTGTGGGACAGGCACGTGTTGGTGCTCAACTCGCATCTTTCACAAAAAACACTCCTTTTATCTTCTGCCCTTTTTCCAAGATAATTTTTGGAAATTCTTTGCAACCTTTTTCAACAGCATCTTAGAATATTTAGAACGGTTGAGATAAGCCGTGTACAGATATTCAGCAATCACAAAGAAAGGTTTGGAATGCTTGCTTTGCTACAGCCGTAACTGGGTCTTGTTTGTTAAATCCGATAACTATGTGTAGCCTATACAATAAAAATCCTGCTATGCATTATGGACATGAGCTTTAGAATTGGTAAGAAATGAAGGGCATAAGATCAGTTACTACTCAAATTTTCAATAACAGACTTTACCAGTTTTTCAGAGAAACCTGTAGATTCTCCCCAGATTTTATTTACATTTGATCAAAATACTCTCATCTGAACTTTCTGACTAACTATATTCTTCTGAAATTTTCCCAGTCCCATTTCAGGGGGAAAACGTTGTCACTAGTGCTGTCATCCTAAATGAAAGACTTCAAAATGAAGAGCTAATGCGAAGGGACAATGATTTCACTGATTTTTCCCCAAAAAAGCGGAAACTTCAAATTATGTGGACACTTTATTAAAATATTCTGAACCATCAAGTTAGACTGTGTATAAAACTACAAAACTCTACGGGTACTACATGCTTTATTTTGGATTTTGTTCAGCACTTAATATATAGGAGGCCCTCTTTCTATGATAGGCCTATCTTTTGATTAGATAGTTTCCTCTTTCTGAAAGCAACCAATCAATTAATCCAAAAATGAAATCAACAAAATAAGAACTAATATACAACTAGGCCTTTTTAACTTCTTTAAATCGAGCGTCACAGATGAGTCTTTTGTAAACGAAATGCGCGTCTGGCATAAACAATTTTAATCATGGTATCTATGATGAGTTTATTCATAATTTTATGCATTTTTTAAGTTAACCGTTTTGATTTGTAATTGTTCCTTATTCCTTTGGTGGGATTACAACCACCAACTATTGGTAATGATACATAATTCACCTAAACTTTTTAGGAGATGTAAATAGTATTACTCCTACATTAATGGAAATCCAGATAAATATTGATGATTGTCATCTCGTTTACCAACCTTGCATGGACAGTCCATTCCTGCCCTCTCAAGTTTAACATCAGATTTAAAATAATGAATATAAAAGCTTAAAAGCTTACCTTATTTTTCCACGAGAGGTCTTGTTGGTTGAGTGGTCTATGTAGTCCAACTGCTGTATCACTAGTCTGTCAACATTGAGGTTGTGAGTTCGAATCTTGCACGTGGCAGGTGAGTTTGACTCCAATCGTGATTGCCTAGAATTGTCAATCTATCTGCAGTAGGGCTGTTGTTCTTTCCGGGCACTCCGACTGCCTCCACTAATACAAACTGACCGCCAACATATAACAAATAGTGCTGAAAGCATTTTAAAAACCAAAATTAATCAATTACAACACAATTAAACCAAAACTAAAAATACAAACAAGTGAAAAATACAAAAAAGAAATACATCGTGGTCATGACTGTCACAAACCTTTCAATTTATTTCCAGATCCAATTCAAAGTTAATTTAAAATATAAAATATTAATATACAAGAAAACAAAACAAAAAAATGCACATTTTCATAATCGTGGTCATGTCTGTAGCACACCTTTAATGTTTTTTGTATTATCTATAATTGAACACGCGTTCTATTTTGACTATTCATTATATTAATTACTGGAGCACATATAGAGGATGTCGATTTTTTTCTTTCTGAGTGTCCCCAGATCCAAAACAAATTGATTTCAAGATATGAAATAAAAGTATACAAGGGAACAAGTGTTGTTCGTGCTGTCTGGATGCTTTAGAATCTGTCCCCATGCTTGTAGTGTAAGCCCTAATATTTTACAGTTATTGTTTTGTTGCTTGTGAGAGAACTGTCTATTAATAATTTTTCATTATTACATCCACTTCATTTGAACTTTGGTGGATAGTTGTCTCATTGGCAATCATACCACATCTCCTTATTTTTATAAGAAGAAAAAAAAAATGCACATCGTCGTGATCGCTACATGACTGTAATACACCTTTATTTAAAACAAAAAATCAAATTGAACATATGTTCTGAATTAACTATTTATTATTTTATTTACTAGTGCTCATTAAGAGGATATTGTATTATTTTTTGTCTGTGTGTCTCAAAATCCAATACAAAGTCAATTCAAAATATAAAATAAAAGTATACAAGAGAACAAGACAAAACAATTAAACATCGCCATGATCGTGTACACACCTTTAATTTTGAAAAATAAAAATTTGAACATATGTTCTGAATTAACTATTCACTATACTATTTATTGGAGATCATAGAGAGGATATCGTATTTTTGTCTTTCTGTGTGTCTCCAGATCCAGTACAAAGTTAATTCAAAATATAAACTATATGTTTACGAGAGAACAATACAAAAATTACACACATGATCGTGTACATGACTGTCACACACCTTTTTTATTTTAATTTTAATAAAGTTGAACATATGTTCTGAATTGACTATTTATTATATTATTTACTTGAGCTCATTAAGAGGATACTGTATTCTTTCTTTCTGTGTGTCTCCAAAGCCAATACAAATCCAATTCAAAATATAAAATAAAAGTATACAAGAGAACAAGACAAAAATTGCACATCGTCACGAACCTGACTGTATCACACCTTTAATTAAAAAAAATGAACATATGTTCTGAATTGACCATTCTTTATATGATTTACTGAAGCTCATTAAGAGGATGCTGTATTTCTTTCTTTTATGTTTGTCTTCAGACAAATTAGAAAGTTAATTTACAATCCAAACGCATTATCTTCTCCATAGGTGGTATTCCTGGTTGTCATATTTATGATGTTAAAATGAGGAGATGTATTGAGATTGCCAGAGAAAAACATTTCCACAAATAGGCGAAAAGACTATCAGATTTCTATAGCAACATCTAACCCACGCATGTTAAGAGTTAATCGAAGATATGATAATCATTTATTGCGATTTGACGATATAGTTATTAATTGTTCTACAGTCATTTCAATACATTTCATTCTATTGATTGGACTAAAATGTTGCTAGTTGTAAAGATACTTAATTGTGGAATTGTTACTGCACTGTTGTTGCTTCATGGATTATCTATTTACATATTGATTTTTCAAAGGATTTAAAGAAGAGTCGTTTCTTGGTATTATCTTTGTATCTTAGTCTCAGTGATATAACATTTGGTTTAGAATTTCTCTATCACAATGTTCTGCGTTTTATGAATTCACAAAGTGTCACATTCCAATACCAGTACATGACGATCAGATATTTAACTTGTGGAACCTATATCTGGTCTCTTATGCAGACTTTATTGATATGCTTCGAGCGACTGAATGCCACATTTACCACAAAGAAAGTAATATTGGTGCATTTAACTAGTAACAAATGTGTTGTTTTATGTTTTATACTTTGTCACTGCATTGCAGTATTGATGTTTGGTGTAGAAACAATTGGTGGACCAGTACCAGTTGACCCTAAAAACACCGGTTCACCACTGATTGTTTTTTCATTCGACGTTCTTAATTTATGTATTACTATTTTAATTATCTCTGTTTACGGGGTCGTGGTATACCGAATAACCCATTCACATGGAAATGTTCAAACAAGTGGATTGTCGGCCAGCCAGTCTGCGAAGAAAACAAGAGATACAATAAGAATGCGTAAAAGCGTAATCACGCTTGGTGTGATTATAGCGCTCGTTTTAGTGGCATTTCTACTACGAAGTTTTGCTGTGCTCTATTGGTATACGGTCAATAAATATGAAATAGATGATACCGTATTTATCATTTGCAACAATGTGTTTCTTTTGTTAAATCCTCTGCTAGATCCCGTTATCTACATCCTGCGGATCAAGAAATACCGTGACCATCTTCGTTGTAAATGCCTTAGGAACAACTCTGTTTCTGATTCGAATGCTTAAGTCACAGATTCAGTATTTTTGAGATGATGACTTTCATAATGTTTTAGACACGCTTGACATGTACTCGTGATGTAACATTCAAATAATCTCATCAGAGATACCAGGATTAAAATTTCATACGTCAGACGCGCGTTTCGTCTTCAAAGACTCATCAGTCAAATCAAATCAAATTAAATCAAAAGAGTTATAGTACTGCAACCAGAGTTCATTTTTTAAAACTTTAATGTTCCGGAAGAACACACACCTAAATTATATATCGATGGAAAGAGGAAAACGTGTACAATAAGAAAAGTTTGGTCGTAAAATTCCAGAGTGGTTACATTTTTGTGAAATTTGGGTCAAAGGTCAGGCCTAAAAATATCAATATTTCAACCACAAGGACAAAAATGAGAAATTTTCTTATATTTATTCATTAGAATGCTACAAAAACGGTTCAATCATAAGCATATGCTGCGAATTATGTTAAAACGACAAATTTGACTATTTATTTGAAGAGCGGCCATTACAAAATGGCGTTGATCTGGATCCTTCTGATTTTTTTCCCTTTCTGACATAGCAAAAGTAGAAGTGGCATTGACCTTTTCACATCCATTAACTTTCATATTGCTTATAATTTTTTCACTACAGTATATTACAGAATTATTTTCTGAACTATAAAACAACAGTTTATCAAATTATTTCAATATTTTTTCTATCTTTGAAAAAACAAAATTCAAGCGCTGAAACAGTGTTTTTAATTTTGCATCTAAAAGGTTTTGTAAATTTGGGAAAATTAGTATCTATTTGTACACAAATAATTATTGTGTATTTGCAAAGTCCGGACATATCAGTTATAACACCAAAAATATCATAGTCAACCGAGGCGAATGCGAGGTTTAAAAAAAATCATAAGTGTGACTTGCATTAATTTAGAGATTGGTTCAGTGTAAAACAAACTCAGTTTGGTGCATGAACATCTTAGTGGGATTATCCTGGTAAAAAAGTGTAGACTCATCAATTTTTTATGGAAGTAATGGAAAATATAATGTAATGCCAATTTGCTAATGTTTTAATTTAAAATCGGTCAAGACCCTTATATAACTTGTCTTTTTATAGCTACATGCAATAGCTCTAGTCTTCATTAAATAGGGATATGAATCAATCTCTTCGTCATCGTATGCGGATGATTCAGTACGAGTATTAACATTACAACATGCTTCCCTTTCTTGACACAAACAAGTTCGGTGCAGGACAGAGTTTGTTCAAAGCAAACACAGCTTTTGAGCACAAAGATTTACCTTTGCAAGTACAAAGATAATCTTGTAAGTAATCTGATGTCATGTGTCCCTTGAAAAATGTTGGGGTTTATCCTTTTTTGTCTTCCAGGCCAAAAATTTCCGATATATTTTGACATGGACCACAAAATTTCCAAAGGAATCTCTGATGTGTTTTCAATTTTTTCAGCACAATTTGAAATGTTTTTGAAAGCATTCGGAACGCGAACAGGACCTCTCTTACCTTTGGTATAATGAAACAGTCGCCAACGATGATGCACTGTCAGTCAGTTGAAAAGTGTTATCTTGACCTCTCTTCACTTTCATCTGACGCAAACTGGAATCAATTGTGGAATGACAAACCTGAAAGTCTGCTCGTGCCATAAAATGAAACGTTCCTTACTATCAATTGTCTCCGTGTTGAGGCCTATATTGTCGGCACCTTTTTGTATCAAACACTCCCCTTGGTGTTTTGAAACAATGCCATTTAGAGCGTAAATACCGTCTTGATTCGGTCAAACTCATGTTTGGCAATGCTTGTCAGGTATAGTCTTACCTCTGCATAGGAAACACAAAAGCCATGCGAGGACAAAGTTTCTATCAATGTTCGTGACCCATATTCCCATATTCATTTATATAACCGCACGGCCAATTCCAAATGTAATGAGACGAATGTTGATTTTGCTACAAAAG
Source organism: Mytilus coruscus (assembly GCA_017311375.1). Taxonomy (NCBI): domain Eukaryota; kingdom Metazoa; phylum Mollusca; class Bivalvia; order Mytilida; family Mytilidae; genus Mytilus; species Mytilus coruscus. Next base: position 54,094,915 of record CM029601.1, read on the forward strand.
CGATTGATTTTGTAATAGCCATACATGCGGGCATCTTTTCCATGGAAGGACCCGACTAGGACAGAGCTCCTAAGAGCGCTAGCGGCAGAGTGAAGTAATTGTTCCTCTTTTAATGTATCCTTGATATCTTCAGACACACCTTGGTATAATTCTGGAAGTCTTAACATGAACTTCATTTTTCGGCAGCAGATATGGCATCCCTATAGTGAGCTCAGAGCTAAACTATATATTTGAAATCCTTGTCCCCGCTGTGTCTGAATTGTAAGGTGTCATAATAACTAGTTACTTAGTAGTTTGTTCTGGAGTTTGGCAGTTGGGTAAGCATCAGAGACATTCTTGGGTAAAAGTGATCGGTATATGTCGAGGATGTGCTACATGAGAAAGGCCTTTTTATGGAAGAACATATCATCATTAACAATCGTTATCAATGAATTGAAAGCAAGTTCATATTCTAATTCTTCAGTAACTGTTTAACCTGATTGCACAGGTGTTGACTTCAATAAGTACTTGGTAATGCATGCTGAAAGGTAGACTGCATTTGAAAATAAATCTGTACTCGCGATTATCTTTACCATGGATAAATGATTACTCACATTAGCACACCTCAAAAGACTGTCAACACGTTCAGGCGACTCAATTTTGTGTTGTTTTCTGTCCTTTTAAAGGTTTTGCTTTTACACAAAAAAACATGTTTTCATATCCAAACTACAAGGAGGAAACTGAGCGCGAGATCGTATAAAAGTGTCAGGTTGTGAGGATACATGTGGATCAGATTGATCACATATTTGGCTTTCTGTTGTTATAATTTGAAAACGCTACCATTTTGCCTTCTGGTGTAAGTCTTATAACATCACTAATGATTCACAACTCTTTCGTCCAAAGAAAGCAGACGATCAAGAGAAGTTAGTTGTAACATCACCTTGTCACACACCAAATTTCTGCGAAACTTCAATAGTACTTTTTTTTCAGACCGCTTGCATGCATATTAGTTGCTCTGAGGTTGAACATTGACATCCAATATATTTTTTCCACACACTATCAAGCCTTCTCCTTTTGGGACTTGTATGAGTAAACTTTTTAGGACTTCCACAACTAGTCATTATCCGGAAAAGCATCTTATCCGAAGGATTTGGTTAACTTTTATAAAAAGTCAAAATTCTATTAACAAAAATATAACTTATTTACAGAAAATACACGAAAGAACTACTATATATATAATCAAATCACACTTCAAAAACTCCAAATTAATAAACTTATCCAAGAAAATGTACATAATCACATCGAAACTATCAAATTCACTGTGAAGAAAAAATTAATGATGGAGCTGATTGACGGATATGAAATTTCCGTAATAAAAAAGGTATAAATGATGTTTTTATTTTGAGTTTTGACAAAATTAATTGAATTTGACCAACAAAATTTGCATGCAGTATCGCAATAATATATTTTGTCCTCTCAAATGTCAAATACTATTTTTGAATCATATGTTTTCTCGTTTTCAAAGAAAATGCGTTAAATTTCCATCTAAAAACAGCTAAATCTGGATCCTTCTGATTTTTTCCCTTTCTGACATAGCAAAAGTAGAAGTGGCATTGACCTTTTCACATCCATTAACTTTCATATTGCTTATAATTTTTTCACTACAGTATATTACAGAATTATTTTCTGAACTATAAAACAACAGTTTATCAAATTATTTCAATATTTTTTCTATCTTTGAAAAAACAAAATTCAAGCGCTGAAACAGTGTTTTTAATTTTGCATCTAAAAGGTTTTGTAAATTTGGGAAAATTAGTATCTATTTGTACACAAATAATTATTGTGTATTTGCAAAGTCCGGACATATCAGTTATAACACCAAAAATATCATAGTCAACCGAGGCGAATGCGAGGTTTAAAAAAAATCATAAGTGTGACTTGCATTAATTTAGAGATTGGTTCAGTGTAAAACAAACTCAGTTTGGTGCATGAACATCTTAGTGGGATTATCCTGGTAAAAAAGTGTAGACTCATCAATTTTTTATGGAAGTAATGGAAAATATAATGTAATGCCAATTTGCTAATGTTTTAATTTAAAATCGGTCAAGACCCTTATATAACTTGTCTTTTATAGCTACATGCAATAGCTCTAGTCTTCATTAAATAGGGATATGAATCAATCTCTTCGTCATCGTATGCGGATGATTCAGTACAGTATTAACATTACAACATGCTTCCCTTTCTTGACACAAACACGTTCGGTGCAGGACAGAGTTTGTTCAAAGCAAACACAGCTTTTGAGCACAAAGATTTACCTTTGCAAGTACAAAGATAATCTTGTAAGTAATCTGATGTCATGTGTCCCTTGAAAATGTTGGGGTTTATCCTTTTTGTCTTCCAGGCCAAAATTTCCGATATATTTTGACATGGACCACAAAATTTCAAAGGAATCTCTGATGTGTTTTCAATTTTTTCAGCACAATTTGAAATGTTTTTGAAAGCATTCGGAACGCGAACAGGACCTCTCTTACCTTTGGTATAATGAAACAGTCGCCAACGATGATGCACTGTCAGTCAGTTGAAAAGTGTTATCTTGACCTCTCTTCACTTTCATCTGACGCAAACTGGAATCAATTGTGGAATGACAAACCTGAAAGTCTGCTCGTGCCATAAAATGAAACGTTCCTTACTATCAATTGTCTCCGTGTTGAGGCCTATATTGTCGGCACCTTTTTGTATCAAACACTCCCCTTGGTGTTTTGAAACAATGCCATTTAGAGCATAAATACCGTCTTGATTCGGTCAAACTCATGTTTGGCAATGCTTGTCAGGTATAGTCTTACCTCTGCATAGGAAACACAAAAGCCATGCGAGGACAAAGTTTCTATCAATGTTCGTGACCCATATTCCCATATTCATTATATAACTGCACGGCCAATTCCAAATGTAATGAGACGAATGTTGATTTTGCTACAAAAGCGATTGATTTTGTAATAGCCATACATGCGGGCATCTTTTCCATGGAAGGACCCGACTAAGACAGAGCTCCTAAGAGCGCTAGCGGCAGAGTGAAGTAATTGTTCCTCTTTTAATGTATCCTTGATATCTTCAGACACACCTTGGTATAATTCTGGAAGTCTTAACATAAACTTCATTTTTTCGGCAGCAGATATGGCATCCCCTATAGTGAGCTCAGAGCTAAACTATATATTTGAAATCCCTTGTCCCCGCTGTGTCTGAATTGTAAGGTGTCATAATAACTAGTTACTTAGTAGTTTGTTCTGGAGTTTGGCAGTTGGGTAAGCATCAGAGACATTCTTGGGTAAAAGTAATCGGTATATGTCGAGGATGTGCTACATGAGAAAGGCCTTTTTTCTGGATGAACATAATATCATCATTAACAATCGTTATCAATGAATTGAAAGCAAGTTCATATTCTAATTCTTCAGTAACTGTTATACCTGATTGCACAGGTGTTGACTTTAATAAATGCTTGGAAATGCATGCTGAAAGGTAGACTGCATTTGAAAATTAATCTGTACTCGCGATTATCTTTACCATGGATAAATGATTACTCACATTAGCACACCTCAACAGACTGTCAACACGTTCAGGCTACTCAATTTTGTGTTGTTTTCTGTCCTTTTTAAATGTTTAGCTTTTACACAAAAAAAACATGTTTTCATATCCAAACTACAAGGAGGAAACTGAGCGCGAGATCGTATAAAAGTGTCAGGTTGTGAGGATACATGTGGATCAGATTGATCACATATTTGGCTTTCTGTTGTTATAATTTGAAAACGCTACCATTTTGCCTTCTGGTGTAAGTCTTATAACATCACTAATGATTCACAACTCTTTCGTCCAAAGAAAGCAGACGATCAAGAGAAGTTAGTTGTAACATCACCTTGTCACACACCAAATTTCTGCGAAACTTCAATAGTACTTTTTTTTTCAGACCGCTTGCATGCATATTAGTTGCTCTGAGGTTGAACATTGACATCCAATATATTTTTTCCACACACTATCAAGCCTTCTCCTTTTGGGACTTGTATGAGTAAACTTTTTAGGACTTCCACAACTAGTCATTATCCGGAAAAGCATCTTATCCGAAGGATTTGGTTAACTTTTATAAAAAGTCAAAATTCTATTAACAAAAATATAACTTATTTACAGAAAATACACGAAAGAACTACTATATATATAATCAAATCACACTTCAAAAACTCCAAATTAATAAACTTATCCAAGAAAATGTACATAATCACATCGAAACTATCAAATTCACTGTGAAGAAAAAAATAAATGATGGAGCTGATTGACGGATATGAAATTTTCGTAATAAAAAAAGGTATAAATGATGTTTTTATTTTTGAGTTTTTGACAAAACTAATTGGAATTTGCCCAACAAAATTTGCATGCAGTATCGCAATAATATATTTTGTCCTCTCAAATGTCAAATACTATTTTTGAATCATATGTTTTCTCGTTTTCAAAGAAAAATGCGTTAAATTTCCATCTAAAAACAGCTAACTTTAAGTTTGAAAGTTTTACTCGGGGATGGTATTATATTTATGTCTATATCATTCCGATGATCCTTGATGATATGTGCTTCGAAAATATTTACGAAAAGAGCCGGAAAATTCAACAAAATAATTTTTTTTTTTTGGATTTTAAGGTGACTACCCAAAACCTTAAATTGAGTGGTGCCCCATTAAAGGGCTAAAATACAAAAATGTGACCAAAGAAACTTTTTACGACCAGACAGAAATTAAAATATAGATATAATTCTATCATTCAAAACAATTTTCAGTCGTGTGTCATTCCGGAACATTAAACTCGTTAACTTAGCGTCTTTTTCGAGGTCAGTTGCAGTACTATTATAAAGTACGAAGTTGAAGAGCATAGAGGACCCAAAATTTCGAAACGATGTGTTTCTTTTGCTAAATCCTCTGCTAGATCCCGTTATCTACATCTTGCGGATCAAGAAGTACCGTGACCATCTTCGATGTAAATGCCTAAAAAACAACTCCGTTTTTTATTCGAATGCTTAAGTCACAGATTCAGTTTTAGATTCAGTTATCATCATAGATACCAAGAGTAAAATTTCATACGTCAGACTCGCGTTTCGTCTACAAAAGACTTATCGGTGACATTCAAATCAAAAAGGTTATAAAGTACGAAGTTGAAGTGCATAGGGGACCCACAATTTCGAAAGAATTTGTGTGGTCATATATAATTATAGTTTAGTTTTTGATATTGAGCGGAGCTTGTAATTGTTTGAAATTCAGACATCCCTTATTCTTAATGAATTAAAAGACAGCCTTTCTTCTTCTTGATAAGTAAAGCATTTTAACGCTTCAATCTTGGAACATTGTGAAAGCAAAGAAAAGTGAAGAAAATTTATATACAAAACCAAATCAGCAATGTTGAATCGAAATTACCAGTACTTGACAGTTATTGTCTGTAACAAATTTTCAAATCGTGCTTACTTTAGGTAAAAGTTTTCTTTATGATTCCTTTGTCAAAATAATTTAAATATTGCCTCAAATATCTTTTAAACTCATATTATAGGTTATATTTTTTATTTTGAACTATTGCACATTGAACCCATATGTAGACTATCATGAATTTATACGCAAGGAGCTTCAATAATCGAAAGCACATGACAAAAATCAGCAAGATAATAAGATTCAACTAGATACATCTTTTAGGAAACACAGAAAAGAAATCAGGAAGAAGACGAGCACATTAAAAAATATCAACGCGGAGGAATTTGGGAAGATTTGGAATACAAAAAGCGTGTGTAAATCAGCAAACATTTCTATCGATGTTCTCTCTGAATGTTTTAAGAGTAGACATTTGTCAATTCAGAGAAAAAATTATACCTGTTTCACAAGAGATGCAAGCATTGAATAAATGAATAACACTATTGTTGCTGAAGTAGAAATGTATAGTTTATGTTAAACGTTTAAATATTGTATTTTTGAATTAGGGAAATGTTCAAGAATCGTGGCTCGTTTGTAATATTAAAACTTTCCATAGGAATAAAAGATATCAGTGCATTTCCCAGAGATATAGACATAATACCATTTTAAGTTGTATGGGCAAACTTTTTACGTCTGCGTTAAATCTAAGAGTACGTGCATTGCTAGGAAATATTCTATTGCTGACAGAAAACTAATTTGGACTATGAAAATGTATTCTACTACTGATAGCATGTTTTTACTTCATTTATTATTTGAACTGTTGAAGAATGAAACGAATAAACTTTACTGTACTTTTATTGATGTTGCAATGGCTTTTGATACTATTTGGCAAACAGGACTTCCGTCAAATCTGTAAAGATATTCAGTGAACGGTAAAATGTATAATGCTATTGTAAATATGTATAGTAATATAACATCTTGTATTTGTAGTTGTAATGAATGATTTTTATCCATGTTATATAAGAGTAATAAAACAGAAAAATGTATCCCGTATTCTTTTTGTCACTATATATATAAGTGATTAAGAAGAATTCTATAGGGCAAATACATACGTGGGTTGAAAACATAATCAGATAAGTTAAAAACGGAACTTAAAAAATAGTATCTTAAACTTTTGGTAATATTGTACGCAGGTAAAACAATTTTGCTATCAGTTTAGTTAAATACTTACAAAAACAAATTGACTGCTTTGGTTGAATACTGTAAATAGTAGGAATTGAAAGTAAATGTAAGAAGAAGTAAAATTATTAGATTACCTAGTTGGATTTAGTTTGAATATAATAACACTGTTAAATTCAATTTTAGAAAGGTTTGGTACAAATCATATCAGTACCGAATTACTGACTTCTGAACTAATGATACCCTCGGAGACTGATAGTCCACCAGCAGAGGTATCGACCCAGTGCTGTAAAAAATGAAAACAACACGTTATAAATTCCATGCGTCCGAGGCGCTTTTCTGGATTTACCTTTATCAGGAACGCCCAAAGCCCAATATTTTAAAGCAAAGGATGTATTAGATCCGAAACAGTTGAAGAGCTATATAACCAAAATAGGCCTAAAAAAATAGCCCAACTTTGCCTGAGGGAGTTGTAGATTTAGTTTCTTTATAATTTCAAAATTTATAAACGGACAATTTTAGAAAGAAAGGTTTGTTATAATCATGTCAGTCCTCAATTACTGACTACTGAGCTGATGATACCCTCGGGAATGATAGTCCACCAACAGAGGTATCGACCCAGTGCTGTAAAGAATGAAAACAACACTTAATGATTCTAGTGTTAACATCTACTGTTATTTTTGAAATTGCCCCTCTCTTACATTTATATGTATACTGATGTCTGTACATATGCATTATGTAATAAACAGCTATCATGTGTGTTCATATGCCAATGTAATTTTATTTGTTCAAAAATGAAGATATATATATATTCTCGATTTTTCTTTATCTAAATAAAAGTATAATGTAACAGAGAAAACATCGACTTCAGGCAACCACCAGAAAGACGTTTGAGAAAAAAAAATAGTTTAATATACCAGATAATAAAAGATTTCTCATTTAAGTAATAAAGTAGCAAAATTCAAATTTTGAGAAACAAAATTTTGGTTTGGTGCTTTTCGCTTCATTTGTTAATAAACTCATTATAGATACTAGTAAAAAATATTCTATATATCAGGCATTGGCAAATTACTTTTTTGATTTAAAAATTATTTTTTTAAATAAACGTGTATACGTTGTAATAAGTTTTTTAATCATTAATGTATGACTTCAACAAACAACCTATATGTTTCTAAAGTGTTACAAAATATTGAATATTAAAACGTAAACGTTGAAAACTCCTTTTGCGGACAATGGGAGCTAAATGAATATAATATAACACATCTCATCTGCAAGGGATTCTCCATCAACATGGCACACAACATCATTTACTGTGTAACAACTCTTTGCAAGCAAACGTGGAAAACATTTATACTCAGCTAACGAAAACTATAAATTTTTAGCCTAGACGATGGAGTGGTCTAGGTCGCTGGACACTGCAAAGGGTGTTGCCACAAGTCACTGAAGCATTGGGTCAAAGCAGAAAGAAATTTTGTAAACTTAACAAGGAAAAACTTTCATGTGCTTTTATGACGTTTACACATTAAATCCATTCGAATATATATTAATTTGTCTGACAAATGGTTTCTTTAGATTATAACTTGACTTTTGATTGCTTCATTTGAATGACACATACATATAATGAATACGGAAGCGGAACAATAAGTATAAGTCTATTGATGCTGGTCAAAGTTCAATATCACAATTGTTAAGATAGACTGAAAATACAGAAATATAATACATTACGGTGTAATTTGTTATATCTGAGAGAACATTTGAAATACACCAGGTAGATTTGAACAAAACATAAACAAGTGCAATTGGTAAAAAAGGAAGACGTTCGATTTTAAGATCAGAAGGTCAAAGTTCAAGTCACATTTGATAAAATACCATCTGCACATAATATGAACATTTTGTTCTCTACATGAAATCTCTAAATCGCAGAAATAATTTTATTGGACATTTGCGAGTCCGCAATTATCCGGGATCACAGGAGCTACTGACTCAAAATTGGTGTCTGTATTTCAAGGCTCTAGAGGAAGCATTTATAACACATGATAGCAATATCAAGACTGAAATTTCAAGAATCATACTTCCTAGATGTTATCTCTTAAGATATCACTTTTTTTATTTAAATCAGCAAAATAATTAACATCTTCCCGTCAGATCTGTCTGGTTAACCATTGTCAGAGAAACCCCTGTCTAACTTTGTAAGGGACTCTACAAGAAGGTTTTTTTTCTGAAATAAGGCTGTAGGGAAACTGTTGGTAAAGATTTTGGTTTGTAGATAATTCACTTGCTATATGCTCCGCAATTTTTCTTTCGGAAGCATATAATCCTTGTTTAGTCTCGATTATTGTTCTTTCTCGATTTCTCTGTCTACAGGTAGAAAATTACCGATACGAGTAAAGTGTTGCGTTGTTTCTCTAAACATACCATTTTTGCACCCTTGGAATACAAGACAGATCATGCATTGCATTCTGCCTCAGTTTAGATGTAAAACAAACAATGAACTAATGAGGGAGAACGGTAACAATATACTTCATGTACAAAATTGGATAAAAGGCAGTTAATACAAAAAGTGTTATGTACAAATGTGAAACATCATTTTGTTTAAACTGAGCCAATTCAATTGTATACTTTATATATATATATGTGCTGTATTTAGACCCCTCTAACAAGAAATTTGTTTTGCATGCACATGTATAAAAATTGCGGTTTTTATCCAACGCAATCATAGGTTTGAACGTTGTTTTCAATTTAGACTTGTATATATATATATATATATATATATATATATTTCGGTCCCTAACATCACTGAAGAGACATTAATTGTCGAAATCCGGATATGGTGTACTAATTTTTGCACCTTTTGTTTGCGGTATACCATCTTTTCCGCAAGTTTATTGTTTTCTGTTTGGTATTAGATTATTAATTTTTAAAGATCCATTCTGTTACATCTTGTGATCCGTTTATTTGGCAATCGCCAATGGCAGTCAGCAGGGTTTAAGAACATCAGTTGTTCGACCTGTTAGTCAAATGCGTTTTGTTAAAATATACTTTTCACTTTTTGGTCTTTTGGAAAATGTTGTTTGTGCTGTATTTAGACCCTCTACCAAGAAATTTGTTTTGCATGCACACGTATAAAATTGCGGTTTTATCCAACGCAATCATAGGTTTGAACGTCGTTTTCAATTTAGACTTGTTTATATATATATATATATATATATATATATATATATATATATATATATATATATATATATATATATAGACAGACAACGCATTTATAAAAAAACACATAAAAAAAACTGCACAGAAACTAGGTTGAGAAATAAGAACCCAATAAAACTAGGGTGTAACCAATGTGCTCAGGATGATTGTTGTATCCGTTGCCGCATTGATAATAATTACGAAAAATATTTTTCGGTATGTTCTTTAAAAAAGGGTCTAATGGGACAGACAGTGATAAACCCACATTTCTCTCATTAAAGTTTTATTTCTTGTTAATTTCGCCCCTAGAGTTGACACTTCTTTTATGGTTAAAAACGGCGTGTGGACCAAAGCGAAAACTATTTTAACGTCTTTCCTATGCAAGTAAAATAGTTTTCAGTATTTAGGGTGATGGAGGCATGGCCAGGGCGTCTACCCTTCTATTCATAACTGGGGTTATATGCATTTTGTTCAGCACTAAATCAATAGGAATGTCTCTTTTTACGATAAGCTTATTCATGCGTCAAACATTTTCCACTTTAAGAAAGCAACCAATTAATCAATCTGAAAATGAAATCAACAAAAATAAGAGCTAATAAACAACTATATAAAATCATAATTTAATGCATTTATTAAGTCAATCGTTGTGATTACAATCACCAACTTTTGGTAATAACACTTAATTTATATACACATTTTTAGGAAATGTAAATAGTACCGCTCCATATCAGATAAATATTGAAAGCTGAATTGCTAAGATGGATCTTGTCATTCTACCACTTCTGCCCACTCAAGTTTGACCTAATATTTTCTAAAAAAATAAATGATGAATATAAAACTTAACTCATTTTTCTAATGTATTGTATCTTAATTCTTTTGATCAAAGCAAATTAATTGCATTCTAAATTGATAGGATGGGCACAGAGGACCAACTAGAAGTATTACGCATTCTGTTCCAACTCTCTCAGTGGAGAGGTAAAAATAACAAAATCCACTTGAGGTATAGTGTTATACCAACTTTTACATGATTTCAAGTTATATTTGATATATACTTTATTTAAATGACAGCATACGTGTTTGGCAAAAAGACGAACATAAAACATACAAATAAACAAAAATACACTTTAAAAAAAGACACATAACCCAAAACTGAAAATACATGCAAGTGAACAATATAAAAAGTAGTCTATCGTGTACATGAGTGTAACACAACTTTTGAGTTATCTCCAGATCCATAACGGACGGTGTATATTCAGAACGCTTGCCTTCCGATTCAATCGCCTGAAACGCCTACTTTCCGATTGCGAAAACGAGTACTTTCCGATATTGCATTAGATAATTACATCGAGGATTGAAAGGTATGTTGTTCCAGTTTTAAAAAAGTAATGAGTTACCATTTTTCTTGAATGAAATTAAAGTTCACTGAACAAAACAAATAACCAGGTATCCAGTTTAATTATTTATTGTTTCTTCGAATGATACATGAAATTGATTTTGTTTACACCAGAACTGCGTTGTCTCAAAAACAGACTTTGCAGCCAAACATATCCAAATTTTATAAATCTCATCCACAATCATCAATCTTTCTCAACACAGTTTAAAAATAAGGCTTGATATCATTTTTATACAAAACATATGACCACAAGTGATCTAATCATGTTTTGTTTTTACCGTTTTTCTAAGAATCGATGTATAACGCTTACTTTGAGATTAAAGAAACGCTTACTTTAAGATTAAAGGGATGCAAGTTCGGTCAAACATAGTATGGGCAAACAAGTTTCGTTGCAGAAAGTCATTACTTCAGAGAACGATAATTCAAATCTGAGAAAGAGGGTGGTGGTAGTTATGTTTTTTTTTCCTTAAACATATTCAACTTTGGAGAAAGAAATAATTTGAGAATTAAAAATCAGAGTTATATGGTTGTTCCCTTACGTAATGTTACAAGTCACATTTCTGTTATAGGACTTTTTTTAATATATAATGGCCATACAAAAAACAAATATTTATCTAACTGTTCCTATTTTCACAGCATTATAGGCCTTCAGTTATATTTGTCATCGTTTGTTTCCAATGATCACACACACAACCTCCCCCCCACCCCTACCTGTTCCATCCCTCCGGCTGGTTGATTTTATTTGCCTCTAGTTTTTCACTATTCCAGCCTTGACTGGCCCATTGGATTTGGTCTTTTCCTTCTGAAGTACGTATTTACAAATTTTAAATGAAAGATGTATTAATTTCCATCAATTACAAAGGTAATATTCCCAAATAAAATATAGATATTCCATTTTCTCTCTCAGTCTTTATATAAAACATATATCTCTAAATTCTGAAGAACATATAGCAATCAGTCTTATATATTACACCTTTCATCAATTCTATTAACTATATTTTTCCTATGATGCATATAAAAATCAACCGACATAAAAATTGCCAATTGATCATTCTAGGAAAAGGGGGATCTGACATTGCAGCAGCTTGCAAAAAGGTCGGCCGACAGAATAAGAACTATGTGGACGTCTAATTGAAATTCTTAGAAAAAGGTAGATTTTAACATAGTAGCAACTTGCAAAAATAAACATCTGTCCTCAAAGCAGTTTGATGATAAATATCGTCGCCCATAAAATGCTGTCCATGAAAAATGAAAATACTTAATTTTTTGTGATATACATTTGACGTGACTCTGTACTTATGTATCCCGTCATACTTTGAACGACAAAATTATTTTATTTATTTATATTACTTTTACTGTTAAGTCTGTTTTTTGTGATATCCATTTTACGTGACTCAGTGTTTATGTATCCTGTCATACTTTGAACGACAAAATTATTTTATTTATTAATATTACTTTTACTGTTAAGCCTGTTTTTTGGTGATATACATTTGACGTGACTCTGTACTTATGTATCCCGTCATAATTTGAACCACACTATTAATTTATTGATTAATATTACTTTTACTGTTAAGTCTGTTTTTTGTGATATCCATTTTACGTGACTCTGTATTTATGAATCTCTTCATACTTTGAACGACAAAATTATTTTATGTCTACCTGTGCGAATTTCAAACGCGCGATTTTACGCCACTACTTAAAACCTTCCATCCTTTATGGGTGGATTTTACATAGATAAATAAATCGTATAATATAAGCATAATGATGATGTTAAATTTGATGTATCCCATTTTGTGCTTCTTCGTTACATTTTTTGTTTTATAGTGATTAAGATGATAACACAATGTTGACTGCTGTAACCCTATTTTTGACATTTTTACCTATTGTGTCTGTTTGTTTTGTTCACGCATCGTTGTCAATATAATGGAATTTGATGCGACTGTCATACAAGTGAGAGGTTTGACTAGCTATAAAACCAGGTTCAATCCACCATTTTCTACATATGAAAATGCCTGTACCAAGTCAGAAATATGACAGTTGTTTTCCATTCGTTTGATGTGTTTGAACGTTTGATTTTGCCATTTGATTGGGGACTTTCCTTTTTGAATTTTCCTCGGAGTTCAGTATTTTTGTGATTTTACTTTTTTCTTCATGGTACCAAATTTCATCAAATGGAAATGACAAGGAAATCTGCGGTTCGAACAAGCATGTATTTAATTTAGTTTTCTCATTTGAATTGTTTTACATTTATTATTTCAGGGCATTTTAAAGCTCACTATGTGGTATGGGTTTTGCTCATTGTTGAAGGCCATACGGTGACATATGGTTGTTAACTTTTATGTCATTTGGTCTCTTGTGGAGAGTTGTCTCAATGGCAGTCATACCACATCTTCTTATTTTTTATAGTAAAGTTAGAAGAAACCGCACCCAACCCACTGGTTATGTATTGCAATCCCCAATACCTTTTTAATTACGCATAAAGAAAGGCAACATCGAAAATTAACTGTACCGGCTTTCAGTTTCAATTGGTAATCTGTGAGGGTGAAATTGCATATTTCCACTGTATTTGTTTAATTCACATGTCAAAGTCTATATGAATTCAAAATCCTACCGGAAATTGAATATCGAAGAGTTTATATCACATACTTTCATTATTGTTTTCAACAATTTACATACTTTCATACAATCAACATGCTATCAGCGCTACATGTTGCTGTTGAAGGCATTTTTATACAAAATTGTAAATTTTACATTTATTTTGCTAAATTTTGCAATTAGAAGAACGTCGCTAACCAAAATGAATTAAATTGTTTCCGAAAGACAATATATAGCTTTACTTCCAATTAATTAGCATAATTTCATTTTGGTAAACGTTGTCTTTCTTCTATGTTTTTGGTATAGCTAGATACTCATAATTTAGTGAAATCCGTCAAAATTGCAGATTTTGATTATCTAAATACTTGAAGTACACTTATTAGGCTACTATAATGTGAATTTAAGTAAAGACTATATTATTACAGGTAAGTTTGTTTTCGGAGCATTGATCAAATAACAACTATTTAGTGTATTAAACATTTCTCTATTGCGGGTATAGATATATTAAGTATCTTTTCAGTTACAGATGAAACCGATATTTTTTTTGGAAATCAAAAGTAATAATAAACATGTTGTATTTTAAACACGCAAGAAGCTGAACCCATTTCCCCTTCCAGAACACATGATTTTCACCCTGTTTTTATATATCAAATTCATGTTTGAAATAACTGTATCAAGTATTATTTTTTCTATGACCTGGGTCTCAGTATAGCATCATGTTTCTTAAAACAAAAAAAGTCCTTTAAGCATGCAAAATCTCTTTTCCCAAATTTACCAAATAAAACAAAAGATCTTGAAAAATAGATTCTTAAAGAATGAACGAAATAAAGAAGAATTACTGACAAATAGTTCAGTGGCAAAATAAATCAGTATTATTTAACTGTTGTTTATTGTGCACTGGCATACCAAGAGTAGATTTGACCTCATCGTTTTGTCTGAAAAGGTCGTTTTCTTAAAATCAGAGAGCAATCGTTTCCCAGAACGACGCTGAAAGTAAACCATCTGAAAGACAGCGTTTCTTGTGATTTTTTTGCGGGCATTTATGGCTAGATTAAATATATTTTCAAATATGGAACAGAAATAATTAAAGGAAAGTCAATAATTGATTTGAAAACTGGCTTAATTTCATTGTTTTACACAGTTTCTTACAAAAGAAATTCATTGTTTGTGTTCAATCGCTTACAGTGTCGCGGTTTTGGTACCATTTACGACCTGATTAAGATTAAATAATTTCAAAATGACATGCATTACATTTTCATCAAGTAAAATAGCTCTAATATTCCGTGAGATTCAAGAGAGAACACCAAAATACCCAACTGAATCATCCATCCTCATCTCGTGTCTCCTGCTTCTTCGTCAACAAAAATTTGAAAGCAAGCGTTACAGTCGATTGAATCGGAAAGCAAGCATTCTGAATATACACCGTGATACAAAGTTAACTCAAAGTATGAAATATTAATATAGTACTTTCTAGAAATTCACTTCCGAAAGCCCGAATCTGATTTAAAACTATAATTGAATACGAATTATTTCGCTTGGTGGGAAGTATACTGGTATAAATACTGGTTCGCTGCAGTGCAGAACAACGATGAGAAGTAAAATAGAAAAGAATGCGTTACTTTAGTTACAAATATTTCCAGCTTTATAATTGAGTTTGATAACGAGTATGTTGGAAGACGAAGTACCTTCATAATTTTATATCATTAAATCAAATATTATCTTTTAATCAACAGGGATTAAAATCCACTAATCGTTGACGCTCATTGAGTTTCATTGCCGCGAAGCAGTACTAACCAATTTTAAATTATAATTCTAGAGTTTATAATTCGTGATTCCGAAAATGAGTTACTGGAAAGGGCTATACAAGACAACAATACAAAAAACTGCACATCGTCATGATCATGGTCATGACTGTAACACAACTTTAAGGGTATTTTTTTTTAAATTTATAATTGAACATATGTTCTGAAATGACTATTCATTATATTAATTTAAGGATGTCGATTTTTTCTTTCTGTGTATCCCTAGATCCAATACATATTAATTTCAAAATATAAAATAAAAATATACAAGAGAACAAAACAAAAAATCGCACATCGTCATGATCGTGAACATGACTGTAAAACACCTTTATTTAAAAAAATAAATAGATTGAACATATTTTATGAATTAACTATTCATTATATTATTTACTGGAGCTCATTAAGAGGATACTGTATTTTTTCTTTCTCTGTGTCTCCGAATCCAATACAAATTTATTTCAAAATATAAAATAAAAGTATAAAAGAGAAAAAGACAATAAATTGCACACAGCCATGATCGTGTATATGACTGTAACACGCCTTCAAATTAAAAAAAATAAATTGAACATATGTTCTTAATTGACCATTCATTATATTATTTACTAGATAGATATAAGAAGATGTGGTATGAGTGCCAATGAGACGACTCTCCATCCAAGTAAGAACAAAGATATAATAAACATGTGAAAGCTCTCTTATAGGCAAACAACCCATAATTGAAAAATATAACGGCATACACCACAAGCACGGGGAAACATTCTACTGCATCCACACAGCACGAGCAACAAACCCTGCAGTAAATAGATATAAGAAGATGTTATATGAGTGCTAATGAGACAACTCTCCATCCAAGTAAGAACAAAGATATAATACACATGTGAAAGCTCTTATTAAGAAGATATAGGTTTTTTTTTCTTTCTATGTGTCATCAGATCAAAAACCAAGTTAATTCAAAATGTAAAAGCTTTATCTTCTCCACAGGTGCTATTCCGGGTTTTATAATTCATGATGTTACAATGAGATTTATTGAGATACCATAGAGATGAATTTCCACAAAATACCAAATAGACCATCAGATTTCTATAGTAAGTTCTTACCCACGCATGTTAAGAGTTAAAAGAATATATGATAATCATTTATTGCGATTTGACTATACAGTTATTAATTATTCTACAGCTGTTTCCATACATTTTATTCTGTATGGACTAAAATGTTGCTAGTTATAAAGATACTTAATTGTGGAATTGTTACGGCACTGCTGTTGCTTCATGAATTATCTATATACATATTGACTTTTTCAAAGGTATTAAAGAAGAGTCGTTTCGTGGTATTAGCTTTGTATCTTAGTCTCAGTGAGTGATATAACATTTGGTCTAGAATTCATCTATCACAATATTCTGCGTTTTATGAATTCACAAAGTGTCACATTCCAATACCAGTACATGGCGATTGGGCATTTAACTGGTGGAACCTATCTCTGGTCTCTTATGCAGACTTTATTGATATGCTTCGAGCGACTGAATGGTAAATTTACCATAAAGAAATGATTATTGGTGCATTTAACCAGCAACAAATGTGTTGTTCTTTGTTTTATACTTAGTCACTGCATTGCTTTGTTGATGTTTGGTGTAGAAACAATTGGTGGACCAGTACCAGCTGACCCTAAAAACACCGCTACGTCACTGATTGTTTCTTCATTCGACATTCTTAAATTATGTATTACTGTTTCAGTTATCTCTGTTTACGGTGTCGTGGTATACCGAATGATCCATTCACCTAGAAATGTTCAAACAAGTGGATTGACGGCCAGCCAGTCTGCGAAGAAAACAAGAGACAATAAGAATGCGTAAAAGCGTAATAACGCTTAGTGTGATTATAGCACTTGTTTTCGTAGCATTTCTACTACGAAGTTTTGCTGTGCTCTATTTGTATACGGTCAATGAATATGAAATAGATGTTATCGTATTTATTATTTTCAACAATGTGTGTTTTTGCTAAATTCTCTGCTAGATCCCGTCATCTACATCTTGCTGATCAAGAAGTACCGTGACCATCTTCGATGTAAATGCCTAAAAAAAACTCTGTGTCTGATTCGAAAACCTACATTGTAAGTCATAGATTCGGTGTTTTTGAGAAGATGGCTTTCATAAATTTTTTAAATCAAAATATTGAGACATGCTTAACATGTTCTCTTGAGGTAATATTCAAATAAACTCATTATATATACCAGGATTAAAACTTCATACGCCAGACGCGCGTTTCGTCTACAAAAGATTTATCAGTGACGCTCGAATCAAAAATAATTTTTTTTAAAAGCCAAATAAAGTACGAAGTTGAAGAGTATGGAAGACCCAAAATTCCGAAAGGCTTTATGATGTAAAGTAGTATGGTCATATAAAATTATAGTTTTTCATATTGAGTGGAGCTTGTAATTGTTTGAAATTCAGAAATCCCTTATTCTTATTGAAATAAAAGATAGTCTGTCTTCTTTTGGATAAGCCAGGCGTTTTAACGCTTCGATCTTGGAACATTTTAAAGCAAAGAAAATTTATATAAAAAACAAAATTAGGAAAGCTGATTCAGGTAAACGAAAATCAACTTTACGAGGACGTGACAGTTCTTATCAGTAACACATTTTCAAATGGTGCTTACATTAGGCAAAATTGACTTTCATGAATTTATACGCAAGGAGCTTCAATCATCGAAAACACATGACTAAATTAGGAGAACATAAGATTCAACTAGATAGATCTTTTAGGGAACAAAGAGACGAACTTAGGAAGAAGATGAACATATTGAGAAATATCCAGGCGAAGGAATTTTAAAACAAAAGGGTGGTTAAATCAACAAATATTTCTACCGATGTTGTTTATGGTTTTTTTCAGAGTTTTAATATTTCAAATTCAGAGAAAAGATATACCTCTTCCACAAGAGTTGCAAGTTGAAATGATTAATAAAGGCAACAGTAGTATACAGCTGTTCAAAAGTCATAAATCGATTGAGAGAAAACAGATCCAGGTTTGAAACTAAAACCGAAGGAAATATTTCAACTATAAGAGGAAAACAACGGAACAACAGAAACACTAAAGTGCAACAAAAACAAACGCCAACATACATAGAAACGAACTATTTGATAACAACTGCCATGTTCCTGACTTGGTACAGGACATTTTAAGAAAAAATGGTGGGTTGAACCTGGTTTTATGGCTAGCCAAACCTCCCGCTTAAAAAATATCGCTAAAATGACAACACTACGTTACAGAAACACAGCACAAACAAACACAAGAACACTCAACACTGAGAAACGCACAAATGAATAATATAATAGTCGTTACACCATGTAAACCGCAGAATAACAACGAACATCTTCCATTAACGACAGCACAGGACATCACAAACAGTGACGTATTTTTGTAACGAATATATAATCTTGAAATTAATACAATTAATTTCATAATACTAGTCCAAACAATTATCATGACTATGACGGTATTGAAAGGCTATTTTGAATAAATGCTGTGACGACGTCATAATTATTTGGACTAACACAATACTTTATCCATGGAAAATGGAAATTAACTCGACTATACTGACAAATAAGACATATATGAAATGTACCGAAAATACATAATTCAAACCACACGATAAGATATAATACAATATCCAACCGAAACCACAACAGAAACATCATAAATAAATACATGAATGTAGGATGTATAAATACCGAGACACGTCGTATAGCAATGCAAATTCACACTCGGCAAAACAGTCATATTCGGCAATAAGTCACGTTAGATACTTAGAAGACAGACGACATAGATGTTAAACCACAAAGTAAGACGTGGTAAAAATGTCATTAGTTAGTTTAGACACAGATACATCGTATAGATCGACCAACTCGTGATGGTGTCCATAAAATTTACGAAGTGTCATTTTTAATCTTTCCTCCTCATAACTCTGTTGGAGCAGTTTCTGCGTAAGGAGCACACTCCTGTATATGAAGTCCGTATAGTGTGAACATGCATGAGCATAACGTATCAATTGAGATATGTAAACACCATACGACGGAGCAGAGGGTATGTTACTGCTGAGAAATGGGAAATTGATAATTGGGAAGTTGAAATAAACACAGGTATTACTGAAGTAGAAATATATAGTTTAAGTTAAACGTTTTAATATTGTATTTTCAAATTACGGAAACGTTAAATACTCGTGGGTAGTTTGTTATATTGTACCTTTCTATAGCAATAAAGGAGATCAGTGCAATTCCCAAAGCTATAGGCATATTACCATTTAAAGTTGTATGGAAAATTTTTTACGTCTGCGTTAAATCTAAGAGTATGTGCATTTATAGGAAAAAATCTATTGCTGATAGAAAACCAATTTGGACTATGAAAATGTATTCTACTACTTATAGCATGTTTTTACTTCATTTATTATTTGAACTGTTGACGAATGAAACGAATAAACTTTACTGTGCCTTTATTGATGTTGCAATGGCTTTTGATACTATTTGGCAAACAGGACTTTGGTCAAATTTGTTAAAATACTCAATGAATTGTTAAAAGTATAATATTATTGTAAATATGTATAGTAATTTAAATCATGTATTTTTAGTTGTAATGAATTTTCTGATTTTTATCCATGTAATAGTGGATTAATAAAACGGGAAAATGTATCCCGTATACTTTTTGTCACTATATATAAGTGATTAAGAAGAATTCTATAGGGCAAATACATACGTGGGTTGAAAAATTGTGAGATGAATTTAAAACAGAACTTAAAAACTATTATCTTAAACTTTTGGTACTATTGTACAGATGAAACAATTTATTATCGGTTTCGTTAAAGACTTACAAAACGAATGAATTCATCTATCACAATATTCTGCGTTTTATGAATTCACAAAGTGTCACATTCCAATACCAGTACATGGCGATTGGGCATTTAACTGGTGGAACCTATCTCTGGTCTCTTATGCAGACTTTATTGATATGCTTTGAGCGACTGAATGGTAAATTTACCATAAAGAAATGATTATTGGTGCATTTAACCAGCAACAAATGTGTTGTTCTTTGTTTTATACTTAGTCACTGCATTGCTTTGTTGATGTGTGTAGAAACAATTGGTGGACCAGTACCAGCTGACCCTAAAAACACCGCTACGTCACTGATTGTTTCTTCATTCGACATTCTTAAATTATGTATTACTGTTTCAGTTATCTCTGTTTACGGTGTCGTGGTATACCGAATGATCCATTCACCTAGAAATGTTCAAACAAGTGGATTGACGGCCAGCCAGTCTGCGAAGAAAACAAGAGACAATAAGAATGCGTAAAAGCGTAATAACGCTTAGTGTGATTATAGCACTTGTTTTCGTAGCATTTCTACTACGAAGTTTTGCTGTGCTCTATTTGTATACGGTCAATGAATATGAAATAGATGTTATCGTATTTATTATTTTCAACAATGTGTGTTTTTGCTAAATTCTCTGCTAGATCCCGTCATCTACATCTTGCTGATCAAGAAGTACCGTGACCATCTTCGATGTAAATGCCTAAAAAAAACTCTGTGTCTGATTCGAAAACCTACATTGTAAGTCATAGATTCGGTGTTTTTGAGAAGATGGCTCATAAATTTTTTAAATCAAAATATTGAGACATGCTTAACATGTTCTCTTGAGGTAATATTCAAATAAACTCATTATATATACCAGGATTAAAACTTCATACGCCAGACGCGCGTTTCGTCTACAAAAGATTTATCAGTGACGCTCGAATCAAAAATAATTTTTTAAAAGCCAAATAGAATACGAAGTTGAAGAGTATGGAAGACCCAAAATTCCGAAAGCTTTTATGATGTAAAGTAGTATGGTCATATAAAATTATAGTTTTCATATTGAGTGGAGCTTGTAATTGTTTGAAATTCAGAAATCCCTTATTCTTATTGAAATAAAAGATAGTCTGTCTTCTTTTGGATAAGCCAGGCGTTTTAACGCTTCGATCTTGGAACATTTTAAAGCAAAGAAAATTTATATAAAAAACAAAATTAGGAAAGCTGATTCAGGTAAACGAAAATCAACTTTACGAGGACGTGACAGTTCTTATCAGTAACACATATTCAAATGGTGCTTACATTAGGCAAAATTGACTTTCATGAATTTATACGCAAGGAGCTTCAATCATCGAAAACACATGACTAAATTAGGGAGAACATAAGATTCAACTAGATAGATCTTTTAGGGAACAAAGAGACGAACTTAGGAAGAAGATGAACATATTGAGAAATATCCAGGCGAAGGAATTTTAAAAACAAAAGGGTGGTTAAATCAACAAATATTTCTACCGATGTTGTTTATGGTTTTTTTCAGAGTTTTAATATTTCAAATTCAGAGAAAAGATATACCTCTTCCACAAGAGTTGCAAGTTGAAATGATTAATAAAGGCAACAGTAGTATACAGCTGTTCAAAAGTCATAAATCGATTGAGAGAAAACAGATCCAGGTTTGAAACTAAAACCGAAGGAAATATTTCAACTATAAGAGGAAACAACGGAACAACAGAAACACTAAAGTGCAACAAAACAAACGCCAACATACATAGAAACGAACTATTTGATAACAACTGCCATGTTCCTGACTTGGTACAGGACATTTTAAGAAAAATGGTGGGTTGAACCTGGTTTTATAGCTAGCCAAACCTCCCGCTTAAAAATATCGCTAAAATGACAACACTACGTTACAGAAACACAGCACAAACAAACACAAGAACACTCAACACTGAGAAACGCACAAATGAATAATATAATAGTCGTTACACCATGTAAACCGCAGAATAACAACGAACATCTTCCATTAACGACAGCACAGGACAGTCATTTTAATCTTTCCTCCTCATAACTCTATTGGAGCAGTTTCTGCGTAAGGAGAAGACTCCTATATGAAGTCCGTATAGTGTGAACATGCACGAGCATAACGTATCAATTGAGATATGTAAACACCATACGACGGAGCAGAGGGTATGTTACTGCTGAGAAATGGGAAATTGATAATTGGGAAGTTGAAATAAACACAGGTATTACTGAAGTAGAAGATATAGTTTAAGTTAAACGTTTTAATATTGTATTTTCAAATTACGGAAACGTTAAATACTCGTGGGTAGTTTGTTATATTATACCTTTCTATAGCAATAAAGGAGATGAGTGCAATTCCCAAAGCTATAGGAATATTACCATTTAAAGTTGTATGGAAAATTTTTACGTCTGCGTTAAATCTAAGAGTATGTGCATTTATAGGAAAAATCTATTGCTGATAGAAACCAATTTGGACTATGAAAATGTTTTCTACTACTGATAGCATGTTTTACTTCGTTTATTATTTGAACTGTTGACGAATGAAACGAATAAACTTTACTGTGCCTTTATCGATGTTGCAATGCCCTTTGATACTATTTGGCAAACAGGACTTTGGTCAAATTTGTTAAAATACTCAGTGAATTGTTAAAAGTATAATACTATTGTAAATATGTATAGTAATTTAAATCTTGTATTTTTAGTTGTAATGAATTTTCTGATATTTATCCATGTAATAGTGGATTAATTAAACGGGAAAATGTATCCGTATACTTTTGTCACTATATATAGGTGATTAAGAAGAATTCTATAGGGCAAATACATACGTGGGTTGAAAAATTGTGAGATGAATTTAAAACAGAACTTAAAAAACTATTATCTTAAACTTTTGGTACTATTGTACAGATGAAACAATTTTATTATCGGTTTCGTTAAAGACTTACAAAACGAATTGACTACTTTGGTTGAATACTGTTAATAGTGGAAATTGAAAGTCAATGTACGAAGAAGTAAAATTAGTAGATAACCTAGTTTCATTTAGTTTGAATATAATAACATTGAATACAAAATTGTTAATGGGTTTACATATCCGGGTGGGTTATTCAGTAGAACAGGAAAATTTTCAAAAGCCAAAAAAGCACATGGAAATGTATTTATATAAGGTATGTATGACGTTATTATAAAAAGAAGATTGCATAATCTTTCTGATGAATTCCAAATTGAATTATTTGACAACATTGTTAATATAAATATAAGAAGATGTGGTATGATTGCAAATGAGACAACTCTCTACAAGAGACATTGATTCTTACATTGGTATGAGTAAATTAGCGGATTTATCCCAATCGAAATAGTTAAATTATCAAATTTTAAAATCCGACCCAGTGCGAGGACTTTAAAATTCGATATTTTAACTGTCTCGATTGGATAAATCGGATAATCTACGAGTAACTATGTAAAAATCAGTTTCGCAAATAATTGATCAACCAAAATCCACCAAAACCATTATTTCCCCTATTTTGACTTTAAAAAAAAATATTCCTTTAACATCTGATCATTTCTTATATCTGAATATTTAAAAAAAAAGTAAAAAATACATAATTTACTTTGAACAAACCGCTCTCAATTCTATTTCCATGCGTACTCTTGATGCAGAAAGTTCGGACAGCAAAATATGCACACGATTTTCGTAGATATAAAATCTTATGGAGTGTTAACAGGTGCAGCCGAAAAATGAACCAAACTGGATCCTAACTTCTTATTTGATTCTTGACTTAATTGAGAGAGAAAAAATTCTATTCGCTATTTCGATATCGTTTGATTTTGTCAGTTTTTATGGACTTCCCCTTTTTGAATTTGCCTTTGAGTTCAGTATTTTTGTCATACTTTTTATCTTTTTTACCTGTATATATTCATGTAATGCAAAATGAAAAACTGAAAGTTGTTTGAAAAAATATGTTATTTTTATGCGCAAGAAGACCTTTTATAGATCGATATATTACCATAATACTATAAGTACTATGCATTTATACGGTAATATTTTTGGTAATGTATATCAACGCAATTAAACACTTCTAAAAGTTTTAGGTGGAATGAAATATTTTCTAAGACAAAATCAGTTTGGCTTAAGCAAATTTGAACGTTAGCTTTATTTCAAAGAGTAAAAGGAGAGGGATTAGTTTGGTGTCAGTTTGGTTCTCGATTT
The DNA here is from genome assembly GCA_017311375.1 of Mytilus coruscus. NCBI lineage: Eukaryota > Metazoa > Mollusca > Bivalvia > Mytilida > Mytilidae > Mytilus > Mytilus coruscus. The sequence continues at coordinate 54,119,538 of CM029601.1, forward strand.
CATGTATAAGTTATTATTCGATTCGCTAATACATATTTATTATACAAAGTGAATATATTTCAGTATAAAAATCTTTTTCATTGTTAGTTGAACTTTGATTGAAGAAACAAAAGACTCCTTCAATAGTTTAAAGGACCACTATATGTTTAACAAAACGAAAAATGGAAATCAAAACGCAACGAAACAAACTGTATGACCGTAAGACTATCCGGTGACTAATGTACATGTATTTATTACATAACAATCAATCCGTTCGGTTAAATGTTATTTCTTTACAAAATAAAAAAAAAACAGTGGATACAGCGGATGAATACAACAGGACATAGCACTATTTCTATTTTTAAAGTAAAGAGAAAAGAGCTACAGGCGGACACCACTGGACAAACCGTTATTTCTACATAACAATCAAAGAAACAGTACCTACAGGCGGACACAGTGCTTTTTCTATTTACAATTAGAGAAACAGGGGAATACATACGGACACAAGTGGACACAATATAATTTCTATGCAAAAATTAAAGAATCAGGGGCTACAGGCTGGCACAACTGGACACAGTGTTTTTCCTATATAGAACATCCTATGTATATATCCAGCGCCGACTCTGAAAGAGCGGGGGAAAATTTTAGCGAAGAAAATCTCATAATTCTAGAAGTTTGAAATGAGAAGGAACAAAAACAAAAAAAAAACATCTAGTATTTATTAATGGTCAACATCTATTTCAGATATATATTTAAAGCATTTTAGCTTGAGAGGAAATAATCATCTTGGTATGATTCGAAATTTAGGAAATTCTCTTTCAAAATGTTTGTATTCTATACATTTTGTAATTACATTTCTTTTATGGTTAATTGATTAATTGTTTTTTTTTTCATTTATTACTCAAAACACACCAAGTTACTTGGTCTGTTAAACAGAGTTATCTCTCTTTATATCTATAAACATTAATGTATAAAAAAGATAAGTTTATAGATTTCAGTCATATTTGATTTATTGTCCATCAAAAGTTTGATACTAAATAGTTTAAATATGAATACAAACTTGAGTCAGCTATCTATATCTGCCTGGAATGTTCATTGTTTGGGCGATAAAATGAATGATTTTTGTGAGGGAAATATATTACCACAAAATTATCTTATAGATGAAGTCCTGAATAGAAATAATCAAGACAAAAATTATAATAACCATGGTAAAATTTATTAGATATGTGTGTGGCTTCTAGACTCAGAATACTTAATGGCAGGTACTTAGGAGACTCATTTGGGATTTGTTTAATTGTTTGACTTAAAATGGCTTAAGTAGTGTTGATTATGCCATAATAAGTGATTGCCTTCTGTCCTCAGTTCTTTATTTCATTACTCAAATTAAAGTGATAGTAAAAACTCCCTCTGAAAAAGTTCATTTAAACTTTTGTTAATTTATATTGGGAATAAAAAAGTCTGCTTCAAAATTTGAGGCACGATATGAACTTGGAAGATTGTCAGTAGAACATTTCATTTCAATTCAGTCTTTGATTTATCTAGCAAGACTTTACACCGAAAACATAAACCCCCTTCTAAACGAGGCTTTTGTGTTGTCAAAATCTCTTGACATCAACGGTACATATTCTTGGTTAACATATGCCAAGAATAGTGTACCTGGTAGCGATATCTTACATAAAATAGAATATTGTAAAAAGTTGAAAAAGTTAAACCTCTCAAGATTCTTATCCAGAAAGAAATAGAAGACAAATAGAAAATTTTAATAGAAAATGAATTTAATGGTTTTGATGAAAAAAGAAAATTATTTTTATACAACAACAATAAACTAGGTCAAGATAAAGAATTTTACTTATGGTAAAATAATTGTAAAATAAGAAAGCGTTTCACCAAAATCCGTATAACTGACCACAATCTTGAAATTGAAAGGGGTAGATATTTAAAAATCCTTTGAGAAGATAGACTTTGTAAACTATGCAATGTTCTTGAAAACGAGGAACATTTCCTCTAGAGTGTAGTATTAATAATAAATCAAGATGGGATTTATTTAGAAAATTAAAATGGGAAGACGAATTTATTTCAATTTCAAAAGACCAAAAATTATTAAATTATTAAACCCTATATACAGAGCATGTGAAACTAGTCGGCTATTTTTTGAAACAGTCATTACAACATCATTTCAGGCAATAAGTAAACTTTGGGATTTTTACTTTATCTTACATATAAATGTACATTCGGTGAAATATTCTTGATGTAAAGTATTATTTATATCATATTCCAAATATTAATATACATTAATTTTACAGATCTTCAAATTTTAGTATTTTTTCATATTCTTAACAGAATTAATTTGTATTTCTTTGTGGTATTACAAAGATTGATATGTTTCAAACAAGTGATTGTATCTAATGAAAGGATGGGGATTAATGATTCTATCTGAAAGTTATTTGAAGAAAATTCGCACTTCACTGGTCGAGCTGGTTTTGGTCTGGTCAAAAGTAAACAAATGTAGATATGAATTTTTACTTGCATCATCTTTCCATTGATTTTATTGGATATGAAAAACATATACTGTAAAACATTTTGTTAAATTTCCCCAGGCAATCTTGTCTTTTTCACTTCTTAATCTGTATTATTAGCTTTTAAGTGACATGTCTAATGAAGACAAATTTCTTGATTCTTTGCGGTCTTAAATCAGTGAAAACAACGAGCATATACCCTAGATTGTATAATGATCTTTAGGCAAAGATTTGTACCTTTTAGAATCCCCAGAAAAAGTATCTCCTACTACAATTAAAAAGGTATGGCATTTTTAGCATTGGAGGCTTTGAAAGGTAAAAAGTAAATTAAGGGAGGATGATGAAGGAAATAAAAAAAAACCTAGAGGAACTGTATGGTACTTTGGAAAAGGCACATACACAGGTCATGGTTACAGAAACCGTATGATTTAACCAACTTAATAATGCCTATGCAAATATTTCTAGTGATTCCATGGCTATGCAGATATTTCTCATGATTCTATGGCTAAGCAAATATTTCTCGTGATGCCATCGAACTATTTCTTTCACTTTGTGAAAACTGTAACATGAAGAAAAATTATCTAGGCAAGGGAGCAGTAGTAACCCATTTTATCCAAAGAGTTCAACAGTACTGGTTTATTTAATGGATTTCCAATCAAACCCAGATGGAAACTATAAATTTCGATAAAATCACCTAACTAAAGTTTGCAACATTAGAGCTCTCGAGTCAAAATGTGCTTCAGAGGTGACTTTCGATTTAATTGAAGTTTTCACAATTTTGGTGCGCCCCATCAACTTCAAAGTGACAATGGTCGTGAATTTACAGCTTTGGTTATACCCGAGTTCAAACTAAAGTGGTCAGAACTAGTGACTTTATTTTAGGAAGTTAACATTTTAAACTTCAGTTCTTATCGTGTTATAACGTATAAATGTATTTTAACTCTGAATAAATGTCTTTTTATTTACTTGCATTTACATTTAAGTCATTAAGATTAATGCATGGACACACTTTTAAGGATTTTAAGCTTAAATTCTAGGATTTATGAATAAAGCCGAACATCATTTAGGCAATAGACTTACTGCCTAAGCATTAGTTTATTGCCTAGGATTTAAGCTTAATGCCTAATTTCACGTATTGCCGCTAACATATATATTTCTTGACTGCATTAATGATTCGTGTTCAATTTATATTGCATTGATATATCTAATTTTGTCTTCGTCACAAACATGTATAATTTGTTTATATGACAATAAAGAGTATTCAATATGTTAAATTAAAGAAACAGGGGGATACAGACGGACACAAGTGGACACAACATAATTTCTGGCATACAGACGGACATAAACGGAAAAGAATTTAATTTATGTATGAAAATTTAATAACTAGGGGCTACATGTAGACATAACTGGAAACAGTTCTACTGTGGATTCATTATTATTCGTTGGATACCAATTTTCGTGGATTTCGTGGGTATCGATTAACCACGAATTTAAATGTTCAACGATTTACAAATTTTCTATTGGTTTAAATGCAGACTTTGGCAAAACCACGAAATTAAATATCCACGAAAATGCAAGATTTCCTCAATCCACGAAAATTGGTACCCACGAAAATAAATGAATCCACAGTATTTCTTTATGAAATTAAAGAAACCGAGGGATAAAAGCGAACACTAGTGGACACTAGGTTATTTCTATATTAAAATTAAAGTAACAGGAACTACAGGCGGAAACAATTGGACACAGTACTATTTCTGCATGAAATTAAAGGAATACGGGAAGACAAGCGGACACAACTGAAAACAGTTCTATTTCTTTCTAGTTTCTCCTTGATCATCTGTTTAAGATGTTGATATTGATGAAATCGAGTCGATATTAACATTTAAAATTTTCTTCATGATTTGTTTATCTATTCATTTCATTTAGTTTAGCTTATGAACCTTAATTGAATTGGGAAATTTAGCAATTATGAAATAAAATGAAGTTGTACGTCTTCCATTGAGAGACAACTCACCATCAGACACAAAAAAGCAATGATGTAAAACAATTTAAGTGACCGTACAGCCTTCAACAATGAACACAACTAATACCAGCATGACAAAATGTCATCAAATGGGAAAACAAATATCCAGATTTTTGGTAAAAATGAAAAACAAATATGGTAGACAGCAACCAAAGACAACCACCGATTTCAAGAGCACCAGAGTGACAGTCACATTGAGACTGTGGCGTGGTTAAACATGTTTTTGAGCGCTAACCATTTCCTTAAATATGGAACAGTGGTGTAGTTTCAAAACATAAATATACAAAAAATAATGTAACAATCCATTGGAAAGGGGTTGACTCATCATATCGGCACGAAACACAGCAACAAATAGTCAAAAAGCCAAATGTACTAATCAAAGAGTACTTGAAGCTGTTAAAATCCAGTTAAAATCGAAATTTCAACAAATAAATAAACCATGTTTTTTCAGTTTAAAATATGAATCATTTCACATCCTATGGATTTAAACATCACATACTTAGTGATGTTTGTACTGTCTCTGTATTTTCAGTCTTTGTAAGTAACCATGTTTGACCTGTCTACATAGTTATCACCTAAAGTACAATGTCAACGCTATATAACAATAGGAAATTAGTTTTTTAAAAGATACAATAATTTGGAGAAATTATCACATGATTGCCTTGTATAAATGTAATGTATACAATAATTTGATAACAGTTGAGCTATCATCTCACCCTATATCAATCTTTATATTCGGTCTAACTTAATCAGCTTAATATGTCATTGTCATTAGTCATCATCGATATCAACATCAGGTTTTGTCATGGTTGTTGTCAACGAAATTGACATCTTGCTATGTCATGAATGTAATAAAAGTTTATCGATATCGATTCGATATCGGGTCGACATTGTCGATAACGTCGATATCGACATCTAGTTTGGACATGAATGACGGAACCTACCCATTTGATTAACTGTTAAATATGTTATCGTCCTAAATGTGGTTGTAATATTTGACAATCGACATAAGAAAGCAACTGCACATTACTTCTAGCAATATATGGCGAGGTGGAAATCTATGAGTTATTCGCGAGCCATCGGGTCATGGGGTCATCTGAGTTAACAGTACGTCAGTACTTTGATTAAATCTGTGGTCATATCATTACCTCGGCAATGAGGTACCGACTACTACACTGACAATATTTAGCAAGAAAACCACAAAACCATAATCCAATGAAGATATGAGACAATCTACATTATAGATACGTGAGGTAATTTAAAAAGATAAGAACAAAAATGAAAGTTTGCATAATTTATTGTCCATCAATGAGATTCGTCCATCTAGGCTTTGCGGATCATCATGATTGTTTCTTTCAGTGAATAGTTATTGCCCTTCCATAGTCTCCAATTAACTCCATTAGCATGTGATTTATGTGTCCCTTTGAGATAGAGGCCATTCGGGTTGCTGTAGTGACATGCATTATACCACCAACCTCCCTTGAAGCTCACTGCGCAGGCACTTCCCCATTTATCATTATCTCTATCCTTTGTTGAGAATTTCTGTCCATTCTGAATTTTCATGCCATCTCCTGAAGATATATTTTTTATTTTACAATACAAATTTAAATACTCCAATCATGTCCAATTTCACACCAACAATGGCGTTGTTAACTATGTTGCTGTATGTTCGGATGTAAAAGAGTATTTTGATACAAGTGACCTAATTCTTTACGGGTTCGTTGAAATTTCAAATATTGTTTTGTCTTACTGAATTTAATATAAAAAATAAAGATGGGTGATGCTTGCAAATAAATTAAGTATCTACCATAGAGCAAAGCAACTACGGCTAAAGAAAATGAGCAAATCCAACTGCTATTTAGTTATAATAGCCATAAAAGGCCTTTGACGACAGAATGTGGAAAAATAAAAAATAAAAACACTTATGGTTTCATTAATGCTAAAACATATACGAAAACAGTTATAACAGATAAAAAAAACGACAACTACTTGATAAAGGTTTCCTGGTGTGGGTTGGCACATGTGGGTGCTAAACCCTCCTCCTTAACTTAACAAACTCTTTATATCTCTTTCCTTTTTGCCAGCTAATTTTGGGAAATCTATTTTAGTCAAGCACATATAAACGATTGGAAACCTGTAAAACGGTTTTCTTTGAAATAATAGATTTAATTTTGAAAATCGTAGTAGACTTGAGATCTGCAAAAATATGTTAAATTATCATTAAATTAGACATTTTTTTTCTTTCATCAAATTGAGAGTCAAAGAAGAAAAATAAATTAATGTATAGGCTGGTAATACAATCCCTCATTTTTAAGGTTCAGACAAACAAAAATGCTTACCTGCATCGCCAGAATAACCACTAACATCTAAAATATAACCAGAACTTTCGCTACCAACGCCGAACTTCTCATACAAGGCAAACTTTTGGTTGTTTTTGAAGTCTTCCATATCAATCCTCATTTTGTATTTTCCTTGCGAGGTAAGTTGATGCAGATGGTCGTTACCTAATATAAATTTGAATAAAGTTGAAATGTACTTTAATGACATGATATCTTTTAAATAGTTATTGTTATTTGGAGAATTAGGTGTTAATGACAGGTCTTTGACTGTTTCTGGGAAATTTATTCAAAATTTGTTTAGACTATGAACGATTTAGAGCTTGATGCATTGTTTGCATACCTGTGTGTTGTCGAAGACAATGTTGACCATTGTCTATACAAGTTGTAATTGATTTTTAAAAGCAGCAAAACTGTATTCTTTTAACGACTTGAAAAACATCAAGATACAACGAAAACACCAAATGAAGAGTTTCCGGGCAGAAGACGGTAACATGAACTTGTGATGTTAACACTGTGTTTATACTTTTTATCAGTGGAATAAAGAAGCTACATGAAAAATGAATGATAAACGCAGTACAGAAAAGCAGTTAACAGTTAAATACCGGCAAAATGAATAACAAAAAGCATAATTTCAAACAAACCCATATCAACCAATAATGTATCAAATAATGCCCATAGTAACAGTAAAGAGAGAAAAAAAAACTTTTTATTGATATAAAATCACGCCGGTCTACACTGATTCTATAATTTTGGTGGCTCTACGTCGGAATAGACATACTGCATGCAAAAACAGTTCAGGAAGACATGTTCTTGGTATGATGCATTGCACAATGCATAATGTAATTTTATCATGAATACAATTAATAAAAGAGAACATTATAGTCTTTTTCAAAGTTTGAATAAGCCTTCTGATGTTAATAAAAATAATAATCGATAAAACATGCGATCACTAAGCAACAGTATGATAACTTAAGACCTTTATAAATTGGTCTATCAAGTTACAAAGAATAATCTGAGGGTCATTTCTTATATTTGTTACCTTTATGAGTAACATGCTAGTACATTTAATGAACCCTTGAAACTCACTAATAAAACTCTATATATATATATTTTTATTATACAATCAATTAGAGACTTTATATATATATATTTATATAAATGTGTGCAAAAGTATTTATTACCCAACCAAAATTCTTCATTCTGGTTACCAAATCCTTGCTTATAAGAGTCCCAGTCTCTATAGAATTGTGTCTTTCCGTTCATTCTACGTTGAAAAACCTGAAAATGACAACAAATAACAAATATGTACATATAAACGTAAAATTTATTTAAAATTCAGCAACGCTGTGTAAAATGTAATATCTTTCAATTACTAAAGTACAAAAAGTCTTTGGTGTGTTGTTTTAAAAAAAAAAAAAATAATAATAATAATAATAATAATAATAATAATAATAATAATAATAATAATAATAAGAATGATAATATAATATAATATAAAACTAGAATTAAAAAAGTGGGTTTTTTTCAGAGATAAACTATCGCTAGATGCAAAAATTCTCCCTGGTGGATGACTTGATTCATAGTTTCTTTATAAGCATTATTTCAATGTTACCTTTCTACTAGTATTTATAAAAGCTTAATTAATTTGTTAATTCATTCATTTATTTCATTTTTCATCTAGTATTCCCTTCAACTCACAGTCCAGCCCCCGCCGTGTTTCTTCATTTCACAGAAAACTTTGAAACCAGAAGTTTTATCCGGAAAGATCTTGTAAATTCCACTTTTACAAGTTGATTTGTCAAGGTCACCACAGTCAGTTGGTCTTTTTACTGAAAATATATATATGTTTAAAACACGTGACTTCTTTACCAAATTTTGATTACAACGTTTAGGTAAAACATTATGTACTTACCTTTCAAGAAATTGGTATTAACATATGTATCTAAAACATAGGTATTGATTCGACATAAACACTTTAGAGACAAACAAATAAATGTTAACTACTACAATAGATCAGTTATATTGCAATGAATTATATAAATGACTGTCCTACCTGTGCATGAGGATTGGGGTTCATCGTCATCATCTGTTGTGCATGCACGATTGTCAGAGAGCAACTCAACGATTTTAATCGCTGCTTCTCCAGAAAAAGTAACAGCTACAAAACAATTTGATTTCACGAAATAATTCATTATACATTATGATAGTTTGTCAAATCATGGTCCAAATGGTATTAGTATGGATTTGTCTTTTCACATGTTGTCCAAATATATGTCTTAAAAGATCAGCAAATCACATGAAATACATTTTACTTAATTTAGCCATCAATACAATTAATGATATCACAGGGCTTGCATTTCATATCATGATTTCTTTTATAGGGGATTGCTGCTTACAATGAAGCTATTAAACCAAGAAGTTGAAATCATCCCTTTGAAAATTTTACGGACGCCATCACGAGTTGGTTGACCGTTATGGAATATCTGTTTCACAGATAACGACGGATATGTTCAAATTGTCGTAACTACAATCTCGTCCTCTTTTCCTCGAATGTGACTTACCGAACTAGACTTATCACCGGGTGAGTACCGACATGAGCAACATGTCGGTGCTATATGTGGAGCAGGATCTGGTTACCCTTCCGGAGCACCTTAGATCACCCTAGGTTTTTGGTGGTGTTCGTGTTGCTCAGTCTTAAGTTTTCTATGTGGTGTTTTGTATTCTGTTGTTTGTCTTTTGGTCATTTTCATTTTTGCCATGGCGTTGTCGGTTTATTTTCGACTTATGAATTTGAATGTCCTTCGGTATCTTACGCCCTAATTTTAACAACAAATGAAATGAAACTCAGAAAATAATTTTGAAAAGGAAAAAAAAACCGCTTAAATTATCTTGTAATTGTCTTATAACCTCTTTCCAACTAATTTAAAAGAAAAAAAATATAGTAATATAATTTAAGAATAGTATACCAGATGCGCAGTCCTTTCTTGGCGTTGTTTCTGCACACGTGTTTCCCTTAAAGAAAATCAGCAATATAGTCGTATAGAGAATCATATTGATGTCTCAAATGTGTATTCCGAAAGTTTGGTAACCTGTTCAGAAATATCGTTTATATACACGGACTGTAAATTGATTTTTACAAGGTGTTACATTTTTGGCAAGTTGAATATATTCGTTGTATTATGTTTGCATGAGTAATAACGAAATAGATATGTTATGGTTTGTGAATTTATAATAAAGCTAAATAATGCAAAATAAGTTTCTTAAAAAAAACATATACAGAGAGTTGATCGTCAAATTGATTTCTGGTGACAGATGATTTTAAAAAATATTAAGGAATTTTAAGTGCAAATAATTTATGAAATGAATATAATACACCCATCTAAGTTTGAAATGATAACAATATTGACAGTATTTGTTCGGTAAGCGACAAAGGACAGGGTAACAATGAATATCAAAAATATGAAGTAAAGCACATGACGGTTCCTTACATTGAGTCCACTTTTTTAAATTTCAGCATGTAATTTTATACAGTCATGTACAGTTTATATTTATTAAGTCATCCAAAATAACTTTGAAAAGTAATTTCGTTTTAAAGTAGCTAATTAAGTTTTACAGAAAAATGTCTCACTTAAAAAGAGATGAAAGATACAACAAAGAAAAGCTCATAGGTCAAAGAGATCGATAAAATTATGACAAAAAAACGAAGATAAAAAACGAATCAACAAAAAAATAAAGCACGAAAGTTATCCAACATTGAAGGTGATAGTGGGTACTCAGGAAGGGTAAACATTAAATAATGCCAATATGGAAGAGCTGTTTAATGGGTTACAAAGGAATACAATGAAATTTTGTACAATGATTGGCAAAAGAATTCTCTGGTCATTGCATAAGAATAATAATCTTCCTGGCCAACTTATTTCAAAGATATTTCCCAGAGTGCGCTTATATAATCGACTAAACAAATTCCCATGATAAAGGATTTGTTTTCAATTGGTACATTTGTGTTCTTCGTGCACTTAAATTATAATAAATTAACATTTGCAATTGGTAAAGGTACATGACCTTACACCCTATCAGGTTTCAATTTTGAATACGACTTTATCCTCCTCATTCCGTTACTCATTGGTACTATAAGGGACCTAAAAATAAAATAAAATCCCCAAAACCATTACTTTCCATATTTTGATTTTAAAAATTCTGATAATTTCTTATATCTGAATATTCGAAAAAAAAACAATATATAACATGAAGTCAAAGATACATTGTATACTTTGAACAAAGCGCTCTTAATTCTATTTTAATGCGTACTATTGATGTAGAAAGTTCGGACAGCAAAATATACAAACAATTTTCGTAAATATAAAATATTATGAAGTGTTAACAGGAACAGCCGAAAAATGAACCAAAATGGATCCGAACTTTTAATTTGGTTCTTGACTTAATGGAAAAAATATTTCTATTCGCTATTTTGGTATCGTTTCATTTTGTCAATTTTATGGAATTCCCTTTTGAATTTGCCTTGGATTTCAGTATTGTGTCATACTTTTTATCTTTGTTACGTGTATATATTTATGTAATACAAATTGAAAAAACTGAAAGTTTATTTGAAAAAATATATAATTTTATGCACAAAAATATCTCTTATAGATTTATATATTACCATAATCTTATTTAGTACTATGCCCTTATAAGGTATTTTTAAATGTATATCATATATCAACGCAATTGAACACTTATAAAAGTGTTAATTGTACTGAAGTATTTTTTTCTGACACAAAATCGGTTTGTCTTAAGCAAATTTGAACATTAGCTTTCAAAGAGTAAAAGGAGGAGAATTAAATGAGTTTGGTTTCAGTTTGGTTCTTGATTAAATGTATACGATATTTTGCGATTCACTAATACATATTAACTATTCAAAGTGAATATATTTCGGTCACGATAAAAATCTTTTGAATATTAATATAAACATAAGGCGATGTGGCATGATTGCAAATTAGACAACTAATTTTCAAAATTTCAAATGAAGTGGATGTAAGCAAAGTTGAACTCTGATTGAAGGAAACAAACGACTCCTTCAGTTTATACTGTAACTGACTACTACATGCTTAACGAAACGAAAATGTCAAATCAAAACGTAACGAAACAAAACGTACGACCGTAAGACCATCTGGTGACTAATGCACATGTATTTCCAACATGACAATCGGTCCGTTCCGTTTAATGCTATTTCTTTAGAAACCGGTGGATACAGCGGGTGAACGCAACAGGACACAGCACTATTTCAATTTTTAAAGTAAAGAAACAGGGGCTTCAGGCGGACACAAGTGGAAACACCGTTATTTCTATATAAAAAGAATTTGGCGTAGAAACAGTGGATACATGCGGACACAGTGCTTTTTCTATTTGAAATTAAAGAAACAGGCAGTCATAGACGGACACAAGCGGACACAATACAATTTCTATACAAAAATTAAAGAATCAGGGCTACAGGCGGACACAAGTGGAAACACCGTTATTTCTATATAAAATTAAAGAAACACTAGCTACATACATGTAAATACACAGTGCTTTTCCTATATTAAATTAAAGAAACAGGGGATACAGACGAACACAAGTAGACACAAGTAACCACAATACAATTTCTATATAGAATATATCAGGGCATATATACAGACGGATATAAGTGGACAAGAATTCAATTTCTATATGAAAATTAAATAAATAGGGGCTACAGGCATAAATAACTAAAAACATTTCTATTTCTTTATAAAATTAAAGAAACCGGTGGATAAAAGCGGACACAAGTGGACACTAAGTTATTTCTATATAGAAATTAAAGAAATAGGAGCTACACGCGGACACAATTGGACACATCCTGTATGAAATTAAAGAAATAGGGAAGACAAGCGGACACAACTGGAAACAGTTCTATTTCTTGATAAAATTAAAGAAACCGGGGGATAAAAGCGGACACAAGTGGACACTACATTATTTTATTTAGAAATAAGAGAAACAGAAGCTACAGGCTGGCACAATTTAAACACAGTACTATTTCTATATTAAAATTAAAGAAATAAGGAAGACCAGCGGACACAAATGGAAACAGGTCTATTTCTTTATTAAATTAAAGAAACCGGGGTATAAAATCGGACACAAATTGGCACTACATTATATCTATATAGAAATTAGAGAAACAGGAACTACAGGCGAACACAATTGAACACAGTACTATTTCTATATTAAAATTAAAGAAATACGGGAAGACAAGCGGACATAACTGAAAACAGATCTATTTCTTTATAAAATTAAAGAAACAGGGGATAAAAGCGGACACAGGTGGACACAAATTTATTTCTTTATCAAAAGTACAGAACCAGGGGCTACATGCGGACACAACTGGACACGTTGGTATTTCTTTCTATATCGACATCGAGTTGATATCGACAACTTACGTATATTCCAAATGTATATTTGCTTCAGTTGTCAATATAGACAACACAGTTTCTCCTGGTTCATCTGTTGTGGATATTGATGATATCGAGTCGATATCAACATTTAAAATTTTCTTCGTGATTTGTTTCTCTATTCATTTCATTTAGTTTAGCTTTTGAACCTAATCCAATTGTGGTATTTAGCAATGGTAAAATAAGAAGATGTTGTACGACTTCCATTGAGAACCAACTCACCATCAGACACAAAAAAAACAATGATGTAAACAACTTTAGGTGACCGTACAGCCTTCAAAAATGAACACCACTAATACCAGCAGGAAAACATTTCTTCAAATGGGAAAACAAACATCCAGATTTTTGTAAATGAAACACAAATTTGGCAGACAGCAACCAACGACAACCACCGACCATTTCCTTAAATATGGAACAGTGGTGTAGTTTCAAAACATAAATATACAAGAGATAATGTATCACTACATTGGAAAGGGTTGACTAATCACATCGGCACGAAACACAGCAACAAATAGACAAAACCCAAATTACTGATCAAAGAGTACTTGAAGCTATTAAAATCCAGTTAAAATCAATTTCAACAAATAAATGAACCATTTTTTCCCAGATTGAAATATGAATCCTTTCACATCCTATAGATTTAACATCACATATTTTGTTATGTTTGCACTCTCTCTGTGTTTTACGGTCTTTGTATGTAACCATGTTTGACCTGTCTACATAGTTATCACCTAAATTACCATGTCTACGCGATACAACAAATATGAAATTAGTTTTACGAAAGATCTATAATCTGTACAAATTATCACATGACTGCCATGTATAAATGTAATAGATAAAATAATTTGATAACAATTGAGCCATCATCACACCCTATATCAATTTTTATACTCGCTCTAAACTTCATCCGCTTAATATCTCATCATCTTAAGTCCTCATCAATATCGACATCAGGTTTTGTCATGGATGTCGTCAACGAAATCGACATCTTGTTATGTCATGAGTGTATAAGTCTCTGAGGGATAAGTTTATCGATATCGTGTCGACATTAACGATAACATTGATATTGACATCTTGATCAGTATTGGTATAAGTTCCTCATTTGAAGTTGCATGAGCAATACAATGGGTGCCTCATGTGGAGCAGGATCTGTTTACCCTTCCAGAGCACCTGAGATTACCTCCAGTCTTGGTGGGGTTCGTGTTGCTCAGTCTTTTGTTTTCTATGTTGTGTTTTGTGTACTGTTGTTTGTTTGTCTTTTATTTATTTTTTGCCATGGCATTGTCAGTTTATTTTAGACTTATGAGTCTGAATGTCCCTTTGCTAACTTTCTCCACTCTTTTGGGCATTTTGATAAAACCTACCCATTTCATTAACTGTTAAATATGTTATCGTCCTAAATGTGTTTGTAATAATTGACAATCGACATACGAAAGCAACCGCACGCTACTTCTAGCAGTCCACAGGGAGGTGGAATTATATGAGTTATTCACCAGCCATCTAATCATGGGGTAATTTGAGTTAACAGTACGTCAGTATATTGATTAAATCTGTGGTCATATCATTACCTTGGCAATGAGGTACCGACTATGACACTGACATATTTAGCAAGAAAACCAAAACCAAAACCGAAATCCAATGAAGATATGAGACAATCTACATTATAGATACGCGTGGTAGTTAAAAAAGAAAAGATCAAATTGAAAGTTTGCATTATTTATTATCCATCAATGAGATTCACTCATCTAGGTAGAAAACTTTTATTTGAGACAATTTATGGAATTGGGGTGTATTTATGCAGTTTGTACATTAGGCTATACTATCTATCAAAAACATGGAATGGCGCAATGATATAATGGGTAAAACTCTTCATGTCGAAATTTTTTTTGGCAGTAAACAACGTGTGTTTTACTGTTTAATATCACAGAAACAACTTACTGTGCATTGATAACAATTTCAGACATTTTTTATATGCATGCATAGTCTTAGATGCATGATTTTTATTAGTTGTTGGCTTTGAACTAGCTGTTACTCCGTGTTTTTGTAAGAATCATTCTGACTTTGTATCGATCTGATGAGTTAAGCCCTTTTCAACTGATTTTTATAGTTTGTTCTTATGTTGTACTATTATTACACCACTGTCCCGGGTTAGGGGAGTGTTGGTGCCTTCAGACTAGTTTAATCCTCTCACATTCTTTATGTTCCTGTCCCATGTCAGGAGCCTGTAATTGAGTGGTGGTTGCTGTTTGTTGCAGTTTATATTATTTATTTTTGGTTTATGTTTTGTATAGTGTGTTTTTGTGTTGTGCTGTTGTACCACAGTCCCAGGTTAGGAGGAGGGTTTAGCGCCACCTAACTAGTTTAACCTCGCCACATTCTGTATGTGCCTGTCACAAGTCAGGAGCCTGTAATTCAGTGGGTGTCTTTTGTTGCTGTATATCATATTTGTTTTTCGTTCATTATTTTGTACAATCAGGCCGTTAGTTTTCTAGTTTGAATTGTTTTACATTTGTCATTTCAGGGGCCTTAATTTTATAGCTGACTATGCGATATCAGGTTTGCTCATTGTTGAAGGTCGTACGGTACAGTGACCTATAGTTGTTAACTTCTATGTCATTTGGTCTCTGGTGGAGTTGTCTCATTGGCAATTATGATGATTGGGTTTTAGGGTTCGGCTATCCTTTAGGATATTGCGGACTATCGTACCTATTGTTACAGAGTTGGATGTGCTTGTCTTTTCGCTTTCATTTTGCTCCGACTGCGGTGTTGTAGCTGGTACGGAGTATTTGGCCGTTCTGATAGTATGGCAGCTTCTATAGCCTCTTTAGATTTTAGGTTCAAGGGCGACGTATGCGGTGGTGTGGCTAAAGGTCAGGGACGTCGATGTCAAACCCTCACCAAAGTCAATCCTACTATGCTTGCGTAAATGCTCTTTTGTTCCGACGTTGGAAAGTTCCGGGCGGAAAGAACTAACTAGCCGAAAAGTTCCAGAGGAACTTATTAACTAGTTACTTTGTTCTTCCTCTGGTTTAAAAGTTCCACCGGAACAAAGTGACTAGTTGAAAAGTTCCAACGGAACATATCAACTAGTTAGAAAGTTCCTTTTGTCAAATTAGTCAAAACCGGAACTAACAAACTAGCCTAAAAGTTCCAACGGAACTTATCAACCAGGCAGAAAGTTCCATTTGGAGAATTGATGCAAAGAACCACATGCGGAGGGGTAGTTCTTCCCTCTCTTGAGGGTACTATGAATACTAAATCTGCATGATAATGCAACTTATTCCGTTTTATGTGAGCTATGAAATACAACTTAAATTTTGCATATTTGTCCCCAAAGAAACCTTTTAGTGCGTTGGGTATTCTTGTAATTAATGATTTGCTCTTATATATACTGATACTCATTCTTCCCCTCTTTCTACAAAAGGACGAAATATGGTATATTCGGAACGATGTAACTAATTGTTCTGTTCCGCAAGAACTATTCAACTAGCTACATTGTTCCGGGACTTTCGATTGCACTCGGAATAAAACAACTAGTTGGAAAGTTCCATCGGAACGAAATAACTAGTTGAAATGTTCCGCCGGAACAAAGTAACTGACGGAACATAGTGGCTGTTACACTTGCCTCTTTCTGTTGCCATATGTAGTAAATGAGGCGATGACATGCCTTTTGGGGTTGTACGGACTGGTGACAATGTCCTTGTTGATGACAACTCACACTGGTTCACTTGTGTAATTTGTTGGTGTGAGTTGTTTACCTACTATTGTGTCCCTGGCTTCCGTCTGACTGTTGTAGTCTACGCTGGCCTTAGTGTTTTGTTCTTGGGCAGCAGTGGGAACAACGGCTGTTTTGTGTCAATCCATTGGGCGAAACGCTTAGCGTTGCATCTCCTGGTAGATGGTGGCTTATTTTTCTTTTGCAGGGCCGGCTCAGGTTTCCCGGAGGACATGTCCGGTCCTTAGCCTTGATCCAAGTGAGCTGTACTGAAACTTGGTCAGAACTGGCGGCTCTTTTCCATCCAATTTCATGGTTACAAGTAAGTCTTTCAATTCATTCGACAATAATGATTGTCCACGAAGTGATCGATTCTAAGTTCAACTCACGGAATTATACCAAATCTTCTTATTTTTATATTATAAGGGTGGAAAAGGCTAAAAATAGCACAAATGCAGGTTTAAGGCTCTAATCTGACAATTTGTGACTTTTTTGTCAAATAAAATGTTGAAATGTGGCTACCTGCATTTCAAATGATCAGTTACGTAAAAAATCAATTGTTTTCTGATTTTTTGTTACACCTTTTTCGCTTAAAACGTGCCAGATGACCAATTCAAAACCCTATATAACCAAATTTTTCAATTTTCACAGCTTTGAAATATTTTACCTTAAGTTTAACTTCATAGAAACCAATTGTACATGTATCAGCTTTCTACATGCCAATTTTAACTAATGTTTAAAGTCTTGTAATGAAACACCACCGGTCGGAACTAAACTGCTACTAAAAATAACCCTGGTTTTCTGGTAATCTTATATAAGTATATTATGGAGCACATTAATCCTCAATTTTAATGCAAACTCATGGACAAGTAAATTTTGGCTCAAAATTGTCTTTATATATTTCTCTTTCATTTCTGAAAATTTGTGTGTTAGTTTAAGGAAACAATGACATCAAAAGCACTATTTTTGTCAGTGAAAGGCTACGTTTACATATGTTCTAAGTTGAAGTGGGTGAATTTGGTAGTCATCAGTCACCTACAGGTTAATCAATATTGTCCAAGTTGAGATACAAAAGGTGGAGGGATTAAGTTTTTATCTTACAATGAACTTTTGATGTGGTCCTTTCATAAATCCATGACAACGAGGTCAAGGTCAGATGAAACCTGCCTGACAGATATGTACAACTTACAATCATCCCATACACCAAATATAGTGGTCCTTTTGCTTATAGTACCCGAGAAACAGACAAAGCCATGTTAATTTATTTATGGATCTTGTCTTGCTGATCATTTTGGAATATAAAGTTCATATCTATTATAGTTTTCAAGATAATTGGCAAAAGGAAAATATTGGTAAAATTCGTCATTTAAGGGCAATTATTCTATGAGAAGTTGTATACAGTTTTGATGTAAATGGACATTATGTAGATCTCAACATTTCGAACATTTTTGCTCATGACAGATTTTCTCTGTTTATAGCTGTTTTCAAGATAATAGACAAGTTCCCTTTATCCCTATGTTCTATATTTAGCCATGTTGGCCGTATTGGTTGGCAGGTGTGGTCATGCATCGGACACATTTTGTAAACTAGATACCATAATGATGGTGGCCAAGTTTGGATAAATTGGGCCAAGTAGTTTCAGAGGAGAATATTTTGCGTAAAAGTTAATGAAAGGTGACAAATACCAAGTGAGGAGAAAAGCTCACTTGAACCTTTGGGACAGGTGAGGCAAAAAAATAGAAAACTGGCACTCAGGTAGGGCTC